>JBBCBC010000005.1:36944049-37544049 GCA_037126765.1 Stenogyne calaminthoides
CAATACGTGACCTATCTATTACATCATTGTTCTATACAAGAATTATCAACGGTCTCCTATATATGTAATATAAACATCACTACCTAATGTGTCTAACTCGGGTCCTATTACATGTGTTTTTGAACTTTCATCAAAAACTATAAATTTCCCAACAGCTTACCACATAAAGCTTTTTAGCCTCTTAGGGATGGTAGAAATCTTTAATTGGAGACAATCCACGAATTAAAGAATCTAGCTCGCCAGGACCCGCTCATTTTGGACAAGATATCCTAATTTATCTCTATCTTTATCTCGATAGTAATATTCTAGAAGCCTTAACATTAAATGTTCAAACTCATGGTTATAATTACATACCAGGCAAAAAAGAGGTTATGTGAATCATATTATCGATTTATTATATTTTTTTATTTACACTCAATCCTATGTGTAAAAGAATTGAGAAAGATAATAATGAGACTATTCTTAGGTAGCAATTTGGGAAAATCAAATATTACTACCTTAAGATCCATTAAGGGAAGAAATTATTTTTCCCAAAATTGATAATAGAATAACTGCTCTTTAAAAAATCCTATTATAAATAGTGATTTTAAACATATTACTCAAAGTAATGATGGTATTATTAATATTGGTTTTCAAAATAATCAAAAGAAGACATCCGACTTATACTAGATCAATGTCTAGTCATTCTTTTATATCTCCTTTCGATTATGAAGCAGATTTCCTAGAATCTAGAGCTTCTACTTCCTCTTATACGTAAAAATACTCAATCGTGAAAAAATAATAATTATAACAATGAGAAAATTATTATTAATGAAAACAATATAATCCACAAAGATGAATTTGATCCCTAAAACAATTTGGGATTGTAACTTTAAAATTTAATTTTTATGGATTTTTACAAACTTTTTTAGATTTTTCTAAAGGTTCTTCTACTAGAGCTCATATTAATGATGAGTTTAATAATCCTAAATGGGATAAGTTTGAATTTGGTATTTTAAATCATTCTCAAAAGATGATTTAGATTATTTTGTTGACAAGCTTTTTAAAATTCATAAAAAGCATAATGAAATTACTTATTATGTTCCTTGGGTTTATTAAAACTTTTTATATTGATTATATTTCACCATCGAAAAGAGATTATAAAATAATTTCGTGGTATACAAAATCATTTACCCTCCTCATGTTCCTTTTCAAATTGAAAAAGGAGAAAGGATATTTAATTTTCTTCCATTCTCCGTAATCATTGAAAATGATGTCTTACAAATTATCGTTTAAACATGTTAATCAAATGATTGAGCAAAAATAATTTTTTGTAATCTTTTATCTGCTCATTATTGGAGAAGAAATTATTTCTTTACATGATAAAGTTGATAAATCAAAATGATAATAATAATAATAATGTTATTATTAAAAAAATTTTCATTTTATTCAATTCCTATTGAGATAAAAAGATTTTAAAACTCAAGCTTTATTTTAACTCCAGAGAAGATTATTAATGATAAATTTAGTAATCTTAATATTTCAGATCTTAATATTTCAAATTTTTTAGATGATGATTTAAATGATAATCACGCTTATTCAACCCAATAATGGTAGTCCTAAGAATAATGATAGTATTAATAAAATGAAAATACCGATAGACCTACCATGTCTACTTATTATTATAAGAGACCCACTCCTATGGATATTCTTAATGAAGAATGTAGAAAAACTTTTTTCAATAATTCTTATTCTCGAAAAGGTATTTATGAATGGAATATTGATGGTGGTTGATAATCATATTTTCACCAATGTCATGTGATGCTTATGTATAGTTCTCGCTTGTCAAACTTGTGGTAATAATGATATTAGCATCTTCATGCTTTATTTCTTCGGGTTTTATTGGTCAACTTAAAGGTTGGTGGATAATTATTTGACTCCCCAAAAATAATGGAAATTTTAATTCTATTAAAATTGAAAACTTATAGAGACTAAAACCAATGCAGCTTTTATTTTTTGATTCTTATTATTTTGGATCATTTTTTTGGTCAATATACCAATAAATATGAAAATACGTAACTCTTTTTTTTAAATATGAGGTGTAAAGCTCTTATTGATTTAAGATGGTATAAGATACTTTTTATATCAGATTTATGAGATCCCCGATTGTAATCGGGATATTCGAAGAATAAATTTGTTGATGGTCTTCCTAATTTATTTGCCGTAAAAGAGTTAAGAAAAAACTCGAGAAAGGATTCTCGATTCGATCCATTATAGGTCTTATACTTTTGGTCAAATCAATATTGTTTGTGTTCAGAAGGAATAAAATCTTTGTAATGAACACAAATTAAAAAAATCAAATTAAAAAAGATAATCTTAATGAAAAGAAAACAATTAGGGTCAATTTTGTGACCAATTTGGATTAGATAATCCTAAAAAAAAAAAAAAAAAAAAAAAAAAAAAAAAAAAAAAAAAAAAAAAAAAAAAAAAAAAAAAAAAAAAAAAAAAAAAAAAAAAAAAAAAAAAAAAAAAAAAAAAAAAAAAAAAAAAAAAAAAAAAAAAAAAAAAAAAAAAAAAAAAAAAAAAAAAAAAAAAAAAAAAAAAAAAAAAAAAAAAAAAAAAAAAAAAAAAAAAAAAAAAAAAAAAAAAAAAAAAAAAAAAAAAAAAAAAAAAAAAAAAAAAAAAAAAAAAAAAAAAAAAAAAAAAAAAAAAAAAAAAAAAAAAAAAAAAAAAAAAAAAAAAAAAAAAAAAAAAAAAAAAAAAAAAAAAAAAAAAAAAAAAAAAAAAAAAAAAAAAATAGTTCGTCTAAGACTAATAAAAGAGATTTCAAACATAAATCTAATTATAAAAGAAGAAAACTTTATTCTTCAAAAACAAAAGGAGAAAGATTATGATAATAATAAAAGTAAAAAGAAAATCTTTTAAAAAGAGAAGATATGATACAATTATTTGTAAAAAATGTAATAAACTGGTCATTATGCTTGTCAGTGCTATACAAAAAGACAAGATTAAAAATCTTGATATTAATGAAGAGTTAAAAGAAACTCTTTTAAAATTGTTATGAGTCCTAATATTGTTACGTAATCTAAAAGTCTTATAATGACCGTTACATTGAATCCTCTTCGGATGATGATAATTTCATTAAATCGATAAAAGAAAATGCAATGAATGTGTACTTGGAAAACCTTGTCTTAATTGCATCAAGAATAATCGATAATACTAATAATATTGATAATGAGTTTTATAAACTCATGAGTCAATTTCAAGATATGAATATTAGTGTCTTAACTAATAATAATATTTTAAAATTTCTTAAACATATAAAAGATTCTAGTTTAAGAGATAAAATCATTGAACAATTTCTATGATTCTTTTAAGAATGAAGACAATGTTAAAACTAGTATTTCTAAAAAGATTGATAGTAATTATTATAATATGGGTGAATTATAAAGACTTCTTTCGCTTAAAAAATATGAAGAATAATCCTCAGAACTATAAATAATTTAGTTCATGAGATTGATAATCTCAAAAAATGATGTAAAGATCCTTCAAAAAATGCATTTTGATCTTTTCCGCTCATTTTCTTTTATGGAGAAAGGTAAAGAAAATTGAAGATTGTGAAACCAGCTATAATACTCTTTTCACAATACTTGGATATTGATGATAATTTTAATATTGAGAAGAATCATTTATCTACCATTAATATTGTTATATCACGTAAATTGTATACTAAAGATTTCTCTTCTTATAAATAATTCTTATAAGAAAGATTTTATTGCTTTGATTGATAGTGATCTTTGATTTATGTTATACGATTAGAATAATTCCTACTAAGTTTTTTTGAAAAACTACTCATTCACTTTTTTCATGCGGTGGAGGAACTTTAAAGATTAATTATAAGTTTAAAATGCTTATGTTTGTGTTGATGGTTGTTGTATTCCTAACTATTTTCTTATTTTCAAGACATCCTTTAGTCAATGATTATTGGTCTTCCTTTTCATTTTAAAATATATCATCTTACTTTTGTTGGTGAAAAAAGGTATTACAGTACTTATAATGGTAAACCTATTATTAAGTTTATCACTAAACCTATTCATAAGGTTCTTAATTTGATTCAAGATCAAATTAATAATAAAAATTGTCAAATCAATTTTCTTAAAGATGAGCTTAATTTATTACTATAAGTGATAGATTAAATAATCCTAAACTATGGGGATAAAATCAAATTTTTAATAAATAAATTCTCTATTGAAATTTGTAATGATTTTTCCTAATGCTTTTTGGGATAGAAAGAAACATATAGTTTTCTTCCTTATGAAGAAGATTTTAAAGAGAATAAAATTCCGACTAAATCTAGACCTTGTCAAATGAACTCTGAATACTTAGAGTTATGTAAAAGGAAATATCGTCTTATTACAAAAGAAGCATATAACTCCTTCTAAATCTCCTTGGTCTTGTATTCGCTTTTATGTTAATAAACATTTCGAGCAGAACGCCGGAGTTCCTCGCTTAGTTATTAATTACAAACCTCTTAATAAGGTTTTGAAATGGATTGTGCATCATATTCCCGATAAAAAATCTTCTCGGCTGTGACATTAGTCAATGCTTTTAATTTCTAAATTTGATTTAAAATCGTGTAGGTCCTAACGGGCGAGGAGGGCCAAGTCTAGAGGGGAGGGGTGAATAGACTTCAAAACTTTTCGATGGAAAGGTGTGACGGCAGATTGCTCGATCGAGAGTCTTTGGTGAGTCGGTTTGGATCGATGTTCAATCATACCGAAGTGCCCGAGGCGATCGCTTTTGATATATGTCGCTTTAATCGGAGAGTGCGGAAGCTTGTAAATACCCATGTGAAAAACCGGTTTTATCAAATCGTATTCTTAAGTCGATTTTCAACCCATCGACTAAGGTGTCAAACCTCGACGCATCATCGGTTGCTTGGTGCGCATCAGGCTTAACTTAGAATATGTATGGATTTTAAACTTCGGTTATTGTGAATAGTGTAAGCAATAAAGAAAGCAAGTAAATGCACACAAGATTTTATAGTGGTTCGATTTAAACCCGTCTTTACGCCCACTCTTCCCTTAACACAGGGCACCAACTTAACCAACGGACTTAGTTTTTATGTGTTAGTCCAACACCAATGGAGATGTTTATTGAGTTCACACTCCAACCCAACCAAAAATCTAAACTAGAATCCTTTAGTGATGGTCCCTGGGAAAACCCATTTTCTGCTGCACGGACAAAAAAACATTTCAAAAGCGGTGCATATAAAATAGGGGTAGGGTAGAGTGTTTCAATTTTTGCTTTTTTAAGCTCATGTGTTGTGTTTTTCTTATAATCGAATGCATATGACAATATAAGAACATAAAGCAATAAAGAACACAACAAAATATAGTGGTTCGGAGGCTCAAGCTCCTACATCCACTCTCCCCTGCTCCTTTGTGGGAAATTCCTTTAAACCGGACTTATCACCTCTCCTGCTCGCCTCTAGATATTTACCGAAGCTCTCACTCAAATGGGACTTATCACCTCCACGGATTGCCTACAGATGTTTAATGAGTTCACACTCCAACGGACTTATCACCTCACTCGATTGCCTACCCTTCCTTTCGGGATTGCTAGATGTTTACCGAGTTCACACTCACCTACAAACTTAACCGATCGATTTGGGTAAGGTTTGTTTGGTTTGAACTAGGTTGAGATTTTCCCTTACATTTGTTTAGCCTCAATGCTAAGGATGGGAAAATCTCTCTAAGCTTAGGATATTACATTTGTGCTTAGATCTAGGTAGAACACTCTTTGAATATATGGTGTATTTCTTTTCTCAGGTTCTATGGTGGAAATGCTAGATGATTTGGCTTGATGGATGTTTCACATTTTTCCACACTTAATTTGATGGAAGATCTTGTATTTATAGTGTGGATTTGAATGTTACCGCTGGATGGAGTCACATTCAAATCCATACTATTTTGTAGCTTCTTGATCTTTTCCAGTCGATTGTTTTCCTCTCATTGGTCCACGCCAACCGATTCTAATCAACTTATATTCCTCAGATTCCTCATTTTGAATCATTCAAGATTCTCCGAGTCTCCGGTTGTCTTCGAGAGACATACCGAGTCTTAGGCCCATCCGATCCTCAGTTTTACTTGATTGACAGATTTCTCTTCAATGGACCTTTATCCGATGGTATCATACCGACACTCAAAGCATCGAGTTCGGCTCTTCAATTCGAATCATCGGCAGTCCGGCACTGTGCTAATCGATCATCAATGCGTTCGATTCTCGGTGAATATGACTTCAGATGACTTCTTTCCCGATCCGTATCTCGGTTACGGATTCTCGATATCCTCGATTTCTTCTACTGATCCGATCAAATTTCACGATCGGATCAAGATAGTATCAGTCAAGATATCAAGATATCCGTGATCGATTAGTACATCAAAGTTAGCATATTAGGTTAGCATATCGGTTTAGCACATGTCGATCTCAATCACGCCCGATCTTGATCATCCGCTCATCTTCATATCCGATCTCGATCACGTCTCGATCCTCGATCACCGACCGCCTCTTCCGATGCGCGAACCTTCTTCTAATCTTCCGGATTTTTTTCTGATCACTTACGGTTCGCTTCTTCCGATCACCAGATCACCGACTGTTCTTCCGATCATCCGACGATCTCGCCTGGCCATCTCATCCGGTCATCCGTCATCTCGATCTTCTCGATCACCGCTTAGCTTATCTTCTCTCGATTTTGCAAACTCATCAATTAACTCCGAACTCATCTTTATTCGATCTCGATCTCTCGTCACCGCCCAACCTCGCCCGATCTCGATCATCTACTTCCGATTTCGTGAGTTCCTCAATTTGTTCTTCTCGTTCCCCTCAACTTGTTATCTCAGAATCGCCTTCAACAACACAAGTTGATAATGTTTTGGTATAATTCATCAAAACTAAAATATCCCAACACCTAGTCCGAATTTACAGAATAAACTTAACCTAACTTTGAGTTTTGGGTAAAGGTTTGTTATGGTTCCAAATCGAAATCTATGCTAGTGAATAGGATTTCTTGCTAAGAACTATGGATGAACACTCTAAGAATAATCTTCAAATATGGTGTTCTTTGAGAGGAGATTTTGTCAGTAGTTTTTGCTTCTTTGCGGTGTCTCCGTGTTCGTTCTTAGTGTTGTCCGTATTCTTCAATATTGAAGATCGATCCCATTTTATGTACTTAAATCAAAGAGCCGTTTGGAGAGCAATTTGAATTTGCCATATTAGGTGGTGTAGGATATGATTGTGACGGTTCTTAATATCGGGCGTCAGAGGCATGATTAGCATCATTTATGTCCGCACTTTAATCCTCAGTATTGTCTTCTTTTTTTGCACGTGTCGCCTCCTTGGCGAGGAAAGGCACTTCAAGAATTTATCCGTTAGGACGATTGATATTCCTTTTGTAGAAGATTCGCCTTTATACGGTGTATCATTTTGATTGACGCCAGTGTGAGTCGACTTGATCAGATAAGCGACGGGCCTACCTTGTTGAGTCTTTCGATGCAGATTATCTTAGCTCAATATGCGACACGGCCGATATAGGTCATCGTGTCTTCCGGTAGTCTTGATCTTGGTGACTGAGCCAACAGATTCACCATCTTTGAGTCTTCAGTTTGTTATCGAAGTCTTCGTGTTCATCGAGTCTTCAGTTCATCCGAGTCTTCGGGTTCATTTGAGTCTTCAGTTCATCCGAAGTCTTCGATTCATCCGAGTCTTCAGTTCATCCGAGTCTTCCGTGGTCTTCTGTCTTCACCGATCTTGACTTCTTTTCTTCCGATTTGTTCTTAGCTCTTCCGATCATCCGACCTTATCCGGGTCATCCGATAGCCGATTGATCTATACATATTGAGTTCCTCAATATGTGACCTATCTTTTACATCAGCTATCTATACATTTCAGCTGGTCATCTTAATCTGATTCTAAGTCATCAGTCAGCTAACAGGTCTGACTGGTCCTATTACAACCTGTTTTGGAACTTCCATCAAAATTTAAATACAAATTTCCCAACAATTTCCCCCTTTTTGATGGAACCAAAACACTTAATCAAAAAAAACAGATACCACTTAATAGAAATGCAGATAATGAAATGCAAGACATATTTCGTAAGACAATGAGATGTTGTCTTAGAATCGAGAGATGAAATATTTCATTCAGATAGGTGTGTGCAGTAAGAATATGTGAAAAACGTACCTATCATCTGATTCCAAGTTGTCTTCCTCAGGTGTACTTGAACATTTGTAGCTCTTTGGGGATGCCAAACATCTTGTACATCCTTTGCATTAGCTTGTCCAGATCTTCTCTTCTATGGATCCCTCCTTTTTCAGCAAATCCATAGTAGGCATTTTTGAACTTTACAGCATCTAGCTTTTTGTCTGGACGCAAAGGTGGAAGGAGTAGTTCAAAGGTGGAGCTTCCGCATTAGTGACATGATTTTCCCTTCTTTCATCACCGCCTCAGAGAAGTCCGGATACATCGTTTTAACGGGGCCGAATTCATCATCATTTTTAGTCCGATCTTGATGAATCAATCTTCTCCGGGATGTATACGCCACATAACCATTCTCCTCGTCGATCCGATCCCAACTGGAATAGATCTAAATGCGTACCTGAGGATGTCTTTTTAGTCTTTGGAAGGGCATTCTTCTCCCAAGCAATCTCCTCTGTTGCAGCCTTCGTTTCTTCCTCTTCCTTTGGATGTAAGTTTATGTTGATCCCTTAGCCTCTGCTAACTTCGCTTCTTTGATGGCGGCCTCTAATTCTCCGCCTTGTTTGCTCTTGAACTTGTCCAGAGTCATCGGCTTTTTGGTAGAGAATAGTTGGCCTTTCTCCGATCTTCCGATTGCTTTCATCATCTTGCCTTTGCCTTTTATTTCTCCTCGTAGTCCGCTCCGGTTTCATCTTGTTCGCCTTTCTTCCTAATTTTTAGCGTAGTTCAAGGCTCTTGGCTCGATCATCGATTTCATTCTTTTCAGATTTAACGAAGAGAAGTCTTTAATCTTGTCGACTCGGCAATAACCTCCGAAGAGAAATTTTCTACTCAAGGATCTCTTTGCTATGTTGTCCTGATTTTCTTTTACTTCAAAGAACGAGATCAATAAATGGAGTGGTCGGCAAGTCGATACAAAGGGTTTCGGTAGAGATATAATTGTTACCAATCGTGGTTCTTTTTTTTTCTTCTTTCTTTATTCTCTTGTCCTTCCCCCTTTTTGGTTTCATCAAAGAGGTTGGACATCCCCGGGTTCGAGCATTGAATTGCCGTGTTATCTCCTCTCTCGAGTTCCTCGACAACAAGAGGAGTGATCTCAACGGTGGCGTATAGCGCAGATTTCAAGAAGCGCCCGAGAGCAACTTCAATATCCTCGTCTTGCTCGTTAGAGAAGTTATAAATTGTTTCCAACCCATATTCATGTGGTTGTCAATTTTCTCCAAAGATGCCTGCACATTCTCCAATAGTACTGTGGTCCGATCAGCATATCCGTCTCAACTTTGAGTTTGTCGACCGAGATTGAGCTTTCGGCAAGAGGATTAACTAGTTGCATAACTTCCGGAGAGAGGATGGCATTGTGCATCCCAACCGGTGACTTCTTTCTCTGTCAACTAGTTTTGCTTTGCTCTTCTTCAAACCGCTTCATCGACTGGCATGTGAGCGCCGCGAATTTGTCTTCAATAGTAGTCTTGATCCCATCCCGAATCTTCTCAAAGATAAAGATCTAGGTATCGAGCTCATCGAGAAGTGGGTCGATGTTGAAGCCTTGCCAAGTCGGGTCTCATCTGCAAAGACTTTTGGTTCATCGGCAATTTCCCTCATGATCTCAGAGGAGGTTGAACGGTTTCCTTCCCGCCATCGGCAATTTCAACCTTTCGGAATCAACCATCCGATATCATCATCGATGCCAATTCAACAAAGACTTTCAATCCCAAAGATGGTTTAAGCATTTCAACCCAAGTCTACAAAGAAACTGATCCCCAGAGTTGTCATGAGAATCATAAATTCTTCAATGCTTTTTCACCGATATCCCTCCGTAACACAATCTCTTCTATTTGTTGTTGATGTCAGGATGTTGATCCAATTCGTGGCATAGATCCAACAGATACTCCCCTTGATATGTTGCTTCATTATCCTTATGATGGGGCTTTCTCGGAGGGTGAAGCAAAGCGGCGGTTCGGTGTTGAAAGGATTATGAGAGATGGACACTCGCTTATCGGATCTCTCGTGTTCTTGTGACTTGATTGGAGATTGGGATATTTGTGGTTCGTTTTCAGCATTTTGAGGGTGTTCAACAGGTTCATTGATTGGTGGTGTGGGAGATCTTGGTGATCTGATAGGTGAGGGTGAGAAGGTTTTTTGAGGAGAGGGTGATGGTGATTTGGAAGTGGGCGTTGATCTTGCTCTCTCGAAGATCGTGGTGAGAGGCAGAGAATCGATGGTGATTCTTCCTCGATTGCTCCACCGTCCCCTCCGACATATTTCTCTCCTTCGCTGCGATCATCCGCTCTTCCCTTACTTCTCTAGCAAAGTGGGCTCAGAGCGGACTGCTATCTCCTCTTCTGATTCCACTTGCATCAGATCCTTCGTTCTGCTAACTTGTTGGGCAGAACTTGGAGCAGTCTTCAGAGGAGAAGTCACTCTCTTCTGACGTTTCCGCTGAGCATCTAGTTTCTTGGCCAGATCCTTCCTCTTCATCCTCTTTTCCGGAATGGCCGTTCCCTGCGCTTTCCTAAGATGCGGTTGCCTTATCTTTTCCCTTCTTTTTTCTCCCTTGGGTTTGGGCACATAGGAGTTGGATCTTCATCGGATTGTCCAGTAGGGACTCATCCTTGCCTAATATGGCCTTGTGCTTTTTGCTTGATATATCTTTTGCTCCATTCTCATTCCATTCATAGTTCTGCGGGCAAATTATCCCATTGCACGATTGAGATTTTGTGTATGAAGGAGCACTTGGAAGATAAGCACACTACATTGCTCGGGTCGGCCTCAACTTTCCTAGAGTCTTTTCCTCACCGCACTTTGACCATACTCAACCAATCTATATCAAGCCTTCTTTTTATTATTGCCCATGATGACACCGCATCTTATACGGCGATGAAAGATCAAGATCGATGTTGAGCACATGATCACCTTTTGAACCATCTCAAGGAGAAGACCTAAATTTCTCTTCGGATAGGAGGCTTTGACGTTTGTTGTGTTCTCCTTGTTTGCCGGTCTCAACAACCCTGGGCTTCAAGAAATTCTTTTTCTCCTACATCACCGTAGGTCTCGATTGATGCTTCCTCTAGTTAGGCCGAATATCCTCCTCGGAGATCGTCATTCGACACTCGCACTTCCCACCGATGGAAGAAATCAGTCAAAGATCAATGTCTTCATCCTCAGATTGTATAGAAACCTGTGGCTTCATGGGTGTGGACGATGTTCGATGTGTAGAGCAATATCGTTTCTAGCCCACACGCCGCAAGCACCTGCATTTCCGCCGATTCAGATCTCGAGGTGATAGTGAATACTACATACTTCTCATCAATGATGCTTTTCTTCATCGATGCAAAGTTGCGTAACTTTTTCCCTCGCTTGGCTGTGGAACAAGATATGCCATTTTGTGACGATATGCAAATTGATGTTTAGTTTGAGTAAGATATTTCAATAAATTCACCAAACCAAGAATCTAAGCATCAATTTAGCAAGTAAGCGTTTATAGATCTTATAAGAATTACGTAAAACATATCATTATGACTTGTAAACCTAGGTAAAAGAAGAGTGAATTGAAATAATGCAAGATTTAAACGAGAAATTACCGTAAATTGATTCGAATGATTTAGAAATCGAAAGAGTGGAATCAATTGATTTTGAAAGTAATTCTCAAGATTTTGAAAGTTTTGAACTTTTAAGCGCTTTGAGAAGATTTAAGTAGTGGAAAGAAGTTTTCTAAGAAAGATTTAGATTTTATAGTAAACGGGGGAAAACCTTTTTGCACAACTTTCCAAAGTACTCAAGTATCTGTGTTTTGAAATCAGTGGCTGAGATTAGTCGGCCAAAAAAGCATTTTAATCACGGTTGAGTAAAGAAGTCTTTCAGATTTCGGACTCAAAAATTCGCAATAAAACGCATTAAAAACACATTCCCAAGTCCAAGATTAAAAGTTTTGGCAGAGAGTACGCGTCATAAAGTGAAAACAGAGTAAAAACCAATTTATTTAAATAACGATATAAGAAGTTTAGAAAGGGATAAATAAGATAACGATTCGATCGATTGATATTGTAATCAACCGATTACCATCGCGGATCCGATCGGGTACTTGTTGACCTTCGATGATGGTAGCATTAAGCATTTCCCAACAATATTCCACTCAACTGATCAGATTCTTGCTTGAGACACTTCGTCACTTATCTGATCCACTTATCTGATACTCTTATCTTCAATCTTCTTGTAATCAGCCCGCATTTACTATGCACTTATGTCTACTCCCGCCAAAACATTTACTTCGGGAGTCAAAAAAGTCGCTTTCGATTCCCAAATCGGGCGCGATTTGACATTCCATAATAATGGCATATATCGCTAGATTACTCACACCGTCAACTCATCCAACCATTAGTCAAGGGTACCTTTACGCTGTTTTCGATGCAAATTTTCTTAAGGTCTTCTCGAGAAAATAAATTTGCATTTATACCCCTAATTTCCTTCTATAAATTAAGCACGGGGTGATTAGGCAAACAACACAACATAAACCATTCATCTTCTTTTTAGCATATACTTCATGCCTTTCCATGAGTTCCTTATTTTCGTGAAACTTCCGGTGAAAAACCTTTAACCCTTTTCCAATGAATTCAAATTTTCTCAAATCAACCGTGTGTTCCTTCGCGGCGTGAATATCATCGAAAACTCAAACCTACTGGTTAAACCAACTCTACCTTTGATATATCAAATTACAGATCATTATAGGAATATAATTCCAAATGCACATGATAGTAGAGTATATTTAAGTAAGGCCATGATTCAATACAAGTATTCTAGCCGTCCATAGAGGCGGCGATCATCAAAAATATAAATATAAAAACAAAATAACAACAATTATACCTTAATGAGCCTTTACCATAAACAAACTTATAAACAGATTTATTACAAGGCTACAAGGGTTGCACACAAGAGAGGGGTACAGAGAGAAAAAAGAGAGGGCGGGTCTTAACTCAAGCGTATCTCTCAAATGAAAAATTAAGCCTATTTATAGATGAAAGAGCTGGACATGAAATCCCGGATTCCAAAATAAAAAATAAACAGTGCTGAAAAAACAAAACCGCAAAAGCTAAAAAGTAAAAAGTATGAATAGTAATTACTATTCAGGAACAGTTCTTTGTCTGCTATCGTAAGCAATGACGAAAATTTGATTTTGTCTGATACTATAAACACATCTTGCTGGAATGTGCTAAGTCCAAATCTTCACTAAATCGCCAATAATGAAGCTTGCTTTTTTAGAGTTTAAGAGACTCTAAATTGGCCAATTCTTGACGATGAGTCGATAAACATTTCTTCCTTGATTTTCTTAGTGAAGCTTCAAGCCATGGAATCCATACTTCCAAAACTCTAATCCTTTTCTTAAGATTTTTGAGATAATTCTTATCATTAATAACATTATTCTCATGGTCAATAATAATTTGAGAAGGAATTCTCCAAATGTTAGAATGTAAGACTCTCAGATTAGTCGAGAGATATATAACTGGAGCTAATTATTCCATGTTGAATATCCCATCCTTCCGTTGTAAAGGATGTAAAGAAACCATTAGGGTAAGAACCTTCCATTAAAACTTGCCTTATTTTAATTTCCTTTGAGAGAATTCTTCAAAAGATCAAACTTTCTTGAATAGAAAATTCATGATCATCTTCATTCGATCTTACAAGATCTTGAAGATCGGATCCATAAATCATTGAAGCATCTCGATTTTTGAATCGAAAAAATCAATATCTTTGAATAAATCATTCTTAATATGATCCATATAAAGATCCATATTTTTTTTCTTTTGAGAAAATACCAAAATACTTCTTAGAGTATTCAGAGAATGATGGAAGAGAACTAGAAGTCTTATCGACATAATTTTTCCAGATTCTTCCATTTTGGATTTAATCCGGTGAAATATTTTCTTGTAATGGTGACTCATTGGAGTCAGGGGTAATAACATTTAAGTTATTCCAAAATCGTGTTGTATGGATTCTCCATAAACAAGGTGTACCATATTTAGTATAACCAAACTCTGGTCTCCATTTTAGAACCCATGGGATTCCAGAATCCACAAAGAACATACAAGTAGTTTTACCACTCGTATTATGAGACTTTAAGTCCAAGAAACAATAGTATATTCTTTTAAGAGATTTTTAACCTCTTCGGCAAGATATCCGCCAAAGCCCCAAAATTTCCCCACCATGAGAAAAAGCTTGTTAGAATTTGATTCCGCCAATGTTCTCACAGATTTTAATCAACCAAGTATGAGAATGCTTAGCATTCTGATACAATAACGTTTTATAAAAACTTTGAAGGTAATCCCAGTAATTGTACTGGTAAGTGGTATGTGTGACTTCATTAGTCATACTTCTTTCTGTAAAAGGTGAAGTTCCCATTCTTGGATGGAAATAATCTTTTTGATAATAAATTTAGAGTAATTGATAGCTTTTTACTCTTAGGAGGAAAATCTTTGGATTTCAACACTTCCGAGACTAATGAAAATATTCTCATAAAATCCTCTGGATTTGTAAGTCTCAACATTCCAATTTGAATTTGGAAAATACTTTTCCATAAGAATCCATGGGGACTCTTTGAATTTCTCATCATCATCTTCAATAATAAGAATCAATTTTTCTTAGAAGAATCAAAGAATTTGTATTCTTTTTGTGCAATTGAAGAATATGATTCTTCATCTTCTGCTTTTGAGGAATTGTCCTCAATTGGTAAATTTTTTCCCCTTTGTCTCAGGAATTCTTGAAACTCCTTTTGTACATTGTCTCCTTTTGAAGAAGAGCCACTTCCAGAAATATTCAGGTTAAAAAGGGATTTCTTCCCATTTTGTATAATCGGAGGATGGTCTCTTCCTCCTCTTCCTCTATAAGAGGAATATGGATTCCTTCCAAAGATGACTCATTTCTATCGCGAAGAAATAAATTCACGAAGTTAAAAAAATCCGGAAGATGATTATCCTTCCCTTGCTTATAAACAATATCAAAATCAAAATAAGCAAGATGCGATTGCCATCGGGCAAACATTTGTTTAGAAACATTATGTTCAAAATCTTTGAAGAGCATAAAAGTAGCGAAATTTCAAGAATCGGGCTTTTAATAGTAAATTTCTGATTATATAAATCATCCTGAAATTTAAGGACACATTTAACTATAGCAAGAATTTCTTTAGCTGTGGCAGAATAATTTTTCTGACTATTATTCCATTTACCGGAATAAAATCTAATGATATAATCCTTTTTATTATCAGGATTAATTTGTTTTAAAATACCTCCATACCCCAAACTGGAGGCATCGGTTTTCAACAATTTTTTTTTCCAAGAGGGATTAGCCAAAGATAAGACAAGGAATATTTTTAACCTTTTCTTTTATCCTGATAACAACCTTAGTATGATCATCATTCCAAGGAGAATGATTCTTTTTAAGTCTATCATATAAGATAGCGGAATCTTCAGCAAGATTCTTAATATAAGAAGACACATAATTAAGGCTTCCTAAGAATCTATAGAATCGAAGTTTTATCATTATAACATCGTGAATTTATTACCAAATTCAATACTTTTTGAATTGGAATAATATTACCTTTATCAATAATATGACCAAGAAATTTTACTTTTAGTCCCGAATAAAACCATTTTAGGTTTTGAAATGACAAGACCATTTTTAATGACCAAATTTTTAAACATATCAAGATGTTTAAAATGTATTTCAATATCTTTAGAAAATACAAGGATGTCATCAATATAAACAATAATAAAATCACTATAAGGATTAAAAATATCATCCATAATTTGTAGAAATTAAGACGGAGCATTTTTAAGCCCAAAAGGCATAACAGTCCATTCATAATGACCAAATGGTACATTAAAAGACGCTTTTTATACCTATCAAAGTTGATTAACTGAATTTGCCAAAAACTTGATTTTAAATCAAATTTAGAGAAAATAAGAGCATTGACTAATCATCAAGAAGATCTTTTTTATTAGGAATAGGATGCCTAATCCATTTTAAAACCTTATTAAGAGATTTGTAATTAATAACTAAACAAGGAACCCCTCGTTCTTGCTCAGAATGTTTATTAACATAGAAAGCAGTACAAGACCAATGAGATTTAGAAGGAGTTATAAGCTTCTTTTGTAATAAGGAAGATATTTCCTTTTTACATAACTCTAAGTATTCGTAGTTCATTTGACAAGGTCCTGGATTTAGTCGAATTTTATTCTCTTTTAAAATCTTCTTCATAAGGAAGAGAAACTATATGTTTCTTTTTTCTATCTCAAAAAGCATTAGGAAAATCATTACAAATTTCAATAGAGAATTTATTTATTAAAAATTTGATTTTATCCTCGTAGTTTAGATTATTTAATCTATCACTTATAGTAATAGAATTAAGCTCATCTTTAAGAAAAATGATTTGACAATTTTTTATTATTAATTTGATCTTGAATCAAATTAAGAACCTTATGAATAGGTTTAGTGATAAACTTAAAAGTAATAGGTTTACCATTATAAGTACCTGTAATACCTTTTTCACCAACAAAAGTAAGAGGATATATTTTAAATAGAAAAGGAAGACCAATAATCATTTAACTAGTGATGTCTTCAACAATAAGAAAGTCGTTAGGAATAGAACAACCATCAACACAAACATAAGCATTTTTAAGCTTATAATTAATCTTTAAAGATCCTCCAACCGCATGAGAAAGTTGAATGAGTAGTTTTTTCAAAAAACTTAGTAGGAATTATTCCTAACTATATAACACTTAAATCAAAGACCACTATCAATCATAGCAATAAAATCTTTCTTATAAGAATTATTTATAAGAAGAGAAATCATAGTATACCATTTCTGTGATATAACCATATTAATGGTAGATAAAAGATTCTTCTCAATATTAAAATTATCATCATATCCAAGTATTGTGAAAGAGTATTATAGATGGTTTCACAATCTTCAATTTTTTCTTTACCTCTCTCCATAAAAAGAATGACGCAATGAAAGATCAAAAGATTCGCTTTTTTGAAGGATCTTTACATCAGTTTTGAGATTATCAATCTCACGAACTAAATCGTTTATAGTTACAGGATTATTCTTCATATTTTTTAGGTGATGAAGTCTTTCTAATTCACCCATATTATAATAATTACTATCAATCTTTTTAGAAAGACTAGTTTTAACACTGTCTTCATTCTTAAAAGAATCATGAAATTGTTCAATGATTTTATCTCTTAAACAAGAATCTTTTATATGTTTAAGAAATTCTAAAATATTATTATTAGTTAAGACACTAATATTCATACCTTGAAATTGACTCATGAATTTATAAAACTTGTTGGGAGATGATTTTAATAAAGAGTTTTGATTAGATCCCAAAACCCCTGAGTATGACATGTTCAGGATAATCTTGATAGACTGAGTCAGATTCAAAGATAGAGAAAGTTCAGAAGTTATCTCGCACCATGTATAGTTAGCAGATATAGATCAAAGTTAGAAATCAAGACTCAAGATGTTTTCAAGAAACCGAAGACTCAAGAAAGTTTCAAGAAATCAAGACTCAAGAAGTTGTCAAGAAATCAAGACTCAAGATGACATCAAGACTCAAGATGACATCAAGACTCAAGATGACATCAAGACTCAAGATGTCATCGAAAAGACTCAAGATGTCATCAAGACATCAAGACTCGTAACACAATCAAGACTCAGAAACAATCGAAGACTCGAAGACATCAAGACTCAGAACACAATCAAGACTCGTAAGACATCAAGACTCGTAAGATACTAAAGACTCGTAAGATACTAAAGACTCGTAAGATATCAAGACCAAAAGAGTTATTGAAGACTCAGTAAGATACTGAATACTCAGTATAACCTGAATGTTCCGAGGCACTGAATAATATCTATCTGAAGATTTCAAAACTGAGAAAAACGCAAATATTCAGAAAAATAGATATTGCCCAAGACATTCATATGCAGACAAAAGGAACTAAGTCTAAGTGTTGTTTAAGGTTATCTCATTCAGAGAGATTGACCAAAAAGAGTTGTTATGTTTGTCTACATTTACTGAAGACAAAAACCAATCAGAGGAAGACAACATTGTACTTTCATCGACATCGAAAAGCGATAGACATCAAGCATGTCAAGAGTACTATGTTCCGCATCGCAAAAAATTGGTGATTGGCTACATGAATGAATATTTCCTAAAACATGCAAGGGAGTATTCAAACCCTAAATATAGTCGTTCATCAAACACCATAAGAGAAAACTCATGAAGCTATCTCCTCCAACGGATAGTTTTTCAAGAGTGACCTTGGTGAAGTTGCCTATAAATACTAGTGACCCTTTACATTGAGAGGCCACGGGAAATTTGAAAGCAACTCAAGAGCTCATTCGTATTATTGCAAATTGAAGCACTCGAAAAACCTAGAATTTCCCAAGTGTTTCACATTGAAGAGAGCTCATTCACTAAGCCTAGATTGATAAGATATATCCAAATCTTAGTAGAGATATCCTAACCTTTGTATTGTATTTATTGTAAAGGATATCTCATCCTAGTTGGAAACCAACCAGAAACCCAAACCCTTTGTAAGGTAGTTTGTGTGTGCTTTGTTGGTGAGTTGGAGTTGTAAAGAGTTAGTAAGCTACAGTGAGTTAGCCAGAAAACTCTAGAGAAGAAGTTAGTAAGCTACTTGTGGTAGTCTGAACACTTGTGTGTGTTGAGTTAGTGTTCGCAAGTGAGTCACCTTTTAAAACTCAAGGTAGAAAAGTGAGTAAGCCATGTTGAGTTAGCCGTAAAGCTTTAGGAAGTAGTTATGAATTTCTCTCAAGGTCGAGTGAGTAGATGTAGGAGCTTGAGTCTCCGAACCACTATAATTCCTATATTGTTTTGCTTTTCAGATCGCATTATTATCTCACGTGATGTTTTTTCATCGAAATCATAATTTATCGATATTCATTGGAACCAATCCGAACTTGCATCAACCGATCACAACCTTTAATCATCGCTTTTATTAAAAGGAAGATTTTCACAAAGCTAAAACGAGTATAAACTTAGGGCAAAACCATTCCAAGACACTTGAGTAAGCTAGAAAGAGATAGTTACTAAATCGAACTAACTCTATCGAGGGTTCAAGAAGATAAATTATCCGATCCAAGCGCCAGATCTCCGATAAACTCAAAGCTCGGTTGGCTAATCAAGCTTCAAAGCAACTCAGATCATTGTCTCAAGAGACTTTGACTCGAGGCAATATGTGCTTCTCAGTACAAATCATCGATAACTCGACCCATCCGACCATGAAAGAAAAGTTTTAAAAATCATCAACACGTGTATTCCCCCATACACGCAGGATACTCGTTAGCACCGACCAACAAGTGGTATCGTGAGCAAAGGGTTCAATTTAACCACTTGCTTTGGTAGCCATAGTCTATTTTGGTTGAAAGACTTTGGTGGTCTATTGAATAGATCTGTTTGGTCGATATCTTACAAGGCTCGACCATCATGCCTTCTAAGAAACTTCCTATGTTCTCTCGTTGAGAGCTATGATCTATGGAGATTAAGAATGCAGCTCATCCGTATTCAATACATGAAAGAATGTGGAGAGTGGTTTCAAGGACCATTCAAATTTATGTAGAATCCGTAATCATCGACATCGGAGAGGAATGATCCCGAGATGAATTTCCAAAGTCCGATGATCAACTTAGTCCTGATGAGAGAAAGTTAGTCAATCTTGACTACATTGCTAAAGATACTTGGTATAGCACTATTGATGATTGTGTTATGGGGATGATTTCTCATTGTGAAACTGCAAAAGAAATATGGGACACACTTTTGTGTTATGTGTCAAGGCACGATCATATTAAGGAAAACAAACTTTTGTTGCTATTGGAAAGTTTGATAGCTTTGAAATGGAAGAGAGTGAATCCATTGACAAACTTGAGGTCGATTCACTAAGCATCATGAATGATCCGAATGCTCTTGGGAAAAGATACCCACCCGAGAGAAGCCGACAATCGAAAATTCTTAGAGGATTGTCTAAGAAATGGGATATACATATTGTGGTGATTGAAAACACCAAAATATTGATTACATGCCATATCAACAAGTTTTTCCGAACCCAAAGCTTATAAATTTGTGATTGACAAGAAAACTAAGAAATCGACAAACAGAGATGATTCTTCATCTAGCAAGAATGTGGCTTTCAAAGCCAAAGAGAAACTCAGAAGACTAGAGAGTTCGAGAACTCACTTGCCAAAAAATCGGGATGAGCGTATGATAAGCTAGTAATCGATGGCAAGGAGGTTTGAAAGACTCAATAGTAGATATGGGAGATATAAGAAATATTACAGGAATCACAGGTACAAGAGAGACTCAAAAGCTGAGGACAGATACACTGAGAAAAGAAAGGACCAGAAAGTTGAAGGATCCTCATCCAAAAAGAAGGACTCCAAGACCAAGGAGGAAAGTGATCAGGATGATGATACCAACAGATGCTACAACTGTCAGAAGAAAGGTCACTTTCAATATGATTGTCCTGAAATGAAAAGCTAAAGAAAGAAAGGAAAGACAAGCCAAGAGAGACAAGAAGTTCTCCAGCAAGAAAGCTATGATTGCTGAGGAAGAAGAACATTCTGAAGAAGGTTCTAGTTCCTCAGATGAGATTTTCTCAGATAGTGACAGTGATGATATATGTCTAATGGCTATGGAAGAGGTAAATTCTTCTATCTCTGTTGTTGCTCCTACACAAGCACTCGAAGTTCTCAAGTTCAATCAGAAATGCAAGAACTTTGACCGATGGATTCATTTGAGAATCTTATGAAGGATTATTCTGTGGTTACAAGAATCGCCATTGAAAACTCAAGAGCGTAACAAGGAACCGATCACGAGAATCAAGTGGAAAGACTCTAAAAATGCCGAGATCACTTTCAATTGATGGGAACTCATCGATGAACTAGATGTTCAAAGTACAACTTTTTAAAAAGAGAAGGTGATAGAGATCCCGAATGGAAAATTAGAGAAATCCACTAAAGAGATTCAACTTTTATCGTAATCCGCGTTCAATAACCTCTTTGAGAAGCATGAAACTCTAAAGAAATGAGGAGGATAGTGCGCAGAGAAAGTTAGCTCTATTGAATTCTCAGATCTAAAGTGATAGATGAAATTCAGAGTTATCAAAGACCAAGAACTATAAAAAGCCGGATCGGGATACATTCCTGGGGGAACCTCACAAGGTCTTTCAATGCCGCTTCTAGTAGCACCAAGAATGTCTTTGTTAAACCAAAGGGCACCTAATCTTCTTATCAAGAATCGCCCAGAGTTTTAGACAAGTGTAAAGGACCTATGGTTTGTGAAAAAATCAAGGTTCAGGAAGAAAGCCTGCACCTCGTGAAAAGGCTAGAAAACCCGAACACTCAAAGAGGAAATCTTCAGCCCAAGATTTCAAAGCTTCAAAGCTAAGAATACCAACCTAAAGAGATCTCGCAGATCGAACCATCGTGAAGAATTTTCGTAAGAGAAACACTCGCCAGAGATATTCTCAACCGAAAAGACCGAGTCCTCGACATCGAAGACCCCTAATTTCAAAGACAGTAACCCAAACCCCACTTGCCTAAGGGTAAAGGTTTCTAACCCAAGTCAGCAGAGACAGAGACCAGTTGCACAAAAGCTAAGGCACTTGAACAAAAGGCCTGAACCCAAGAAGAACTCTAAGGCTCATGTTCATGCTAAGGCGGCACTCATACACCAGGATATTGCCAAGGCACCTAGGGTGGTGAATGTGTATGTAGATGTTTAGGGAGACAAATCACCCAATCTAAAGTAATTAGAGTTGTTAGGCGATTTGGGTTCCAAAAGGTACAAATTTAACCCGGGTAGGACCCTACACCAAATGGGTACCTAAGAACTGATCTGTTTTTCAGGTGAAAGAAAAGGGCACTGAGCTGAATGAATACAACATAGCACTAATGATTGGAAATGAATTGGCTCCTGCTGTATGGTATCTGGATAGTGGATGTTCAAGACATATGACAGGATATAAGCAACTAATCACTAACTATGTTGAGCAAAAAGGACCTCAGATCACATTTGGAGACAATTCCAAAGGACAAACTGAAGGATATGGAACTCTTGAAGTTGACTCTGTTCGTATCCATGGTGTTTCATATGTGTCTGGTCTAAAGCATAACTTGCTTTCTATCACCAATTTCGCGGACAAAGGATTCAATGTTGAGTTCTCAAAGAACTTATGTTATGTGAAAGACAATACTTACATAAAATTTTTTTCCGATCGGGTACTAGAAAAGGAAATGTGTATCTTGGTCGATTGGAGTTCAACTCCTAAAGATACATGTTTGGTTGCAAAAGTTTCACTGATACCGGTTGGTTGTGGCACAAAAAGAATGAATCACTTAAACTTCAAAAACCCCGAACAAACTTGCAAGATTAGCACTTGTGAGGGGTTACCCAATGAAGTGTTCAAGAAATAACATGTATGTGATGCTTGTCTAAAGGAAAACAAATCGAGCATCTTTCAAAAAGCAAAGTAGATGTTTCTACTAATAGAATACTACAACTGTTACATATGGATCTCTTTGGTCCAGTAACACCTATGAGCACTAATGGCAGAAAATACACACTTGTGGTAGTTGATGACTACTCTAGATACACATGGGTCATATTCTTACTCAAGAAGAAAGAGACTCGTGATAAAATCGCCTAACCATCGAAAAGGCTCAAGATGAAAAAAGAATCGAGTGTGGTCAAAATCGATCGATAAAGGAACCGAAGTTTATCAATCATATTATATCGACTATTGTGCAAGCAAATGGAATAACTCATGAAACATCACCGCAAGGACCCCACAACAGAATGGTGTTGCTGAAAGAAGAAATAGGACTCTAAAAGAAGCTTGCAAGGACAATGATTGCCGAAGCTGATATTCCTAAGAGATTTTTGGTCAAGCTTATCAACACCGCATGCTACTCTTTAATAGATCCATGTTGACCAAGAACCAAGGAAAAAACTCCATATGAGTTGTGGAATGAAAGGAAGCCTCTTGTTTCTTTCTTTCGTGTGTTTGGTTGCAAGTGTTTCATACACAATAATGGTAAAGATCAGTTGAAAACTTTTGATGGCAAAGCTGATTAAGGAATATTCTTAGGATATTCTGAAGTCAGTAAAGCCTTCAGAGTTTACAACTGTGGGACTCTTGTTGTGGAAGAAACACCTCATGTTGTTTTTGATGAATCTACTTGTGTTCGTAAGAAACAGAACATGACTCAGAGAATCGATCAAGAGAATCGCCAGACTTAGCCTCGAAAAAAAGAATTATAAAACATCCTCTCGAACTCGAAAAAGAAGAAATTACCACTTTTATGAATGGAGTGAATCGGACTCGACAAAAAGAATTTCGGGATGGAAAAACTCAGGATGGTGAGACTCAGATGGAAATTCTCCACCAAGGAAAGCCAACACATCGAAGTCGACTAATCTGAACATACAAATTCGCATCGTGTATGTAATGCCGATGAAGATGTGGTCATAGCCGAGGCAAACTCAATCTATCAACCAAAGGGGAACAAATGTCTCTAACAATGTTTCAATAGAATTTCCGAGGAAGATGATTATCTTTTCTCCTTTTCTCGTTGTTCCCGAATTTAATCAACTACCCGAACCTAACATTTTCGATGTTGAGGATACTCAAGGGGGAACATCCAGAGAAAATGGTTGGATAATCATCCTAAAAGTCGATTGTGGGTGATCTATCGATGGTGTCAAAACAAGAAGGTTCCATGGAGAAAGTGCTTTGTTCTTGCATTTCCTATCTATAAAAAAAAGAACCCATCGAGATTGAAGAAGCTCTACAAGATTCATTTTGATTCTTGTTATGCAAGAAGAACTGAATCAATTCTCAAGGAATGAAGTTTGGGAGCTAGTAGATAGAACTAAGAGGCACAATGTGATTGGAACTAAGTGGGTGTTCAAGAATAAGAGAGTTGAAAAACAACAACATTGTAAGAAACAAGGCAAGGCTAGTTGCACAAGGTTATTCCCAAGAAGAAGGCTTGGATTATGATGAATCCTTTGCACCTATTGCAAGACTAGAAGCCATCGATTGTTTCTTGCATATGTCTGCCCACATGAAATTCACATTCTATCGATGGATGTGAAAAGTGAATATCTGAATGGTGTGCTTAAGGAAGAGGTTTATGTGGAACAACCTCCGGTTTCATACTGAATGACCAAGTTTCTGTGCTCAGAAAGCCTTGTATGGTCTTAAGCAAGCACTTCGAAAGCATGGTACGATACCCTTTTCATTTTTCATCGACCATGGTTTTATCAAAGGAACTGTTGATAGAACTCGCTCAGATAGAAGATGGGAAAGATATCTTACTTGTTCAGATTTATGTAGATGACATCATATTTGGATCTCCAAATCATCGGGCCAGTGGAAATGTTTTCACCCTCGATGAAAGGAAAGTTTGAGATGTCAATGATGGGGAGATGAATTTCTTTTTTGGACTTCGTGAAACAAACTAAGGAAGGAATTTTCATCAATCAAGCAAAAATACACCGAGATCCGATTGCAAAGTATGGTGTACATAATTGCAATGCGCTTAGAATTCCTATGAATACTAACTACAAGATGGATCTCGATCTCGGAAGGCAAATCATAAATCACACCGATTATAGAGGGATCATTGATCATCGCTTTATCTCACACAAAGTAGGTTCGATATAACATTTGTTGTTGGGATATGTGCAAGATACCAAGCTAATCCAAAGGCTAATCACATGGAGGCCGCCAAAAAGATTCTCAAATATCTTAAAGGCACTGTGAATAGAGGATTATGGTATCCGGTGATGATAACCTTGAATTAACCGGTTATTCAGATGTCGATTATGGAGGATGTAGAATTACGGTGAAGTCTACCACAGAACTTGTCAATTTCTTGGAAGTAAACCGATATCATGGTTTTCAAAAGAAACAAACCTCAAGAGTTAAAACCGATTCTCGGGTCAATACATGGTCGAGGGAAGAAGTCAGTAGCAGGCATGCATTCTTCGCCTCGCATACAACAATTGAGGGATTATAAGATTATAGCCAATGAAGTACCTATATTTTGTGATAATAATAGTGCAATTATGATTACACAAAATCCCGTATTGCACACCAAATGTAAGCATGTTGATATCGAGACATCACTTCATCAGAGATCATGTTGAGAAGAAAGACATCAGAATGGAGAAAATTCATTCTGATAAACTGAGAGCTGATATATTGACTAAACCTTTGGCTGAATCAAGATTTCAGGAACTATCAGTTGAATTAGGTATGTTGGATCCAGGTGAATGAAGCAAATCAAAAATTGAAGGTTTTCGGATGCATGAAGTTTTTTTCGTGTTTTTACCGAGAAACTCAGATAAAATTGAGAGTACTAAACACCGAAGTCTAGGAAACTCGGTTATATCAAGATCAAGATCAAGATTATCTCGACCTCGCTCAAGTATCAAGATTATATAATCGACCTTTGTCAAGTTTTCTCAAGACTCAAAAGATATTATCGACCTTTTTCAAGATTTTCAAGATTATAATCGACATTTTATCAAGGTCAAAACTCAGTAAGACTGATGGAGGAAATTAGTCTGAAGAAGTATTGACTCATGCAATGCATTTATTGTCTAACTGAATCTCAGTAATCATTGACAATAAATAACAAAACACCTGAAGGAATGTTTGGGCGGGACCTTTGAAATACACGAAGAAAGTCAATGGTCTGCAGGAACAGTAATTAAATGCACTGTTCATTAATCACCAATAGGGATAAATTGGCGGCTTAATATTTGTGAAATCGTCCTTTCATATACCTGATTTAGTCTGTTCGTAATCTCGACCGTCGATTTCTTCATCTATATGATTTTCAATAAATCAAAATCCTATATCTATTGAAGAAATTTCCTTCAAAGCCCGATTCCAAAAACCTTCATCTTCAAAACACTCGGCTTCAAAAACTCTCGATTGCCCAGAAATTATCATCGCTCTCAAAACCCTTTACCAAAAAATTCTCCAAAAATGACGTTCTCTGTATACGACAAGCTTGCCATCTCTAATAAACCTTGGTATGAATATGTCGTTTCTCTCGAAAGTTCATCAAATGCAACTCACGAAGAGAAAGCAGGAAGACCAAGCTCAGAATGAAAAAAGCTGATTTGATGAGCTAGTCAAGAGGAAGGTGGCTGAGAGAAAGGAAGATGATGTTGATGCCTCCAGTTCTAAGGATCGAGATAGAGAGGGTGATAAACCAGATGATGCTGAAAAGCAATCTCAGATGGAGAAGGAAACTGATGCTGGACAGACTGATATCTCACATCCTCAGACTGAAGTTAGCACTCTTCAGGTATCTTTTGGCACTATTAAACATTATGCCAAAGCTACTGAAGTTCCTATCTTTAAATCTGTTATGTCTGATATTCAGACTGAGGCTCAGGTGGAGCACCCAGCTCAGGTGGACAAAGTTGTACTCACTCCAGAGATTGATCTCAGTCCTATCTTGGACAAATTGGAGAAGGTGGTTCCAATGGTGGAGAAAGTGACTCAATTAGAAGAAACCTTGGCAAGCCAATCTCAGAAGCTGGAAACCCTGAGTTCATCTTCAGACATGCTGAACCTACAAACATCTCTTGCTGATAAAATGACTACTCTGGAAGGAAAGGTTGATGTAGTCAAAACTGAGCTCAATGCAGAGATGAAGCAGATGTATTAGGAAAGAACAACCTATCTAGAAGCAAAGCTGGTTGAGAAGAATGATCTAATGATCAAGACAGTTGTTGAGGAAATTGGTTCTATGCTCATGACCAAGATGACAGAGATGATGCAAAATGTCTTCTCAAATCAGTTTGCACCTCTTTCTGAAGAGTTCTCAATGGCTAAAAATCACATGAGAAGGCTGGAAGATGAGCACGATCAGTTGGCAGGGGAAGTGCGAAGTATAAGCAAAGAGCAATATCATATGGATACTGCACTTTCTCAACTTCTTCCAAGGTATGGTGCCAAAAAGGTGGAAAGGCCTGGTGGCAAACTAAGTGAGTTGTTGGCACAAACCTTGAAGAGAAAGGCTCAGAAATAAGCTGAAGAAAAGATAATTGTTGATGCCTTAAAAGAAGTTGAAGCCACTGAGAAGCTCAAATTTAAAGAAGCTGGAGAACCTATCTACACTCAAGCATCTGAGCAAACTATTCAGGAAGAAATTTCTGAGAAACTGAGTGGTAGAAGGATGGTGGAAACAAGTCGTCTTCAAGGTGAAGAGCAAGTCATACCTGAAAAGAGAAAGGTTGTGGCATTTGTAGAACAAGAGAAGAAGAAAAGAGCTAAAGCTTCTAAGTCTACTCAGATAAAATTGATAATTGATTTTGAAGAATCTGAGGAAGAAGCTGAAAAAGAAGTCTTCAATACCAAGAAAGCTCTGAAAACCCTTCAAGTTGAAAAGGAGAAGAAGACTGTTGCTTCAGATCGTGTTCTGTGATCGTGAAAAAAGAAAGAAGAAGAGCAGAAAAGAAGAAGTGGTTTCAAGAAGTTTTTGAGCAAAAGGAGGGGTACGGAGAAAGCTCATAAATGGCCGCACATTAACAAATGGATGCATATTCAGTTAAATGATGCGTGGGAGGAAATCAAGAGAACCTTCTGGTTCTAGTATGAAATTCTGAGAGAATGGAGGGGGAGCAGCTCGGATATGAATGAATCCTTCATTGAGTACTTATTGATATTCAATCCTAAGTACCTGCAAAGTTGGATCAACTTGGCAGATGAAGGAAATACTCAGATAGTTGCCACTGGTCCATACACTTACCCAGCTCTAAGACTTGAGAATGGCTATGTGAATGAGACAGCCATTTCTCAGGAGATAGCTCAATATGCCATCCAGCTAGGCCTAACAGGAAACAACCCTGACATCATCAAAGCAAGGGATGAACTGAAAAAAAGATAATATGGGATGTTCAACCTGAAAGTGCCAGTGGATGAAGTTGAAGAAGATTGAAGATGTTGTACTTCTGTTTTTGTTTTTGATTTTCATTGTAATTAGTAACTCTGATCTTACATCAATGAAAATTTATCTTTATGCTCAAAGATAATATCTCATTATCTTTTTACATGTCTTTTATGTTTGATATGCCTTATGTTTTGAAATTGTTGGAAAAATTGCCATTTTGGTTTGTAATAGAAAAACTGAAACCTGAGTATAGGTTAGGTTTCTGTAACAAGATGGTTTTGACATCATCAAAAATGGGGAAATTGTTGGGAGATGATTTTAATAAAGAGATTTTGATTAGATCCCAAAACCCCTGTGTATGACATGTTCAGGATAATCTTGATAGACTGAGTCAGGATTCAGTATAGAGTGTTCAGGAAGTTATTTGCACCATGTATAGTCAGCAGATATAGATCGTGTTAGAAATCAAGACTCAAGAAGTTTCAAGAAATCAAGACTCAAGAAGTTGTCAAGAAATCAAGACTCAAGATGACATCAAGACTCAAAGATGACATCAAGACTCAAGATGACATCAAGACTCAAGATGTCACCGAAAGACTCAAGATGTCATCAAGACATCAAGACTCGTAAGACACTAAACACTCGTAAGACATCAAGACTCGTAAGACATCAAGACTCGTAAGACATCAAGACTCGTAAGATACTAAAGACTCGTAAGATATCAAGACTCAAAAGAGCTATCAAGACTCAAGAAGATACTGAATACTCAGTATAACCTGAATGTTCCGAGGCACTGAATAATATCTATCTGAAGATTACAAAACTGAGAAAACCGCGAATATTCGTAAAAAAAAAAAAAATAGATATTGCTTAAGACATTCATATGCGCACAAAAAGGAACTAAGTCTAAGTGTTGTTTAAGGTTATCTCATTCAGAGAGATTGACCAAAAAGAGCCTTTATGTTTGTCTACATTTACTGAAGACAAGAACCAATCAGAGGAAGACAACATTGTACTTTCATCGACACTTAAAGTTTACAGACACCGAAGCATGTCAAGAGTACTATGTTCCGCATCGCAAAAAAATGGTGATTGGCTAAATGAATGCATATTTCCTAAAACATGCAAGGGGGTATTCAAACCCTAAATATAGTCGTTCATCAAACACCATAAGAGGAAACTCATGAAGCTATCTCCTCCAACGGATAGTTTTTCAAGAGTGACCTTGGTGAAGTTTCCTGTAAATACTAGTGACCCTTTACATTGAGAGGCCACGGAAAATTTGAAAGCAACTCAAGAGTTCATTCGTATTATTGCAAATTGAAGCACTCGAAAAACCTAGAATTTCCCAAGTGTTTCACATTGAAGAGAGCTCATTCACTAAGCCTAGATTGATAAGATATATCCAAAGTTTAGTAGAGATATCCTAACCTTTGCATTGTACTTATTGTAAAGGATATCTCATCCTAGTTGGAAACCAACTAGAAACCCAAACCCTTTGTAAGGTAGTTTGTGTGTGCTTTGTTGGTGAGTTGGAGTCGTAAAGAGTTAGTAAGCTACAAATTGAGTTAGCCGTGAAAACTCTAGAGAATAAGTTAGTAAGCTACTTGTGGTAGTATGAACACTTGTGTGTGTTGAGTTAGTAAGTTGCGTTGAGTCGTCAGTAGTAAAACTCAAGGTAGAAAAGTGAGTAAGCTACAGTGAGTTATCCAGAAAGCTTTAGGAAGTGGTTAAGGAATTTCTCTGAAGGTCAGAGAGGGTGGATGTAGGAGCTTGAGTCTCTGAACCACTATAATTGATGTGTTGTTTTTTCTTTTCATCGCATTATTATATGTTGCATGTTTTTTTCGAAAGCATAATTCATCGATATTCAGTTGGAACCAATCCAACTGAACTTGCATCAACCCGATCACAACCTTAATCATTGTTTTATTAAAAGGAAGATTTTCAGCAAAGCTAAAACGTGTATAAACTTAGGGCCAACCATTCCGCACACTTGAGTAGCTAGAACAGATAGTTACCAAACTGAACTAACTCTACTGAGGGTTCAGTAAGATAAATTATCTGATCCAAGCGCCTCAAGATCTCTGATAAACTCAGTTCGGCCATTAATCTGGAAGCTTCTAAAAAAAGAAAACAGATTATTGTCTCAAGAGACTTTGACTCAGGGCAATTTGTGCTTCTCAGGGCCAAATCATCAGGATAACCTGACTCATCTGAACTCAGTGAAAGAAAGGTTTTAAAAATCACTGAACACGTGTATTCCCCCCCCCCATACACGTGTGAGACTCGTTAGCACCGGGACCAACAAAACTCATTATCAACATTATTAGTATTATCAGTATTACTGATGCAATTAAGATAAGGTTTTCCAAGTACACATTCATTGCATTTTTCTTTATCAGATTTAACAGAATTATCATCATCCGAAGAGGATTCAACAGAAGAACAGTCATTATAAGACTTTTCTGACTCTGTATCAATATTAGGACTCATAACAATTTTAAAAAGAGTTTCTTTTAACTCTTCATTAATATCAAGATTTTTAATCTTGTCTTTTTTGATAACACCGATTAGCATAATGACCAAAGCCTATTACATTTTTTACAAATAATTGTGTCATATCTTCTCTTTTTAAAAGATTTTCTTTTACTTTTATTATTATCATAATCTTTCTCTTTTTGTTTTGAAGAATTATGTTTTCTTCTTTTTTAATTTGATTTTTTAATTTGAGTTCATTACAAAGATTTATTCCTTCCTGAACACAAACACTAATGATTTGACCAAAAGTATAAGACCTATAATGGATCGAATCAGAATCCTTTCTAAGATTTTTCTTAACTCTATCTGCAAATAAATTAGGAAGGCCATCAACAAATTTATTCTTCCAAATATCCTGATTACAATCAGGGATCTCATAAATACGAGACAAAAAAGTTTTTTTATACCATCTAAAATCAGTAAGAGTTTTACACCTCATATTTAAAAGAAGAGTTCTGGTATTTTCATATTTATTGGTATATTGACCAGTAAAATGATCCAAAATAGTAAGAATCAAAGAATAAACCGCATTGGTTTTAGTCTCTCCGTTTTCAATTTTAATAGAATTAAAAAATTCTATTCTATTTTGGGGAGTCAAATAATTATCCCACCAACCTTTAAGTTGACCAATAAAACCAGAAGTAATAGTTTGTGCAGTACTAATATCATTATTACCACAAATTTGACAAGCAGAACTATACATAAGAATGCGATGACATTGAGTGAAAATATGATTATCACTTCCACCATCAATATTCCATTCATAAATACCTTTTCCAGAATAAGAATTATTGAAAAAGTTTTTCTGTTCTTCATTAAGAACATCCATAGGAGTGGGTCTCTTATAATAATAAGTAGACATGGTAGGTCTATCAGCCCATTTCATTTTATTAATACTATCAGTATTACTAGGACTACCATTATTGGGTTGAATAGCATGATTATCAGCTAAATCATCATCTAAAGCTGAAATATTAAGATCTGAAATATTAAGATTACTCAATTTATCATTAATAATCTTCTCTAGGTCAGAAATAGAAGCTTCAGTTTTAAAATCTTTTATCTCAATAGGAGATTGAATAGACGAAGTTGTTTTAATAATAACATTATTATTATTATTATCATTTTCAGATTTATTTTGAGAATCTATCTTAGAAATAATTTTATCAACTTTATCATGTAAAGAAATAATTTCTTCTCCAATAATAGACAGATAAAGATTACAAAAATTATTTTGCTCAATCATTTGATTAACATGTTTAACAGTAATTTGTAAGACATAATTTTCAATGATTCTGGAGAATGGAAGAAAATTAAATATCCTTTCTCCTTTTTAAATTTGAAAAGGAACATGAGGAGGGTAAACAGATTTTTGTATACCACCAGAAATTATTTTATAATCTCTTTCGATGACAGAAATATAATCAATATAAAAGTTTTAATAAACCAAGGAACATAATAAGTAATTTCATTATGCTTTTTACAGAATTTATAAAAACTGTCAACAAAGTAATCTAAATCATCTTTTGAGAATGATTTAAAATACCAAATTCTAAACTTATCCCATTTAGGATTATTAAACTCGTCATTAATATGAGCTCTAGTAGAAGAACCTTTAGAAAAATCTAAAAAGTTTGTAAAATCCATAAAATTAAATTTTAAAGTTACAATCCGAAATTGTTTCGGGATCAAATTCATCTTTGTGGATTATATTGTTTTCATTAATAATAATTTTCTCATTGTTATAATTATTATTTTTACAATGAGTATTTTCTCTATAAGAGGAAGTAGAAGCTCTAGATTCTGAGGGAAATTCTACTTCATAATCCAAAGGAGATATAAAAGAATGACTAGACATTGATCTAGTTTAAGAAGTCGGATGTCTTCTTTGATTATTTTGAAAACCAATATTAATAATACCATCATTACTTTGAGTAATATGTTTAAAATCACTATTTATAATAGGATTTTTAGGAACAGATTGTTCTATTATCCAATTTTCAGGAAAAATAATTTCTTCCCACTTAATGGATCTTCTGGTAGTAATATTTGATTTTCCAAAATTACTTTCTATAATAATAGTCTCATTATTATCTTTCTCAATTCTTTTACACATAGGATTGAGTGTAAATAAAGGCTTATAATAAATACGATAACAGATACACATAACCTTTGTACCTGGTATGTAATTATAACCATGAGTTTTAACATTTAATGTTAAGGCTTCTAGAATATTACTATCAGATAAAGATATAGATAAATTAGGATATGCGTCAAAATAGACAGGTCCTAAAGCCAAACTAGATTCTATAATTCCCATTAAGGATTGTCTCCAATTAAGATTTCTACCATCCCTAAGAGAAGCTAAAAAGCTTTCTGGTAAACCATTTAAGGTAAGCGGTCTAAAAGCGACCTGAACACAACCAATATGTAATAACTTATGAGTTCTTTTGCAAGGTAAAATATCATTTTTACTAAGCAATTTAATAACCATCTCTTCTTCATGAAGAGGTATAGAGGATTCAGTAGTTTTAACAATTTGTCTGAAACCTATTTTTTCAAAAGCTCCTAATTTATAAACCATTTTAGGTTCAATTTTAGGAATAGTCCATTTATTCAATAAATCAAGATTTTCAGGAATATCATATTCCTGAGTCATATTGTTCTTAACAGTATCCTTCAATCGGAACAGATTCATAAGAATCAAGATGTATTAAATCATGAAACCATATAACTAATATATACCCTACTTCTCATGGCTTTGATACCATATTTTTACAAGGATCGTGCAAAGATCTATATCAATAGTATCCTGTGGATCTTTTACAAACACAAATAGAAAATTACTGAGAAATTCCATAGTCCATGAGTTAACCTGAAAAAAGCTTTTACGCCCAGAAAACCCCTGCGCCTATTTATTGGCATTACGGCAACAAGGGCTAGCCCACATAGTTAATATATATATATATATATATATATATATATATATATATATATATATATATATATATATATAACTATCTGTTTTTTTATGGAACCAGATTAATGACGTGTCATGCCAACTATTCCCTAAACCATTAACCATAAACCCTAAATCATAAACCATTCGGGTCAGGTGAACCATGAACCACTCGGGTGCGGGTCTGGATTCCGCCGAAGTTGGTCCGGGCCCGTAAAAAAAATGTAATTTTTTTTCTCGCTTCGATTTTATTTTTCGGTTTAATTCAATTTTTCTTTCTACCCGGCCCGGACCCAAACCCGGCCCGAGTGGTTCATGGTTCACCCGAGCCGAATGATTCATGATTTAGGGTTTATGGTTCATGGTTTAGGGAATAGTTGGCATGACACGTCATTAATCTGGTTCCATAAAAAACCAGATAGTTGGTTCTATATCATTACTCTAAATATATATATATATATATATATATATATATATTTTGGAACAAAGACAAAATTATGTGCACCTTGTGCAAGTGTCAAGAAGGTCGTCCACAATAAACGGAGGCTCGACCAGACAATATGGATTCTCAAGAGAATGAGACATCCGGGCAAGATTATGAGCCACAACATTCGCTTTACGAGAAACCCAAACCACCCAACACCGAGGGTGATTCGAAATACTAGCTCGAGCTACATCAATAATGTAACACCCCATTTTCTTTTAAAATATATATTGCATGATTTAAATTTTAATTATTCTGGTGGACTATTTTTATTATTACTAAATGATTTTAATTATTAAATGAAAAGAACTGATGATATCTACGAGTTTTAGAAAAAGTTTTGCAGGATAGCCAACTGAGGAGACCGGGCTCAATTGCAAAGCACTCGACACAAGTAACTAATTAAAAGAGATAAGTTAATCTTTGGAACTAATTGTGGTAGAATTAAATTGAATAATAATAATAACATATTTAATAATAATAAAGTTATAATATTTAATAATAAAAGATATCATATCAAGAAAGATATTACATAGATTATTTACATATCTTCTTTATTACTATATATATATATATATATATATATATATCTTTGTAAATCTTTCATAAATTAATTAATTAATTAAATTAAGAATACTACATAAGTTAGTTATAAATTAAATACATAAAATACACGCATAAAAAAAAACAACAAACACACGCTAAAAAAAAGGAAAGAAGAAAAGAATATATAAAAATAATATCAGGTAACCCGTTCTTATATTTAGAGAATATCAATCGTCTCTTCTCATTTTTTTTCCCCTACCTTCTCTCTTTACTCTCCGTTTTCTCTCCGCTATTTCTTTACATTCTGGAGAAAAAATCAACGCTAATTTTCTTAGAATTCAAGAATCTCCAAAGGTAAGAGATGAACAAACTATACTTTTAAATATTTTTTTGGGTATTTTTTGGTTGAATGATTTGATGAGTTATATGTTTTTAGCCATGGAGTGTCAACTATAAAGTTATTTGATATTATAAAAGTAGAATATTGCTTATTATTTAGGTGATTGCATGTTGATTTCGCAAATGCATGTTGATTTCGAAAATTTTTCTGACCTTTTGTAAACTAATTTTATAAAACCCTTTTATCAAAGTAAATGCCTGGAAGTTTAGATTGTGTGGTAAAAATTTCAGAACTTTTGGAATCGTTTTTAAATTTATATGAATTTTCTATTAAAATACTGTACAACAGAAAAATCGGCTCTGTTTTTTACGATGATTGTAGGATTTACTGGGTACAGATAACTTCGTATTTAAAACTAGTTTTAGACTATGTTGTTTTATTACATCTTAGCTTTCATGTGGATTTTGTTTGGGTAAATTTGGAGTTATATTATATTTTTAAAGATTTTAGTATTTTTACAGTGAAAAACAGGCAGTTTTAAGGCTCTAGAAAATTATACCATTAAATAGGAAACTCGAAGTTTTAAATTATGCCCTTTTTACTGGTATTACTAGAAGTTTTAATTCGAAGTTCTTAGGATTTTTTTTAAGACATGTTCATGTGTTATAAAATGTTGGAAAAAGATGGGACACAACCTCATCTTGGGGCCCTGTTTTCACCTAAATTGGAAAATTCATAAGTAATAAACCACAATTTATTTTTATGTGAAAATTTTACTGTATGTACTAATATGTGTTAGGCACCTAATGTACAAATTTTATAAACTTATAGTATGTTCACAATTTGTAATAAATAATCCACTACAACGTGTTATTCTAAGGTGTTAAATCTAGATTATAAGTTATATAGCTATTGTTGATTAACTTGTTGATTGGGAATTAGGACCTTTTGGTATGATTATAAACTGTGAGTTTCCAAATATACTTTAATAATATTTAAATGATCATGAGACTAAAGAACTATCGAATGTGTCGAGTGCAGTACGAGCAAGCGGTGCTTCTGGGAAGCTATCTTGAGGCATTCAACGTCAACAAAGTGGGTAACACTTAATTAATCTTGTATTAGTTAGTTTAATTTATGTGTAAGATGCAAATAGGCAGATCTTTGAATTTTGCTCGATTTTGCTCTGTGTGGATTATGCTGTGTGGAATTAAGCTATGTGGATTAGCCAGGTCGATGGGCCTTGGCATGAACTCTTTACTTCACATAAAATGACTTTCTTTAATGCATTAGTATATTAAGTGTTATCCCAGTGGACTTCCTCTCCGGAGGAAGACTCATGATGCTTCTTAAATCATTTCAGGTCTTGCTGGAGACGAGGTGGACGTGTAACTGACTGCGACGGACCCCTCAAGTTTTAAATATTGTGTTTTAAAACTCCGTAAGAAGAGTATTAAGTATTAGTGTGACATATGTGGACATCTTAGATATTTAATTTTGTGTTTATGTCTAAATTTTTATGTCATGGAGTCAAATCTTTTGTACACCTTTAAGTAACTATGACGATCTTTTAAACTTTAACTCACATGCATGACATTGTCAAATTTATTCTAAATATATTATATCTAGTTATAATATTTTATTTCGTGTATGATGCGATACTTTGAGAATTTTAATTGAGTAAATGTTTGTCTTAGAAACGTGGGTAAGACACGAGTTAGGCACAAGCAAGGTTAGACACTTTAGTACAACAATATATACATATGTATATATAAAATATTAAAAAAAAGACTCGTGTTCTCATAATTGTGGTCTTCCGCTTTAATCACTTTAAGTATAAAGTTTAAATTCTTTAAACGTCAAATGATTTTCTCCTAAGTGAGTGGCGTCGATTTTCGGGGCGCTACAAATAAAGTCTCCAAACATGGTATCATCTGGCATCAAAGAATATATAGCATCACGTCCACTTTGGAAATCCGTCTCAACTACTACCTCATCCAAACCCATCTGATCGGCACAAAGCAATGCTTCACTAGCTCCCCACGCCCCCCCTTCTTTCATGTCCAACAACCCTTGCCTATAGAGAGTTTTAATTGCAATGCACTCACCCATTGAATCCCTGAGTACAAGTCCGACTCCCGTCTGCATCGTATCAGCAAAAAAGGCAGCGTCCACGTTGATCTTGACGTACGGAGCAGGCGGAGGGTGCCACAGCAAGCACCTTTCCGTACTTTGCGTTGCGAAAGACCTGTTGGGAGATGAATTTAATAAAGAAATTTTGATTAGATCCCAAAACCCCTGAGTATGACATGTTCAGGATAATCTTGATAGTATGAGTCAGGTTTCAGTATAGATTGTTCAGGAAGGTATCTGCACCGTGTATAGTCAGCAGGTATCAAAATTAGGTTAGATATTGAAAACCCTGAAGAAGAACTGAAGACTCTGAAGACTCAGAAGAACTGAAGACTCAGAAGTTACTGAAGACTCTGAAGACTCAGAAGAATTGAAGACTCAGTAGTTACTGAAGACTCAGTAAGTTACTGAAGACTCAGGAAGACCTGAATGTTCAGAGGCACTGAAGAAATATTTATCTGAATACATACAAAATTAAGGAGAACGCACATTTTCAGAAGAATAGATATTGCCCAAAACATTCAAGTGCAGACAAAAGGAACTAAGTCTAAGTGTTGTTTAAGGTTGTCTCATTCAGAGAGATTGACCTAAAAGAGCCGTTTTGTTTGTCTACATTCACTGAAGACAAGAACCAATCAGAGGAAGACAACATTGTACTTTACTGACATTGAAAGTGATAGGACCCTGAATTTTGTCAGTAGTACTATGTTCCAGACTGCAAAAATTGGTGATTGGCTACATGGCTGCATATTGCCTAAAACATGCAAGGGAGTGTTCAAACCCTAAAAAAATAGTCGTTCATCAATAACCAGAAGAGGAAACTCTTGATGCTATCTCTTCCAACGGATAGTTTTTCAAAGAGTGACCTTGGAGAAGTTGCCTATAAATACCAGTGACCTTCACCATTGAAAGGTTACGGGAAATTTCAAGCAACTCAAGCTCATTCGTATGCAAATTGAAGCACTCGAAAACCCTAGAATTTCCCAAGTGTTTCACATTGGAGAGAGCTCATTCACTAAGTCTAGTTTTGATAGAAATATCCAAAGCTTAGTAGAGATATCCTAGCATTTGCATTTGTTCTTATTGTAAAGGATATCTCACCCTAGTTGGAAACCAAACCCAAACCCTTTGATAAGGTAGTTTGAGTGTGTGTGATTTGTTGGTGAGTTAGAGTTGTAAAGAGTGAGTAAGCTGAAGTTCAGTCAGCCAGAAAACTCTAGAGAAGAAGCGAGTAAACTGTTTTAGACAGTCAGAAAGTTTGTGTGTGTTGAGTTAGTAAGCTGCAGTGAGTAAGCCAGAAAACTCAAGGTAGAAAAGTTAGTAAGCTGCAGTGAGTCAGCCTGAAAGCTTTAGGAAGTATGTTAAGGAATTTCTCTGAAGATCAGAGAGAGTGGACGTAGGAGCTTGAGTCTCTGAACCACTATAATTGATGTGTTGTTTGCTTTCTTACTGCATTATATCTGTTGCATGTTTTTCACTGAAAGCATATTTCACTAATACTCAGTTGGAATCAATCCACTGAATGTGCATTAACTGATTCACAGCCTTAACCACTATTTTATTAAGAAAGAGATTTTTCAGCAAGCTAAAACGAGTATAAACTTAGGGCCAACCATTCCACACTCTTGATTAGCTAGAACAGATAGTTATCAAACTGAACTAACTCTACTGAGTATTCAGTAAGATAATTATCTGATCCAAGCTTCTCAGGATCTCTGATAAAACTCAGGATCAGTTGGGCTAATCTGAAGCTACTGAAAGCTGCTCAGGATCACTGTCTCAGTAGACTTTGACTCGGGGCTATTTGTGCTTCTCAGGCCAAAATTCTCAGGACAACCTGACCCTTCTGATCTCAGTGAAGAAAGTTTTAAAAATCACTGAACACGTGTATTCCCCCCCCCATACACGTGTGAGACTCGTTTGCACCGGGACCAACAAGACCATTTGCATGTTTCCTTCCATTCCTTTAAAAAGGAAGTCACAACAAAAACCACCATGGCTGTCGTCGACCTCTTCCCCTCCCACAATACCTGATTTCTGTGGTGCCAGATCACCCATGCTATCCCTATAGCTCTATCTACCTCATCGTCTACAAGCTCCCCCAACAAATGGAGGAACAGATCCCCCTGGTCTTCGACTTCGTAGCACAATTTATCTATCTTTTTCCACAAACCAACCGCTTCCCAACACTTAACCGCAAAAGTGCAATCGACAAAGAGATGCCACATTGATTCGCCCATGCCCGGAGACTCACATACCGGGCAAGTAGCGTTCATACCTGGGTACCATTTACATAATTTCGCTCGAACCGCCAGCCAACCCTTGCATAATCTCCAGTAAAATGCTTTGATCCGCGGGGGCACTTTTTTCTTCCATAGTCCCTGCCATTTTGACCCATCGGAGTTCTACTGTATGATACCAATCTCATGCCCAGCTGATAGGCCGATTTAACCGAGCATATTCCATTTGGCGAGAAATGCCAGATAAGCATATCCGGAACCTCATCCGGTGAAGATGTTGTTTGTAGGACCCTAGCCGTGTCATCTTCCGAAAAAACTTCAGAAATAACCTCCACATCCCATAGTCGGGTATTGGGGATGTAGAAATCTCTAACTACCATGTCGTCAAAACCTGTGACAGCCGGTGTTTCAATAAAGAACATGTTGTCGTCCTTTAACCAAGGGTCCCTCCACATTCGCACCTTCCCACCGTCGCCAACTTTCCATCGAGAGCCACGTCGAACTAAGTCCTTTGCTGTGTGGATCCCTCTCCAAGTATAGCTAGGAGAGTGACCGATTGGGGCATCAAACAGGTCACAGTGAGGGAAATACCTAGCCTTGAGGATGCGGCTAATAAGAGCTTGCGGGCTCTTCTGAATTCGCCAACTTAATTTGCCAAACATAGAGACGTTGAACACATGCAAGTTCCGGAAGCCCATTCCGCCTTCGTTCTTGTGTTTGCACAGTGACTCCCAGGTCTCCCACTTCACCCCCTTCTTCTGGTCAATTTTTAATTTGATAACTTTTGGATTTAAATAATTTTAATTTTTTGGTAATTTCTAAATTAAATAAATGAGTCAATTTTATCTTCAAATTATTTTTTTATTTAAATAATTTATAAATTAGAATTTAGTATTATTTTTTTACTCTTACTTTTCTAAAAACAATGAACTATCTCCAATAAATTTTTATAATTTGTTGAGTTAATCAATTATTGTGGTAATAATTTAAATGCACAACTAAAGCAGTTTAAAATTCACAATCAACAATCATTAACGCCTTCTACTTTGATTTCAAATATAAAAATGACGCAGTATTACAAGCATAACATAACAGTATTACAACCAAAATATAATAGTATGACATTAAAAAAACATAACTATATTATAAGTAAAAACATAGCAACATTATAATATAAATATAATAAAAATTAAGATAAGTTATCAAGAATATCTAATCAAAACAAAACAATATTACATAACATTATTGCAATAAAAAAATACAATTTTAAATGTATTATACGTACAATTTGTAAACAAAAATATTAATAAAAAAATATTTCTTTATATATATATTTGAATTCACAAGATAACTAGAGATACAATATATGTCGTCTTGTCACTGTTGAGAAAATCCTTCACAATTGTGGTAACTCTCTTAAATTTGCGGGTCAACCCATTATTCACGGGTCAACCCTTGTTTTTCGCGGGTCACGTCTTGAATAAATCAGTAGTCGAATATTTATCAATAGCTCAATGTGGCCTAGTGGAGAAGGCTCCTTGTTTGCACTGGTTAGAGCTGGGTTCGACTATGCTTAACTTTTTTTTTTCTTATCTAATTTAATTTAGTTTCACAGTATTCAGATCAACGGTATTTTATTGTTACTTTAATAATATTACTTATTTTTCTATATGGAATTACGTACAAAAATAAATATTAATATTTTTTTTTAATTTTAGGAGTTTTACTAAATGATATTAATTACCACTGTCATGAAAGAGTATTACGTCTTGCATTTAATACTATTCCTTGTTTACCTAAATAATATTAGATTATTATCTACTTATACTACATACTAGTGTTAGACCCGCGTACTACACGGGCTAAAATAAATTTTTTATATTTAATTAAATTAAATACTTTAAATATTTATTTAGTTATTTATTAATTTTTATTATAAATAATGAAAATGTAATCTAAATATCCTAAATAAGAGTTTAATATATCATTGCACTTTATTTTTCTATAAAAAAAGAGTTCACCGTTATTTATATATATCAAATTCAAATACATTACACACAATTACAAATTTCAAAATACTTATTTGTAAACAACATTTGTTGTATTATACTTGCAAGGTTTCCCATCGGAATTGAGAGACGGGGTTTTCAATCCTCTTTTGCTTTTGACTCGAGAGACTGCAACATATAACTATTCGTGTGTGAAAATCGGTTTTTGAAGATATAAACCCAAAGTAGACAATGATTGACCTTGACTTTTATTGATTGTCATCGCAAAACATAATAGAATTGGAAATTGCCTCCTTTTAAACTTTAAAGACATTGTTTGGTCTGAATTACTCAATGTCATTCTTGGGATGAAAACCTCATTGCCAGTATCTCTTCCACAAATTATATGTGCTTAAAGAATATGATTTTCAAGATTTGTAACTATCAACCTAGTTCCGGTACACAAACCTGACTTTTGGAGACACTGTCGGAACTAAAAAAATACCCTAGTATCACCAAGGATCATAGATAGAAGCTTCTCGTTAATGGATTCAACATCGAGACGTGTCGGTGCAAATATTGCTCTATCCTCAAAATATTTATTCGTACGTAAATTTTTATATATATTCGGGTAAATACTCTGTATCAAAGAAACAACAGAGTCGATTTCATTGCAAATCAAATTTTCTTCTGGAATCTCAATATCTGCGAACCCATCCCTGCTGTCTCCAAGTTCACCATCACCAACTTTTAGAATTCATCTGGAGAATTCAGCAATTTCATCATCACTTGAGCTGGAACTTGAATTTTCATTTTGCAGCCTCATATTCCTGGTTAATCTCAAAACCTTGCAATGAAAATATTAATAAATATTAATCAATCATGTATTCATAAAGTTTTGGTAAAAACAAAAAAGGAATAATTTATGAATACCTTGCAATGTTCCCACAAATAGGATGAATTAATTGTTGCCTGCACAACATCTTCCCTATTTGCTTTTGGTATAACCGGAAGTATCTGTCTGAAATCTCCACCAAGTACAACGATCTTTCCTCCGAATGGAAAATTAGACATTGAACCATCAGAGGTCCTAACAATATCTCTCATGCTTCGATCCAACGCCTCAAAACTGAATCTGTTAATCATTGGTGCCTCATCCCATATTATAAGTTTGGCCTTGAGAATAAGTTCTGACAACTCAGTTATGGAGTTTATGTTACAGGTTGACGACTCATCAATATTAATAGGTATGGCAAATCTTGAATGAGCAGTACGACCTCCGGGCAAAAGAAGAGATGCTATACACTAGATGCCACATTAAGAACTATATATCCCCCATATCGTATGGATGCTGAAAGAGTTTTCCATATAAATGTCTTCACTATACCGCCAAATTCCATATAAAAAGAAAATATCACATTTGTCCAACTAAATAGCATCAAGTATTTGATGTAGCATACTTATATTATTCTCACGCAAGCTGCTTTTCTTTTTAACTTCATTTAGTAAAGATTCTCCTTTATCTACATCTACATACAAAATATGACGGAAATATCAATTTAATAAAAACATGCTATAATTATTAAATTTTTTAATCAATAATTAAGAAAATAAATCTAACCATTTGAATTCATCGTCATGCTCTGAGATAATGACAAAGTAGATGTAACCTTTGGACGCACGAGTTGATACTCGTTGGATATTGCTATTGTTTATAAGATAAAATTTTAGAAGGTTGATTAGCTTAATTATTGATAATTCTTTGAATTATTTTATAGTAGTTGAGTACTAACTATCTGTTAAGTCGGATAACGGTAATGTCACACCTATCTGAGAAGAATGAGCTTCTATAAAAAAAATTAAATTTTAAAATAATAATTTAAATACAATTCTATATATTAAAATATAATTAAAAAGTTAAAGATTTAATTTAAAGTTTAGAATAATTCGTAAGCATTACCGGAAGTACTTTTTGCATTGCTATTTTTGTTTATCTCGCATGGAGCCATAAAACACGTCCTCGCTTTCGTGGCCCTAGAATAAATATTTTTTAAAAAAAATTAGAATTTTTTTAGTATTTAATAACTTAATTCTATTCAATCATAAGAAATGATATATACTTCATAAACAAATTGTAAATACAAATCTTTTATATCAAATGTATTTAAAAGATATACTCTATTTAGTGGAGACTGAATATTTTTATATTCTTCAAATGTTTATTTTTGTGTATCTGATTCAATTTTTTTAAACAAACAATATTTTAATATAATTTATTTTAAATAAAAAAAAATTTATGTAATTACTGAATGACAAAATAAATAAATGACTTACCTTTTGCACTCATCTTTCTATGTTTGGATGATGAGGCATTCAATACATTTCTTTCACGTAAAGTGAAATATTGATTTGATATTTCTATTGATCCTAATTAAAAATATAAACAAATAAGATAATTTTTTCATATACTAATACGACAAAAAATTATTGCATAATATTTCAATATTAACTATTTGTTAAATCATATAATGAATCACACAAATTTATTTGAGACGGTTGAGCATTTGCAAAAATAAAAAATAAAATACTATAAATATAAAACTATAAAAAAATTATATATAAATACTATATTATTATACAACAAATAATTATTTTAAAAATATACAATTTATAATTTTAAAAACACCTATAGAGGTCTTTATGTGTTTATTCTAAAGTATTTTGTTGCTTTGCGTGTTGGTCGATCCAGGAGTGTTCTTCCAAAATGTAATTTGTATTCAATAAATCAACAAAATAAATATTAAAGAATAAATAATTAAATCAATTAGTTAATCAATCTATTACTTATGGTATAATTAAATTGAAATTTGATTATAAAATTATTCAAATTGCAATTCAGATTATATAAAATGTTACCGTTTATTGCGATTAAGTATCAATCTTTGCTCCAAAAATGAATAATCTGATAAATATCATGAGTTAATTAATAATTAATATAATATAATATTTTTTATTAAAAGACATAACACATGAACTACAACTAAAATTAATGCATTTTTTTTTATATAAATAATTAAAATTGTTTGTTATAATAGATTCAATAACTACATATTTAAAAAATCTACAATTTTATAAGCCTTATTATGATGAATATATTTTAAATAATATTATTAATCATAACACAAAGTTTTATAACTTACCTATTGAAGTATGTCCACGTTTCTTTGCAAGGATATTCTTCCTCAACATCCTTGCCCTTTTAAATTTTAGTTTTTCCATGACAGGATCTCGTATAAGAATATAAAATATAATTAATGTTAAAAAATAAGAAATAAAAATAATATCAGTAATAAGTAATATGTGAGAATTTTATTTTTTTATAGAACCTCCTTTGAACTATCCATTTTGTGCAAATTCCAAATGCTTTTCCAATTGAATTATAAATGATTTTAACCACATAAAATATTAAACAATCAAAGCATATTAAAATTTTATTTTTCATTGTACATATATTTTTTCTTTCAACCTGCGAGGTTCGCGGGTCTAAGGTCTAGTATATTATAAATTAATTACACATTATATTTTATTAAAGCAAGAATATTGTTATACAAATAAAATTAACATGATTATTTCATATAGTATAGTATTCAATATGCAAAAGTATCATATATTGAAATAATCCAAACAGAGAAATGAATTTCGTTCAAAAAATATTACACCAAAAAATATTAAATCAAACTTGAAATATTTTCTCAAATTAACACTAAAATATAGTGGTTGAAGGATCATCATCACCTACATTAAAAAAAAAGTACATTTGTCTAAATCTTAAACGAAAATTTATTGTATGTACAATGATCTTCGTATTAGATCGATATACATATACTCTTATTGTTATCTTCATAGTAGAAAACACATAACCTTCATGCATGCATTTTTTAACATAATTCAGGATTTAATTACACGATTTTATATTACCTCAAACTATAGTAGTTAATATTTTTAGTAAATATATTATAAATCAGTTATCAATAATTATTATAATTAAATAGACTTTGACTTTATATTTTTGGTAAATATATTATAAATTAATTACATAATATATTTATGGACTTTGACTTAATATTTTTGGTAAATATATTATAAATTAATTACATAATACATTTAATTAAAGCAAGGATATTGAAATATAAATAAAAATTTACACGATTATTTCACATAGTATTAGTACCCACTATGCAAAAGTATCGGATATTAAAATAATCTAAACAAAGTAATGGATTTCGTTCAAAAAATATTACACCAAAAATAAATTAAATCAAACTTGGAATATTTTATCAAATTAACACTAAAATATAGTGGTTGACGGATCATCATCACTTATATTAAAAAAAATAAGTGCATTAATCTAAAATTTAAATGAAAATGTATTGTGTGTACAATTATCTTCGCATTAGATCGATATACATATAATCTTGTTCTCATTTTCATAGTTCATGCATTCATTTTTTTAACATAAAAATTAATTATAAATCAATTATCCTTTTTGTGTTTTGTGATTGGTTGCTATTACGTAAAAATATATTGATATGAGAAATTTCGGATAATTTCATTGATATATTCAATTTATTTTAATCATAGATTGTCATAATAAATCAATAAAATCAAGGATTGATTAACTATAATCGTTAAAATTAAGTTGCATGGTCAATGCATATAATTACTAATCAAATTATGAGCCAAATTTAAGGATAAACATTTGACATATATAATTTAATATAGTGGTACATAATTTCAATATTAAAGATTTATGAAATTAATTATTAATCTACTACTAATTAACACTAATATTAACTCAATATTTATAAAATTTGTTGCGCGTTTATTTAAATAATAGTCAAAACTACTATTTGCTACAAAAATTTCAATGAACTCGATAACTATAAAAAATAAAATATTAAAAGATAACTATTGATTATGTTAACTAAATTATATGCACAACTCTCGGTGTATATTGGCATAAAATTAATGTTTAGATATTGGTATAATTATTTACAATTAATTTACCTTATTTTAATAAATAAAGTCCTCCGTTAATTGATTTATTTCTATGTAAAATATATTTAAGGATCAATTAATCTTTAATGAGATAACTGAAAAATCACTTTGAGGAATTTTCGTGAAACATTAAAACTTGCAAAGGTGTTTAAGTTGAATAAAATCTTTCATTATTTTTTTATCTTTTGAATTAAAACACAAAAATATATTATTTAAAACCAAATCAACTCGCTATGTCAACCACTTTACATGAAATTATGTATAAAAAATTTATTTTAGCATTAAATATAAAACAATATATATTCTCATATAGTTATATGCGTTTATTATATATTAATTAATTAGATTACATAATATATATATAACAAAATTATGTAATTAATATTGAAGAAAACTAACAGTAATCGACGTTGACATAAAAAAGAAGAAAATTAAACTTGAATCCAAATCAAAATGATCAAGAATGTAAAACTATATCTATTATATCAATAACATCAAACATTACATAAATTAGCAAAAAAGTCTCCAAAACTTATAAAAACATAAAGATATTTACTCTTCCAAAATTTAAAACATAAAATCGTCTTTGTAATGAAGTCTTCAACTATCCAAATAGTGCATTTGTAATGGAAATTCTCGATTATATTCCGCAAATCTGTTGATTAAATAAAAAAATCAATATTAAAGAGAATGGATGAGACTGGAAGAAAAATCGAAAAAAATTTGAAAGAACTAATATTTTCGCAAGAAAAATATATCAATGTTACCTTAATCCACAGAAGATATCGTAAGTAGATAAATCTACATAAAATACAACTAAAATTAAAAAATCATGCTAAACAAAGCTCACAATATTTTTCATAGAATAACCTGCAAAATAAAACAAAAAACAAAATATTGTTAGAGGAGACAATATATAAAAACAAACATTAGAAACTGAATGGAAGAAAATATTATGAGAAATCGAGAAACATAATGGGAAAAGACAAAAGATTCTTGAAGCCTTATATGAAAATAAGAACCTGCAACACAAAATAAAAAAATTGAACTTAGAGAAGACAATATCAAAAAACAAATAGGAGAAAATCAAATGGAAGAAAATGAATGGAGAAAAATGAATAAAAGATGTGACAATTTATAGAAAATGGTAGAAAAAATAAACGGTTGGGATCAAAACAACACTCAAAATGAATGAGATTAAAGAGATTTGAAATATAGAAATATGGCTTTGCCACATCATTGTCACATCATTTTATTAGTTGCCCCCATCATCTTATAGAGGTTTTGCATTATAGAGATTATAAATTGTTATTATGTTATGAAGAGTGAATGTCAAACTGAAGCAGTATTACATACAACACATAACATTAATATATGCATGGTAATAATAAGTAGTTGTAATGCCGTGGTAAGTATTCCTTTCTCTTACCTTTGACCCGTCACTTACCTTTGATCCGTCAATTGAGTTCAACTCCCAGGGATAGCAACCTTTTTATTTCACTTCTTGAGAAAGAAAAAACAATATTATAATAAATTATGTATCTGTTGTAACATTAAGTAATTATGGTGTAGTGGTAAGGTTTCTACTCGCTTACCTTGTAGACACAGTTTCAAATCCGATAGACAGCCTTCTATTTTTTATCAAAAAAAAATAAGTGAGTGGGTCCAAAGGAGCAGGGTTCGATAATTGAGTTGAATAAATTAATTTTATAATTTAATCTATACTTATATAAAAATAGGATAGTATGCAAAATAACTGTCCCCGCCCATTTCACATCTTCTCCCCTCTCTCCACTCTTTAGAAATAACTATACGCCCCCATTTTTCCACACGGGATCTCCTGTTACACAATGGTGTTACATCTCCTATTACATCCTTTAAATTTGCGTCATGGGTTGATTTCATAATATCTATAAATATAAGAATAACATCCTAACATAACATTTTTATCTAATTAGGAAAGTATATTTAATTTTAGCGAAAAATTAATTCCTTTCAAATCTCATTCCAAAAAATCTTATAAACATATTTATAATTAATTAGTCTAAACTACACATATAATATAAATTAACCAATAATTAAATTTATTAAATTATTTAATTGAAGCACGTATATTATTATCCGAATGATTGATGATTTAGGTTTTATGTTTTTCTTTTTTATAGTTTTTGTTGGGATATTTTAGTTTTGATGAATTATGCCAAAACATTATCAACTTGTGTTATTTAAGTTAATCTACAGATAACAAGTTGAGGGGGAATAAGAGAACAAGTTAAGGGGGAACTCATGAAATCAGACGAAGATGATCGAGATCAGACGAGGCTGCAGACGAGGCTGATCGAGATCAGATGAGTAGGATGATTTCCGAGTTAACTGATGAGCAGAACAAAAAGATGCAGTGTGCTGATGCAGTGCTAACTGATGAACTGTGAAATCATATCTGATGAACAGTGATTTCAGCAACTGATGAACAATGATTTCAGCAACTGATGAACAGTGATTTAAGCACACCAGAAATCTGCAGACCAGATTTCTACAGATCAGATTTCAGCGGACCAGATCAGGCGACCAGAATCAGAAGAGATGAACAGTAATCTAGCGAGCTGATCAGATCCGTTAGACACACAAAAGCAGCTGGCCAATAAGAAGATAACACACATATGGATGTGACATAAAGCTGCAAACAACAGTGCAAAAGGACAAAGAAAAGCTGGAAGATTATTAGTATGAATTTAAATATTCTCCAACGGTAATATTCAAATTGACACTATAAATACATTGCACTATCTTCAAAAGAAGATAATGAAGGATCTGCAAAGTGAAGATTAAAGCCAAATATTCAAGCATCTCCATTTAAGAACATAGAGCATTAAATATCCAAATTTACCCAAGAGTGTTCTTCATTGTATCTAAGCAAAAATGTCATATCCTAAGCTTAGAGAGATTTTTCCAACCTTAGCTTAAATGCTAAAACAATGTAAGGGAAAATCTCACCTAGTTGGAAATAACTCCAAACCCATACCCTTTCTTGAGAGAGAATTAGTGGTTAAGTAAGGTAGTTAATCGGCAATCCCGTGAGGGAGATAAGTCCCGTTTGAGTGAGAACTCGGTAAACATTTAAGCAATCCCGAAAGGGAGGGTAGACGATCCCTTAGAGGGAGATAAGTCCCGTTTGAGTGAGAACTCGGTAAGCATCTGTTGGTTAAGTTGGTGCCCCATGAAGGGAAGAGTGAATGTAGGACGAGTTGTCCGGACCACTATAAAAATACGTGTGTTCTTATTTGTTTTCATATTAATTGTCATACATACTTTAGCAAATCTGCGTAACACACATTCGAAAAATTTTAAAGTCACCTCCCATTGAGATTTTACTAGTTTTAAATCGGGTTTTTCGGGACTAACAATTTTTTTTCAATATTTTTAACACCCGATTCGGACCCAACCAGACCCTATTCGAACCCGGCACAAGTGGTTCATGGTTCACCTGACCCGAATAATTAATGATTTAGGGTTTAGAGTTCATGGTTTAGGGTTTAGTTTTAGGGTTCATGGTTCATCTAAATTAAAAGTAAATCAAATTGCACAAACATAACTCAAATAAATTTGATGTGATTAATATCATATTTATATGTAATTAATAACTGTAAAAAAATGGACGATAAAGCTGAGTTTTGTTATTTTTTTCTAGTAAGTTTTCATATTTTATTGAATTTTAAATTTATACGATAAATTAAGATTATAATATATATACTCACTCCAATTAAATAATTAATAATTATTGATTAATTCATATATTTATGCTTTAAATTAATTAATTATAAATATGTTATACTAAAATTTTTTGGAATGAAATTTGGAAGGAATTAATTTTTTGCTAAAATTAAATATAGTTTCCTAATTAGATAAAGGGGTTATGTTAGGACGTTATTCTTATATTTGTAGATATTATGATATTAACACGTGGCGCAAATCTAAAGGATGTAACAAAAGATGTAACACTATTGTGTAACAGGAGATCCCGACTGCCATTTTTCTACACCCACTCACCATTAGTTTTCAATTCAGTTTCCATGGATTTCTTGATCGAATCTCTGTGTTTTATATGTAGTTAATCTTATTTGATTGGACTTTTGGTTTCTGAGATCTCTGTGGCTAATTTTGGTTTGTAATTTTTCGGATTCATCGACTTGCGGTTACTGTCTTTGAACTTTTTTCCTCCTGGTTTGGCTTTTGATTCATTCGCTCCCTTTCCATCATCGCCTGCATATTACTAATTGCAATTATCATTTTTTGCCGCAGATTACTCATTGCCATTAGTTTTTTTTTTTTTTGCTGCAGATTATGGGAAATTTTCGGAAGATTTCAAACGATTTCCTTACATATACAATCTTTTTGTTGTCTTCGATACCAACATCAGTTTGAGGCGTCGACACATCGGCGACGCAATTGGAGCGAATCAAGGTCTATTTCAACAAGTCGTCAAAGGGGAGGTACGTCCCACGCGCAATCAAGGTTTGAATCATTGTATTCTCTGTTTCGTCGTTTTGTTTTAATTGATGTTGAATAAGTATTGTATCTGTTGATGATTATATAATTTGACTAATAAAATTTGCTCTTCTTTTTTGTGAATTACACACTGATCACTTCATTGCGGGCTGCATGGTTTAAATATTACTCCAATTCACAAAGATCAACATTGCATTCAACAGAGACTATTTTATCTCCCAACTACTCAGTTTTAATTGGTGGCAAAGACACATTAAATACTGTTTTTTGGCTTTTGTTTGTTCATTCTTGTGAGGAAGTGGGCTATTAATTTGGATTCTAAAAAAAGACCCGTATTATGACATTAATTTGGCTTTTCTATTTGGATTATTAACATTAATAATACTTTTTCTTAGTTGATATTGAAAACAATAAACCTATCGATTTTGTTTCATTGTTACTCCTTAGTGCCTTAATTTTTTTATGCTGTTTCTATTTGTTCTAGCAGTAGTCATCACAAGTTTTTTTAACATATCTTATTATTTTTTACAAGATGCAACTCTCTTCTTAAAAAAGACCGTCCATTTCTATGGCGAATTTAGAAGTACATTTTCTTAGTTGATATTGAAAACAATAAATCTAATGATTTTGTATCATTGTTACAGCTTAATGCCTTAAGTTTTTATCATACTACTCCCTCCATCCTGCTTTATATTGTCCATCCACTATTTGGTTCATGTTTTAATGAGCGAATTGTTTATTATTTTTTGAAATGATAAAAGAGATTTTTAAGGTGAGATTATGATCTTCACTTGATATTTGGGTCACATTTCTTAAATTAGATTGAACCACTACAAATTCATAATTTATTGCATAATATAGTAAATAAGACATGTTGACCATCGCTCGGGTGAAATACTAGTTATACAATTACAATATGTAAATATTTAATTATTTTAATTTAATTGAAAGTAAGAAACATATAGAGAATTCAATAATATTGTAGGAAAAGATTTTTGGTATAGAGTTTGGAGGATATAGTACTCCAAAATGGAGTATGTCGTCGGAGATGCCCAACAATTGCAAACACTATCACATTTCATTTTCATTTTTTTTTTCTAGAAAAGCATTTTTAAATTTTTTTTTACGTGTTTTATCAATTTCATTTTCGTCTAATTAAAAAAACGAGAAAAAAATATGAAGAAATTAACTTTTCCACGTTGAACACCAGAAATCAGGAAAAAAGAAAAATGAAAAACTACAGAAATAGTCCACTCGTAGCTACATCATCACATAATTTGCAAGAAAAAATAACTAAGAAGTGATAGATGACAATTAATCGCCTAATTCATTCAAACTGTTTGCCAACAATTGATCAGATTCAGTGGAAGAGTCTTCAAATTCCTCTTTATACATTTCTTCTATCATCGGCTTCCATAGTCGAACACGAGCATTTATAAACCAATTCGAAACCTGAAAAAAAAAAAAAAAAAAAAACCAATAAGAGTTTCAATTTATAAATCCTATGGAAATCATTTGTTTACATTTAGGTTAAAAAAAGAATTTACCTGGTTCTTGGACAAGCCTGTTTGTGATGCTAACATTAACTTCTCCGAATCATTAGGATACCTGCAAATGTAGAATGAAATTAGAGAGTTGATCTTGCGTAATTTTGCAACTAATACTTTATAGTAATACTACTAATACCTTTTAATGAAACAACCAATACTTTAACACTAATACATTTTCATGAAACAATTAAGGAAAACGTTAAGAGGGATTACGGATGAAGAAAGTGTTCGAAAAGCCAAGCGCGAAGAATTGTGACGGAAGTTTCGGGCAATCCTCGGAGTGGCCTCCATGCTTGAACAGAATTATGCATGATAATTCGATTTTTTCTGTTTTCTTGATCAAATAGGCTTAGTTGGGACAATCTCGAGCTGATTTTGGGCACGTCTTTGGTGATTTTCTTCTTGACGATATGAATTTGTGATAAAATCGTGTTTCTGAGACGACAAAAGTGTTTGGACATTGCAAGAAGCGCTAGAGTCGTGTACGATTTCGCGGCTCCGTAACCTGCTATGGCCGCAAATGATGACACCAGTTCCTCCATATGATGTGAATACTCCTCATATCTTCTCTCAACCTGTATATGTATGTGTGTTCAGAAACCAGAGTAACACTTGTGTGTGCATAACTAATACTGTTTCATAGAAACACTAATATTGTTTAAGTGAAACAATTAATACTTTTCAGTGAAAGCAACTAATACTGTTCAGTGAAACAACTAATACTGTTTAGTGAAAGCTACTAATACTGTTTAGTGAAAGCAACTAATACTGTTTAGTGAAAGCAACTAATACTGTTCAGTGAAGACGACTAATACTGTTGAGTGAAGACGACTAATACTGAACAATAAAAAACTAATACTGTTGAGTGTTGAGTGAAGACGACTAATACTGTTTAGTGTAAGCAACTAATACTGTTCAGTGAAGACAACTAGTACTGTTTAGTGAAGCAACTAATACTGTTGAGTGAAAAAACTAATACTGTTAGAGTGAAGAAAACTAATACTGTACAGTGTAACAACTAATACTGTTAAAAAGCAATGAGTTTTTCGATTGAACCTCTTCAAGCAAGGCAATGAGTTTGAGAAGATTAACATAATCCTCATGCTTGTCAATAACCAACTCCGCATTGGAAATCTCTGCTTTGATCTTTGAAGACACAGAAAAAGACCCCTTTCTGCCATTACTACACAATTTCTCTGCAAATTTCTTGTCATTGACATTAATGCCCCCAATGCTGAGCATTTCTTCAAGAAGGGACTGCGCAGGCTGCAAATACTTGGAAACACCAATCGATTCAGCCCCATAACACGACCAGCTTTGATTCCCATCAGAGGTACTGTAATCGAAGCCCATGGTACAACCCGGGTTCAGCAGGCCCGAATTTTGCGTACCTAGAGACAAGGAGAGCCGCTGGGACGGCCCGAGAAGGTCGATGAGATGCCGGTCCGGGTCGTGCCCGGAAAGAGAACGGAAAGACTCTGAGTAAGCAGCATCAAAATCTTCTGAAACCATTTTTGGAGTTAGAAAATTGATAAGGAGTGGATTGGAAGCATGAAAAAGATGGAGAATTTAAGAAATAGATTTGGAGTCGGTCATTTTTTTGTAAGTGTTAGCTAGGACAAACATACCTATGAAATTTGTAATAATTTCATTCAAGAAGGGGGGGAAGGGGTGGGGGGAGATTCTCTTTTTCTGAAGTCTAGAGAAGTACCTTCTGAAAGCTATAAAAGCTATAAGAACAGAGTTCTGAGCCCCCTTTCTTAATTCAGCATACATATATTTATATATTTAACCAAGTGAAAATGGGTACATTTTAACCCGAATTTGACTCTACAAAATAGGTCTTCCATGTTTTTTTCAGAACACGAAAAAGACGACGAAAAGTATTAGTTCATGTGAAGAAAAGTATCAGCTCGTACGATAAAATTTTTCAAATTTTTTACTAATAGTGGGAAAAATGGTTGAAAAGTATAGTATTAGTTCATTAAAGAAAAGTATCAGCTCATATGATGAAAAATTTTGAACTTTATATTAAAATTGTGCTAAAAATGTTCGGCCACAAATTAACTACTCCCTCCGTTCACGAAAACCATGCCCACATTTTTAGGCACAATATTTAAGAAAAATGTAGATAAAATAAATTGAGTAATGGTATTATAGGGTATTGTGGAGTCCGCTTATAAATAAAATTATTGTTTGCGAGTAAAGTACAATGTCAATTGAAGTAATTAAGTGATGATTAAAGAATAAACATAAAGTGTATATTTCTATAAAAGGTAGTATGAGAATATATTTGGTGGACAAACAAATAAGGAAATTGAGAATAGATTAGGTGGACATAGGAAGTAATATTTTTCTTATACGAACTAATACTTCTTGTTGTATATTTCAAAATTTCTTGTGAATGAGTCAAAATTGAATTAAAATTTCTAAACAGTAAAAAAAAAAAACTGAAAATGACAAGGGGAAAAATTTGTCACGCCCCTTATTCCCTAACTATAAAACAAGCTTAAAGCATCAAATCTTACAGCCTTATGGCATTTCATTGGGGAACACAAAAAAGAAAAATCTCACATAAAATATCCAATATGATCATCTTATCTCTGTTACTATTCAATGGGGGCAGAAAATAGACAATATAACATAAATTGGTTTCTCCTGATATAGGCCATCTGACATCTGGGTAAAAAAAAGCCAAAGAAAAAGCTTACTGTCTTTTTGCTACAATATTGTCTGAATATTGTGGGAATATGTAACCTTTATTTTTATTATTTATTATTTATTTAAATAAATTTTATCTTAGCTGTAGTTAGCATCCATTGAGATGTTGAAAGAACACTGCAAAATTAATCAGAATTGGGAAAAAAGGAAATGGACAAAGTAGATATATAGGGTTCTGATCCATATGGAGAGCTTTATTTAGGTTCTTGTGATTAGATTGATGATAGATTCTGGGTGTGAATAGTGTGGTTGGATCATTTTTCTGCAATAATCATTCAAATTTTCTTCTGTACTTTTGACCGCTACAATTTTGGTTTTGTAGGTTTGCTCATCAAGAAAGGCCCACTAATTGATGGAAGTGCATGTTGAACTTCTAAGGAAGGGTTTGGCATCACGAGGAGGTCATTTTAGGGATTTTGGATTTGGTGGAAATATTAATTTTTTTGTATCTTGGGAATGAATTCATTTATTTAATTTTCTTCAACACTCCCCCTTACTTGTGGGCTTAATCATTGTATCTGCTTTATAGGGAGGAAACCCAATGAGTGGACAATTTAAATGAGTGGAGTGTTTTCCACAGGATCAAACCCAGGATCTAGGCTCTAATACCATGAACGAATTTTTTCTCATCTAAAAGCTCGAACTTATAAAGAGGTGCAAAATTAATTCATTTATTTAGTTTCCCTCAACACTCGATACCCACCTAGCTATGAGTGAGTCTCTTATATACCAAGTGCATCTTGCACTCATGCAATTGAATGACCCGTTTAAACAAAGTACTTGACCCATTGAATATATTGGACATGTTATGTGAATACATGGGTAGGGTTGGGGCGAGTGCACAAATATTAAATTCGTTCACCAGTTGCATATGAGACGTTGTCCCTAGCTATTGTAGAAATCAAATGACAAATAGAATCCATGTTATATTTCAAATAATTGGAGAGGTATATATAAAGGTGGGGAAGAAAAAAAAAAGAAAAATTATTATTAAGTATAATTTTTTTATGCAAATAACTAATATATACAAATGAGATTGTATATATAGTCAAAGTTGCCAGTGAAAATGCAATTGTATCTATTTATATACAACTATTTTATACATATTAATAAATATATTAGAATTTTGAAATGTACTTATGAAAAAAATTTCCAGAAAAAAATTGGGTGAAACTGTTATATCGTGAGATCATAATGAGAACACTATCACTTTTTAATAGAAATGTTACCACTTATAAGATCTACTGTATCATTTTTCAATAAAATGTATGTAAAATGTGTCCTTTTAAGGATAAAATTTGAAAATACACTCTACATTAAATAAATTATAATTATTCTTCAAAAAATGTATTATTTTAAGACAAGAATTTGAAAAGTGATACCCCTATTTTCTATACTCAATTGAACATTTTACTATTTATACGATATTTAATGTAAGAGTTGTTTGAGATGATAAAATGATATTTTATTGAGGGTATTTCAGACAATTTTACTTTATTAATAAAGTAGATTACTCTTTGTTAGAGGAATATTAATGTATTTTATGTGGGGCCCATAGTGATATATATGGTAAATAAAAGATGTTTGAAGTTGAGAATTTTATTTTTTTTATCGGACAAAGTTAATTGTTAGTAGTTAGTATATACCAAGCACCAAAATACTCTACGAAATTATCAATCCACCTTATAACTCCAAATTCATTCCCAAAGGGAATCGAACCTGGATCTCACACTCAAATGAGGAGCCCAGTGGTCAGGTGGGCTAAGCCCCCTGATTAGAAGTTGTGAATTAGAATGAGTATGGTAACATTATGATTTTTATGAAGAGAAAATAAGTATAAAACGGATCAAAATAAAAAATGTTCAACAAGTATGAGACAAAGGGAGTACAATTTATTTTAAAAGTAATAATATATTTGTTGAAATAATAATGCTCTCATAGTGGGATGAGACGTGCTATATTGTCACTTTCGGAATAAGAAAAACATGAAATTGACTATTTCCAAATGGATACACCCTTGATATCTGAAGATCATTCTTTCGATTATATAGTAGTAAGAGACAAGCAATTCAACAGTTAATACACTGATATATACTATACAGGTCAAATATGAATTCCATAATAAGTTAATTTGAGAGTATGCAAGAACGTTGACCAATGTCGACCCTTACTAGCTAGTTTATGCATTGTTTCCTAATGTTTTAATATTATAATTTGATTATTTGAATAAAAGAGAGATTTTTCTAATTCTAAGAATCGTACTTATTTGGCGAAATGACAATTCGAAAGCGACTCATTTTTAATACTTTTCCGCAGGGACGGATGCAAGTCCAAAATAATTCCATATATATATGTCTAAAAATATTTATATTACCTCTAAGTCCTGTCCAATATTAATTTACAAAGGAGTAACACTCCTGTGAACCAGGTTCACACCATTTTGTTGACTTGGATTTTCGCCCAATCCATTCACCTCAATTTTTGCTCACATCGCCGCGTAGCACCGCCGCATCGCGCTGTTGTGCACCATTGATCTTGATTATACTCCCTAATATCTCCAAAAGCTTCCCAATCCTGCTGTGTCTCTGCGGAGTTTTGGCATTTCATATATGAACATGTAGAAGATATTGTTTATGGCACTACGATTGTGAAACTCACTTTTACTCAGAAAAACTCTCACTGTTATTCAAAAAAACTTTCACAGTTATTCAGAAAAACTCTCACTCTTATTCAAATTAACTCTCACTGTTAGGAAAAAAAACTATTACTATTATGAGAAAAAATATTTTTCGGAAAAACTCTCACTTTTACCCAGAAAAACTCTCACTGTTAGGTAATAAAACTATCACTGTTACGTTATAAAACTATCACAGTTATTCAAAAAAACTCTCACTTTTACCTAGAAAAACTCTCACTGTTATGTTATAAAACTATCACGGTTATTCAAAAAAACTCTCACTGTTATTCACACTATCTCTCTCTTTTATTCAGAAAAACTTTCACTCTTATTCAGTAAAATTCTCACTGTTTTTCAGAAAAACTCTCACTCTTATTTAGAAAAACTCTCACTGTTATTATGTATTGAGCCCAGAGCCATTATTGACTAGCTCACTTTGACCAATGATCATAAGTACCAAATCCTAAAATCTTCATGTTCACTAATAAATCTCGTTAAAATTGCCTCAAATTCCATTATCTCCATCTCCATAACCAAACACAGAGTTAAACAACAATGAAAATAATGTCGTTCAGTAGAAGCTTCTCGAATAGACAATGGAGAAGAAGAGGTTACAACATACTATCATCACCCAACAAACCCAAACTCAAAATCGTCAAGTTCAGATCGGGAAAGCGTCTGTGGCGGCTAAAGTTGGCTCCGAAGTTGCGGGCGAGAGAGGGAGGAGCGGGCGGAGAGATCGGTGGCGACGGCGGTGGTGGCGAGGAGATCGGTGATGTTGAGGGAGGAAATAGGGAGGGGGAAGAAGAAGATGCGTGAAAGTAAAAATGACCCAACCAATTTAAATTTATATCTGACCCGCTTTGTAGTGTTGGGTCAGATTTGACCCGAGTTCATAGCATGAACCAGGTCTACACAAGTTTTTGTCTTTACATAGACTTTGAGTCATTCCCAAATTAATTAATTATTTGAGACGGGCACCATAATAGATATGCTTCACCAAGTCTTCTTTCTTCTTTCCTCATTCTTCTTTTTACTTTTCCAAAATTTTTGTATAGATTGTGATTTTATTTTTCTTTTTAAATCATTTAGCATTCTATTCATATATTAATTTTTGTTTTTATTATTTTACTTGAAGATGGAATTGATATATTGTTATTCAATTTTTGTCCTATATAATGGATTCATATTTAATACCAAGGGTATTAGTTCAATTAAAGTTTAAAATAATAATTCAAATATCCAAAATTTTCTACTATCAATATCCAAAATTTTCTACTTTATTTTCTTAGTTAGCAATTGAATTTTAGTATATTAATCCAATGTTACAATTTTATTTCTTTAATCTTAGTTTTAAATTAACTCGTTATTAATTTATTAATGGATAAATAATTTATTCTATTGTGTCATGTGCGATATTTCAAAATCTTAAATGGAGCACCAACATTTTTCAAAGTGTTTACTCTTCCGCCTGAAATTTTAAACTTATTTATTAATGAATTTTAGGTTTTAAAGACTTATTGGTCATACAATTTATTATGTGAACGTCGAAATATTTTATTATAATTTAAAGTGTCGATGACGTTTACTTTTCTGCCCATCATATTACTAAATTCTGAATTTGTTTCTACTTTTTCGAATTTCACTTATCATGCATTCGACCTATGGAACATAGAGCGGATTTCATAAAGGGATACAGATGATATCACTCCCATATTTACCATTATGGCAGACAAATAGAGATTTACAATTAATTTATATTCAGAGGATTACATAAAGGGATACAAATGGTATCACTCCCATCAATTTCTTGTTTGCTATGTAATATGAAAACTATATTACTATACATATGTACATGAAAACAAGATTTTTATATATATGATGATGTGAAATATTTATGTCGTGCAATAGGGTAGTGACACGTGGACAATTGTCCATACTTTGATTAGGAAGAGGGCCGGTTAAATGGGTCAGAATACCAAAGGAAGGACATGGGCTCAAGTATTGGGCCCAGGGACGTGTTGAGTAAACAGGCCTAAGCGGACTGGAGAGTTTATTGAGGAAAATATTAGTATTAGTATCCTAAAGACAATCCTTTGTATGGACATAATATTAAGATAATATTCAGTGTTGGTTTAATATTATTGTTTATTTAATATTAAATGTATGTCGTTACACTTATTAGAATACTATGTTTAATTGTTTGCATTTGTTATTATCTGTGTTCCCTTGAATCACTGCTGTCATTGAGATGTGAGAACTCAGATGACTCAAGCATGATTCTCAAATAGCCCCGATCAAGGATCATCAAGAATGAGATATTGATGATGCAATGGAGATTGGTGTGCGATCTACATCATACTCTTAGAGAGTGTAGTAAGATCTCACTTACTACGAGATACTAGGTATCTCACGATGGATGCACAAATACCTTAGAGGGTATAGGTATACCCATCCGAGCAACCGTTTGATGTAGTTCCACTATATATGTCTACGGGTGTCTCGGTTAGTGGGAGCGATGCGATACTCCTTTGACTTGAGGTCAATACACACGACATGTGTGGAGTGATGAACTTTGACCATGACCGACGCTTGCACCCTTCCATGGGTAGATATGACTTGGATTGGGTTCATCACAAAGTGCATGTGCGTGGTAGTTGAGCCAAGAATAAGATTCATTCCTCAAAGTGGATTTATAGAGAATACTCATCTTCTCATCATAATTGGATCAAAGTCATTGACCAATGCACGTCAACTTGGACTTTGTGGCCAAGTGTGACATAAGTGATCAATTAGTGATTGGAGATAATATGATTACGTTATTTAAATATACACTTCATCATGTTCAAGACTAATCGAGTATTCATGAATGAAAGGAGGAAATCGTAATAGCCCATATTTCAGTTACAGGTAGTTGCACGTTTCTCGCAACGTACCTCATATATTGAGAATGTCCGATTATTGTATATGGTTCAATTAAGACCGTTAGTTTGACTAATCGCTCGATATATGAGGGTCTATGGGTCACACAACAAGTAGTTCCCTTTTATGGATTATAGTTGATTGCTTAAATGTTAAATTGGATTTAATATTTAATTTATGGAGAATTAATTAATAATAGATTAATTTTGAATTAATTATTATTAGCATTTAATTAAATTGGATTTAATTAAATATGAATTCCCAATAATAATATATGGAATATTATTATAGAATTTAATATATATGGAATAAAATCGTAGAAATTTGACATATATGGGAATTAAATCCGTAGAGATTTTATATGTGGGAAATAAATCTAAGAGATTTATTTAAATAAAGATTATGGATTTTATTTCCAATCAGGTTAGCTTAAGATTTAAGATGGACCTTCCCTATATATATGAGCTCTTGAGTATTCACAAATAACGTTAGTTCATATTTTCTCCATAAAATCTACAGTTAGAATTTTCCTGTGAATGGGGATTACGTGGATACCATAGTTGAGAAATCTGGCTACGAATTATGGTAATGATTCTCTTTATGTTTAACGTAATTAGATTACGCAATTAACTGTTCGTTGTTGGTGAACTGCTTATTTCCGCTGCGCATGTATTACGTGTTTACGTGCCTCTAAATTCCAACAGAAAGGGCCCGTGGAAGATCCGGCCCAAGATAATAAACTAAGTCCATGGATTGGGCTCCAGGTGAATGAACCCAACCTAGAGATTGGGCTCAACAGGTAGTTCCAAAGATTATGGACTAAGGAATGTTGATGTAGTGGGAGGATCCCCTGAATATAGCTAGGAATTATATGGGCCATTAGATGAAGAGGATCAACGGCTGGTAAACCATGATTCGAGTTAGATAAAATCCTGGATAGTGGGCCAAAGGAGGTGTTTCCGATTTCCATAGGGGCATTAAGAAGAAACTGGCCGAGAAGAGCTGGAAGGCCCGAGATGGGCGGAACCATCAGATGAGAAGATCAACGATTGAGAGCCTTGAAACGAGTGAGATGAGTTACGAGATGGTAGACTAATTGAGTCGTGGAGAAAATCTCGAGATTCGGGGAGGTTGTTAGGCTAAGACGTGGTCAGTCAGCAAGGCCCGAGGTGGACGGAATCGTTGGATGAGAAGATCAAAGGCTGAGAGCCTTGATCCGAGTGAAATGATTTATGAGATGATAGACTAATTGAGTCGTGGAGAAAATCCCGAGATTCAGGGAGGTTGTTGGGTAGAGAAGTGGTCAGCCAACAAGTCTAGGCAGGCATGTAGTTATTGACTGAATTGGGTATAAACACCCATCAGGTATACACGAACACTTACACTGACTTACACACAAGAATTATTCTACTAGATACCATATATATTGGTGTACTTTAATTACTTTTATGAAAGAGTATTCCCTGAGAAGGATTTTGACTTGAGCATCGGAGAGCCTGCGCAGGAGCCCCCTCCGGTGTGCTTTTCAGGTATTATCGTTTGTGGCGTAGAAAATTCACAAAAGAAGATAGTCAAACCTCGTCCTCTCTCGAGTACAGGTGTTTACGTGGGATTAGCGAGGATCCTGCAGTCAGAGCTCGTTGATTTTTTGATACGTATGAATCCCCGTTGAATTCCAGGTTGTACTTCAAACCATTTTTTACGCATTAAATTGGCACAATTCTGTGGGAATATCTGAGCAAGACGTGAGTTGCTCTTGAAATTTTACTGAATTCTCCTTCGAATTAATCTAGCTTATAAATGCTAAGTTAAGAACTTTGAGTGAGATCATGAATATAATTTAATTTTGAGTAATTATTTTCATCTCGTTTTGATTACGTGAAAGATTTGTGTGAATTTTAATATACGGATGATGACGTTTCTTGGAAGCTCATTTAATAGAATTGGTTTTGTCCCTAGAGGGGTCTTTTGATTCTATTCTCTACAGAACTATTGTTTTTTGGACTTATGAATTTTTTGGAGTATGCTCAGGAAGCTGCTAAATATATATACTATAGGTATGAGTAAGAAAATGAACGTCTACAACTAATAATACACCTACGGATTTCATATTAGTTTCTCCGCTCTTTTTTCTGGGCTGTTGGATCTTCAACAATCAATTTCAGCCCTACATTTTTTACACAATTTATTCATAGTAGTTTTGATAATTAAATTAATGATATTAAATTCGTCTTTATTACTTACTAATTCCGATGATAAATTTTTTGTTCTCCCACCTATTTAAAGAGAGGTTTAACACTCCATTTTTAAAAATCTCATTTGTTGTAGTTTCATTTTATTTTTTGTGTATTAAGAATTAGATTGTTTTACTCTCTTTTTTTTAGGACAATTCTTAGTGAATTAGATCTTATGTTTAAGAATTTTATCAGTTTTATATGATACTAATGAGATTGTAAAGAAGCTTGTACCTATTTTCAAGCGAATTGTTCATCAAACACAGTGTTTCAGAAATCTCCTCGATGGAATGATGAATCTATAATATTTTGAATTTCTTGATTTTCTGATTGTATAGGCGTTAAGTTTTGCATTCGCTCTTTAGATTTTGTGGTAGCATCGACATTTAGTTTTGCATTTACTGGAGTTCTATTCGATGTCGCCTTTGTTCAAGAAATAGTTAATTCTTTCCAATTCATCGGATATGATATTTCAGTGTTCCATCTACTATTTTTGGTGAAATAACCTTGTCATGCACAATGACGTTTATAATTGTGCATTGATTTGTTCACTTAATTGACGTTTCCAGTCGAGCACTAATTTGGTGACTTCCTTAATAAAAAGATGCCTTAATACTATTTCATATAAATTTTAGAGCACTAATTGTTTATACAATATCACTATGTTTTTATACAATATTTATTAAAAATGTCTAATTTAAAGAATTAATTTTTTCTTTTTATGAATCGAATTTTACGTACTCTATTACATTAAAATTTTAAAAATTAATATTATTAAAATATATGTTAATGTTAATATTATAAACAACAGTTAATGTTTGTTTAAATGTTTAAATTGCAGAATCATATAAATACGTTTTGATTTAATACTTTTTTATTTTCGTATTATGATTTATTAAATCCAAGTGAATTGTTGAAGTCTTTCTGAATAAAATATTAGGGATGATTATTTAGATTATGAGGACATATAATTAGTTCACCATTTTTTAGATAAACTTCAGATTATAATGAATTTGATTGATACCCTCAAATCATTGATTGTTCGTTATATTTAAATGAATAATTATTTATGAGAAGTTATAATTTTTTTAATATTAATCACCTCATAATTAACATCCATTGATTAAGCTAAAGTATTAAAACTTATCTATTAATTTTTATATGAAATTATCTTATAAATTAAATGCAGTTTTTATTAATGATTCTAGCATATTTCATTTTCAAATATCCGTCTGGTATAACATTTAATACTGAAGCGAAAAAGACGGAATACTGGAAGGAAATAAACAAGAGTGATGACCATCCATCTATACTTCTAATCACCAACCTTGGGTCATGTTGAATCTAAATGAATATATTAAATAGTCGGATTTAATATTAATAAAAAATTAATAATATATTTTGTCAATTAGCATCTTTAATCGACAGAAAATTAATAAAATTAAATGATGAAGTTCTAAATTATTAACATTTTTTTCATCAATAATGAACACATCTTAATATATATATATATATATTTGGATGTTAGAAATTTAATCAAATCTAATATCACATCCGATCCTAATTTTTTATTCTAAATTAATTTATTATTTCTGTTTTATTCTAAATTAAATTATTATTTCAGTTTTCAAATTTGACAGAAATCATATATCAAGATATTGGTAAATTCTCCTGTGCACAATTTGCACCAAATTAATTTGGTGCAATTTAATTTTAGGAGTTATTTTTCTTATTTTTTTCAGTTTTAGTTTTTTTTTTCAATTTCAGTTTTCTTTTAACTTTAATTTCAGTTTTAGGTGTTTTTTTTTTCCGACCCGGACCCAAACCCGGCCCGAGTGGTTCATGGTTCACTCGGCCCAAGTGGTTCATGGTTCACCCGGCCCGAATGGTTCATATATGATTTAGAGTTCATTGTTTAGGGATTAGAGTTTAGAGTGTATAGTTCATCCAAATTAAAATTGAATCAAATTGTATCAATTTGAATTGGTGCATGAGGTGCACAGGAGAGTGACTCCAAACATAATAACATGCAAATCAATATGCATTAAGTATAAGTAAAAGAAAAATTGCTAAATAATATAATAATAAAATTCAAAATCACTTTTTTTTTATATGTATATAAGTTTAGATTTTTTTTTATAGAAAAAGCTATTTACTATACAAGCTTTTCTCATTAAGATTTTTGTTGATTATATATAAATTATGCTATATTAATTAAAAAAAAAGATGTCCATATATTTTGACTATAGATTTCTATTTCACTATAGATTTTAACTAATACTATTTGGATTGAAATTAAGTAATTGTTGCATGTTAACTAATTTTGTCAATTAATATTTAAAATATTTGTTAATTATATATAAACACTCATAATTTGTTCTTACTTGCCACCCTTATAAGTTTGAGTGGGGGTCTCGTAGCACTGGCCAAGACATCACAAGACTCATAGTGCATTTTAGAAGCATGCAATTATACAAAACAAAAACGTGCAACTATTCAAACCAAAAGCATGCAACTATGTTCCCATATTAACTGTTGCATTTTTCTGTGTAAATAAATCGCATTTTTAAGCATAACAAGTTACATGCTTCTAAAATGTACTATGAGTGCACGGTGCACCCGAGTGCATACAAGACCTAGCCTATAAGTTTTTATCTTACAAGTACCAAATACGTGTATATAATAATTTTGTGGATGATTAATAAAACAGATAAAAATATCGAAGCATTTTGTATTTGATTTCTCCAATATTTTGCTAATTGCATATGTTACACAATATCAAAACAAAATTAATTTTCCTTTCAATTTTTTTTTTTTTTTTACAGTATTTATTTAATTCATTAAAAACATGAGTGAATCTCTTGTGCACCCAAGTGCAGCGTGCACTCATAAAACAAAATGCCTCATTAAATATATTAAACATGTTCTGTGGATATATGGGTAGGATTGAGACAAGTGCACAGATCTTAAATACGTGCAAAGTCGAACGATGATAGAATTTGTTTTAATTAAAAAATAAATTTAATAAACAAAGTGATATTCTCTTTTTTTATTTTATTTTCCATACTATTTTTTATTAATATTTGTATCATCTCACGATATCAATGGTTGGAACTAGGGGTGGAGGAAATACCGAAAATACCGGTATACCGCACTTACCGTACCAAAAAATATCAATTTTATCGAAATTTTCGGTATACCGAAATTTTCGTTACGGTATGGTACCGTACCGAAAATTTCGGTAAGATAACGGTATGAAAATATAGAAAATTTCGGTATACCGAAATACCAAAATATTTAGGTATACCTAAATATTTTTGGTATACCGGAAAAATATACCGGTGTACCGAAAAAATTTTCGGTATACCGAAAATATTTTGGTATACCGGTATATATTGAAATTTCGGTACGGTATCGGTATATAATATCGGGTATACCGAATTTTCGGTACGGTATGAAATTTTTCGGTATCGAAAATTTCGATACGGTAACTGTATGACAAAAAAAATTTTGGTATACCGTACTGTCCACCCCTAGTTGGAACTAAAGTCCAGCTTTTCTAGATTAAATTATAGAGAAAATTACTACTAGGTTCCAATTGGCCACAATATTATTACTATGTTTCAAGGACTTTTTGCAATTACTACTGGGTTCAAATTAAAATAAATTACCCAATATAGCCTTAGAGCCAATAAAAACACCCCCCCCTACCCAAAACACACACGGCTTGCCCAAACCTCTCACCTCCCACCCACAAACCCCCAAATCCCTATCCTTCCAAACCAGAACAAATGAAGCACCCCACCCCTCCCTGAACAAAACTCCAAAATGCTGTCGTGCCCTCCCTCGAAAAATACTGTTGTGCTCTCCCCCCTTCGGCGAAGATAAAGAAATGCCTCTACCGACGAAAAATGCCATCGTGCCCTCCTTCTCTGGCGAAGACGAAGAAATGCGTTGGTCATCACGATAGAGAGCAGTTTGACCGCCACCACCGCTGCTACCACCTGAACATCCGGCCGCCGTCGCCTCCCCCACCCGGCGTCGATGAAGATGGTGATGTTTTTTTGGGGTTTTCTTTTTTAAAAATTTGGGATTCACAAATCTGTGCATTTTTTGGGAGTTTTTTTTAGGGATTCACAGATTTGTGCTTTTTTTGAAAATTTTTGTGTTTGTAAATTTCGATGGATTTTGTTTTGTTGAAATTGATGCTTGTAAATTTTTTATGAACTGGGTTTTGTTTTTTATGAATTGATGCTTATAAATTGTTTATGAACTGGGTTTTGCTGAAATTTGGTGGATGGATGGAGGAAGAAGATGGATATGCTGGGTTGAGTAGTACTCATGTGTTGGTGTTTTTACTGTGGTTGCAAAAAAATTTGGATTTATCATTTTTAAATTTCAAATTAAAGTTTTGGTTTATTATATGCTGGGACAACTTCCACTCACGTGTGCCCTATTTCCCCAACTTTTGATTGGATTCGGGATGGCTCTGTGAGTTGTTCAATTTTAGGGTGAAAGAGAGAAGGAAACGAGACACATAGTTTGGGGATTTAGATGTTTTGAATTTTTTTCAAGATTCATACGTACATGTTCATGTATTTGTGCATATATACATGCATATTTGTGCATATGTGCATGCATATTTGTGTATATGTGCATATCGAAAAAGACGAAAATATTTAATTTTTTAAATTTTAGACGAAAATATGTAAACACTCATTTTATATATGTAAATTTTGATATTTTTGTCATATATATATGAAATTTTGTAATTTGTAAATCAAATATAATGAAGGGAGAAGACTACCATAAATAAAATGTGATGTAAACTAGAAGATGGGTTATGTAAAAAATGTGTGGAAAAAATACTTTATTGGGAGTAGTATTTTGGACACAAGCTAAAATGAATGGAAGACACATTTAAGGGCATTTATGTCAATTTATCTACTTTTGGAACCTAATAGTAATGTTTTTAAAAGTTGGAACATAGAAGTAATAAAAGTGGTCAAATGAAACCAGAAATTCATCCACACTAAATTATACTAGTAACTATCTTCAACTTCAGATTAATTTTACCCCCATTTAATATTTCTTGTAGCTTTCATATTCCAAATATTATGAAAACGACGTAAAATTAATCAAGCACAGCAGGCAAATTTCTTTAAAGAAGAAGGTAGTAAGGGCAAAAAAAAAGTACAGGAGTAAAGAACACTACAATTTTAAACATGGATAGTAAAACGAGCAACCAGCCATTTAGACGAGCAAAACACCGTTGATACAACCATCATTTTCAGGGTTATTCGTAACTTGCGCATATTTCCCTGCATATACCATCCACAAAAGTATAAGCAACAAACAAAAGAACTGCCGAGTTCACTAACATTGACCTAAAACAACAATGAATCAAAATAATAAGCATATGAAATTCATCAATTGAAGGGACTACGGATATGAGCAGAGGTCGCTTCAAAGAATACCTCGATTATGGTTCCGAACCTTTGGTCATAACACCAAGAGATGTGTACATGGGGCCATTTGGATTTTTCTTAACACCAATAATCTCTAAATTGAAAGTGCATTTAAGTAATGTGGGCTTTTGTAAAACGTAAACCAGTTGGGCAAATAAAACGCTCGTGTTTGGGAGGTTTCCTTGTGAAAGTTGGTCCTACAAATGTCACTGCTTAGCTGCAGATGTTATATATTTGTGTGGGTAATGGAGTTAATGATAGGTTAGGCACACCGAAAAACGATGTTATCTTTAAAGGTATTAATTCCTCCCACACAGGTGTAAATGGTTCACAAGGAATTAACCTTCCAGGATACAAAACCTATTCCACGGAAATTCGATAGTTACACTCTAACGAATTTCAGAAGCAGAAATCACAAGTATGTATGTAAAACTCAAGTCTCGAGAAAGTCTAATTTCTTGTCTCGAGAAAGTATAATTCTCAATGCTTTCAACTCTTCACACTTCCTGAGTATTTATAGATACTCAATGGTTGCACCTAAAGGTTACAACTTACCGGAAAGTCATGTTAACCAAAAGGTTGCAACTTTCACTCAACAAAAGATGCAACTTCACCGAATAGTTACGTTGAACCCGAAGGGGTGCAACTTCACTGAAAATATGCTCTTTCGCGAAGAGCTCCCTCGACTTATTATATTATGTAAATACATATATATACAACACCAGATATATAGGAACCAAATACAGATCACTAAGAGCACAATTATAACATCAGCTGGTATTCAAGCCTCGGAAATTGTGTAAAGATACTTACTCTTTTGTTTACCAGATCTGATCACCCTAAAAAGAACGAAGCAATTGAATTAATCGAGCAAAAAGCACTTACGTTTTCTTCATCAGGGCCTTCTCAGAGTAGCGCTTCTTCGCGAGAATCTTACCCTTAATACCCAAAGTCTATCCATCCACAAACAAAGCAACAATTAATCTCACACTTGTCAATAAAATAAATACGAAGATAACAGGAAAATGAAAGCAAAATTAACCTTTTGGGAGTGGTCATGGCGATAGCAAGTTCAATGTAATCTCCTTGCGGCTGTCAAATACCAAAATCAACTAAATTACAGAAAAAACTTTGCCACGGAACTGAAGATGCTGTTTCAATAACATACATTGGTCGATTAGGTATAGAATTTCGAGTTTGATAGGAGAAAATAGAGGTAAATTTCAAAACCTAGCAGCGATCGTTTTGCTGCTTAATTTAAACCTTTGGAAACAGAAACAAGTTAAGAAAACAATACGTTTGCATGAAGTTAAGAAAACAAGACGTTTGCATACAAATATTAAGTTTGTGGATAATTAATACAACATATATAAATATCGAAGCATTTTGTGTTTGATTCAATTATTTGCTAATGGCATATGTTATATAATATCAAAACAAAATTAATTTTATTTTCTCACATTATTTATGTAATAATTCATTAAAAACATCTAAACCTACTTCAAGACCATGGAAGTCGAATGATGATAGAATTTGTTTTAATTAAAGAAAAATTAATAAACAAAGTGATATACTCTTTTTTTTTTCCATACTATTATATTAATTAATATTTGTCAACCAAATATTTAAGTTGATGTGAATGATATTTGTAAATTGATAGAGCAATTAATCTTAGAGTGGGTCTCATGCACATCCAGGTGCACCGTGCACTCATAGTATATTTTTAGAATCGTGCAACTTATTATATTGAAATATGCAACTTGTTTACACTAAATTGAGCAACTATTAATTAATATAAAAAATTATTGCATGTTTCAGTATAAGTAAATTGCATATTTTAATATAACAAGTTGCATGGTTCTAAAATGTACTATGATGCACTATGAGTCTACGGTGCACCTGAATGCATAAAAATTAATATTATGAAATGAATTGATTAATTTTAAGAATACTTTAGTTTGTTATTTTAAGCTTCATTTTCGTGCATAAACCAAATTAAACACCAATTTTTCAATTGCAGATTTTCAATCATAATACCCTTATCGTTTTATATTAAAAATATATATTCAATCCCTCAGTTCGCCGCCGTCAATTTATATCTCTTTTTCCTAGATAAAAAAATACGGAACGCCTGTCAAAAAATATATCGAAAATCATCATATATTATTTTTGGCCAGAAACGGAACGCCGGTCAAAAAATATATCGAAAATCATCATATATTATTTTTGGCAAAAATCAGTTGAAATTAACAAATTTCGATTCTGGCGTCAAAATATAAAAAATAAAAAGAGAAGGAGAGCGTACCTTTACCAAAGATATGAGGGAGAAAGAGAGCGGGTGGCGTGAGATCGAAACAGAGGTGGTCAGGTGGTGGATGGGAGGCGGCGGGCGACCGCGTGGAGGCGGCAGCCAACTGAAGAAACTGGAAAATGAAGGAATGAACAGACAGAGAGAAGATTCAAGGGTTTTTTAACCCGCCCCTTTGTCAAAGTGACTTAGCTCAAGTGGTTAGAACACCACTACCTAGATCAATAGGTCCTGGGTTCGAGACATGCTGCCCCCTTTATTGGGATTTAATGGGGATTTTCCACTCTTTATGGGGTTCTCCGCCCGCCGTAAGTTCAAGATCTTGAAGAATGTGAATGAAACTTTAGTGTGGAGTATCGACCATGTTCGAAAATGCTGCAAGCGAGCGAGCGTTGACCTCCCATGTCCTCACGCTTGGATTGGAGAAGGTACTGTTGTGGTTCCGACCGATAAGATGAAAAAAAGATGTGTCATGTAATAGAAGAAACACATTGTAATAGATTATATATCTGTTTGTCAAAAAAAAAAAAACCGGGCGCTTTTTTTTTTCAGCCCAGCACATTTATCTTTCTTCTTGCTTTAACAATTTTTTTGGTATACTTAAATCCGGTTGGGGTTTTGCTTCATTTTTCTTCTATAAAATACAATTAATATATATTTAAGTGTACTACCAATTTAAAGAATGCTTCTAAAAAATTAGATTTAATGAATTTATATGTGTAATTATAATATTGTACTATATGTTCTAGTATCGATTTGTGAGATTTTCAATATTAAATAATTAATATTATTTAAACTATTTTGTCTTATTCCCAAATTGAAAATCATAAATCTCTGCCAGGGGCGAAATTTTCTATTAAGTACGGGCGGTGAAATTCTACTATTTCAATGGAGGCGAAAATGAAAAATTTTACGATTTTAAAATATAAATATAAAATTTTTTACGTACAAAAAATTTTAAACCCGCTGAACCCCGTCCTTGGATACATTACTGCTAACTTTCAAGAAATCAAATTGTCAATCCATACTTTCACATGAACACGAATGAAATTTAAAAAATCAATTCGATAAAGGGCATAAACACTCAAATCTTCATTGATATCTGGGTATACTAAAGCAATAATTTATGTGTCGTCATTAATATATATATAATTTTGATATGGAGCCCCAAAATGGGCTCCTTATGGATCCTAATTAATGACGTTACATAAACACATCATCAAATTTACTTATTTATTATTTTTTTATCTAAAAATATATTTGGTAAATCATTTAACACATCGTTACAAAAAAATATGGAACAAATCTCCATTTTCTTTTAAACCCTCATGACACTTCCCTTGTACAGTAAAAACTCCCTATATTAATGTTCTATACATGAATAAACTCTCTATAGTAATAAAAAATAATGGTCCCTACTCGGGACCAGTTATATTTAGGAATAAACTCCACATTATAATAAGACATACTTTTTTTCGGTCCCATCTTAAGGATTTATGCCTCCATATAAAAATAAATTACATTATATATAAAAAATTATATATCATTACAATTAAGATGACCTAAAATATTTACCTATGATTAATTGTGACACATCTCAATTTCATGGATTTGAGTTCCTTTATCAACTTTGGGTGCCATATGCTTGAAATAGAAAAAGTGTACTAATTTTATAAAAAATATACATGTATTGAAAAACATTTATACACATGTCATCAACTACGATTGTTTAGTTCCTAAATACATGCATATTAGTTGATACATGTATTTTATATACTTTGAAAGTGTATGTATTTATTTTAGTCAAATTCATATTAATTAGATATATGATTTTGTTAATACATTTATTTACATACATTTAGCACAGTATGTATTATATTAAAAAAAATATTTTTCAAAAAAAGAGATAATTTTTTAATGTAAAACTCTATTTAAGAATAATCTCCCTATAATAATATTTTTTTCGGTCCCGACAATATGACGGTATGAAGTTTTAATTGTATCTCTATTTCCTTCTTTAACCCATTTTCTCTTTAACTCCCATCTCCCATGGTGTCGGACATCTCATATATTACTCCTTTTCTTTTCCCATTAACATATGTTACATTAGTTGGTACATTTTAATTATATTAATTTACTTCATTAATTAGAGTAACTTACTCTTAGGTCCAAAATTGACCTAAAAATTACTAGTAGATCCAAGTTTTAAAAAACAATACTAGGAGGTCCAAAGTCCCCTAGTTAAATGACCGATTTCCCTTACTTCTCTCTCTCTCTCTCCCTTTTTCTCACATTTTTTTCCTTTTTTTTTACCAAATTGCTCCATTCATTTTTGGAGATTCGTTTTACTCAAATTGTTTATAAATTGTTTAAAATTTCTGCTTTTTTTTGCTCATTTATTTCTGCCAATACATTTTTGCATTTCTTTCAAATTATTTATCAAATCTCGAATTGCAAGCTTCATATCTAAAAATTAAAATATCAAAATTCATATAAAAATTAGAATATTACAGAAATTTACATATCAAAATTAAAAAAATATAAAAAATTTATATATCTAAAGCATACAATTACAATCTAAAAATTTGCATATCCTCGTTTTCATTACGACATGAACATGTTCATCCAAAACACATGAACAGGTTCATCTTCGATTTCAAAATCCTCACATTCAGAAAATTAACAAACCCCCAAATCTTCAAAAATTTCAAAAACCACTTCCATATCAACAGCCCCATATCTTAAAAAAAAACACATATCTCATAATTCAACTGAAACACAGATCTTCATTTTTAATTCACTTAAAAACAACCACCATCCTTCATATTGCCGTCTTCATCCTCTCAACACCAAATAAACCCAGAAATTAAATTAAACCCAGAATTAGACGAACTCATAACAAACCCATAAAATCAGATTTCAAATAAACATCAGACAACGAACTCACTCGACTGACTCATTTTCGCCCTCCTACCGTAAAATTCTTGCATCGAAGCTTTGGATCGAAGGGTGAAATGGATCGGCGCAGCGGCGGAGGTGGAGGCCCAAAGGCGTCGTGGTCTCGGTCGGAGGCCGCGGGGTCGGGGGTTAGGCAAGAGGTGGTGGTCGCGGCGGCGAGAGAGGTGTGGTGGCCGTCGTTCTGGTTTTATTGTTTTGGGGAGGGGGGAGCGACGGCTGGGGCGAGGTGGGGGAAGGGGTAGCGGCGTCGGCGGGGAGTGTGGTGATTTTAGAGAGAGAGAGAGAAGTAGAGAGAAGGGTGGGATGCAGATTGTGGGGGGTTGAGGGTATGGAAAGGGATAATCTATATTTTTGTTGATTTACAATGTTAGCGTACAACCTTATTTATACAGTACAAGATACCTTCAAAATACAAAAATCAAAAGACGGTTCCAAGAATTGTGCTAAACTAACTCCTCTAATTATGGTTCATGTTTATCTAGAAGGTTCTAGATAATCTTGACTAATACGCCACAGCAAAATTGACGTCCCAGCGACGGAAATTTTGGAGCGCAAATCCTGGAAGCGTGTCCGAGAGCAAGCGGCTTGGTGAGCAGGTCGGCCAGCTGATCTTTAGTGTTGACAAATGAAACTGTGAGAAGTCCTTTAGAGGCGAGGTCACAAACGAAGTGTAAGTCTATGGCAATGTGCTTCATACGTGAATGTTGCACCGGATTCAAGGCAAGACGGGTTGCTCCCATATTATCACAGAGAAGCCGAGGTTTGGTAATGAAAGGAATTTGAAGATCTTGGAACAGATGTCGAAGCCAGCAAATCTCAAAGGCAGCAGTTGCTAACGAGCGATATTCGGCCTCCATGGAAGAGCGTGCTACCCCGCGTTGTTTTCGTGAGCGCCATGAGATGGGTGTTTTGCCAAGAAAGAGAACATATGCAGAAGTAGACTTGCAGTCAGACAAGTCACCTCCGAAGTCGGAGTCGGAGTAGGCTGTTAATGTGAGACGATCCGTTCGGCGAAGGAGAATCGCATGATGAATTGAGCCCTTGAGATAGCGAAATAGGCTTTTTACAGAGTGCCATGCATCGGGAGTGGGAGACCACATATGCTGAGCAAGACGATTAACCGTAAAGGCAATGTCTGGGCGAGTGATCGTTAAGTATTGTAGACCCCCAATGGCGCTGCGATACTCGGTAGGGTCGACAGGGCCGGAGGCTGCAGCCTGCTTGGTCGAGGCGGGAGTTTGGACCGGTTTGACGCCGTCCATCTTGTGGCGACGAAGCAGATCGATCATGTATTTGTGCTGCGAGAGGAAAAGACCCTCTTTACAAGTGGCAACTTCAATTCCAAGGAAGTAGGAGAGCGGGCCAAGATCTTTAACGGCAAACATAGACTGTAGATGGCGAGTGACCGAGGTGATCAAAGATGGAGACGAGCCAGTAATTATTAAATCATCAACATAGGCAAGGACAAGAAGATGATCGTTGCCCTTGTGAAATACGAACAGAGATGAGTCGACTTTGGAACGTGCAAGACCAAACACCTCAAGCGCTGAACATAGAGAGTCGTACCATGCCCTCGGAGCCTGGCGTAAGCCATATAGAGAGCGACGAAGTAAACACACATGGGAAGATTGAGACGGATCAGTGAAGCCCGGTGGCTGTTTCATGTAGACCGGTAAATCAAGATTGCCGTGTAGGAATGCATTGCTAACGTCCAATTGGCGAAGAGGCCAGTTAGAAGAGATGACTAGAGTAAGCACGGTGCGGATGGTGGCTGGCTTGATTACAGGGCTAAATGTTTCCTTGAAATCAATCCCTGGACGTTGGTGAAAACCTTTAGCAATGAGGCGTGCTTTGTACTTGTTGATGGACCCGTCCGGCTTGCGTTTTATGCGGAAGACCCACTTGCATCCTATGATGTTGGCATTTGGCGGAGGTGGAACAAGATCCCATGTGCCATGACGAAGAAGAGCGGTGTATTCATCCGACAAGGCAGCTCGCCATTGAGGAACAACCATAGCTTGCTTGACCGAGGTGGGCTCAATATCCTCGGGAAGGGGGTGCTTTGTTGCTGCATGGAGTGCCTTTGGTTTGTGAATATTGCTGAGGCTGCGAGTTTTCATGTGGTGAGTGCGCTGTTGTGGTGCCGGTTCAGCAACGGGAGCAGGCTGACTTTGAATATTCGGCAGCAAAGGGGTCGATGTGGACGGGCTATCGGGACTGTGTTGCAGAGAGGCCTGATTAGGGACAGCCTGCGACAAAGGGGTGAGTGCATGGGCATGAGCATCAGTGGGCAGTGCGTGAGGCAGAGGAGGGCTTGCATGTGAAGCAAATGGGAGTGTAACTGTGCATGGCGACTCGGGCCGTAAATCAGGTGGAGCTGAAGGAATGCCTGGAAAGTTTGTCTCCATAAAATGTACATGTCGTTAAACATAGATGCGACCGGACTCAATGTCATAGCAACGGTATGCACTTTGAGTCTTGGAGTAGCCAACGAATATGCAGGGCTTCGAGGGAGGAGAAAGTTTGCCCGAGATGTAGGGACGAAGCCATGGAAAGCAGAGGCAGCCGAAAACCCGAAGTTTTGTGTAGTTCGGAACTCGATCAAATAGGATAGTGAATGGACTACGAAGACCAAGAAGAGGCGTGGGCATTTGATTGATGAGATAAACTGCGGTTTGAAGTGCAAATACCCAAAATTTGGAGGGCAAATTAGCGTGATGAATCAAGGCCCGTCCGACTTCAAGAATATGCCTATTGCGTCGTTCCGAAATTCCATTTTGTTGAGGTGTGTGAGGGGCCGTTGTGAGCCAACTAATGCCCAATTGTGCAAGTGACGGATGAAGAGCTAAAAATTCACCACCGTTGTCCGTAAAAAATTATTTTATTTTATGGCCAAACTGATTTTCAACAAGAGGACGAAAGTTGGTAAATATGGGTAACACCTGCGACTTTGCATTCATCGGATACAACCAACAATATCGAGAGAATAAATCAACGAGTAGCAGAAAATATTTTGATCCATCCACAGAAGTAACGGACGTAGGTCCCATACATCAGCATATAAGTAATGAAGTGGGTGCAACGCAGTAAATGAACTCAAAGAAAATGGCAGCTTGCTAGCTTTACTTAAACGACAAGAAACACAACCATCGCCCAAAACCTGGGACTTGTCCAAAGTAGGTAAATTAAAATGACTGATAATAAATCGACTGGTATCCACAGACGGATGACCAAGTCGAGCATGCCAACTAAAATGAGAAGTCCGAAGACCAAAAGCAGCAGTAAAAGGTCCACCAGTAGCACTTGGTGATAAGTGATAGACTCCATCACGACACGAGCCTTTAACCAGAGACGCCCCCGTGCTCCGATCCTTAACAAGAAAATATGTGGGAAAAAATTCCATACTGACATTATTATTAGGAGTAAATTTACTGACTGAAAGGAGATTTTTTCGAGCACCCGGAACACACAATATATCAGAAAGCACAAATTTATGAGATGGATATTGCAATAAGGAAGTTCCAGTGTGTGTGATTGGAAGGCCAGTTCTATCAGCAATCTGAACCTCGTCCGTTCCATCGTACTCAGAGTGAATGGACAGGTTATTCAAATCTGCAGTCATGTTATGAGAAGCACCAGAATCTACCATCCAATTAGAATTAAAATTGTTACCAATGGGAGATTGAGCGAAGTTCGCCATAGGAGGTGGTAGGCGACGACAGGTTAATGCGGCATGGCCCTTGAATCCGCAAATTTGGCAGATGATTGGTGGGCGATCACGAGGACCATTCGAAGTCCCTCCCGAGCGAGGCTGTCCTCGATGGTGCGAGCCCCAATTCTGGCCAGATGCAGGATTGGAATGAGAGTTGCTAGGGGCACGATTGTTGGAGAAGGAGGGTGCACCTCTTTTATTAGACTGCCTATTGCCCGACCTGGAAGCAGCGTTTGCAGTGGCGACGAGAGAGCGAGTGGCAGCTTCCTGAGACTTCAGTGTTAACTCATGTTCGTAAAGTAAGTCGTGGAGTTCCTCAAATCGGAGGGAGGTTTCACGCGTTCGGATAGGGCCAACAATGGTTGCATACTCCGGGCCAAGACCATTGATGACGAAGAGAGTGAGATCATCAGTGCTCACTGGTTGATCGATCAAGGCCAACTCATCAGCCTTGGATTTCACATAGTGAAGGAATTCAGAGACGGAACGGTCGCCAATGGTGATGCGATAAAGCTCGCTCTTCAATTGGTTTACACGAGATTGCGACCTGCTGGCAAATAGGCGCGACAAAATCGCCCATGCTTCCGCCTATGTGGAGGCGGAAGAGACGAGTGGTAGGACTTCTGGGACTAAGGAGCCGAAGATTGCAGCCAAGTGCAATTGGTCTTGCTGGATCCAATTCGTGATTTCCGACGAGTTCGAACCATCAGCACGACGCAGGGGACAAGAGCGGGTGCCATCAATGAAACCGAGTAGGTTGTGGCCCCGAAGAAGAGCAATTAGGTGTGCACGCCAAGAGGGATAGTTCTTGTTGCTCAGTTTGATCGGAAGATAATGTCGAGCAGAGATTGGGACAATCCCCGGTGGAGTAGACGATGTCGGTTGCGTGACTTCCAGGCCCGAGTTGTTCGACATAGTAATGGCCGAGAAAAGAAGAGTATGACGAAGTGGGTTTGATGATTTAAGATCGTAACCTTCTTGATACCATATGGAAAGGGATAATCTATATTTTTGTTGATTTACAATGTTAGCGTACAAACTTATTTATACAGTACAAGATACCTTCAAAATACAAAAATCAAAAGACGGTTCCAAGAATTGTGCTAAACTAACTCCTCTAATTATGGTTCAAGTTTATCTAGAAGGTTCTAGATAATCTTGACTAATAGAGGGTGGGATTTGGTTTGAATGGCACAATTTGAGGGAGTTTGTTGGGAGAGGTGAGAGAGTGTAGGGCATTATGGGTATTTTACATCAAAAAAGTTGAACCTATGATTAATAAAATGATGAATGAACCTATGAGTAATACACACACATGGAATGAACCTATGAGTAATTTTCTCCATTAATTATACAAGTATTCTACTATTCTAGACTTTGAAAAATCCGTCAATTTCACTTGTAATAGACTTGAGTTTTTATATAAGAAGAACTTATTAATGTATTTTATATATTTTTTTGTGCCCCCACTATAAAAAATTTATGGATCCGTCCTTACCGACTGATGAGGGTAACTTCAATTTAAATGACATTGGTCACTCACTAATGAGTGTATAACTTCAATTTAGATGGCGTTGTATTAATAGGTCCAACAATTGAATTAAAGTACTACTAGGTCCAAAAGTATGTATGAAAGACCCATCCTTCTCCCTCATTATCAGCCGTCCAACCTCTCATTTCTCTTCCATCCCTCTCTCTAAAATAAAAAAAAAAAAGTTCTCACCCCTTTTGGGACAAATTCTTCATTGAAATATTATGGAGGTTTGTCCTAGGGATTGAATCCTGTTGGCTCTCTCCCACAAGTGTCTGCCACTTGGGCTCATCCTTCGATTTACAATCCGCCCGACTGAGGGGCCAACAACACGGGTGGGGGGAGTTTCTCGTCTCTTCCTCACAAAAAAAAAAGGTTCTCCCAAAAAAATTCCTCTCCTCGGAAAAATCGATCCGCCACAAATAAGACACCACCACCACCACCAGAAGATGTTGCCGTCACCATATCGTTTTTGTGGTGGTGGAGAATGAATTCGAAGGTGGTGGAGAGCTTTTGAATCCGCATGCATTGATGCCATTGACTGTATTGGTGTTGTTCAAGAGGGAGGTGGCAAGGGCACGTCGCGGCGGAAGTCATCGGTGAACAAATCTGTTCGATTGCAGATCTGAAAAGAACAGATCTGCTCTGCTGCTGCTCTGGTCGAAACCCTAGATTTGGTGGCGGTCTGGTGATGGAGACGACTGCGGCGGAACTAGGGTCAAGATGATGGCCGGCGACGATCTGGTAATTTTTTCTTAAATCTTTTTGTTTTTGCTGGGTTTGGTGCTTTTCTTCAAGTTTGATGCTTTTCTTCAACTTTGCTTCCCTTTTTTTGCGGATTAACAATCTTTGCTTCACTTAATAAATGATGGGTCTCCAAAATGCTTGCAAATACAAATGATATGCACATAACTGGAAGCCATGTGCATTATTTCGTCGGAAGTTTTTTTGTTGAGTAGAACCCAAATTATTGGGCTGGTTTCTTTTTAAAAAAAGACACTCAAATGTCAAAAGCACATTTGTTGATTCATAATTGATTTTTTCTGGCTTTGTAATATTTTTTGAATCTATTAGAGGATATGTATTTGTAATTTTTTCTGAATCTATTAGAGGATATGGGTTTGTAATTTTTTTTTAATTTGGGTTGAAGATCTGAAAATGGAGAATCTGAGTTTGATCTTATTCTTTTTCTTCTTCAGATTCATGATTTCTCCATTGTTTTAGATCGAAGTCCATAATAAAAGCAGCAACTGATCAAAGAGAGACAATGAGAATAAAGGTTTTGTAGTTGGAATGGAGGTTCTGAAGTTTGTTTGAATATGTATTCTCCGGCGAAGCAGACGAATTTGTTTGAATTTTATTTGAATCTGAGTTTTAGATGTAGGATCTGAATCTGTTTGTGATTCTTTTTTTAATCTGGTTTGTAATGGAGATGCATAGGTTCATTAATGTTTACATGCATATGTGCATGTTGAACTGGAGACGAAAATATGTAGTTTTTTAGATTTTGGACAAAGATATGTAAATTTTTTGTTTTTAGATATGTAAATTTATATAATTTTCAATTTTGATATGAAAATTTCAAGATTCTAATTGATGTGCAAAACAATGGTCAAGAGATGACCTGGAATTCAACGGGGTTTCGAACGTTGAATGTCAAGGAATCAACAAGCTTTGACCACGCAGGATCCTCATCAATCCCCTGTAAACACCTGGACTCGAGGGAGGTCCAGGTTTGAATATCTCCTCTTCTGAATTTTCTCCTCTACGAATGATAATACCTGAAAAACACACCGGAGGGGGCTCCGACGCGGGCTCTCCGACGCTCAAGTCAGTTATCACTCCTAATCTCAGGTGAAATCGTATGAAATAATTCAATTCAAAGTATTCAAATGTAAGTGTAAGTGTCCGTGTATTTTGTGCTACCTGGGAGGGATATTTATACCCCTCCAGCCGGAGGTTTCTCTATCTCCTCCCACTCCCCATGTTTAGATCGTGGTTTGCCTTAATCTTCATTCCCTTTTGAGTTGGCCCACGTTCCCATGTTCTTTTCTCCCTTTTCCGGGTTATTAAAACGAGTCTTGGATCATAATTCCCCAGTTCCACTTATTTCGCAACCTCCAACATCCTGTACCCGGATCCCTTGAATATCAGAACTAACTCCCTGAATTCGCTACCTGATTTACGCGGATCAGGACTCTCCCACCGTTGATATCCTCTCTTTAAACGATCTTGATTAATCTCCCAGAGGTCTGCTTTTCTCGCAACCTCCAGCATCCTGTACCCAGATCCCCTGAATATCGGAACTAACTCCCTGAATTCGCTACCTGATTTACGCGGATCAGGACTCTCCCACCGTTGATATCCTCTCTTTCAACGGTCTTGATTAATCTCTCCTTCCATGGGCTATTACTCCTTAAGCCCACTAAGGTATCTTTCAGACCGAGGTCCACAGTCTTGGGTTCGGCTTCCCTGGGCCCAATCTTCTTAGATTTAAAAGTCCAGTTCGGCCCAGCTCCCTAAATCCTTAGTCTCTAGGGCCCAGGTTATCCTCCTGGGCCCATCTTCTCAGCTTGCTTCCCTTCATTAGGCCTCGTTTTCCTCCAGGTCCCTAAGTTTAGGGCCTCTTCAGTCTGCTCGGATATCAAGGTCTTGGGCATCTCTTCCAAGCCCAACTCATCTCTTTATCTCTTCAGCCCATGCGACCACTCTTTAATTCTTCTAATATGTAGTCAAACCTCCACATGGCTCTTTCCCGTTGGACGACATAAATATTCCCCATCAACTACTCCCCCTTACTCTCGAGAAGTGATTCTACTCTCGAGAGGAAATCATTCTCTTCATGTTTCTTATCACGATTACCTCCCTCGAGGAAGGTAATTTTATCCCCCCCCCCAGAAATTTTTATCCTTCCTTTTTCTAAACACACTTCTGATGTGTAAACATAACTCAAATTCCTCAAACTTAAACATATTTCTCATGCATAAAGTTACGAAATCAATTTCCTCAAGTTAAACACATTTCTCATGTATAAACAAAGTATATACATGCCTTCAATTTCTCATATGCATCCAATCAAATGTCAAGTTTTCAATATGACTCGATCTCTTCTAGTTCGAGCATGTTTCTCAATTTCAATATGCAAAGAGTTTTTAAGTAAGCACTTAAAAAGGGTTCACACGAATACCTCTAAGTCCAAGAGATCTCGTATAGTTGGATATGTTGACTTCTTATGGGCAGTCTCCTGAGGTCCATCCTCCCTGGAGTCATTACTGCTGCATTTCTTCGCTGATCTATTTTCAAAATTTAATGCATCTTATCATAAAAAGATATTTTTTCCAAATAAACTCCACATCCATTGAGGACTTATTATCTTAGCACTTTAATCAAAAGGTTTTCAATTCGACACCCCTTAAGGGCCTTAATTTCTCAATGCCTTATTTAAAAGGTTTTTCAATTTGACACCCTTTAAGGGCCTTCATTTCTCAGCGCCTTATTCAAAAGGCTTTTTCTCAATTCGACACCCATTAAGGGCCTTAATTTCTCAGAACCTTAGTCAAAAGGTTTTTAACTCGACACCCTTCAAGGGCCTTAAATACCTTAATAAAAAGGTTTTCAATTCGACACCCGTTAAGGGCCTTAATTTCTCCATGCCTTATTTAAAAGATTTTTATATTCGACACCCTTTAAGGGCCTTAATTTCCCAGCGCCTTATTCAAAAGGCTTTTTCTCAATTCGACACCTGTTAAGGGCCTTAATTTCTCAGAACCTTAGTCAAAAGGTTTTTAACTCGACACCCTTCAAGGGCCTTAAATACCTTAATCAAAAGGTGTAGGTCCCGAACGGGTTCGTGAGTGCAGAAGTCTAGAGGGGAGGGGTGAATATACTTCTGAAAACTTTTGCGTTAGATCAGGTGTGATGACGAGGTTGCTTCGATCGAGTGCAAATAATCGGTTTGATCGATATCAACTTCTTGATCGCTCGAGGGGCGGATCGATTCGGTGTCTATCGGTTTAAGCGACAAAGCGGAAGCTAGTTTATACCCGTGTGAAAAACCAGTTTATAACAAATCAGTCCAACAAGTAAATGCACACAAGATTTATAGTGGTTCGGACAACCAGTCCTACGTCCACTCTTCCCTATCACAAGGGGCACCAACTTAACCAACTTGGACTTAGTTTATTATGTTAGTCCAACACATTACACCAACATATATTTATAGAGTTCTCACTCAACGATCCCAGAAATCAGCATTAGAAACCCTAGTCTGAAATCTTGCAAAACAAACTTAACCTAACTTTGGGTTTTGGTAAAGGTTTGTTGTTTGTTACAACTGGAAATCTATCCTAGTATTTGTGTAGCCTAAAGCTGGAGGATGAGATTTTTATGCTAAGAACGATGGGATGAACACTTAGAAATAATCTTCAAGTTTGTGTTCTTCGTGCGGAAATTTGGCTATAGTATGAGCTTCTTGATAATTTCCGTGTCCTTCACTATGAAGAGTAATCCCATATTTATAGACCATGAAATCAAAGAGTCGTTGGAGAGCAATTTGAATTTCTGGCTATATTTGGTAGATTTGCAGGATTGATTTGACGTGCTTAGGGACGGCATGGCCGAAAGCGTGAATAGTGTCTTTTGTAGCCGTTTTGACTTTGCAGCACCGAATCTCCGTAGTGTTAGCAATTTTACGTACCTGTCGCACTCTCATTGGTTAACAAGTACAACACTTCAGCGTTTGTTCCACCAACTAAAGTTTTGACATTCTTCTTGACCTGAAGGTACGTATGATCTGGTGTAACATTTTGTTAACACCAGGAGTGAGCTGACCTGATCAGATAACTGATCAGTCTACCTGATAGAGTCTTCTGATGCAGGTTATCTTAGCACAACTTGCAGACTCGGCTGATGTAGGTCTTCTGGTCTTCTTGAGTCATCTGATCTTCAGGTCTTCTGAACTTGAGTTTTATGTCTTCACCTGATTATCTGACTTCTTCTTATCTTCTGACTTGTTTAGTCTTCTGAGCATCTGACCTTATCTGGTCATCTGATAATTTGACCTGACCTATACATATTGAGTTCTCCCTCAATATGTGACCTATCTTTTACATCAACTATCTATACATTTTAGCTGGTCATCTTAATCTGATTCTAAATCATCAGTCAGCTAACAGATCTGACTGGTCCTATTACAACCTGTTTTGGAACTTCCATCAAAACTTAATACAAATTTTCCAACAATTTCCCCCTTTTTGATGGAACCAAAACACTTAATCAGAAAAACAGATAACATAAATAGAAATGCAGATAATGTAAAATGGTACACACTTCAGAAGACAATGAGATGTTGTCTTAGAATCAGAAAGATATTGTTGGTCCCGGTGCAAACGAGTCTTACACGTGTATGGGGGGGGGAATACACGTGTTCAGTGTTTTTAAAACTTTTTTTCATCGAGGTCGACTTAGGTCGGGTTGTCGATGATTTGGTCCCGAGAAGCACAGATCGCTCTCGAGTCAAAGTCTCATCGAGGCAGTGATCCCGAAGTCGCTTTTAGATACCTCGAGATAATCCCAACTGAGTCCTGAGTTTTCAGAGATCCCGAGTTGCTTGGATCAGATAACTAACTTACTGAACCTTCAGAAGAGTAAGTTCAGTTTGGTAACTATCTGTTCTAGCTACTCAGATGTGCGGAATGGTTGGCCCTTAGTTTATACTCGTTTTAAGCTTTTGCTGAAAACCTTCCTTTAATGGAATAATGATTCAATTATATGCAACTTCAGTGGATTGATTCCAACTGAAATGTCAGTGAAAATATGCTTTCGGAATATATGCAACAATTAAGCAAAGCAAAACAGAAAGTAAAGAACACAACAATTTATAGTGGTTCAGAGACTCAAGCTCCTACGTCCACTCTCTCTGATCTCTTCAGAGAAATTCACTAATCACTTCCTTGAGCTTTTCGACTACCCTCGTGGTTTACTAACTCAACTCGGCCCCGAGTTTTTTTCGACTACCTCTGTAGTTTACTTACTCAACCCGACCTTGAGCTTTCTGACTACCTCTGTAGTTTACTTACTCAACTCACACAAGCTTTCAGACTACCACAAGTAGCTTACTAACTTCTCCTCTAGAGCTTTCTGACTACGTCAATGTATTTTACTCACTCTTTACAACTCCAATCTCACCAACAATCACACTCAAACTACCTTCTAAAGGGTTTGGGGTTTCTTGGTTGGTTTCCAACTAGAATGAGATATCCTTTACAATAAAGAACAATGCAAATGCTAGGATATCTCGACTAAGCTTTGGATATATCTTATCAAGCTAGGCTTAGTTTAATGAGCTCTTTTCAATATAAAGCACTTGGGAAATTCTTGGGTTTTCGAGTGCTTCAACTTGCAATAATAAGTTTGAGCTCTTGAGTTGCTTACAAATTTCCCGTAACCTTTCAATGTAGAAGGTTACAAGTATTTATAGGCATACACCAAGGTCACTCTTGAAAAACTATCCGTTGGAGAGATAGCTTCGTGAGTTTCCTTTTATGGTGTGTGAGAAACGACTATATTTAGGGTTTGACACTCCCTAACACGTTTTAGGCAATAGCCTTTCATGTAGCCGGTCTTCACTTTTTTACGATGCGGAACTTAGTACTTGACATCTTTTTTCGACACATCATTTGTCATTGTCGGTATAAGATGGGATCTTTGTCTTCCTCTTTTTGACTTTTGTCTCCAGTTAAAGGTAGACAACTTAACGGTTCTTTTGGTTATAATCTCTGAGTGATATAACCTTAACAACACTTTGTCTGAGTTCCTTTTGTCTGCATTTGAATGTCTTGGGCAATATCTAACTTTCTAAGGAATCGCGATCTTCTCTGTAATGCATCCTTCAGATAGATATGTTCAGTGCCTCGGAACATTCAGGTTTATCTTGAGCATTGATACATTCGCGAGTCTTGATAATTCTTGTGCCTTGATATTCTTGATCTTGATTCTTGATCTTACATCTTACGAGTCTTGAGTCTTACGAGTCTTGGCGTCTTACGAGTCTTTACATATGTCTTGGACCGATATCTTGAGTCTTCATCTTTGAGTCTTGATTCCTCGATTTCATCTTTGAGTCTTGATATCTCGATTTCATCTTTGAGTCTTGATATCTCGATTTCATCTTGAGTCTTGATATCTCGATTTCATACCGAGTCTTCAGTTTCTTCGTTTCATACTGAAACTTCAAAAACTTCAGTTTCATACTGAAACTTCGGTTTCTTCATAAACTTATTGAGTTCTTCAGAATCTTCAGATCCTAACCTTATCTATATCTGCTGACTATACATTTTGCAGATAACATCCTGAATACTCTAAAACTGAATCCTGACTTAACTATCAAGATTATTCTGAACATGTCATACTCAGGGGTTTTGGGATCTAATCAAAATCATATCTTTATTAAATTCATCTCCCAACAATTTCCCCCTTTTTGATGATGCCAAAACCTATCTTGTTACAAACATACTTAACCTATACTCAGGTTTCAGTTTATCCTATTACAAGATTGGTTTTATTTTCAACAATTTCCCATAAATAATGAGTCTCTTAATAATTAATCTCCCAACAATTTCCATACAGAGAATCTCACAACAATTTCTATAGGTCCCGAACGGGTTTTGTGAGGGCAGAAGTCTAGAGGGGAGGGGTGAATAGACTTCTGAAAACTTTTTGTGCAGATTAGGTGTGATTGCGATTAACTTTGATCGAGTGCAAATGAATCGGTTTGATCGATATCTAACTTACTAATCGCTTTCAAGGCGATCGATTCGGTATCTATCGGTTTAAGCGATTGTCTTGCGGAAGCTAAAGTTTTACCCGTGTGAAAAACCGGTTTTAATAAATCGATTCAAAGTCGGTCTTTCAACCAGTTGACTAAAGTGTAAAAACTTGATCGGATCGAAGCTTGGTGCTAAATGATCTTAACTTAGAATATGTATGCGGCTTTTAATTAGGTTGTGTGCGATTGTGTAAAACAGTTAATTAAAGCAGGTAAATGCACACAAGATTTATAGTGGTTCGGACAAACCGGTCCTACGTCCACTCTTCCCTATCACAAGGGCACCAACTAAACCAATCGGACTTAGATTATTGTGTTAGTCCAACACAAGACACCAACAGATATTTAAAGAGTTCTCACTCAACCGATCCCAGAAATCAGAACTAGAAACCCTAGTCTGAAATCTTGCTTAAACAACTTAACCTAACTTTGGGTTTTGGGTAAGATTGTTTTGGTTCCAACTTTGAAATCTTTCCTAGTTTTTAAGTAGCCTATCAGCTAGATGAAAAGATTTCTGTGCTAAGAACTATGGGATGAACACTTAGAAAGCAATCTTCAAGTTTGTGTTCTTCGTGCGGAAATCTGATTATAGCTTGAGCTTCTTGATAATTTCCGTGTCTTCACTCTGAAGAGAAATCCCATATTTATAGACTTCGAAATCAAAGAGCCGTTGGAGAGCAATTTGAATTTCCGGCTATATTTGGTAGACTTGCAGGATTGATGTGACGTGCTTCAGGAACGGCATGGCCGAAAGCGTGAATTTTATAGCCGTTAGAGAAAGCAGCACCAAATCCCGTAATTGCCGACTCCGATCATACGTGTCTTGGCTCCGATCATACATGTCTTGTTCTTATTGGTTAACAGAAGCACTTTTCAGTGTTGTTATACCAACTAAGGTTGACATTCTTCTTGTTCAGTTCATCGACGTATGACTTGGTGAAATATCAGTTTTTCACTGGTGGTGACCGATCGAATACAACCGATCGTCTACCGATAGAGTCTTCGGTGCCGGTTGTCTTAGCTTCAACTAGCGACTACCGATGTAGGTCTTCTGGTCTGATCATCTGGAAGTCATCTGATCTTCAAGTATTCTGAATTTGAACTTCATGACTTCAGCTGAGATATCTGACTTTATCAGATCGATCTGATCTTCTATCCTTCTCTTGCCTTCTGGCCTGTCGGATATCAACTGTTCTTTAGATCTTCAGATCTGACCTATACATATTGAGGTTCCCCTCAATATGTGACCTATCTTCTACATCAGTTGTTCTATACAATAATTATCAACTGGTATTCTATAGCGGTAATAAAAACATCGATCCATTAACAGTCCGATTTGGTCCTATTACATGTGTTTTAGAACTTTCATCAAAACTCTAAATTTCCCAACAATTTCCCCCTTTTTGATGAAACCAAAACACTTTGAGAAACCAAGCACAGTTGATAAATATAGAACAGTAAAGAGCACATAATCAAAAGACAATGAGATTTTGTCTTAGGATCAGAAAATAAACTTTTCTTTCATTAGATTTGTCGATTACAAATTACATCAGAAAAGTTTGAGTTAAAAAGCAGCTGATCCTAAGTAGTCTTCTGATTCTTCAGTCTCTTGGCTTGTATCCTTCTGGCATTTCTCTTTGATCTTGAGGGATGTTGAAAATCTGGTATAGTTTCCATTTGACATCATTGATCTGCTGAGGATCAGTTATGCGCGCTTTGCTCAGGATGTCAAAATAGAACCTTTGAAATGCCAGTCTATCAAATGAGCCATCTACCTTCTTCGAGTAATCCATCACATCATACTCTTGGCGAGATATTTTTACATTGATTATTTTGGCCTCATTTTCCAGATACTTCAGAAAATCTGGATATTTGTTTTCCAACCAGTTGAGGAATTCTGCATCTGGAGATTCTTCTTGTGGAACAAGATCTAGAACAAAAGCATCTAGAAGCCATTCACTTCTGATCTTATTCCATTCTCAAAACCTATCGGCATGTCGTTAGCGTTTTTGGAATGATCTCATCAACTCTTCTTTGGCGCTGAGGTTCTGGTCCAGATTTTCCAACTTTTCCTTTCTTTGCCCTCGTCGTATTTCTTTTTTAGATCTTCTGCCTCTGCCAATTTTTTTCCGCCCTTCTTTCTTCTTCACTTATTCGGGCTTCTTCTTGAATCGCTCTTTGGACGTTTCTCGGCCCGTTTCTTATCGGCTTTGTATTTGGCTATTTGTGCTTCTTGTGACTTTCTTAGTCCGAGTGGTCGGTACAAGTTGTCTTTGTCCAAAGACCAGACTACCTTTCTTGCCTTTGACTTTTCCATCTTCTCTAAATTTCGTTGTAAAAAAAGATCCGGATGGTCTAGTCTTTGTCCATAGGATTCAATTTATGCAGAATTAGGTCTTCGTTGTTACGATGGGGTCGATTAGTTTCTCAATCATCCTTCCCCTTTTTGGTTTGATCAAAAAAGAGCGGTGGAGGTGGGAAGTCGAGATCCAAAGTCGATCGATATTGCCTTGTTAAGATCTTCAACAGATAAACCTTGAGCTTGAGCAGATAGACTTTGAATCTTCGAGATCAGCTCAGTCTTGACAGATTCCACGGCAGTAGAGAGGGTAAGAATTAGTTTGTCAAGTTTCTCTTCAGTCATTTCTAGCTTTTCAGTGACCATTAGTAGAGAAACTTGTTGTTGATCAACCTGGACTAGCTTGTCATCAACTGTCTTTTTTTTAAACTCAAAGTGATCGGGTTGGTCACGCAGTTTGAGAGAATCGATCTTTAATTGCCTCAATCTGGGAAATAGCTAATTCCCGTTGATCCGTTATTTCTTTGAGGCCAATCTGCCTCTGATCAGTTATTGTGTTGCTAAGTTGATTAGCCAACACTCCCTCGACTTCTTCTTTCAGGAGATCTTTAAAACACGATCTGATCTCCTGAAGTTGATCAGTGGTGATGTGAGTTGTAGGAATATTTGGCGTCACCTGATCATTTTTAGTTGTTTGTGCCTCCAGTGGCTGGTCATGAACTGCAGCACCAGTTCCACTATCATCGGCAGCCCCCACATCCTTCATAGGATCATCTGCTTTAGGAGTTTCTTCAGCAGACTCCAGTTCACCTTGTTCAGTCAATCCCAACTTCCTGTGGATCAGAGCTTTGATCGATTCAACAGTTATCAGCTCAGCTGGTGATCCTACTTGAGCAGATTTCTTCATGTCGAAATCAAAATCTTCGAATTCATCAGCACCTCCCATCTGTTCTATAATCAGCATAAAATCTGAGAAGCTCTTTAACCGGAGATCTTTCCAGGTGAGGATCTCCATTACTTCCTCTCGAATAACAGGATGGGCTACCAGCTCTGGATACAACTCATCAATATCTCGTTCAATTTGCATTCTGACCATTTTCCCGGTGATGGTCTTGGATGATCTGGACTCAGGAATTAACTGTTCAGATCGACCAGATTCCGGTTGATGAGATGTAGAGGGTTCTGGTGTTGTCTGAGTAGGCGGAAGTTGGCTGATTGGCTGAATCTGTAGAGGTTCTGTTGTCAAAGCAATTACGTCCGGCTCTGCAGCAGGTGATCTTTCTGGTTCGCGAACTGATGAACTTTCAGGTTCGCGAGCAGGTGAAGGAGAAGGAGAAATATGCTCAGCAGCCAGAATTCTGAGTGGTGAATCAGCTCGAGATTGAGGAGAAGGAGATCGTTCGTCTCTTGCTCTTCCCTCAGAATGTTCTGGCGAGCTTTCAACTTGAGAAGCCTGCCTGTCTGATTTTTCGGCTGATTTTTGTGGCTCATCAGGTTGCTCTGGCACTCCTTCTTCATCTAACTCGTCTTCCAGAAACAGAGTCATGGAGGCCTATTTTGCCTTCTTCGGCCTCTTCTCCTGAGCCTTTACCAGTTTTCTCCTTTTCTTTTGGGGAGCATCTGGTGTAGAAGTGGCTGCCTCCTTGTTCTTTCCTTTCTTCACCTTTGGAGGGGTGGACCGCATATCATCATCAGGTGGCCCATATATAGCAGATGTGGTTGTGAGAAAGGCCTTGTAGGACTTCAGTCCGTTCTGATCCCATTCGGCATTTGGCATTTTGTCCTTCAGAATAACTGCAACCTTGTTGAGATTGCTGATTCTCTTCTTTAGATAGACCTGCCTACGATCATTAACTCCAAATTTTTCATGTTCTTGGAGCAGAATGGCCTTTAGGAAGCCATGCCAATTGATATTCTTGGCTTCATCGATTATCTCAGCCATGCTGTACATTTTTACGGATGTTAGAGCATCTGGGCTGAACGAAATACCCATGATTGTTTTTGACAATATGTCAAACAACAGTCGGTATTTCCTTTTTAACATAGGTCTGACAAATCCTGTGGTCTGGTGTTTGTCAGCCTCTCTGAAGAGTTCATTTCTGATCAGCTCATCTTCATTCTCCCTGTAGTGCGCAGGAGAGATTCTTCCTTTGGGCAAGCTGAACAGACGAGATATGTCAGCATTCGACAGTCTGATCTCCTATCCGTTAACTGAAGAAATCAGTTCATCTCCAGAATTATCCGTATCCACCTTCAAATTCCTTAAGAATTCGAGTGCTTCATACTGCATTACTGGATTGCAGTGAGCAGCACAGAATTTTTCAAGACATCCTTTCTTCAGAATTTGTTCAACCTCCATGGATTCTGGATCCCGCGTAACACCAAACTGTACAAATTTGTCATCGACAATTTTTGTTGCTAGATCCGCATAGTTGCACATAATCTTTCCCATTCCGTGAGTGGCCATCTACAACAAGATAGACTCGATTAAAATTGTGCATAATCATAAAGATATCATGTATTGATTATCAGACCTATTCCCAGGCCAAGTAATCGATAAACACATACGGATACCAAGAAATGATAAGGCATATCACAGGATAACATATATAGACATAATCTATGTGATCAAAGGATTTTGGAAAAGAAATTCATCAAATAACCAGAAATTACCAGATTCTGTTTTTCGAAAAATAAGTTTGAATCGCAAGAAAACACTTTGAATTGCAGAAAGGTAATTTTGAGTTTTCAGAGAATAAATCGCAAGAATTTTGAGAAGAAGAAAACTCTGGTAGGGTCTTGATGAAACTTATAGGATGAAGGAGGGAAAAACGAGATTAGAAGATCAACCGTTTGAAAAGGTTAAACGATCCAGATTGAGCGGTTTTGATCGTGTGGTCAGGAAAAGCACGTACGATTGCCTTTTGGATTTAAAAGCACATTTTGTGGCAATTAATACAAGTACCCCACGCCCGCATTAAATATTTTGCAGGAAATACGTCACAAAAGTAGTGTGTACAGTAAAGGCAAATATTATCAGATAAGTAAGCAGTAAACAAGGAAACAGAAAAGCGTATCTGGTTGACTGATATTGTAATCAGTCAATACCACTCGTAGATGTTGATTCCACTTGTTGATCTTAGTTTTCTGTCTAATCCTTATAATTTCCCAACTGTCCTTTTCAACTGATCTGCTTCACTTTGCGTCTGATTTTTCTTTTTCTGATCCTCCTTGGTTAGTTGAAGTTCCCCCTTCAACTGTTATTTCTGATTTCTTATTGACTAATATATCTGATTTGTTGAGGTATCATACTCAACTGATTTCCTCATCTGATCAGTCTCTTATCTAATCAGATTTCATTTGACCTAATCTGATTCTACTCAGACCAAGCCAATTCTTGGGATAAGTGTTACCGCCAAAACTTAGTTCTTGAAGAATTGAATAGTAGTCTCGATTCCCTAAGTCGGCACGATTTGACATGTGTAATAATAGTCTGGATACTTTGTAATGTCAAATCGCCGTAAATTTATCCAATTATCAGTCGCGTGTTTCCTACACGCTGTCCTTGTGATGCAAATTTCTCTAAAAGGCTTTGAGAAATCAAATTTGCATTTGCACCCTTGCTTGGCCTCTATAAATTGGACCAATGATTTACACAACATAACCCATTCACCATACTTATCTTCTTTGTAAATCATGTATTCTGGTGAACCCTTATTTCCGGTGAAACTTCCGGCAAAAACCTTTACCCCTTTTCCAATGATTTCAGCTTCTCAAATCAACCCTGTGTGTCCCTTATTACTGCTTTCGTCGTCATCAAAGATTACACATACAATTATTGCCAAGCTTCTCTACCACCGAGGTGGCGGATCAGCTATCGCAAATGAGAAGACGCTTCTCCTAACCGTATGCACCTTGTGTGCCTATCGAGATGACGGAATTAGCATCAACAGACTCAGTCTGATATAAAACATGAGTTTGATATACGATCTTGATCAGACAACAACTGATCTTCGTATATCAACTCTATTTTTGCATGTGACACATGTGCCCATATGATCTTTTGATCACTTTCTTGGCACTTGTGTCCCATTTAACAGCTGGAGAGCCCATTGATTTCAGGTCTAGGGGCTCCTGGCTTAGAAATCCTTTCAACGCCGCTCTCGCTCCTAACTCCGAAGCTCTGAGGGTGGCTTTAGGATTATTTCAAAGCCTTGTTAAGTGGGGGAAAATGGGAGCATCAGATCTTAAAATCTCTCTCTCTCCCCCCCCTTCTAGGGTTAGGTTTAGGGTTTAGGGTTTATGTACTGACCTCCGGGTCCTTTTGTACTTGTAACTTGTAATGTAAATCTGACCTTCGGGTCTTTATCAATGAAAATTTCTATTATTCCATTGTTGTGTAAATTTCCTGTTTTCTTATGCGATGTAAGCTTTAATCTTGTGAATCCTTGCTTGTTGAATATCAGCTTAATCGACTTACAAAGTGTGAAATAACCAAACTGATTTAATCAGATAATCCTTTAATCTGATCAGTTCCTTTAATCTGATAATCCTTTAATCTGATCAGTTTCTTTAATCTGATAATCCGTAAATCTGATCGCTTTCTCATATCGGTTCCTTGGTCGATCTTACGATCGATTGAGATACCAAACTCAACTGATTCCTCTTTAACCTGGCTAGTCTCTTAACCAGCTGGTTTTGGAGATCAGTCCATCAAACATTTTAGGTGCTTTTTCTCCAAGATCCAGAAGCCCTAGCTCATTGCATAATTCTCACGAATCGATCATTTTAGTGGCTTGGTTAGAATATCAGCTTTCTGTATATCAGTATGAATTTTTTCCATTATGATATTCTTCTTTTCAACATGATCTCTTATAAAATGGTGTCTGACATCCACATGCTTGCATCTTGTATGTAGAAACGGGATTTTGAGTGATTGCAATAACACTATTACTATCACGAATATAGGTACATTCTTAGCTACAATGTTATAATCCCTTAGGCTGGCGACTAAGCCGGGGAATTTGGGAGCAACGACTTTCTCCTGCTGACCATATATTACGCTTGAAGTAGTAGATGATGTCGCCCGATGTCCGCTTTTTGAAAACCACGAGATCGGTTTACTTCCTAAAACCCGACATGTTCACGAGGTTGACTTTTTCGTCAATTTTTGCAACCTCCATAATCGTAATCGAGAATACCCACTAAGCTCTAGATTATCATCGATGGGTAAAATAAACCAAGGTTTCTTGTCCCTTCAGATACTTAAGAATCCGCTTAGCTGCTTCTAGGTGACTTTGCATTGGATTTGCCTGAAATCTGGCACATACACCTACTGCAAAGGTGATATCTGGTCTGCTTGCAGTCAGGTATAGTAAAGATCCAATGAGAGCCCTATACTCTTTCTGATTGGTTTTCTGACCATCCTCATCTGGATCCATCTTGAATCCATTCAACATAGGAATTCTGGCTTCCTTACAGTTTTGAACTCCAAACTTAGCCAATAAACTCCTAGTGTACTTTGCTTGGTAGATGAATATCCCTTCTGTACTCTGCTTAACTTGTAGACCCGGAAAGTAACTCATCTGACCCATCATGGACATCTCGAACTTCCCTTGCATCGAACTTTGTCAATCTTTCACATAGACTCTTGTTGGGAGATCAGAAGATGATATCGTCCACATAAATCGAACCATCGAATATCTTCTCCATCTTCTATTCTCGAATAAGGTTCTATCCTTCGTTCCTTTTAGTGAAACCTTTGTGTATCAAGAGGCGAGAGAGTGTATCATACCAAGCTCGAGGAGCTTGTTTCAGGCCATAAAGAGCTTTTCTTAGACGGTACACTTGGTTGCCCTTTTCAAAGCCTGGAGGTTGTTCGACATAAACTTCCTCTGCTAGTACCCCGTTTAAGAATGCACTCTTTACGTCCATCTGATACACTGTTAACCCTCGTGGGAAGCATATGCGAAAAAACCGAATGGCTTTTAGGCGGCGGCGGTGCAAAGGTCTCATCATAATCAATTCCTTCTGATTGTGAATACCCCTTAGCAACAAGTCTTACCTTATTCCTGGTTATGACATTTTTCTCATCTCTCTTGTTCTTGTATACCAACTTTGTGCCAATTACGTCTTGATGAGTTGGTCTGTCCACCAGTTCCCAAACTTGATTTCTGTCGAACTGTTCCAGCTCCTCCTGCATGGCTAGAATCCAGCTTGCGTCTTGTAGAGCTTCCTCTATTGTTGTTGTTTCCTTGATAGACAGATAACAACAATACATGGCACTTTCACCAATCTGATGTCTAGTTTTAACTTTATCAGATGGGTCTTCGATGATCAGATCAGTTGGATGACTGGTTATCCAGGTCCTTCTGTTCTGATTTGCGTCGGTTTGGAGAACATCATCCATTCTTGATAATAGTTCATTACTAGCGATTGGGAGTGGTGCAGATTTATGATCCACTTGATAAGAACATGTCTCAGCTGATGTTGGACTCATCATGTGTCGATGTACATTCGTGGGAACTTCAGTGTTCCCCGAACCGGATGGTTCGATTGATCTTATCTCGGTATGCACCAAACTTCTTCATCGACATTTGTTCGTACCTTAGGATCTGATTGACCTGGTGAATCAGCTAGATCTGGAATGTATCTTTATTTACGAGTTACGATCCTTTTTTCCTTGATCGTTAGCTGATCCATTTTCTGTGCATCAGGTACTGGTTGATCTGGTACTTCTTGTTCTGAGGCAGATTTCTCTTCAGAAGATGCTTCATCAAAGACTACATGGGGTGTTTCTTCCACAACTAGGGTTTGCCTGTTGTAAACCCTGAAAGCCTTGCTAGATGAGGAATATCCTAAGAATATACCGTCATCTGACTTGGCCTCAAAAGTCTTCAACTGACTCTTCCCATTGTTGTGTATGAAACACTTACACCCAAAAATATGGAAGTAAGAAACACGAGGTTTTCTTCCCTTCCACAGTTCATAGGGTGTTTTGTAGTGAGCTTTAGTTAGAAGACATCTGTTCTGAGTATGACATGCAGTATTGATAGCTTCTACCCAGAAACGACTTGGTATTGAATGTTCAGCTAACATCGTGCGAGCAGCTTCTTTGAGTGTTCTGTTTCTCCGTTCTGCTACTCCATTCTGTTGTGGCGTTCTTGCAGCTGATGTCTCATGTTGTATACCAAACTTAGAGCAAAAATCAGTAATAAAAGAGTTGAAGTTCGTACCTTTATTATCGATCGATTTTTACTACTAATCGACACCCTTCTCATTTTGTAATCTCTTGAGCAATTTCGGGTATCTTCGTTTGTCGTCTCATTCTTCTTATGTAAGAATATAACCCTGTAAACTTGGAATAGTCATCCACGATTACCAGAGTATATTTGTGTCCGCCGAGATCGACCGGTGTATGGCTGGTCCAAATAGGTCCATATGAAGGCGGTTTTGCAATACTCTTTGGATGCGGTCGAGGATTTCCTTGAATGAAGCTTTGACCTGTTTTCCCTTCTGACATGCGACACATGTCTGATCCTTAGAAAATACCTCATTCAGAAGTCCTTCCACTAAAGACATCCTTGCTATCTTATTAAGAGTTTTAAAGTTCAGATGACTCATTCTTTTGTGCCAGAGCCAACTGCTACTTTTGGAACTCTTAACAATCAAGCATGCATTTCTTGGGCAACTGTTCCAATCTGCTGTGTAGATCGTCCCTTTCCTTGAACCAGTTAGCAAGATCTGTTGAGTGGCTCGATTTTTGATAGTGCATTGATCAGTCGAGAACTCAACACTGAATCCGTTGTCGCAGAATTGTGAAACCGATAACAGGTTATGCTTTAAAGCTTCGACATACGAGACTCCAGTAACCTGTACATCATCATTCTCTAAGGTTCCGAATCCGCTGGTAAAACCAAAGTTATCATCACCGAAGAGTACACGCGGGCCTTTTTGTTCTATGTAAGAGCTAAGGAGATGTTTGCTTCTAGTCATGTGCCTTGAGCATCCACTATCGATGTACCAGATAGTTGCTTGTATACCTCTTTTGTTGGCCAGACCCACGCGAACCTGCAACCAAATCAAGCTTTAGGTACCCCTTTTGGATTGGGTCCTGAGGGGTTAGGGTTGGTTTTAGGGATCCATACAAGCAGGGCACTTCTATTATGTCGGTTAGATCGAAAGGCTCGATTTGTCTCCCCATACATATCAACATAATCATACGTCTCTTTTTATATGCTTTTCGATTAGTATGATTGTTCGTGTGAGCCTTGGGTGACTTAGAAGACTTGGGATTTATCTTTCTTTGTTTGTCTTCTTTTAATCGATTGTGGCTCAAAAAGCGTTGACCCTTGGTTTCTGATTATAAGGGTAGGTACGACTGCTACCATCAAAAGATTCATATCTTTTTGGCATAGGTGGTTTTTGCAGTTTACCTATAGCTTGCTTATTCGGCAGCTGACCTTGATTGGGTCTCAGATTAGATTTCCCTTTGAGAGGTTGTCTTTTTTCGATACCTAATACATTGATCGAGTTGAAGTCTCTTCAGAAGAACTGGGTTCTTCTGTTGATTCCTCGGCTGATGCTTTACTAGTTGGGGTCCATTTCTGTTCCCTTTCTGATTAGGCACCTGCCTTACCTGCTCAACAGGTCTTTTTCCCTTATTAGATACAAGTTTAGCTTTTAGTGTATCTTTGTCAGAAACTCGTTTGATTACACCTTTTTGAAGTGAATCAAATGGGGCTTTTGAGGATGTGGAAGGGTTCTCATACCCAAGTCCCTTCTTATTAGTCGGTGTTCGAAAATAGGTGTTCATGTCTTGAACGGTTTTAGATGACTTTGTGAAAACCTCTATTTTCTTGCGCAAACTATCCTCAGAAGATTTTAGACTCTCATGTAGTCGGAATAGCTCATCAAATTTAGCTTGAAGGATTTTGAAGTCATCATCTTGCTGTTTGTTGATTGCTAACTGATCTTTGATCTGCTTCTCCTGATCAGAAGATTTAACTTTCAGAATGTTAAGTTCCTCAGTTACCTTCTGAGCAGTTTCAACAGATTTCAGTTCAGTAGCTTTACTGAGATCGATCTCTTTTACAAAGTCGATTATTTTCGATCCTTAGCTTGTCATTCTCAGCTTCCACTATAGCATAAGTGTCTACTGCATTAGAGAGATCATCAAGCAATTGCTCAGAGTAGAGCTGCAGGCCAATCTCTCCAGCAGATGTGCTAATAATAGCAGGTGTGAAAGCAGACAAAGCAGAAGGTTTGGAGGTTACCTCAGATTGGTCCTCCTTGGCCATCGAGGCGATTTCATCGTCATCCAAGAGAATATCAGATCTTCATTCTCATGGAAGTCAATAACCTTTGCTTATCGGGACGAAGTCTTACAGATAGTACCCGAGAATCCTCGAGAGGGCGGATAGGAATCATCAATTCCGGATGTGTCGGCGACCATGGCTTTCTACGTCCCTATAACGTTGCTCTCTTCATTCCGCTTTTCTTCTCTTTCTTTTGGCATCAGTGCGGACAATCATATTTGTAGTGACTGGTTTCTCCACAGTTGAAACACGCTCCACGATCCACGGAACCTTTTCTTCCGGTGAGTCATTTCCGTCTGTAGGATCTATCGGTGACTTCCCTTTTCGATAGTGTCGAACTCTTTCGTCGAATCTGTTATCTCTTCTCTCATCAAGAAGATTATCTCTTTTCTTTTCTTCTGCGTGATCTCTTCGATCATCGGATCGGTTCTTTTCGGAGATCATCGGTGATCTCCTATCTCTTCCTCTCGCTATGTTGATAATCTTTATAGAATCTTGATACTTACCAAGTTGAATATTTGATTTTTCAAGTTTCACGGTAAGCGAAGCGTCTGCTCGCTCGACTTATTATGTTTCCAACGTGAGTTCGGTGGCCTTAGATCTTCCTTTGGTTGCTTTAAACACAACCGATTTAGGCGTTGAGGCTTCAGCAGGCGTCTTATCTTCATCTGCTTGTCCTCTTTCGATTAAGTCAAACTCGTGAGCTTTAAGGCTTAGGAACAAGCTACTCGGATTCATCTTTGAAATGTCTTGGCAATCCTTGATTCGTGACTTTCATGTCCCATTCTTGGTGAGAGATCTTAAGATCTTGTAGTTGATATCTTTGTCGACATCTCTACCAAGTTCTCATAGCTTATTTCTTGACATAGTAATCCTTCCATCGAGCTCGTTGATGGTCTCGTTTGGCAAGCATCTTTGCTTTTTTGAACTTCACCGGTTAAACTTGTAGTCATTTGTCTTTGATCTGATCATTTCCTTCGCATATCTCAGCTAGAGTATCCCACATTGCTTTCATAGTTTTGAGATATTTTATCTTCTCCTTGGTGACTTTATCCATCGTCTTCATGATTATATGCCTGGCGATTGTATCTAGAGTATACAACTTCCTTTCCTCTGCATCCATCAAGGCTGGGCTTTTTCGCACAAAACTTCCCGTGGCAAAGTCTGGATCTCCTCCAACTGCAGGGTTGTCGTGATATATGATGATGGGTCCTCTTTCAATGACTTCCATCATTCTGCCGCTTATCGAACCTAGATGGTTGCACATATATATGGCCCAATCTGCATACTCATCAATTGAGAACTTCGGCAAATCATGATACATACCAGAGGTATTATCCATGCTAAGTGATTTTGGAAAAATGAATGAGTTTTAGAAACGGTTTTTCAAGATCTGTTCAAATGACCACAAAGATTATTCCTCAAGAATCGATGATACTCAAAGCCGATTGGTGCAGAGAACCACCGCTTCCGATACCACTTGTAGGTCGAACGGGTTTTGTGAGGGCGAAGTCTAGAGGGGAGGGGTGAATAGACTTACGAAAACTTTTTTTATGCAGATTAGGTGTGATTGCGATTAGCTTTGATCAGTGCAAAGTGAATCGGTTTGATCGATATCAAACTTACTAATCGCTTTCAAGGCGGATCGATTCGGTATCTATCGGTTTAACTGATTGCGGAAGCTAAGTTTTACCCGTGTGAAAAACCGGTTTTAATAAATCGATTCCAAAGTCGGTCTTTTCAACGGTTGACTAAAGTGTCAAACTTGATCGATCGGAAGCTTGGTGCTAGCTGATCTTAACTTAGAATATGTATGCAGCTTTAATTAGGTTGTGTGCGATTGTGTAAAACAGTTAATCAAAGCAGGTAAATGCACACAAGATTTATAGTGGTTCGGACAAACCAGTCCTACGTCCACTCTTCCCTATCACAAGGGGCACCAACTAAACCAACTGGACTTAGATTATTGTGTTAGTCCAACACAGTACACCAACAGATATTTAAAGAGTTCTCACTCAACCGATCCCAGAAATCAGAACTAGAAACCCTAGTCTGAAATCTTGCTTAAACAACTTAACCTAACTTTGGGTTTTGGGTAAGATTGTTTTGGTTCCAACTTTGAAATCTTTCCTAGTTTTTAAGTAGCCTATCAGCTAGATGAAAAGATTTCTGTGCTAAGAACTATGGGATGATCACTTAGAAAGTAATCTTCAAGTTTGTGTTCTTCGTGCGGAAATCTGATTATAGCTTGAGCTTCTTGATAATTTCCGTGTCTTCAATCTAAAGAGAAATCCCATATTTATAGACCCCGAAATCAAAGAGCCGTTGGAGAGCAATTTGAATTTCCGGCTATATTTGGTAGACTTGCAGGATTGATGTGACGTGCTTCAGGAACGGCATGGCCGAAAGCGTGAATTTTATAGCCGTTAGAGAAAGCAGCACCAAATCCCGTAATTGCCGGCTCCGATCATACGTGTCTTGTTCTTATTGGTTAATAGAAGCACTTTTCAGTGTTGTTCTACCAACTAAGGTTGACATTCTTCTTGTTCAGTTCATCGACGTATGACTTGGTGAAATATCAGTTTTCACCTGGTGAGCTGACATGATCAGTCACAACTGATCAGTCTACCTGATAGAGTCTTCTGGTGCCAGTTGTCTTAGCTTCAACTAGCAGACTCGGCTGATGTAGGTCTTCTGGTCTGATCATCTGGAAGTCATCTGATCTTCAAGTATTCTGAATTTGAACTTCATGGCTTCAGCTGAGATATCTGACTTTATCAGATCGATCTGATCGTCTGTCCTTCTGTTGCCTTCTGGCCTGTCGGATATCAACTGTTCTTTAGATCTTCAGATCTGACCTATACATATTGAGGTTCCCCCTCAATATGATATCCGGATTGTTTCCTGTCAGACCTAACTGAGCAGCATACTGAGATATTTCTTGAGAAATGGCTTTCTCATTAACACAACCATTCTCCAGCCTGGGAGGAGGGTACACATATGGACCAGGGGCGGATATCTGCACCTTTCCTTCATCCGCTAGATTTATCCATCCTTGGAGATATTTTGGATAGATGGTCAGGAGATAATCGATGAAAGCCTCATTCGGATCTGAGCTCTCCCCTCTCCATTCTCTGAGCACATCATAGTAGAACCAAAAGGTTCTCTTGATTTCTTTCCACACATCGTTGAGATGGACTGACATCCACTTGTCAATGTGCGGCCATTTCTGTGCTTTTGTGCTCCCTCTCCTCTTGCTTGCGAACCTTTTGAACCCACTCCTTCTTTTCTGCTCTTCTCCAGCCTTCTTTCTGATCACTGGTACACCAGAAACAGAAGCAACAACTTTCTTCGCTTGTTCAATCTGGAGTGTTTTCAAAGTGCTTCTAGTGTTGAAGACTTTCTTCTTGGGCTCAGACTCAGAATCTTCAGTACCCAATATCAGCTTCCTCTGAACTGGCTTAAAAGCCTTTGCTCTTTTGCCCTCAGGCTCTTCCATCACCACGGCCTTCCTCTTGATGGGCAATTCAGCACCGGCCTGGCTTGTTCCAATCCTTCCTCTACCACTCAGTTTCTCCATAGCAACTTCCTGCATTGTTTCCTCAGAAACCTGAGTGTAGACTGGCTTCTCCACCTCATTGAACTTAAGCTTCTCAGTGGATTCAATCTCCTTCATGGCTTCGGCAAGTATCTTCTTTTCAGCATTTTTAACAACCTTGCCCTTCAGAGTATGTTCCAATAATTCCCTGAGATCAGCTCCAGGTCTTTCCCCCTTCTTGGAACCATACTCTGGCAGAAGCCTGGAGAGTGCTGTGTCCATGTGGTATTGCTCTTTGCTGACACTCCGCACCTCCCCTGCCATCTGATCTTGCTCTTCCTCGAGCCGCCTAAGGTGGTTCTTTGCCACAGAGAACTCTTCAGACAAATGTGCAAATTGGCTTGAGAGAGCTTCCTTGAACATGTCTGTCATCTTGGCCATGAGCATTGAGCTCATTTCCTCAACAGCGTTCTTCACCAGCATCTCATTCTTCTCAACCAACTTTGCTTCAAGAATTTTTGTCTGCTCCAGATGCTTTTGCTTCAGCTCTTCATTCAGCTCAGCCTTGACCCCCTCCATCTTGTTTTCTAGGTTTGCTTCCATGGAGGTCAGCTTTTCTGTCATAGAGCTCTGAAGCAGCACCAGTTCTGAAGAAGTACTCAATCCTTCAAACTTCTGAGATTGGTTGGCCAATACTTCCTCCATCTGAGCAATTTTGTTCAGTATTGGCTCAACCTTTTCCAATTTCTCCATCACCGGGGTGAGATCAATCTCAAGAGCATTACTGATCTGTTGTGCCTCCTGAGTTGGCTGTTCATCCTGAGTCTCAGTCTGAACCTGAGCTTCAGTTTGAACTGGGGCTTCACCCTGAGCTTGGGTGTCCACCTGAGCCTCAGTCTGCATATCAGACATTACAGATTTAAAGGTAGGAACTTCAGTAAACTTGGCATAATTGTTAATTGTGCCAAAAGTTACCTGAAGGCTAACTTCAGTCTGAGGATGTTCGACAGCAGCCTGATCAGCATCAGTTGAGTCTTTCTCCTTCTAAGATTGACTCTCATCATCCCCTTGTTGGTCCCCATCCTGAGATTTGTCAATGGAGCTTGGGGCACCAACTTCAGCAGTTCTCTCAGCCACCTTCCTCTTCACAAACTCATCAAAATCTGAGATTTTCATCTGGAGCTTGGTTTTTCTAAACCCTGAGAATTCAGTGAGAAAAGCTATCTCCTCGTTCCACCAGTCTTCCCCTCTGAATGAAGCAATATTAAGCATCTCTGGAAGAGTCTGGTTGATGATGTAGACCGTTGACCTCAATCTGAAGAAGATGTCTTGGAGGTTAGGGAATGAGCTCAGCTCAGGGTAGCGGTCAAGAATGAACCGTTCCCCCTTGCTTCGCCATTCGGTCTCTTCAGCTTCTCCTTTCTTGAGCATCGGGCTCTCAGGTTCAGTGGAAGGGTCAATCAACAGCTCACTCAGGAGCTCTTCAAAGTTCATTGGCTCCTGAGGCTCAGCAACTTCTGAGGTTTGTACAGGCAGCTCCTCAGTCTGGATATGACTTGGTTCTGAGGTCTGAGCTGGCGCCTCCTCAATGGGAATATCTGCTTGCTCTGAGAACTGAGTGGGCATATCCTCAGCAGGAATCTGGGCATCTTCTGTGGTCTGAGCCGGCATATCCTCAGAGGGAATCTAAACTTTCTCTGAGGTCTGAGGTCCTTGGAAAATTTCCTGAGAAAATTTGTCTGAGCTCAGTGAAGTCTCAAGAACCTCAGAGAAGACTTGCTCCTCAGTTTTATCCTGTGCCTTTGAGATAGCCTGAGCCAAAACATGTAATGGCGATTTCTGAGCAGTTTGGCTCTTAGGCTGAATCTCCTCAGTCTCACTTTCTTCATCATCATCAGTGAGAACCACCATCCTTTTGCGTTTTGGAGCAAGGGTTTTTTGCTTCTTCAATTTCTCACCCTGCTCCTTCTTGGCTTCCAACAACACCTTCCCCCTGGCTTGTTGGGTTTCCTTTTCAGCAGCCGCAACCGGTGATTCCACTTTCATCTCTTTCTTTCCCTTAAAAGTCTTCTTCGTAGCAATCAATTTGAACATAATTTTGGACTTAGGGAATGGGGTAGAGTTGGAAAAAATATCCTCCTCCTCTCGGCACATCTCCAGAATGAATGCAATTTTGGTGGCATGGAGGATTCTGCCTTTGATAGATATTGCCCCATCATCCTCCCTTTTTATGACCTTGGCTTACTCAGTCACCACCTTGATCAGATATTTCAGCCAGTTGAAATCCTTGGTGGGTGAGTCCTCAATCGCCGCCATCAGTCGGAGTTTGGGAGTGCTGATCTGCTCGAAGCTTCCAGATCGACTCATTATGCACTTTCCCACAATATCCATCAATACTCTGTATTTCGGCTGTAGATGCCGTTTGTGCAGAGTTGCCTCAAACTTAACAGGTTTCTCAGCAACCTTGTCAAGATACTCCTGCTCCTGTCCCAACATATACAATGAGGGATCATCCCCCCTATCGCACAACTCAAATACATCGTTCAGATGCTTCGGGACAATATAGAGCTCTCGAACAAAATCTACATATTTTATTGATTGTTCGAGATGCAAAACAGAAATCTTAGATTCTATACAATCTTCCTCATCGATTTCCATATTTGCAACAAACTCTATTACCTCACGGGTATACTCCGCCTCTGGTCGATTTGCGATGAGGTTCGTCAGTTTAGCCAATCTGATTAAGTGGAGCGCTTCTTCTTCGTGCTTGGCATTTGACGTGCTCTCCAGAGACACCACGTATTCGTACCATGACTTATTTGTCTCGTCTAATCTCTCGAAAATGGTTGGGGCCATTTTAGATATGAAGATTTGAAGATTTAGGGTTTGGGTTTTTCTGGGCAAAGGGATTTTCTTGCAGAGGATTTTGGGAACGAAGGGTTTGATAAAGTTTGGCTTGAATGACTTCAAAGGATTAAATAGCTCGAGATCGTGGGAAATCATACCGGTTAGGTGAAAAGCCACAGTTAAGATTAATCCACGATTAATCGGGTATGCGAAAGGTCGATCCCCGAAAAGTAAGCCACCATTTTAACTTCATTGGAGATTAAATGTAACAGAGCATTTAATGACTGTTGACCTTCTTCGGAATTTCAAAGATCCCGCCCAAAAACATTCCTCAGGTGTTTTGTATTTATTGCGAATGATTACTGAGTTTCACTTAAGCAATAAATGAGTCGCATGAGTCATTACTTCTTCAGACTAATTTCCCTATATCAGTCTTACTGAGTATTGACCTTGATAAAATGTCGAAGATGATCCGAAAGTCTTGAATAGGTTCGAATGCTTCTTGATCTTGACCTTCAAGAAATCGAGTTTTCACGAGACTCGATTCAATATTTCCATTTTATCCTGAGCTTCTCAGTAGAATTCTGAGAAAACTTCATGTATCTGAAAACCTTCAATTTTTCAGATTTTACTCTATACACCTAGATCCAACATCCCTAATTCAACTGATAGTTCCTGAAATCTTGATTGACCCGAAAGGTTTAGTCAAGATATCATTTCTCTGCTTATCAGTATGAATTTTCTCCATCCTTATGTCTTTTTTCTCGACATGATCTCTGATGAAGTGATGTCTGATATCCACATGCTTGCATCTGGTGTGCAATACCAGATTTTGTGAAATAGCAATGACACTATTATTGTCACAAAATATTGGTACTTCATTGGCTACAACTTTATAATCCCTTAATTGTTGTCTCGAGCAAAGAATCGAAACCGCAATGACTTCCTCCCCGCAGACCATGTATTCAAACTTGATAATCTTGGTTGCTACCGAGGGTGCATTTCTTTTGAAAAGCGGGATATCGACTTGCTTCCAAGAAATTGACAAGTTCCTGTAGTGGACTTCCTGTCAATTCTGCAACCTCCATAATCAGCATCTGAGTAACCAATTAATTCAAGGTTATCATCAGCTGGATACCATAATCCTCTATTCACTGTGCCCTTAAGATACTTCAGTATCTTTTTGGCAGCCTCCATGTGACTAGCCTTAGGATTAGCTTGGTATCTTGCACATATCCCAACAAAACAAATGTTATATCGGGCCTACTTCTTTGTGAGATAGAGCAATGATCAATGATTCCTCTATAATCGGTATGACTTCTTGATTTGCCTTAATCGGGATCCATGTTGTAGTTAGTATTCATAGGAATTCTAACTGCATTGCAATTCTGTACACCATACTTGGCAATCAGATCTCTGGTGTACTTTGCCTGGTTGATGAAGATTCCTTCCTTTGATTGTTTCACTTGAAGACCTAGAAAGAAATTCATCTCTCCCATCATTGACATCTCAAACTTGCCTTTCATCGGTGTTGAAAACTTTTCACACGGTGATGGTTTGGAGATCCAAAATGATGTCATCAACATATATCCGAACCAAGAAGATATCTTCCCCATCTTCTATCGAGCGAGTTCTATCAGCAGTTCCTTTGACAAAACCATGGTCAAGAAGAAACCGAGAAAGAGTATCATACCATGCTCGGGTGCTTGCTTAAGACCATACAAGGCTTTTTACGAGCACGTAAACTTGGTCATTCTGTTTTGAAACCGGGGAGGTTGTTCTACATAAACCTCTTCTTTAAGCACACCATTCAGAAATGCACTTTTCACATCCATTTGATAGGTGTGAACTTCATGTAGGCAGCATATGCAAGAAACAATCGATGGCTTCTAGTCTTGCCTTGGGTGCAAAGGTTTCATCATAATCCAAGCCTTCTTCTTGGGAATAACCTTGTGCAACTAGCCTTGCCTTGTTTCTTACAATGTTGTTGTTTTCATCTCCTTTATTCTTAAAAACCCACTTGGTTCCAATGACATTGTGCCTTTCAGGTCTATCTACTAGCTCCCATACTTCATTCCTTGAGAATTGATTCAGCTCATCTTGCATAGCAGTAATCCAATGAGAATCTTGTAGAGCTTCATCAATCTCAGTAGACACTTTCTCTGATAGGAAGCAATAGAATAGTGCACTCTCACCATGAAACCTTCTTGTTTTGACACCTTCAATTAGATCACCCACAATCTGACTTGTAGGATGACTATCTAACCATCTTCTTCTAGATGTTCCCCCTTCAACAGTATCCTCAACATTTGAAATGTTAGGTTGGTTAATTGAAGAACTTCGGGAACAACGAGAAAAGGAGAAAGGAATCATCTTCCTCAGGGGAAATTCTATTCAGAACATTGTCAGAGACATTTGTTCCCCTTTGGTTGATAGATTCAGAATTTGCCTCAGCTGTGACCACATCTTCATTGGCATCACATACCGAGTCCGGCGGTGTGTCTGTTGATTGGTCACCTTTTGGTGTGTTGGCTTTCCGAGTCTCACCATCCCGAGTTCCATCCCGAACTTCTTTATCTCGAGTCCGAGTCACTCCAATCATAGAATGTGGTGACTTCTTCTTTTCGAGTTCGATGGATGATTTGTCATTCTTTTTTGGGCTTAATATGGTGATCCTCTTGGTCAGTTCTTCTGCATCATGTTCCTGTTTCTTCTGAACACAAGAAGATTCATCAAAAACAACATGAGGTGTTTCCTCCACAATAAGAGTCCTACAGTTGTAAACTCTGAAAGCTTTACTGATTTCAGAATACCCTAAGAATATTCCTTCATCAGCTTTGCTATCAAATGTTTTCAACCGATCTTTACCATTATTGTGTATGAAACACTTGCAACCAAACACACGAAAGAAAGAAACAAGAGGCTTCCTTTCATTCCAAAGCTCATAAGGTGTTTTGCCTTGAATCTTGGTCAGCATGGATCTGTTCTGAGAATAGCATGCAGTGTTGACAGCTTCAACCTAAAATCTTTTAGGAATATCGACCAAATTTATCATTGTCCTTTGCGAACTTCTTTTAGAGTCCTGTTCCTTCTTTCAAAGAACACCATTTTGTTGAGGGTCCTTGCGGTGATGTTTCATGAGAAATTCCATTTCTTTGCACAATAATCGATATAATATGATTTATAAATTCAGTTCCTTTGTCGGATCGATTTTGACCCACACTCGATTTTTCTCAATCTCGAGCCTTTTCGATGAATTCTGGCGGTTTTATCTCGAGTCTCTTTCTTCTTGAGTAAGAATATGACCCAAGTATATCTTGAGTAGTCATCAACTACTACCAATGTGTATTTCCTGCCATTAGTGCTCACTGGTGTTATAGGACCAAAAAGATCCATATGCAACAATTGAAGTATTCTTTCAGTAGAAACATCTACTTTGCTTTTAAATGATGCTCTAATTTATTTTCCTTTTTGGCACGCATCACAAATATGTTCCTTACTGAACACTTCATTTGGCAACCCTCTCACAAGAGCTAATCTTGCAAGCTTATTCAGGGTTTTGAAATTCAGGTGATTCATTCTTTTATGCCATAACCAACTGGTATCTGTGGAACTTTTAGCAACTAAACATGTATATTTAGGAGTTGAACTCCAATCAGCAAGATACACATTTCTTTTTCTAGTACCAGTCAGTAATACTTTCTGTGATGTATCATCTTTCACATAACATAAGTTTTTAGAGAACTCAACATTAAAACCTTTATCACAGAATTGGCTTATTGAAAGCAAGTTATGCTTCAATCCAGATACATATGAAACACCATGGATATGAACTGAGTCGATTTCCAAAGTTCCATATCCTTGATCATCCTTGGAGTTATCTCCAAAAGTGATCCGAGGGCCTCTTTGTTCAACATAGTCCTTTGAGTATCTTCTTGAATCCTGTCATATGTCTTGAGCATCCACTGTCAAGATACCATACATCAGGGGCTTTTTCATCTCTGCTCATCAGTGCTATGTGATCTTTAATCAGTTTAGTGCCCTTGTTTTCCTCCTGAAAAACAGATCAATTCTTAGGTACCCAATTTGTGTAGGGTCCTACAAGGTTAGCTGTACCTTCCAGAATCCAAATCTGCCTGACAACTCTAATCACTTTAAAGTGGCTGATCTATCTTCCATAAACATCTACATACACATTTACTACTCTGGGTGCCTTAGCAGTTTCCTGTGTATGAGTGCTAGCCTTAGCATGAACATGAGCTTTTGAATTTTTCTTTGGTTCAGGTCTTTTGTTCATTTACTTTGGCTTCTGTGCAACTGGTTTGAATCTTTGTTGACTCGGGTTCAGGTAACCTTTACCCTTAGGCAAGTGGGGTTCAGGTTGCCTGTACTGAAATTTGGGTCTTTCAGTATACTGAGGACTTGTTCTCTTCAGTTGAGAATGTCTCTTTGAGTGTTTCTCTTCCGAAGATTCCTCGATGGTTGATGTAGATCCTTTCGGGTTTGCATTCTTAGCCTGAGGCTTTGTAGTACTTGCCTGAAATTTTCCAACTGAGTGCTCAGGTTTTCTAGCCTTCACATGAGGTTTAGGCTTTCCTACCTGATCATTCAGTTTTACTGGAACCATAGGTCCTTTTCCCTTGTCTACAACCTTGGGCATTTCTTCATTTTGAAGTGTGGGTGCCACTGGTTTTACAAAGATTGTCTTCTTGCTACTTGATGCAAAGATTAGGATGACCTTGTGAGGTTCCCCGGAATGTATCCCAATCCAGATTTTATAGTGGCGGATCTCGGTAACTCTCAATTTCATCTATTACTTTAGATGCGTTATTCAATAGAGTTAACTTCTTACGTGCACTATCCTCTGGTCTGTAGAGTTTCATGCTTCTCAGAGAGGTCATTGAACTTAGTTCTGATCAGCTGAATCTCTTCAGTGGATTTCTCTAGCTTTTCAGTTAGGGTCACTATCAACTTCTCTTTCTCTGAGAGTTGTACTTTCAGAACATCCAGTTCATCAGTAGCTCCCATTAATTGAGAAGTGATTTCAGTATTGCTAGAGTCTTTCCATTTTAGATTTTTGACTTTTCGGTTCTTTATTCTGCTCTTGAGTTTCATTTAGCAGTTCTTGTAAAACAGCATAGTCCTTCATTAGACTCTCAAAAGAATCCATCAGGTCAAAATGACTGTTTACAATTGAATTTGACAACTCTTGTGCTAGTGTAGGAGCAACAACAGAGAAAGAAGAGTTTACCTCCTCAATGACCATCAGACAGATGTCATCACTTTCACTGTCTGAGAATATTTCATCTGAAGAGCTAGATCCCTCCTCAGAATGTTCTTCTTCTGCAACCATGGCCTTTTTGCTAGAGAACTTCTTATCTCTTTTAGCTTGCCTTTCTCTTCTCTCCTTAGCACTCAGATCTGGACAATCATACTGGAAGTGACCTTTCTTTTGGCAATTGTAGCATTTGTTGGCATCATCATCCTGATCACTTTCTTCATTGGACTTGGAGTCCTTCCTTTTGGATGAAGATCCCTCAGCTTTCAGGTCCTTCTTCTTCTAAGTTGATCTGTCCTCAGGTTTCTTCTGGTACCTGTGATTCCTGTAATAGCTTTTGTATTTTCCATATAGACTATTAAGTCTTTCAAACCTCCTTGCCATCAGTGCTAGCTTATCCTCAAGCTCATCCTGATTTTTAGCAAAGGAGTTCTCAGACTCTCTAGTTTTACAGGTTTTATCCTTGGCTTTTAAGGCCACATTCTTACTAGATGATGAATCATCTTTGCTGTCAGTCTTTTTAGATTTCTTATCAATTACAAACTCATAGGCCTTCAGCTCAGAGAAGACTTGTTGGTATGGCATTGAATTAATGTTTTTGGTGTTTTCAATCACCACTGCATGTATATCCCATTTCTTAGAAAGACCTCTAAGAATTTTCAATGCAACTTCTCTTTGTGGATATTTCTTTCCAAGTGCATTTAGATCATTCATAATGCTAGTGAATCTGACTTTTAATTTGTCAATAGATTCACCTTCTTCCAATTCAAAACTATCAAACATTCCAATTGCAACTGAAAGTTTGTTTTCTTTGATATGATCTGTGCCTTGGCACATTACAACTAGTGTATCCCAAATTTCTTTTGCAGTATTACAGTGAGAGATCATTCCCATCACACCATCATCAATTGTACTATATAGTGTGTCTTTAGCAATATAGTCTAGATTGACTAACTTCCTCTCCTCAGGAGTCAGTTGGTCATCAGACTTAGGAAATTCTGCTCTAGGATCGTTTCTCTCATTTTCTGTTCCTCTGAGATTCACCACAGTAAATTGGAATGGTCCTTCAGAGAACACTCTCCACATCCGTTCATGTTTAGAATACAGGTGTGCCTGCATTCTCAATCTCCATAAATCATAGTTCTCCACTGAGAACATGGGAAGTTTCTTAGAAGACATTTTATCTGAGTCTTTTAAGAATTCAGCAAATAAGATCAGTTCAGATAGACCACAAGTATTTTTAGAAAATGAAACTTTGGTCAACAAAGCAGGTGGTCAAGTTGAACCACTGCTCTGATACCACTTGCTGGTCCCGGTGCAAACGAGTCTTACACGTGTATGGGGGGGGAATACACGTGTTCGGTGTTTTTAAAACTTTTTCTTCTTCGAGGTCACTTGGGTCGGGGTTGTCCGATGATTTGGTCTGAGAAGCACAGATCGCTCTGAGTCAAAGTCTACTGAGACAGTGATCCTGAGTTGCTTTCAAATACCTCAGATAATCCCAACCGAGTCCTGAGTTTTCAGAGATCCTGAGTTGCTTGGATCAGATAACTAACTTACTGAACCTTTAGAAGAGTAAGTTTAGTTTGGTAACTATCTGTTCTAGCTACTCAGATGTGCGGAATGGTTGGCCCTTAGTTTATACTCGCGTTTTAAGCTTTTTCTTTGAAAACCTTCCTTTAATGGAATAGTGATTAATTTGTGATTCAATTATATGCAACTTGGTGGAATGATTCCAACCGAAATGTCGATTGAAAATATGCTTTCGAATATATGCCTTGATTAAGCAAAGCGAAATAGAAAGCAAAGAACACAACAATTTATAGTAGTTCGGAGACTCAAGCTCCTACGTCCACTCTCTCTCGATCTCTTGGAGAAATTCACTAATCACTTCCTTGAGCTTTTCGACTACCTCATAGTTTACTAACTCAACTTTCGGGCACTGAGTTTTTACGACTACCTCGTAGTTTACTTACTCAACCCGACCTTGAGCTTTCGACTACCTCGTAGTTTACTTACTCAACTCACACAAGCTTTAGGACTACCACAAGTAGCTTACTAACTTCTCCTCTAGAGCTTTACGACCACGCCAATGTAGTTTACTCACTCTTTACAACTCAATCTCACCAACAATCACACTCAAACTACCTTCTAAAGGGTTTGGGGTTTCTTGGTTGGTTTCCAACTAGAATGAGATATCCTTTACAATAAAGAACAATGCAAAGGCTAGGATATCTCGACTAAGCTTTGGATATATCTTATCAAGCTAGGCTTAGTTTAATGAGCTCTCTTCAATATAAAGCACTTGGTAAATTCTTGGGTTTTCGAGTGCTTCAACTTGCAATAATAAGTTTGAGCTCTTGAGTTGCTTACAAATTTCCCGTAACCTTTCAATGTAGAAGGTCACAAGTATTTATAGGCATACACCAAGGTCACTCTTGAAAAACTATCCTTTGGAGAGATAGCTTCGTGAGTTTCCTTTTATGGTGTGTGAGAAACGGCTATATTTAGGGTTTGACACTCCCTAACACGTTTTAGGCAATAGCCTTTCATGTAGCCGGTTTTCACTTTTTGCAGTCTGGAACTTAGTACTTCTGACATCTTTTTCAGCGACCTGTCACTGTCAGTGTCAGTATGGTACAGTGCTGTCTTCCTCTTTTTGACTTTTGTCTCCAGTTAAAGGTAGACAACTTAACGACTCTTTTGGTTATAATCTCTGAGTGATATAACCTTAACAACACTTTGTCTTAGTTCCTTTTGTCTGCATTTGAATGTCTTGGGCAATATCTAACTTTCTAAGGAATCGCGATCTTCTCTGTAATGCATCCTTCAGATAGATATGTTCAGTGCCTCGGAACATTCAGGTTTATACTGAGCATTCAGTACATTACTAAGTCTTCAATAATTACTATGCCTTCAGTATTCTTGATCTTCAGTTCTTCAGTCTTCTGTCTTCTGTCTTCTGAGTCTTTATAGATGTACTGACTGATATACTGAGTCTTCATGCTGAGTCTTCAGTTCCTCAGTTTCATACTGAGTCTTCAGTATCTCAGTTTCATACCTAGTGTTTCATACTGAGTCTTTAGTATCTCAGTTTCATACTGAGTCTTCAGTTTCTTCGTTTCATACTGAAACTTCAGAAACTTCAGTTTCATACTGAAACTTCGGTTTCTTCAGAAACTTACTGAGTTCTTCAGAATCTTCAGATCCTAACCTGATCTATATCTGCTGACTATACATTTTGCTGATAACATCCTGAATACTCTAAAACTGAATCCTGACTCAACTATCAAGATTATTCTAAACATGTCATACTCATGGGTTTTGGGATCTAATCAAAATCATATCTTTATTAAATTCATCTCCCAACAGATATAATATTTTATTCAGATAGGTATGAGCATTACAGATTACATAAAAAGTACCTATCATCTGATTCCAAGTATCTTCTTCACATGTGCCTGAACTTTTGAAGTTCTTTGGGAATACCAAACAACTTGTACATCCTTTGCATCAGCTTGTCCAGATCTTCTCTTCTGTTGATTCCTCCTTTCTCAGCAAATCCGTAGTAAGCATTCTTGAATTTGAGAGTATCGAGCTTGTTATCTGGACGCAGAGGTGGGAGAAGTTGTTCGAAGGGAGGAGCTTCATGTATCAATGTCATAATCTTCTCTTCCTTCATCACAATCTGGTATAAGTCTGGGTACTTCGTTTCTAACCAGTTCCGGAATTCATCATCATTTGTAGCCTGGTCTTGATGAATCAGAATTCTCTCCAAGATGTTCACGTCACATAACCATTCTGCTCTGATCTGATCCCATTCTGGAAGTAGATCTATCTGGGCACAGAGGATGTCTTTAACAGGTGCCGGAAAGGCTTTCTCTTCCCAAGCAATATCCTCTGCAGCAACTTCTTTCTTTCTCTTCCTCCGAATGTATGCGGTGTTTAGACCTTTAGCTTCTGCCAACTTTTGCTTCTTAATGGCAGCCTCTTTTACTCTCTGTATGGTTTGCTCTTGAATTTGTTCAGGAGATATCTGGCTTTTGGTAGAGGATATTTGCTCTTGTCTCTGAACTTTAGCAGTAGATTTCAACATCTTGCCCTTACCTTTCTTTCTCTTCAGAGTTTGCTCAGGTTCATCTTGTTCGTCTTCTTCTGCTAGTTTCTTCGCAAGTTCAAGGCTCTTGGCCTGATCATTAGATTCCATCCTTTGCTGTACAAAAGAAGAGAAGTCTTCAATCTTATCCACTCTGGCAGTAACATCTGAAAGGTCTATCTTCTGCTCAGTGATCTCCTTCCTTTGATCCTTAAGCTCCTTGCTATGTTGCTCCACAGTCTCTTTTAGAACAGCAACATCAGGTGGAGTAGCAAGATCAACAGATGAAGTAGCTTCAGGAAAGTCAGATACAGTGACTTCTGGTAATAACGCAACGGTTACCATCTGCATCTGTTTTTCTTCTTTCTCTTGACCTTCCCCCTTTTTGGTTGCATCAAAAAGTTTGGACAACCTGTTATTCAGAGCACTAAACTGCCTTGTCATCTCCTCCCTGAGTTCCTCAACAACAAGAGGAGTGATCTGAGCGGTTGCAGAAGGTGCGGGGGCCAGAAATCTTCTAAGAGCAAATTCAATATCCTTCCTAGCACGTTCTGTAGAAGCCACAAAATGCTTCCAACCCAGATCCATGTGAGTGTCAGTCTTTTCCAGGGATGCCAAGACACTTTCCAGTAGAATCTGTGTTTCACTAAGCATGTCCGTCTGAAGTTTGAGTTTATCAGACTGGAGATTGAGCTTCTCAGCAAGAGGGTTAACCAGTTGCATCACATCAGAGAGGATAACATTATGCATGTGTGTGAGCTTCTCAACTATTAGCTTCCGTTCTCTGTTAACTAGATTCTTTTGCTCTTCTTCAAAACGCTTCATCAGATCTGTTGTGAGAGCTGTGAATTTTTCTTCAATGGCAGCCTTTACCCCATCCTGAATTTTCGCAGAACTAAGATCTAGGGTATCGGAGCTCAGCATAGCAATCTGGTCAGATGTTGATGCCTTGCCAAGCTGGGTCTCATCTGCAGCACCCACTCTTGGTTCATCGGCAGCTCCCTCAAGATTTGTATGAGAAGGAGGTTCTTCAGTCTCTTCCTTATCTTCAGCAATCCCAAACTTGTCATGAATTAACCATCTGATATCATCATCAGAGGCCAACTCAACAGCACTTTCAATTCCAGCACTCTCCAAACATTTCATCTCCAGATCCACAAAAAAAGTCAGAGCCTAGAGATTCCATGAGGATTAGAAACTCCTCGATGCTTTTCAATATGATATCTCTCCAGAACACAATCTCTTCTATCTGGTGCTGGATGCCAGGGTGTTGATCCAAATCTGAGCATAGATCCAGCAGATACTCCTTTATTTGTTGCTTCATAATATTTATAATAGGGCTTCCTGATTCAGGTGAAGCAAGCACAGTTCTGGTGTTGAAAGGATTGTGAGAGATGGACATACGTTTGTCAGATCTCTCAGGTTCTGGTATCTTTTCTGGATATTTGGGGTGAGGTGGGAATATATGTGGTTCACTGGCTGTAGGTTGTTGAGGTTCAGGTTCGTTTGCCATGGGTTGAGGGGGTTCAGTTTCAACAACTGAAGGCTGAGGGGGTTCAGTTTCAACAACTAAAGGCTGAGGGGGTTCAGTATCCTGAACAGAAGGTTGGGGGGGTTCAGTTTCAACAACTGAAGGCTGAGGGGGTTCAGTAAGTTCATGTTCAAGGGTTGGGGGAGTGGGAGATTTGGGTGTGGGGTGTGGTCTGACTGGTGAGGGTGAGGGTGAGAATGTTTTGCGGGGAGAGGGTGGTGGTGATAATGATTTTTGAGGAAAGGGTGATGGTGATTTGGAAGTGGGTGTAGGTGATCTTTCTTTCCGAAAGATTTTGCTGAGAGGCAGAGAATCAGATGGCGATTCTCCCTCAGAGTGCTCCACTTCTGTTCCTTCAACAGTTCTCTCTCCTTCTCCTTCTCCTTCCCTTTTTCATTCTCCTCCGAGCATCTGCTCGTCCCTACCTCCACTTGCAGTGCGCTCAGAACTGACTACAATCTCCTCTTCTGATTCAATCTAAATCAGCTCCTCCGTTCTGTGAACTTGCTGGGCAGGACTAGGAACAGTCTTCAGAGAAGAAGTGACTCTCTTCTGACGTTTCTGTTGAGCAGCTGGTTTCTTGGCCAGTTCCTTCCTCTTCAACCTCTTCTCTGGGATGGCCATTCCCTGCACTTTTGATTGTATGGAAGATGCAGTTGCCTTTTCTTTTCCCTTCCCTTCTCCCCTTTGTTTGGGCACATAGGGAGTAGGATCATCATCAGACTGACCAGGCAGAGACCCGTTCTTGCCCAAGATGGCCTTGTGCTTAGCTAGATACACCTTCGTACCATTCTCATTCCATTCATAATTGTTTGGCAGCTTGTCTGATAGAATGATCGAGACTTTGTGCATGAAAGAGCACTTGGAGGATAAGAACACTTCATTCCTTTTGTTCAGATCTAATTTCCCTGTCTCTTTCCGCAGTCTTGTCTTGAACATGCCCAACCAATCCATATCAGGTGTTTTCTTGATGATTGCAGTCATGACACTGATCTTATAAGAGGTGACATCATCAAGACTGTAGGTTGAGCACATAATCACCTTCTGAACAATCTCGAAGAGAAGACGATATTTCCTCTTCAGATAAGGAGCTTTGACATTCACTGTATGATCCTTATTTGCTAGTCTCAACAGCTCGGCTTCAAGAAAATCCTTCTCTCCTACATCAGTTGTGAAGGTTTTTGGAAAAATGCTTCCTCGACTGAGACCAAAGATTCTCTGAAGATCATCGTTTGTGACTGTTACTTCCAATCCTCCAATAGAAGAAATCATATCAGCATCAATATCCTCATTCTTCTGTAGATTATATAGAAATTCTAGGGCTTCATGAGTGTGGACTACACTTTGACATTTATAGCAGTATTGTTCAAGACCACACGCTCACAGGCACTCAAGAATTTCCAACGATTCAGGATTTGAGGTGACCAAAAATACTACGTATTTCTCATCAATGATATCCTTCTTCATTGATGCGAAATTGCAGATCTTTTTGCCTTGACCCTTTCGTGCAACAAGATGTGCCATTTCTGTGTTATATGCAAACTGATATAAGTTTGAGTGAAATATTTCAATAAACTCAGTCAAACCAACAATCTAATCAAGAATTAAGCATATAGATCAGTGCATTTAATAACAAATATGAATTACAGACACGCAGCAGCACGATTTGTAAACCTAATAACCATTAGGAGTGACTTTATTAAGTACTTAAAAGAAAATTACCAGATATTGATTCGCAGGTTTGAATAAACGTGAAAGTAGAATCAATCGATTTGGAAAATAAATTCTGAAAGTTTAGAAGGTTTTGATCTTTTAAGAAACTGATAAGTAGAAAGAGTGGAAAGAGGTTTTCGAAGAATGATTTGGGGTTATATAATGCGAGGAAAACTTCTTTACACAACTTCCCATAAGTACTCAAGTATTCGTGTTTTGAAATCAATGGCTGAGATTAATCGGCTGTAAAGTGTTTTAATCGAGTGGTTGAGAAAAGCAGTCCTCTTGTATTTTGGATGCGAAAACTCGCAATAAATTGCATTAAATACATATTCCCATGTCCGCATTTAATGTTTTGCAGTGCATTCGTCACAAAGTTAAGAGAACAGTAGTAAAAGCCAATTTATTTAAATAAGGCATATATAAAATGATCAGAAGGAGATAAATAAGAAACGTATCTGACTGATTGATATTGTAATAAATCAGTTACCACTGTGATCTGATCTGGTTGGCTTGATTACTGTTGACCTTACTGATGGAAGTCTATCCCTTAGTATTTCCCACCAATATTCCACTCATCTGATCAGATTCCTGTTTGATCCAATCTGATACTTATCTGATCCATGTATCTGATTCACTTATCTGATCCGTGTATCTTATCCTTGTATTTGATCCATGTATCTGATCCACTTATCTGATTCGTGTATCTGATCTACTTATCTGAACCGTGTATCTGATCCACTTATCTGATCAGTGTATCTGATCCACTTATCTGATCCGTGTATCTGATCCACTTCAGCATTCAGCAATTCAGTACTCAGGGTTCAGGATTTTAGATTTCTTGTTCAGGCCATTCTGATATTCAGCTGTATTGTACTTCAGTCTTCTTCCATTCAGGCCATTTTTCCTTGGGATTTGTGTCACACTCCCGCCAAAGCCATAACTTCGGGGAGTCAAAAAGTCGCCTCGATTTCCTAAGTCGGCGTGATGTGACAGTTCTCAATGATGGTCTGGATACTTTTTGATATCACACGTCGTAAACTCATCCAACCATCAGTCGCGTTTTTCTTACTCGTTGTCCTGGCGGTGCTAATTTCTCTGAAAGGCCTTGAGAAATTAAATTTGCACTTCTACCCCTATTTTTCTTCTATAAATAGAACTGGGGTTTTATACACACAACATAAAACATTCACCTTCTTTATCTGTCTATTAGCTTATACTCCATGTTTCCGGTGAACCCTTATTTCCGGTGAAACTTCCGGCAAAAACCTTCAACCCTTTTCAAATGATTTCAGCTTCTCAAATCAACCATGTCCTTCCTTTATTCCTGCTTTCATCGTCATCGAAGAGTGCTCATACGATTATTGCCAAGCTTCTCTACCACCGAGGCGGCGGATCTGCTATCGCAAATGAGAAGACACTTCTCCTAACCGTATGCGCCTTGTGTGCCTATCGAGATGACGAAATTAGCATCAACAGACTTAGTCTGATATGTAACATGGGTTTTGTTTATACGATCTTGATCAGACATGATCGATATTGATCAGACAAAACCCAATATTTGCATGTGACACTTGTGTCCATGGGGTGTGTAGCACCTCATGACTGACTCTTGTGTCCATTTAATTAATGCTGGAAGTCCCATTGATTTTAGGACCAGGGGCTTTTATCTTAGAAATCCTTCAATGCCGCTCTCGCTCCTGACTCCGAAGATCTGAGGGTGTCTTAGGATTATTTCAAAGCCTCTCTCACCCCTTTTAGGGTTGGGGTTTTAGGGGCATCTGGATTTAAAATCTTCTAAGCCTCTCTCACCCCTTTTAGGGTTAGGGTTTATGGTTTAGGGTTTATGTACTGACCTCCGGGTCTTATTATACTTATAACTTGTAATGAAAATTCGACCTCCAGGTCTTTATCAATGAAAAGTTATTTTATTTCATTGTTGTGTGTTTTCTGTTTCCTTATGCGATTGAAGCTTTAATCTTAAGTAACTTGCTTGTTGAACATTATCTTAATCGACTTATAAAATATGAAACAACTAAACTGATCAGTTCCTTGACTGATCTGATAAGGCTTTCTCTGATCAGTTCCTTGACTGATCTGCTGATCAATTGAGGTACCTTACTAAACTGATCCTTCTTAACCTGGTTAGTCTCTCAACCAGCTGGTTCTGGAGACCAGTCCACCAAACATTTCTGGTGCACTTTCTCCGAAATCCAGAAGCCCTAGCTCATTGCATAATTATCTGAATCTGATCTCAGCTAGCGGCTTGGTTAAAATATCAGCTTTCTACTTATCAGTATGGATCTTTTTCTTTCTGATATTCTTCTTTTCAACATGATCTCTTATAAAATGATGTCTGATATCCACAAGCTTGCATCTTGTATGTAGAACAGGATTCTGAGTGATTGCAATAGCACTATTACTGTCACAGAATATAGGTACGTTCTTAGCTACAATGTTATAATCCCTCAGCTGCTGACTTAGCCAGAGCAATTGGGAACAACAGCTTCCTCCAGCCATATATTCTGCTTCAGTAGTAGATGTCGCAACTGATGTCTGCTTCTTTGAAAACCAAGAGATCAGTTTACTACCTAAAAACTGACATGTACCTGAGGTTGACTTCCTGTCAATTTTGCAACCTCCATAATCAGAATCAGAATACCCACTAAGCTCTAGATTATCATCTGATGGGTAAAATAAACCAAGATTTACTGTCCCCTTCAGATACTTAAGAATCCGCTTAGCTGCTTCCAGGTGGCTTTGCATTGGATTTGCCTGAAATCTGGCACATACACCTACTGCAAAAGTGATATCTGGTCTGCTGGCAGTCAGGTATAGTAAAGATCCAATGAGAGCCCTGTATTCTTTCTGATTAGTTTTCTGACCATTCTCATCTGGATCCATCTTGAATCCAGTCATCATAGGAATTCTGGCTTCCTTACAGTTTTGAACTTCAAATTTAGCCAACAAAGTCCTAGTGTACTTCGCTTGGCAGATGAATATCCCTTCTGTACTTTGCTTAACTTGTAGACCCAGAAAGTAACTCATCTGACCCATCATGGACATCTCGAACTTCCCTTGCATCAGTTTGCTGAATTTATCACATAAACTCTTGTTGGGAGATCCGAAGATGATGTCGTCCACATAAATCTGAACCATCAGAATATCTTCTCCATCTTCTATTCTGAATAAGGTTCTGTCCACTATTCCTTTAGTGAAACCACTGTCTATCAAGAACTGAGAGAGTGTATCATACCAAGCTCGAGGAGCTTGTTTCAGGCCATAAAGAACTTTTCTTAAAAAGGTACACTTGGTCACCTTTTTCAAAGCCAGGAGGTTGTTCAACATAAACTTCCTCAGCTAGTACCCCATTTAAGAATGCACTTTTAACGTCCATGTGATACACTACAAACTCTCTGTGGGCAGCATGAGCCAGAAACAGTCGAATGGCTTCTAGGCAAGCGACTGGTGCAAAGGTCTCATCATAATCAATTCCTTTTGATTGTGAATACCCCTTAGCAACAAGTCTTGCCTTATTTCTGGTTATGACATTATTCTCATATCTCTTGTTCTTGAATACCCACTTTTTGCTAATCACATCTTGATGGGTTGGTCTGTCCACCAGTTTCCAAACCTGATTCCTTTCAAACTGTTCCAGTTCTTCTTGCATGGCTAAAATCCAGTTTGCATCTTGTAGAACTTCTTCTACTTCAGTTGGTTCCTTCAAAGACAGATAACAACAGTACATGACACTTTCACCAATCTGATGTCTAGTTTTAACTCTATCAGATGGGTCTCCGATGATCAGATCAGTTGGATGACTGGTTATCCAGGTCCTTCTTTTCTGATTTTCATTAGTTTGGAGAACATCATCCTTTTCTGATAGTAGTTCATCACTAGAGATTGGGAGTGGTGCAAAATTATGATCCACTTGACATGGACAAGTCTCAGCTGATGTTGGACTCATCATGTGCTGATGTCTGTCCATAGGAACTTCAGGTGTTCCCCCTGAACCAGATAGTTCAGTTGTTACTGTCTCAGCTGTACGAACTTCTTCATTGACAGTTGTACGTACCTTTGGGTCTGTTTGACCTGGTGAATCAGCAAGATCAAGTTCTGGAATATACAATTTTACGTGTTCTGATCCTTTTTCCTTGATACTTAGCTGATCCATTTTCTGTGCATCAGTGCTTGTTCTGAGGCAGATTCCTCTTGTTCAGAAGATGTCTCATCAAAGACCACATGAGGTGTTTCTTCCACAAATAGGGTTCGCCTGTTGTAAACCCCTGAAAGCCTTGCTGGATGAGGAATAACCTAAGAATATACCCTCATCTGACTTGGCTTCAAAAGTTCTCAACTGACTCTTCCCATTGTTGTGTATGAAACACTTGCACCCAAAAACATGGAAGTAAGAAACACGAGGTTTTCTGACCTTCCACAGTTCATAGAGTGTTTTGTAGTGAGCCTTAGTCAGAGAACATCTGTTCTGAGTGTGGCATGCAGTGTTAATGGCTTCTGCCCAAAAACGGCTTGGAGTTGCATGTTCAGCTAACATAGTTCGAGCAGCTTCTTTGAGTGTTCTGTTTCTCCATTCTGCTACTCCATTCCGTTGTGGCGTTCTTGCAGCTGATGTCTCATGCTGTATACCAAACTTAGTGCAAAACTCAGAAATAAAAGAATTCAGAAATTCTGTACCTTTATTTGATCTGATTTTTACTATACTAACACCCTTCTCATTCTGTAGTTTCTTGATCAGCCCGGGTATCTTTGTTGTTGTCTCATTCTTCTTGTATAAGAATACCACCCAGGTGAACTTGGAATAGTCATCCACGATCACCAGAGTGTACTTGCGTCCACTGAGACTGACTGGTGTAACTGGTCTAAATAAGTCCATATGGAGCAGTTGTAATACTCTGTTGGATGCTGGTCCAGGGATTCCCTTGAATGAAGCTTTAACCTGCTTTCCCTTCTGACATGCGACACATGTCTGATCCTTAGAGAATACCTCATTCGGGAGTCCCTTAACCAAGGACATCCTTGCTATCTTGTTAAGAGTCTTAAAGTTCAGATGGCTCATTCTCTTGTGCCAGAGCCAACTGCTACCTTTTTGAACTCTTAACAATCAGGCATGCATTTCTTGGACAACTGTTCCAATTTGCTGTATAAATCGTACCTTTCCTTGAACCAGTTAACAAGATTTGTTGAGTAGCTCGATTCCTAATAGTACACTTGTCAGTCGAGAACTCAACACTGAATCCGTTGTCGCAGAACTGAGATACTGATAGCAGATTATGCTTTAAACCGTCGACATACGAGACTCCTGTAACCTGTACATCATCATTCTCTAGGGTTCCGAATACTCTGGTAAAACCAAAGTTATCATCACCAAAGAGTACACGTGGGCCTTCTTGTTCAATGTAAGAGCTAAGGAGATGTTTGCTTCCAGTCATGTGCCTTGAGCATCCACTATCGATGTACCAGATAGTTGCTTGTACACCTCCCTTGTTGACCAAACCCACGCGAACCTGCAATCAAATCAGGCTTTAGGTACCCCTTTTGGATTGGGTCCTGAGGGGTTAGAGTTGGTTTTAGAGATCCATACAAACAGGGCACTTCTATTGTAATCAGATAGATCAGAAGGCCTGATTTGTCTCCCATAAATATCTACATAATCATACATCTCTTCATATGCATTCTGATCAGTATGACTATTTGTGCGAGCCTTGGGTGAATCAGAAGACTTGGGATTTTTTCTTGCTGTTTGTCTCCTTTTAACCCAGTGGGGCTCAGGTGCAGCAACCCTAGGTTTCTGATTGTAAGGGTAGGTACGACTGATACCATTAAAAGATCCATATCTTTTTGGCATAGATGGTCTTAGCAGTTTACCTTCAGCTTGCTTGTTAGGCAGCTGACCCTGATTAGGTTTCAGATTAGATTTCCCTTTGAGAGGTTGTCTTTTCTGATACCTAATCTGCTGATCAAGTTGAGGTCTCTTCAGAAGAACTGGGTTCTTCTGTTGATTCCTCGGCTGATGCTTGAACAGTTGGGGTCCATTTCTATTCCCTTTCTCATTGGGCACTTGCCTTACTTGTTCAGCAGGTCTCTTTCCTTTATCAGATACAGATTTTGCTTTATGTGTATCTATATCAGAAACTCATTTGATTACACTTTTCTGAAGTGAATCAGACGGGGATTTTGAGGATGTAGAAGGGTTTTCATACCCAATTCCCTTCTTATTAGTTGTCATACGAAAATAGTTGTTCATATCCTGAACGATTTTAGAAGATTTTGTGAAAACCGGTATTTTCTTACTTAAACTATCCTCAGTTAATTTCAGACTCTCATGTAGTCGGAAGAGTTCATCAAACTTGGCTTGTAGGATTTTAAAATCATCAGCTTGCTGTTTATTGATAGCCAGTTGTTCCTTAATCTGCTTCTCCTGATCAGAAGAGTTAACTTTCAGAACTTTCAGTTCTTCAGTTATCTTCTGAACAGCTTCAGCCGATTTTAGTTCAACTGCTTTACTGACAGTATTTTCCTTAACAAGATGAGTATTTTCAATCCTTAGCTTATCGTTTTCAGCTTCCACTATTGTATAAGTGTCTACTGCAGTAGAGAGTTCATCAAGCAATTGCTCAGAATAGAGCTGCAAGTCAATCTCTCCAGCAGGTCTGCTAATCATAGCTGGTGTGGACACTGAAAGAATAGAAGGTTTAGAGGTCACCTCAGATTGGTCTTCCTCCTTAGCCATGAGACAGATGTCTTCATCAGAGGAGAACATCAGATCATCGTAGTGGTAGAAATCATCAGCGTTGCTTATCAAACAGAAGTCCTCTACAGATGAGTAGCCAGAATCCTCAGAAGGCAGATAAGAATCATCGATCCCAGATGTATCAGCAACCATGGCTTTTCTGTCTTTGTATCTTTATTCTCGTCTAATCCGCTTGTCTTCTCTTTCTTTTGGAGTCAGGTCCGGGCAATCTGCACTGTAATGACCTGGTTTCTGATAGTTGAAACATGCTCCACGCTCAACGGAACTCCTTCTGCCAGGTGAGTCATTTCGTCTGTAGAATCTGTCAGGTGACTTACCTGTCTGATTGTAGTCTGAGTTTCTCCTTTCTGATCTATTGTCTCTCCTTTCATCAGATTGGTCATCTCTTTTATTATTCTCTCTGCGATCTTCTCTATGATCATCTCTTCGATCATTAGATCTGGTCCTTTCTGGAGTTCTGTCAGCTGGCCTCCTATCTCTTCCTCTGCTGTTTTGATAATCCCTTTAAAATCTACGATACTTACCAAGTTGAATGTTAGAATTTTCAAGTTTTCTGGTTAGCAAAGCAATCTGTTCAGTTTGGCTTATAATATTTCCAACAGGTTCAGTAGACTTTGAGTTGCTGCCGGCTGCTTTGAATGCAACTGATTTTGACGTGGCAGGTGTGGCTTCGGCAGGCGACTCGTCTTCTTCTTCTTGCCCTCTTTCGATCAGATCGAACTCATGGGCTTTAAGGCTCAGGAACAGGTTGCTTGGCTTCATCTTAGCAATATCTTGACAATCCTTTATTACTGTGACTTTCATATCCCACTTCTTAGTCAGAGATCTCAAGATCTTGTAGTTGATGTCTTTATCTGACATTTCTCGTCCAAGTTCCCGTAGCTTGTTGACTGACATGGTGATTCTTCCATCGAGCTCATTGATGGTTTCATTTGGTAGCATCTTAAGTTTCTCAAATTTCACCAGTTCGGCTTGCAGTCTGCTATCTTTAATCAGATCATTTCCTACACACATTTCAGCAAGCGTATCCCACATCTGTTTGGCTGTCTTGAGATACTTTATCTTTTCTCTGGTTATCTTGTCCATCGTCTTCATGATTATGTGTCTGGCTATCGTATCCAGAGTGTACAGCTTTCTCTCTTCAGCATCCATCAGGGCGGGACTCTTTCTGACAAGGCTTCCAACTGGAAAGTCTGGATCACCTCCTACAGCTGGGTTGTCGTGGTAGATGATGATGGGTCCTCGTTCAAGAACTTCCGTCATCCTGCTGCTTATTGATCCCAAATGGTCGCTCATGTATATAGTCCAGTCTGCATACTCATCAATGGAAAATTTAGGCAAATCATGATACATACCCGAAGTATTATCCATGCTGATCGTGAGTTTGAAAACAAATGAGATTTGAAAAGGTTTTTCAAGATCAGTTCAAGTGACCACAAAGGTTCTTCCTCAAGAACCGATGATATTCAAAGCCAGTGGTCCGTAGAACCACTTCTCTGATACCACTTGTAGGTCCCGAACGGGTTCGTGAATGCAGAAGTCTTGAGGGGAGGGGTATATAGACTTCTGAAAACTTTTGCGTGAGATCAGGTGTGATGACAAGTTGCCTGATCAGAGTGCGAGTGAATCAGTTTGGACTGATATCCAACTTACTGATCGCCTGAGGGCAGATCAGTTCGGTGTCTATCAGTTTAACTGATTGTGCGGAAGCTAGTTTATACCCGTGTGAAAAACCAATTTATAACAAATCAGATTCCTAAGCTGTTTTCAATCAAATGACTATGGAGTCAATCTGATCAAATCAGTAGCTTAGTGCAAGTTGATCCTAACTCAGAATATGTATGCAGATTTAATCAAGTTGTGTGCAATAGTGCAAAGCAGTTAATCAAACAAGTAAATGCACACAAGATTTATAGTGGTTCGGATAACCAGTCATACGTCCACTCTTCCCTATCATAAGGGGCACCAACTTAACCAACTTGGACTTAGTTTATTGTGTTAGTCCAACACATTACACCAACAGATATTTATAGAGTTCTCACTCAATGATCCCAGAAATCAGCACTAGAAACCCTAGTCTGAAATCTTGCAAAACAAACTTAACCTATTTTTGGGTTTTGGTAAAGGTTTGTTGTTTGTTCCAACTGGAAATCTATCCTAGTATTTGTGTAGCCTAAAGCTAGAGGATGAGATTTTTATGCTAAGAACGATGGGATGAACACTTAGAAATAATCTTCAAGTTTGTGTTCTTCGTGCGGAAATTTGGCTATAGTATGAGCTTCTTGATAATTTCCGTGTCCTTCACTATGAAGAGTAATCCCATATTTATAGACCATGAAATCAAAGAGTCGTTGGAGAGCAATTTGAATTTCTAGCTATATTTGGTAGATTTGCAGGATTGATTTGACGTGCTCAGGGACGACATGGCCGAAAGCATGAATAGTGTCTTTTGTAGCCATTTTGACTTTGCAGTGCCGAATCCGCATTGTTAGCCTTTTTACGTACGTGTCGTGCTCTCATTGGTTAAAAAGTACAACATTTCAGCGTTTGTTCCACCAACTAAAGTTTTGACATTCTTCTTGACCTGAAGGTACGTATGATCTGGTGTAACATTTAGTTAACACCAGGAGTGAGCTGACCTGATCAGATAATTGATCAGTCTACATGATAGAGTCTTCTGATGCAGGTTGTCTTAGCACAACTTGCAGACTCGGCTGATGTAGGTCTTCTGGTCTTCTTGAGTCATCTGATCTTCAGGTCTTCTGAACTTGAGTTTTATGTCTTCACCTGATTATCTGACTTCTTCTTGTCTTCTGACTTGTTTAGTCTTCTGATCATCTGACCTTATACATCTGATAATTTGACCTGACCTATACATATTGAGTTCCCCTCAATATGTGACCTATCTTTTACATCAGCTATCTATACATTTCAGCTGGTCATCTTAATCTGATTCTAAATCATCAATTAGTTAACAGATCTGACTGGTCTTATTACAACCTGTTTTGGAACTTCAATCAAAACTTAATAAAAATTTCCCAACAAAAGGTTTTCAATTCGACACCCGTTAAGGGCCTTAATTTCTCCATGTCTTATTTAAAAGGTTTTTCAATTCGACACCCTTTAAGGGCCTTAATTTCTAAGCGCCTTATTCAAAAGGCTTTTTCTCAATTCGACACCCATTAAGGTGTTGGGGAATTAATTGCCCGGATCTATTCGGGATGAATATTTAAATACAAATTTAATTCTAACAATTATTACTAGCATGAATTAATCCTATATTAATTCAAATAATAATTCAACAACAAATCATGCATATAAACAGTTCACATAAATTCTACGCATGCGGAATTGCTACGGGTTTACGTGAACTAACCTGTTTGGAATGGCAATGGACTCGGTTGATAAGAACACACCAAAAAGCCTTCCCAAGTATTCCCTAGCCCTTGCTCGTCAATCCGGTGGAAGAAAACTCGCGAACAATTAACAAATGGGAAAATAAATTATTTGTTGCACCACCTTTGTGGATTTCTAATTTTTCCAACACATGGAATTGCACACTCACAATTGAAGATTTTCGAAAATACACAATCTGTCGACGTTTCAAAATATTTGATATTTTATCGACGCTGATATTTTTCCGAAAAACCAATTTTCGTGTTCTCCTGGGGATGAAACATTCATCCCCTATTTATAATGAGGGGTTGGTCGAAATTTTAGGTGGAAATAAAGATGGGAAAATCTTTTTCTTGATCTCCAAGAAATCTTGAATATATCCCATATATTCTTTTTTTCATAATTAAATATTCCACAAAAATCCCAACTCCTCTTGTTATGGTATTTTTCGAAAAATAAGGAGTAGGAATCCAAGATTTGGATCTTCTTGAATTTATGAGATATTCATGTATTCCAAGAATACATATCTTCCATAATGTATTTTCAAGAAAATCAAGAAAATCCTTCCTTCCCTTATTTAATCAAAATTTTCGAAAATCCCTTAACAAATAACCAAGTGGGAGATTTCTTGAATTTAATGAGATAATCTTGTATTCCAAGAATACTTATCCTCATTCCATAACAAAATTTAAAGAAAATCTTTCCCCCTCTTTTATTTATTATTTTCGAAAAATAGGAAAATTAGGCAACAAAATTTATTTTATTTTTAAACACCTTTTTCAGTTATTGGACTTTATGTTTGGGCTACTTGAGGGGCCTTTAGGAGAATTAAGATTGGACCTTCCAATGGATCTTGAATTATCAATATTGAGCCGCAATATTATCCAAGCCCATAAATATTAATTAATCCCACTACATAATTAATATTGGACTATCCATCTTAACCCATATTACTATTAATATGGCTCCCGGTTATTATTTCCCGTGTTTAAGATTATCTAGCCCATTAATTAATTCAAGCCACTGAAATAACTTTCCATTAATTAATATCTTTTATCCTTGGTTAAGGAACCGTTCAACATTATTATCCATACCGAAAACAAATTCCACTTGCAAGATTTGGTATGATAAATCTTATGAACCTCCCAAGGGGGCAAATCAAACGAGCGTTTCAAGACACCGATACTTTTTGTATTAAATCTTAGCAATCGCATGTGACCAGTAATATTGCCCAAGATATAAAGTATTGAATCTTATTGATTCTCTACCCGTCATAAGTCAAAGCAATAATTACTAACCACACACGATCCTATTTAAGGGATGAAGATTAAGAAATAACGAACCACTGAGGTCTAATTCTTCCTGGTTCAGTGCTGAAGAATTTATCCTCCTGTAGTTCCTTGTTCAATGCATTAGTCATGCACTAGTGTAATCTCTTGGTCAATTCAAGCCAATCTGAGCCTTACACTTCAACCTTCCACAATGGATTGTTCATTTCCATCTAGGTCGTGAACCGCATACTTTTAGTTACAAGGGACTGTTAATTTAATCTTCTGTGATCTGGTATCACTAAATTAACTACAATGTAACACATACTTTTTATTGAACAATTATGCAATAAATATATGTAACATTCAATGATATTTAAAGCATCAGTGATAAATAATTTATTTCAGTAAATAAGACAGAAAATTAAGTTTGGTTATACAAAGTAAAAACATACTTTTCAGTATAACCCCAACATAAGGGCCTTAATTTCTCAGTACCTTAATCAAAAGGTTTTTAATTCGACACCCTTCAAGGGCCTTAATTTCTCAATATCTTAATAAAAGGTTTAAACTCGACACCCGCTTAGGGCATCCATTTCTCCAATACCTTAATCAAAGGTAATTAAATTCGACACCCTTTTGGGGCCTCATTTATCTCTACACCATTTAAGGTTTCATCATATGCAATTTTCATATTGATTCCCCCCTGGAAGAGGAAACACAACATAAAGCTTCACAGGACATTAATGTATAGAGATTCACTTATAAGATTAAAGATCAAGTAGTTTTCTTTATAAAGTCAAGCTTCTACGAGTTTTCATATATAGAGGTTTCCCTCGAGCTCTCCAATGATCCAATCTAGTGTTTTCTTCCTTCGGGAAGTTATCATTTGTCATTCAAAGGTTCAAAACCCGTCATTATCCATGGAAGTCAGTTCCTGAGCACTCTTCTCCTGAGGATCCAGGGAGCAATCCATTTTGAAAATGAGGAGTAATCCTCTCGAAAAGATCCAGGGAGTAATCCCTTTTGAAGATATGGAGTAATTGAAAAGATTCAGGGAGTAATCCCTTTTGAAGATGAGGAGTAATCGAAAAGATCCAGGGAGTAATCCCTTTTGAAGATGAGGAGTAATCCTCTCGAAAAGATCCAGGGAGTAATCCCTTTCGAAGATGAGGAGTAATCCTCTCGAAAAGATCGAGGAAGTAATCCCTTTTAAAGATGAGGAGTATTCCTCTCAATGTAATTATTGAGACCCGAGAGTCCGTTTAGTTAGAGGCTTAATGTCAATCGTGATTCCTTTTGAGTGTTCACTCGGTCGTATATTTTTAGACGAGATCAAGGAATTACCTACATGATCTGCTCCATCTACCTCTACGTTTTCAGCAAGGTATTTTTCTATAAATCTCTTAGGCAGTTATTCTTCCAATGGGATACACCAACCATCCTGAACAAACAAGTTGTAGCCTTCATAGGCCAACTCAACTCGAAGTAAATCCAGGAGCTCAATATCGCATAGTAGGCAAGCTTCAATGACCACCTCGACTATAACTTTGCTCAAGCCCATCTCCAGGTAGATCCACGAGCCAATATCACAGGGTTAAGGGGACACAAGGTCAATTTGAGGTCCTCCATGTGTTGGGGAATTAATTGCCCGGATCTATTCGGGATAAATATTTAAATATAAATTTAATTCTAACAATTATTACTAGCATGAATTAATCCTAAATTAATTCAAATAATAATTCAACAACAAATCATGCATATAAATAGTTCACGTAAGTCCTACGCATGCGGAATTACTACGAGTTTACGTGAACTTACCTCTTGGAATGACAATGGTCTCGTCAATAAAAACACACCAAAAGACCTTCCCAAGTATTCCCTAGTCCTTGCTCGACAATCTGGTGGAAGGAAACTAGCGAACAATTAACAAAAGGAAAAATAAAAATTGTTGCACCACCTTTGTGGATTTACTAATTTTCCAGCACATGGAATTGTACTTGGGAATGAAACACTCATCCCCTATTTATAGAGGTGTAGTGGCCGATTTTTAGTGATAAAATAATATGGGAATTTTTTTTTCTTGATCTCCAAGAAATCTTGAATATATCTCATATATTCTTTTCTCCATAATTAAAATATTCCACAAAATCCCAACTCCTCTTGTTATGGCAATTTTTGAAAAAACAAGGATCAAGATTCCAAGATTTGGATCTTCTTGAATTTATGAGATATACTTGTATTTCAAGAAATACATATCTTCCATAATATCTTTTCAAGAAAATCAAGAAAATCTTTCTTTCCCTTTTATTTCAAAAATTTTGAAAATTTCAATATGAATAACCAAGTGGGAGATTTCTTGAATTTAATGAGATAATCTTGTATTCCAAGAATACATATCTTCATTCCATAACAAAATTCAAAGAAAATCTTTCTCTCCTTTTATTCATATTTTTCAAAAAAAATTAGGAAAAATAAGCAACAAAATTTATTTTATTTTTAAACACCTTTTTCAGTTATTGGACTTTATCTTGGGCTACTTGGGGGACCTTTAGGAGAATTAAGATTGGACCTTCCAATGGAACTTGAATTATCAATATTGAGCCACAATATTATTCAAGCCCATAAATATTAATTAATCCCACTACATAATTAATGTTGCACTATCCATCTTAACCCATATTACAGTTAATATGGCTCCCGATTATTTTTTCCCGTGTTTAAGATTATCTAGCCCATTAATTAATTCAAGCCACTGAAATAGCTTTCCATTAATTAATATCTTTTATCCTTGGTAAAGGAACGGTTCAACATTATTATTCATACCGAAAACTAGTTCCACTTGCAAGATTTGGTATGATAAAACTTATGAACCTCCCAAGGGGGCAAATCGAACAAGCTTACTTGCACACGATTCTCCGTATTAAATCTTAGCAATCGCATGTGACCAATAATATTGCCCAAGATATAGAGTAATGAATCTCATTGATTCTCTTCCCGTAATAAGTCAAAGCAAGAGTTACTAACCACACGCAATCCTATTTAAGGGATGAAGATTAAGAAATAACTAACCACTGAGGTCTAATTCTTCCTAGTTCAGTTCTGAAGAATTTGTACTCCTGCAGGTCCTCTTCAATGCATCAGTCATGCACCAGTGTAATCTCTTGGTCAAGACAAACCAATCTGAGCCTTACACTACAACCTTTCACGATGGATTGTTCATTTCCATCTAGGTCGTGAATGGTGTACTTTTAGTTACAAGGAACTGTTAATTTAATCTTCTGTGATTTGGTATCACTAAATTAACTACAATGTAACACGTATTATTTATTGAACAGTTATGCAGTAAATATATGTAACATTCGATGATATTTAAGGCATCAGTGATAAACAATTTATTTCAGTAAATAAGTCCAAAATTCAGTCTGATTATACAAAGTAAAAGCATACTTTCCAGTATAATCCCAACAATCTCCCACTTATACTCAAAATCTACTTTTAAGTATACATCAACATGTCTCGTGTAGTTCGTAATACGTGACATCTAATGTCACCTACACGAACCTAATAATGTCTCCCACTTATACACAAAGCAGATTGACAACGGTCTTGACACCCGTTCCTTTCACATGTCTCTCGAATGTATCCTGAGGCAGATCTTTACCACCTCTATATCTCCTCTCTTAATGATTTCTCGTATAAGATGGTATTTTCTTTCAATGTGTTTGCTGGCCTTGTGGGCTCTTGGTTCCCTTGAATTTGCAACTGCTCCGACATTGTCACAATAAACAGTGATTGTGCTGGGCAAATTCAGAACTACATCCAAGTCCATTAGGAAGTTCTTGAGCCAAACCGCTTCTTTCGCTGCCTCGCAAGCAGCTACATATTCGGCTTCCATGGTAGAATCTGCGATGCATTTCTGCTTAACGCTTCTCCACGTCGTGGCTCCTCCCCCCATGCAAAACACACTACCGGAGGTAGATTTTCTAGAATCTAAGTCTGATTGGAAATTCGTGCCCGTGTAGCCGATGGGGATTAGACTATCTGACTGATAAACCAACATTCTATCTCAAGTTCTTTTCAGATAATTCAGAATGTTTTTAACTGTCGTCCAATGTTCCTTCCCCGGGTTACTTTGATATCTTGCCACCATGCCAACGACAAATCAGATATTTGGTCTCGTACATAGCATTGCATACATAAGGCTTCCGACAGCCGAAGCATAAAGAATATCTTTCATGTCATCTATCTCCTTTTGTGTCTTAGGGCACATTTCCTTGGATAGATGGATTCCATGCCTAAAAGGTACGGAGCCTTTCTTGGAATCCTGCATGCTGAATCGTTTCAAGACAGTGTCTATGTATGAAGCTTGCGATAAACCTATCATCCTTCTCCTGCGATCTCGAGTGATCTTGATCCCAAGGATGTGCCCGGCTTCCCCTAAGTCCTTCATATCAAACTGTTTTGAAAGCCATGCCCTTACGTCTGATAACACCTTTACATCGTTCCCGATGAGCAGAATGTCATCTACGTATAGTACTAAGAATACCAATGCAGTTTTGACACACTTTTTGTACACACAACTTTCGAACTCATTTTGATCAAACCCTTAAGACTTTATAACATGATTAAAACATTGGTTCCAAGCTCTGGATGCTTGTTTGAGTCCGTAAATGGACTTCATGAGCTTACAAACTAGGTGTTCTTGGCCCTTTTCTATGAAGCCTTGGGGTTGTTGCATATAGATTTCTTCATCAAGACTTCCGTTAAGGAAAGCTATCTTGACATCCATTTGTCAAATTTAAAAATTGAGATGCGCAGCTATCGACAAGAGAATCCGGATAGACTTAAGCATTGCTACAGGTGAAAAGGTTTCCTCATAGTCTATCCATTCTTTCTGAGTATAACCTTTCGCCATAAGCCTTGCCTTGAAGGTTTCCACCTTCTCGTCCGGTCCCCTTTTTCTCTTGTATACCCACTTGCAACCAATAGGTTTGACCCCATTAAGTGGTTCGACTAGCTCCCACACTCTGTTATGATCCATAGAACCCATTTCTGCTTTCATTGTCTTTTGCCAAGAAACTGCATCCTTATCTTGGATTGCCTCATCATATGTCCATGGGCCTGATTCATCTTGTCCGAGAATCAAGTCCTAGGACTCTCCTATCCCCATGAATCTCTCGGGCTGTCTTACAACCCTCCCACTACGATGAGGTTCCTGTTGTGAAAGTGTGTCGTTTGGTATATCATCTTGTACAGTTGGCAATGAGGTTAGCCCCCTTAGCTCACTTAAGGTAATCTCACTTCTGGGTCTTCTTTCGTTCATATAGTCTTCCTCCAAAAATCTAAAGTGGGTTCTTATTACCACCTTTTGATCTTCGGGACCATAGAAAATACACCCTTTTGTTCCCTCGGGGTATCCTATAAACAACCTTAATTCTGATAGAGGATCCAATTTCCCGGCTTCCTTGTCCAACACGTAGGCCGGACACCCCCAAATTCTCATGTGTCTCAAACTGGGCTTGTGCCCGGTCCACAATTCTTTGGGAGTTTTGGGAACCGATTTGGATGGCACCAAGTTTAGAATATAAGTCACTGTTTCCAAGGCATGACCCCAGAATGACTTGGGAAGATCCCCATAACACATCATTGATCTAACCATTTCTAAAAGAGTTCTGTTTCTTCTCTCTGCAACCCCGTTTTGTTGAGGGGTTCCGAGTGCAGTAAGCTGGGATGCAATCCCTTCATCTGACAAGTAGTTCAAAAACTCATCGCTGAGGTACTCGCCTCCACGATCGGATCGTAGAGACTTGATACGTTTTTCCCTATGATTCTCTGCTTGAGCCTTAAATTCTTTGAATTTCTCAAAGGTCTCAGATTTATGCTTCATAAGGAAAATATAACCGTACCTCGAGTAGTCATCAATAAAAGTGACGAAATACTCGTAACCTCCTCTTGATTTGGTTGACATTGGACCACATACGTCTGTGTGAACGATTTCTAACACTTCTTTAGCTCTATTCCCCTTGGCTCCGAATGCCCTCTTGGTCATTTTACCCTCCAAACATGATTCGCAGGTTGGAATTGGTTCAACTTGGAGAGACTCCAGTGAACCGTCTTTCACCAACCTTTGGATCCTCTTTGGATTAATATGTCCCAATCTTAGATGCCATAGAAGTGTTTCGTTCACGTCTGATGAATGTTTTCTTTTACCGGAAACAGTTGATGTGTTATAGGATGCATTTCGTGAGTGGTGTGCACAGTTAATTGTATAGAGATTACTTGACAACGTTCCATGACAGATAAATTTATCATAAAGAGAAATGGTAACAACTTTATCAAAAGTAACCGAATATCCATCAAGGTAAAATTTAGAAACCGAAATCAAATTCTTTCTAAAATTCGGAACGTAAAGTACATCTCTTAAAATTAAAACTCTGTCTTCAAAAGACAGGTGCACTTCTCCCACTGCTTCAGCTACCACTCTCGTAGCATCGCCCAGTGTGATGAGGATCTCACTCCCACTAAGTTGCCGGGTCCGCTTGAACCCCTGTAAAGTGAAACAAACATGATCAATGGATCCCGTATCCACCACCCATAAATGGGAGGCATACGCCGCTAAGCAAGTTTCAACAACTAGTGCGTGAGAATTACCTTTCTTTCCATTCCTTTTGGGATTGGAACAGGCTGACCTCCAATGTCCTCTTTCACCGCACTTGAAGCACCTCCCCTTAGCTGGCTTGCTCACTCCTCCACCTCCCTTCACCTTTTCTTTGCCTTTGGCAACACTTGAGTTCACTTGCTTGTGGCTCTTGTCCTTTTTCTTGTTCTTACCACCCCTTGGCCTAGAAGAAGAAGAAGGTCCATTTGCCACCAAGGCTTGGCTCTTTTGCCCCAATATCGCCTCTGCCGAGACCAAAGCTTGCAATAGATCAGGCATCGAGAACTTCTGATTATTCATCTGATAGTTCAGCCTGAACTGTTCAAAACTTTTCGGCAGAGAATGGAGCACGAAATCGATTTGGGTCTCGATGTCGTATTCGGCGCCAAGTACCTCAAGTTTGTTAAGGTGAGCCATCATCTGGAGAACGTGCTCCCTTACGGGCGTTCCCTCCACCATTTTCATAGAGAGCAAGTCCCTCATGGTGATCTAACGAGCCACATGGTTCTGATGTTGAAACATCGCTTTAAGACTAGTCATGATGTCTGCAGTGGTCTCAACGTTCTGGTGTTGGTGTTGCAACACATCTGACATTGAAGACAAGATGGTACACTTTGCCATTTCGTTGGAATGCTCCCAGTCAGCATACTTTTTCTTAACTGGCTTAGTTGACTCGTCATTTGGCTTTTCTGGTTTAGGTGTAGTGAGAACCCAGTTATGGCTTTGTGCAGTGAGGACAATAGTAAGTTTACGACTCCAATCAACAAAGTTTTCACCAGTAAGCAAATTGTCTTTAAGTATATTGAACAGTGGATTAAAAGGTTGCGACATGATGAACTGAAATAAATAATAATATGCATAAGCACAAGTATATCACAAAATTCGATCACATGTTTCATATTAAAATCTCAAAAAAAATATGAACATGCATCAGCCAACATCTCAAAATAGTTTAAATAAGTCACGTGGGGTGGGTCATTATTTAAACACATTCAAGCAGGTTACAAACAAGAACAGTTACAAACCTTTAATATCCAGATTAATAGTTGGCTCCCACTTGACCAATATAAAATTGACAGGGACTTCGGGGAAGTATATGCATATCAATTTTATACCTAAGTAATAACCATGATTAAATACAGAATTATTATTTCGCTTTGATCGAGCCTCGTGGGGATGGTCATCGTCTCCACTAGTAATAATCCACAATCATCCAATTGGAATTTATTCATGTGAAAGCTATCTTTTGACCGTCCCGTGGGGGGAATTTCTCCAAAAGAATTCACAAATAAATAAATCATGGAGGTCAATAATTAATTCAATTTTATTATCCGGAATAAAATTGTCAATTAATTGTTTAAGCATACTTAGTAATTTTCGAAAGTGAGATTTTTCAAAACATTTTCTCATGCATCGCAAATTTAAACACAATTTAAATAAGCATAAAATAATGCATAAACATCAAGACAAAAAATTAAACATAGTGGGCACATTTATCCAATTGTCATGGTTAATTTTTGTCATGTCTTGATCTTGAGGAATCGTCTTCATAGCCTTCATCGTTCGTCTCGAAAAGCTCCCACTTGACCGTTTAAAAAAAAATGCCTTGTCAAGACACCGCCATCGACCATTTCATGGTCGGAGTGCCCCTACTAGAAATCCCGGCCGTGTCGAATGGTGTCCGTCTCTTGAGCCCATCTCGGAAGCGTCGCCCGAGTCGCCAAGATAGCCCGACGCCGCCCGCCCGCAGCGCCACGGCATCGCCCCATCGCCGTCACCGGCGAGATCAGGCTGCCCTCTCCCCCTCCCACGCCTCGGCAAGCCCGTCGCAAAGATCCGCATCCGCAGGCGTGCCTCAATGGCACATTTTGCACGACGACGCGACGCCCACTACGCTGGTTCGGATCCGTCTTTTAATTCTTCGTCTCCGCCTCCGTTTTCCGATCAGGTCACAATTTATTTACAAAAAATAAATAAACCTAGATCTAGACTAGTCTATTACATTGATCAAATCAAACAAATTCTAATCTACTCGTGGATTTTCCCACGAGGCAAAACGAATCCGAACGAATCGAATTAAAAAAAACACAATTTATATGCATGCATAAATAAACACATTAAATTCCATGACAATTGGATACCTGCAAAAAAGATCTAGCAATTCTACTATCAAATTTCAAATTTAATGACAACGAATTAAATTACAATTTAAAATTCAGAGCCCTAAACCGAGGCTCTGATACCAGTTGTTGGGGAATTAATTGCCCGGATCTATTCGGGATAAATATTTAAATACAAATTTAATTATAACAATTATTACTAGCATGAATTAATCCTAAATTAATTCAAATAATAATTCAACAACAAATCATGCATATAAACAGTTCACGTAAGTCCTACGCATGCGGAATTACTACGAGTTTACGTGAACTTACCTCTTGGAATGACAATGGTCTCGTCAATGAAAACACACCAAAAGACCTTCCCAAGTATTCCCTAATCCTTGCTCGACAATCCGATGGAAGGAAACTCGCGAACAACTAACAAAAGGAAAAATAAAATTTGTTGCAACACCTTTGTGGATTTACTAATTTTTCCAGCACATGAAATTGTACTTGGGAATGAAACACTCATCCCCTATTTATAGAGGTGTAGTGGCCGATTTTTAGTGATTAAATAATATGGGAAAATCTTTTTCTTGATCTCCAAGAAATCTTGAATATATCTCTTATATTCTTTTCTCCATAATTAAAATATTCCACAAAATCCCAACTCCTCTTGTTATGGCAATTTTTGAAAAAATAAGGATCAAGATTCCAAGATTTGGATCTTCTTGAATTTATGAGATATACTTGTATTTCAAGAAATACATATCTTCCATAATATCTTTTCAAGAAAATCAAGAAAATCTTTCTTTCCCTTTTATTTCAAAAATTTAAAAAATTTCAATATGAATAACCAAGTGGGAGATTTCTTGAATTTAATGAGATAATCTTGTATTCCAAGAATACATATCTTAATTCCATAACAAAATTCAAAGAAAATATTTCTCCCCTTTTATTCATATTTTTCGAAAAAAAATTAGGAAAAATAAGCAACAAAATTTATTTTATTTTTAAACACCTTTTTCAGTTATTGGACTTTATCTTGGGCTACTTGGGGGGACTTTAGGAGAATTAAGATTGGACCTTCCAATGGAAATTGAATTATCAATATTTAGCCACAATATTATTCAAGCCCATAAATATTAATTAATCCCACTACATAATTAATATTGCACTATCAATCTTAACCCATATTACAGTTAATATGGCTCCCAGATGTTATTTCCCGTGTTTAAGATTATCTAGCCCATTAATTAATTTAAGCCACTGAAATAACTTTCCATTAATTAATATCTTTTATCCTTGGTAAAGGAACGGTTCAACATTATTATCCATACCGGAAACTAGTTTCACTTGCAAGATTTGGTATGATAAAACTTATGAACCTCCCAAGGGGGCAAATCGAACAAGCGTACTTGCACACGATTTTCCGTATTAAATCTTAGCAATCGCATGTGACCAATAATATTGCCTAAGATATAGAGTATTGAATCTCATTGATTCTCTTCCCGTAATAAGTCAAAGCAATAGTTACTAACCACACGCAATCCTATTTAAGGGACGAAGATTAAGAAATAACTATCCACTGAGGTCTAATTCTTCCTAGTTCAGTTCTGAAGAATTTGTCCTCCTGTAGGTCCTCTTCAATGCATCAGTCATGCACTAGTGTAATCTCTTGGTCAAGACAAACCAATCTGAGCCTTACACTACAACCTTTCACGATGGATTGTTCATTTCCATCTAGGTCGTGAATGGTGTACTTTTAGTTACAAGGAACTGTTAATTTAATCTTCTGTGATCTGGTATCACTAAATTAACTACAATGTAACACGTACTATTTATTGAACAGTTATGCAGTAAATATATGTAACATTCGATGATATTTAAAGCATCAGTGATAAACAATTTATTTCAGTAAATAAGTCCGAAATTCAGTTTGATTATACAAAGTAAAAGCATACTTTCCAGTATAATCCCAACACCATGCCCTCCCGGTAGGTCGGTACCTCAGATGTTTCAAGTCAAACGCATGGTGATGCTTCACATTTCGTTTTATTGATGGACCCTAGGGTCCTCGAAACAGCCTTTATGAGTTTCCATTTTCTAGTGGACCTCGAGGTCTTTGAATTAGTTCTAGTTTGTTATTCATATCTTCCAATATCAAGTCTAAATCGTAAAGAAATGACAATCATAAATTCCTTAGAAGACTGGCCTCTCAACCGCGTATTCTAAATTATTGCTTTTGCTTTTACAAGTTCATCTTCCTCTACTATTGAATCTAGAGTATCAAAATGAAACAATCATATATACATGCTCAACAAGTAGGTTTCCTAACCTCAAAAAATAAACATGTCGTGACTGGCCTATATTAATCTCTTTAAAAACACGTTCATCAAAAGCTCATCTCAAGCCCAGAAGATAAATGATCACATTTAATCAAATACTCATATTAATCATGCAACTCACACTATACTCATAGCTTTAGGGGTTCAATACCCCTCAAAGGTCAAATGTCTCTGTCCTAGCTGCTTGTTTGAATTCGTCAGGGCTCTGCCTATCTCGTGATTTTCTCTAAGGAGTTTTTATCTCTAACGGATCTCGTGATCCTTTACTCCAGATGCCAGTTTTCCTCCTTGACGGACCTCAAGGTCCCTAAGTTAGTTCTCATGAATTTGTTATCCTCAAACATCAAGGTAAAATAGTTATAATCATTCAAAAGGACATCATGTCCAGAATATCAAAATAATCATAGATATGCAAAAGGAAACACATCACCAAATCCACACAGAATAAGCACATGTCATACCTAGTTTATGTTATTACTCCATTAAACCGTGCGTCATTATCGGACACCAGTATCTTTGGGGCTCCAAATCTGCAACAGACGTTCCTTTCCAGGAACCTGATTATGTTCTTCTCATCGTTCTTGGCCAGAAGAATGGCCTCGAGCCATTTGCTGGCAAAGGGGCACGGCGTGTGCATGGTCCCCATCTCCTCTGCAGGAAGGTAGATCAAAAGGACCCTTCTTGTGACACTTCTCGCATTTTCTTACCAACTCTTTCGCATCTCTAGCCATTGTTGGCTAGAAATACCTTGCTCTCAAAACTTTTCTCGTTATGGATCAGAAACCTGCATGATCTGCACAGCATCCTTCGTGTATCTTTCTCAGTATGATCTGCACAGCATCCTTCATGTATCTTTCTCAGTATGATCTGCACAACATCCTTCATGTATCTTCCTCAACGTGTACTCCCCCTCATACACGGACAAACATCTCAAGTATGGTTGCGTGAATGAAACATTTGTACAAGTATCCTTCGATCAGGCAAAATCGTGCCCACCAACTTTTACTCTTGCATTTCCCTGGGGAGAATCCTCCCAGCTAAGGCTTTCCAGATTTCAGTCCTCCAATCATCCACTCCTTCAATATCACCAATGAAAAGAAAATCGCCTCTTTATTCGCACTTAGGATCATGATAGTAGTTCCGCCTTCCATGGCCACCGAACTCTACTACTCTTTCCGGATACGGAATAGTGATTTCATCTTGGTCTCCTTGCGTTCTCCTCCCTTAAGGATGGAAATTATTCATTATTCTTTACCTATGTTTTGGTTTCATCTTTTGCAGACCTCGTGGTATTAATAATTAATTGAATCATCAAGAGAGTCTTTGTGCTACCCTCTAATTGTACCTCCAGGTTACGCTGCCCACCTCGATAGGTGGACGGACCTCTAGTCTGTACTGCCCATCTCGCTGGACGTACCTCCATTCTACACTGCTCACCTCATTGGGCGGACGTACCTCCAGTCTGCATTGCTGGGTGAATCACCTTATTTTTTACTTAGTCCTCTCCCTAAAGTTGGGGATATTTAACTGATCATATTCCCTTTAAATCAGGAATCACTTTCTAGTTCTCTGTTTATATCCCTGAAAAATAGGGAGATATATCTTGTTTGTTGACTCAGTCCCCCACTAAAAGTGGGGACTGTGAACTGCTTTCTTCAGGGGAACCTCATGGCCCCCTATTTTTTGGACACTCAACATCCAATAATACATCCAGATTTGTTTAAACCCAGAATTTATTGAGAATATTCGAAGATTTTTCAAAATTACCCAGAGATTTTCATGCAATTACCTCCACTCTAATCACTACTCTATGATTTTTCACATAACACTTTAAAAACAAACGTCCATACACATAACATATATATCTAGCAACTTCTTTGAACATATTTCCAAAAAAATCGTAAGTCCAGAAATAACAACTCTCTAGAGCATAGAATCAGAAGGTTCCTCCAGAGACGAAACTAATTCTATTAAATGCGTCTCCAAGAGACGACATCATCCATATATCAAAATTCATACAAATCATTCACATAATCAAAACGAAATGAAAATGATTACTCAAAATTCAATTATATTCATGATCTCACTCCAAGTTCTTAATTTAGCATTTATAAGCTAGATTAATTCGAAGAAGAATTCAATAGAATTTCAAGAGCAACTCACGTCTTGCTCAGATATTCCCACAGACGGCGCCAATTTGATGTGCAAAACAGTGGTTAAGAGATGACCTGGAATTCAACGGGGTTTCGAACGTTGAATGTCAAGGAATCAACAAGCTTTGACCACGCAGGATCCTCGTCAATCCCCTGTAAACACTTGGACTCGAGGGAGGTCCAGGTTTGAATATCTCCTCTTTTGAATTTTCTCCACTACGAACGATAATACTTGAAAAACACTCCGGAGGGGGCTTCGGTGCGGGCTCTCCGACGCTCAAGTCAGTTATCACTCTTAATCTCATGTGAAATCATATGAAATAATTCAATTCAAAGTATTCAAATGTAAGTGTAAGTGTCCGTGTGTTTTGTGCTACCTGGGAGGGATATTTATACCCCTCTAGCCGGAGGTTTCTCTATCTCCTCCCACTCCCCATGTTTAGATCGTGGGTTTGCCTTAATCTTCATTCCCTTTTGAGTTGGACCACGTTCCCATGTTCTTTTCTCCCTTTTCCGGGTCATTAAAACGAGTCTTAGATCATAATTCCCCAGTTCCACTTATTTCATAACCTCCAACATCCTGTACCCGGATCCCCTGAATATCGGAACTAACTTCCTGAGTTCACTACCTGATTTACGATGATCAGGACTCCCCCACCATTGATATCCTCTCTTTCAACGGTCTTGATTATTCTCCCAGAGGTCTGCTTATCTCGCAACCTCCAGCATCCTGTACCCAGATCCCCTGAATATCGGAACTAACTCCCTGAATTCGCTACCTGATTTACGCAGATCAGGACTCTCCCACCGCTGATATCCTCTCTTTCAATGGTCTTGATCAATCTCTCCTTCCATGGGCTATTACTCCTTAAGCCCACTAAGGCATCTTTCAGACCGAGGTCCACAGTCTTGGGTTCGGCTTCCCTGGGCCCAATCTTCTTAGATTTAACAGTCCAGTTCGGCCCAGCTCCCTAAATCCTTAGTCTCTAGGGCCCAGGTTATCTTCCTGGGCCCATCTTCTCAGCTTGCTTCCCTTCATTAGGCCTCGTTTTCCTCCAGGCCCCTAAGTTTAGGGCCTCTCCAGTCTGCTCGGATATCAAGGTCTTGGGCATCTCTTCCAAGCCCAACTCATCCCTTTATCTCTTCAGCCCATGCAACCACTCTTTAATTCTTCTAATATGTAGTCAAACCTCCACATGGCTCTTTCTCATTGGACGACATAAATATTCCCCATCACTAATGCTTTTTTTTTTAAGATTAAATTAGTTTATGTAGATGTATTAAACTGTAATTGAAATGCACATGTGCATGTTCCTATTTTTTTTAATTTCATCCACTCCCTTAAGGGGAAGACAAAATTTTCATAAATAGGAAAAAGGGTATTTTTGTCTTTTCAGGTATGATTTTGGACATCATAGTACTAAAAAAAATTTCTTGCACCTATTAGTACTTGGACTCCTATTTTTGGAGTGGAAAGTCACTCACTCACTCATATATATTATATATATATATACTATTGGTTTAACACGTGCACTGCACGTGACTCGTGTAATCGTGTTCCAATTTGTCAAAGAATGGTAGTGCGTGTTGAACAACAAATAAAGTTTTAATAATTTTTATTAGTCTTCCATATTTACATTAGAATCTTCTTGTACACAATGTTTTTCGTCAATAAACAACTTGTACTAATAAACAACTCTCTCATATTTAAACTCCGCGCAAACAGTAATTATGCCATTAAATCCGGGACAGAGGTAGGGGTGACAATTCATGTTATCGGATCGTGTTTCGTGTCAACACGATAGTCACACAACACGATAAGGCCAAACACGAACACGACACGATAAGAATCCGTGCTGACACGACACGACACGAAAAATTTCATGTCGACACGACACGACATGATAAGAAACATAAATAAATTTTAAAATAGAATTTATGTTTAAATTTTGATATTATACCATATGACACGACACGATATGACTCGATAATACACGTTAACATGATATGACACGATAAAAAATAAAAATATCTAATAAAATTATAAAATATCAAGTCATATGTATAATAAAATATTTTTAATTCAAACTTATCGGGTTGACACGAACACGACAAGACACAACACGACACGATATGACTCGATAATACACGTTAACACGATATGACATGATAAAAAATAAAAATATCTAATAAAATTATAAAATATCAAGTCATATATATAATAAAATACTTTTAATTCAAACTTATCGGGTTGAAACGAACATGAACACGACATGACACGACACAAACACGATACGAAAATTTTGTGTCCTTATCGTGTTTACGCGATAACGACAGGATCATGATAAGGCTAAACGCTAACCCACAATTTTTGTATTATTTTCGTGTCGTGCTATCGTGTCGTATCTGAATTGCCACCCCTAGACAGAGGGAGTATAAAATATATTTTATATCGAAAAGATGATTGATTACTTTTATGATTATAAAAAAAACAACGTTATATCATATATGACCACATTGGACCGTACTATCTTAGTAAACCTGGTACAATCTGTTTCACCAATATATTTTCTCTGCATTCCAAAAACTATAGGGCTCCATTTGGATGGATGGATTTGAAATCTATGGATTTCATACACAAATTATTACTCTCCAATGGATTTATAAAAATTTAGATTTGAGAGTCTAGTTTAAAATAGAAGAATTTCAAATCTTCATCAAAACATAGTCATTTGTGAAATCCCCTCACCTCTACCCCTTTCCCCTCTCCCCCTTCACTCTTTTCTCTAAACTCTCACATCTAAGTATTTCCAAATCCATCAATCCAAATGGAGCCTAGGTTTATTTCTAATTTGGCAAGTTCCTTAGAAACAATTAAAATTAAAAGCTAATGCTCATAGCATTCTGATATTAGAAATACATAGTTTGATAGACAAAGAGAACAACCATGGTCTTGGATTTAAAGTTTAATAAACGTGAAAATGAACCAAATTATAAGCAATAATCATGCGTGTTTACATCAAGAACATATAAGAGTTCATCTAAAATAGTTGGAGTTGATAATTTTTTCTACTGGTGCAGTACCTACAAATAGCAATATATTTCGGATGAGATTGAGGCGTTTTAAAAACACTTCTTCTGAATCAATGAAGCTGCTAAGGCTATGCATATTTTATTAATAATGTAATAGAATTACATAATTGTGTGTCTCGCATCCAGAGGAGAAATTGATTAAATGATAAATCTATAGTGTATAGTAATTGGTTATTAGAAAGACCAAATAATAACAATAACAGAACGAACTTGTGCTCTTTCACTGTGATCCTTCCATTCAATCATCTTTTTCACACAAATATTGGCTTCAAATTTCAACAATACATTAGTTTGAACTTCATGGAAATTGAAAGGCTTGGCTCAACAAAGAGGCCAATACAACAACTACTGTGCTTACTAATTTACATGAACTGCTTTACTATTGATGCAATGGTTAAATGACAAAACTATAGCAAACATCAAATTTTCATCAATTCATATTACTGAGAGAATTGTATTTACTTAACAAAAATATTTTACAATGGAGCGAGATATTATAGAAAAAGATTTCAACCAAGCATTTTTCATCAATTTAAATTTCACCTCCTTCTGCGTTCCTTCACCTCCATTGCCAAAACCCATAATCCGTCCATTTCGCTTCGACAACCTCACTCATTCTGCGAACATCTCTTCTACAAACAGGCTAGAACCTGGATTTCCCCCAACCCTTCCAGGAGAAACCGAGAACCTAAAATTGAACAACAAAAAATGTGTAGAAACATACACCTTCAAATCTAGACGGAAGCAAAGATTAAAAGCAGCGAATTCTGAACAGAATTCGATTGACACATGAACCAATTAATCACGGATAATTAATCGAGAACCAAATCAAGAACTACAACTATATAGGTGATTGCAAAACCTAATCCATCCTCAAACAACTCGTCAAACTCGCATGTAAACTTATGTGTAATGAACCTATCTTGCAAGCAATAGAAAAAATTCAAGAGAAGAATACAAATCCCAAAAATCAACTCAAGTAACACATAGAACATATTGAAGAATACAACAACCCATTTATCATTCAAAAAAAAAATCATAGATATAAAGTAAACACCAGACGCAATTACTTAAAAAAAAAAAAAAATGACAACCCAAATGATAAACTTATGAATAGATGGACAGAGATAAGTGAAAAATTTATAAGAGAAATTCCAAAAATTAAGAGAGACCTGTTGGTCCCGGTGCAAACGAGTCTTACACGTGTATGGGGGGAATACACGTGTTCAGTGTTTTTAAAACTTTTCTTCATCGAGGTCAAAAGGGGGTTGTCTCGATGATTTGGTCCCGAGAAGCACAAATCGCCTCGAGTCAAAGTCTATCCGAGAAGTGATCTGAAGTCGCTTTCAGATACCTCAGATAATCCCAACTGAGTCCTGAGTTTTCAGAGATCCTAAGTTGCTTGGATCAGATAACTAACTTACTGAACCCTCAGAAGAGTAAGTTAAGTTTGGTAACTATCTGTTCTAGCTACTTAGATGTGCGGAATGGTTGGCCCTTAGTTTATACTCGTTTTAAGCTTTTGCTGAAAACCTTCCTTTAATGGAATTGTGATTAGGCTGTGATTCAATTTGTATGCAACTTTCAGTGGATTGATTCCAACTGAAATATCAGTGAAAATATGCTTTCAAGACAAAGTAATGCAACAGATAAATCAAGCAAAAACAGAAAGCAAAGAACACACCAAATTATAGTGGTTAGAGACTCAAGCTCCTACGTCCACTCTCCCTGATCTTTTCAGAGAAATTCACTAATCACTTCCTAAGGCTTTCGACTACCTCTGTAGTTTACTAACCTTTCTAATTTTGAGCTTTTTGACTACCTCTGTAGTTTACTAACTCAAAACTCACACAAGTTTTTGGCTCATCCAAGATAGATTACTCACTTCTTCTCTAGAGCTTTCTGACTACCTCAATGTAGTTTACTTACTCTTTACAACTCCAATCTCACCAACAATCACACTCAAACTACCTTACAAAGGGTTTGGGGTTTCTTGGTTGGTTTCCAACTAGGATGAGATATCCTTTACAATAAAGAACAATGCAAAGGCTAGGATATCTCGACTAAGCTTTGGATATATCTTATCAAGCTAGGCTTAGTGGAATGAGCTCTCTTGATTTAAAGCACTTGGGAAATTCTCGGTTTTTCGAAAGTGCTTCAACTTGCAATAATAAGTTTGAGCTATTGAGTTGCTTACAAATTTCCGTAACCTTTCAATGTAGAAGGTCACAAGTATTTATAGGCATACACCAAGGTCACTCTTGAAAAAACTATCCGTTGGAGAGATAACCCGTGAGTTTCCTCTTATGGTGTGTGAGAAACGACTATATTTAGGGTTTGACACTCCCTAACACGTTTTTAGGCAATAGCCTTTCATGTAGCCGGTCTTCTTCTTTTTTGCGATCGGAACTTAGTACTTCCGACATCTTTTCGGTGATCGTGTCATTTGTCGATTGTCGATGATGGTACAATCTTTATCTTCCTCTTTTTGACTTTTGTCTCGGTTTAAAGGTAGACAACTCAGCGACTCTTTTTGGTTACAATCTACGAGTTGATATAACCTTATCAACACTTTGTCTTAGTTTCTTTTTATGCGCATTTGAATGTCTTGGGCAATATCTCTTTTTCTAAGGAATCGCGATATTCTCGATTATTGAATCCTTGAGATAGATATTTTCGATTGCCTCGAAACATTCGAGGTTTATCTTTGAGCATTGATACATTCTGCGAGTCTTGATAATTCTTTGTGCCTTGATATTCTTGATCTTGATTCTTGGTCTTACGTGTCTTGAGTCTTGAGGGTCTTACGAGTCTTGACATCTTACGAGTCTTCACGGATATCTTGGTGATATCTTGAGTCTTCATCTTTGAGTCTTGATTCTTGATATCATCTTGAGTCTTGATATCTCGATTTCATCTTGAGTCTTAAGTATCTCGATTTCTGCCGAGTCATCGAAACTTGATTTCATCTTGAAACTTCGGTTTCTTGAAACTTCTTGAGTTCTTGAGAATCTTGAGATCTAACTTTGATCTATGTCTGCTGACTATACATTTTTGCGAGATAACATCACGAATACTCTGGCGAATCGACTCGACTATCAAGATTATCCTGAACATGTCATACTCAGGGGTTTTGGGATCTAATCAAAATCATATCTTTATTAAATTCATCTCCCAACAATTTACCCCTTTTTGATGATGCCAAAACCTATCTTGTTACACGCATTAACCTATACTCAGGTTTCAGTTTATCCTATTACAAGATTGGTTATATCTCCCAACAATTTCCATACAGAGAATCTCTCAACAATTTCTTCAGTAATGAATCTCTCAAAGGATTCATCACCAAATACTTAATTTCTCAACAATTAATCTCAGAGACAATCATTCAGGCATATCAAAATTAAAAGACACGTAAATAAGATAATGAGATATTATCTTTTGAGCATAAATGATAAGTTTTCATTGATGATAGGTAGACTGTTACAAGTTACAATGAATCTTATCTGAACAAAATAAAAAAAAATAAGAAAGATAAAAGATTACATGAATCTTCTGAGTCTTCATTTGCTCTTCAGTTCAGCTCTTCAGTTCGGCTCTTCAGTTCTGCTCTTCCACCTCATCAGCAGGGACTTCAAGGTTGAACATTCTGTAATATCTTCTTTTTCAAGCATCTCTCTCTTTTTGATGATATCGGATTTGTTCCTGTCGGACCCTAAGCGAGTGGCGTACTGAGTGATTTCCTGAGAAATGGCTTTCTCATTTAGACATCCATTCTTCAGCCTGGGAGGAGGGTACACGTATGGACCAGGGGCGGTTATCTGCACCTTTCCTTCATCCGCAAGATTTATTCATCCTTGAAGATATTTAGGATAGAAGGTCAGGAGATAGTCGATGAAAGCCTCATTCGGATCTGAGCTCTCCCCTCTCCATTCTCTGAGCACATCATAGTAGAACCAGAAGGTTCTCTTGATTTCTTCCCATGCATCGTTGAGATGGACTGGCATCCATTTGTCAACATGCGGCCATTTCTGTGCTTTAGTGTTCCCTCTCCTCTTGCTTGCGAACTTTTTGAACCCACTCCTTCTTTTCTGCTCTTCTTCTACCTTCTTTCTGATCACTGGTACACCAGAAACAGAAGCAGCAGTTTTCTTCGCTTGTTCAATCTGGAGTGTTTTCAGAGGGCTTCTGGTATTGAAGACCTTCTTCTTAGGCTCAACCTCAGATTCTTCAATATCCAGCATCAATTTCCTTTGAATTGGCTTAGAAGCCTTTGCTCTTTTGCCTTCAGGCTCTTTCATCGCCATAACCTTTCTCTTGATGGGCATTTCAGCACCAGCTAGGCTTGTACCAATCCTTCCTCTACCACTTAGTTTCACTATAGCAACTTCCTGCATTGTTTCCTCTGAAACCTGAGTGTAGACTGACTTCTCCACCTTCTTGAACTTAAGCTTCTCAGTGGCTTCTATCTCCTTCATGGCTTCGGCAATGATCTTCTTCTCAAAGATCCTTTACAACCTTGCCCTTGAGTATGTTCCAATAAAACCACGAGATCGGCTCCGTGTCTTTCCCTTCTTGGAACCATACTCTGGCGAAGCTTTGGAGAGTCTTTGTGTCCATATGGTATTGTTCTTTACTGACACTCCGCACCTCCCCTGCCATCTGATCTTGCTCCTCCTCGAGCCTTCTGAGGTGGTTCTTCGCCACAGAGAATTCTTCAGACATATGAGCAAATTGGCTTGAGAGAGCTTCCTTGAACATGTCTGTCATCTTGGCCATGAGCATTGAGCTCATCTCCTCAACAATGTTCTTCACCAGCATCTCATTCTTCTCTACCAATTTTGCTTCTAGAATTTGAGTCTGCTCCTGATGCTTCTGCTTCATCTCTGCATTAAGCTCAGCCTTGACCCCCTCAATCTTTTCTTATAATTTTCCTTCCACGGAGGTCAGCTTGTCTGTCAGAGTATCCTGAAGCTGCACTAGTTCTGAAGAAGAACTCAAGCTATCAATCTTTTGTGCTTGGTTGGCCAATGCCTCCTCGATCTGAGCAACTTTGGTCAGGATCGGCTCAACCTTCTCCAGCTTCACCATCAGCGGGGTGAGATCAATCTCAGGAGCATATCCGTCATTTTGTGACTCTGAGTTAATTTGTTCATCCTGAGTCTTAGTCTAAACCTGAGCTTCAGTTTGAACTGGGGCTTCAGACTCAGCCTGAGTCTGGGATTCACCCCGAGCACAGGTGTCCACTGAGCCTCGGTCTGCATATCGACATTCTGATTTAAAGGTAGGAACCCGGTAATCTGGCATAATTATTAATAGTGCCAAAAGTTACACGAAGGCTAACTTCGATCCGAGGATGTTCGACAAACATCCCGATCAAGATCGGGTTGAGTCTTTCTCTTCCGAGATTGACTCTCATCATCCCCTTGTTGGTTCCCATCCCGAGATTTGTCTTTGGAGCTCGGGGTACCAACTTCAAAGAATCCACTCAAAGAACCTTTCCTCTTCACAAGCTCATCAAAGTCCGAGATTTTCATCCCGAGCTTGGTTTTTCGAATCCCGAGAATTGGTGAGAAAAAGTATCTCCTCGTTCCACCAAATATTCCTCCGAATGAAGCAATATTGAGCATCTCCGGGAAGAGTCCGGTTGAGGATGTAGACCAGATTGACCTCAATCTAAAGAAGATGTCTTGGAGGTCGGGGGGAATGAGCTAAGCTTCGGGGTGGCGGTCAAGGATGAACCGTTCCCCCTTGCTTCGCCATTCGGTCTCTTGACTTCACCTTTCTTGAGCATCGGGCTCTTTGGTTCGATTGGAAACTTTCTTTGAAAGATCGATTAATTATTTCATTTAGGAGCTCATCAAAATTCATCGGCTCCCGAGGCTCGGCCAAACTCGAGGTTTGGGCAGCGCCTCCTCGGTTTTAATCGACTTGGTTCCGAGGTCCGAGCTGGCTCCTCCTCGATGGGAATTTTTGTTTGCTCGAGAACCGAGCGGGCACTTCCTCGAGGGAATCGAACATTTTTTGAGGTGCGGCAGTGCTTCCTCGGCGAGAATCTATACTTGCTCGAGGTGCGAGGTCCTGGAATATTTCTTGAGAGAACTTATCTCGAGAACTAAGCGACGTCTCAAGAACCTCGAGAAGACTTGCTCCTCGGTTTGATCCAAAGGCCTTTGAGATAGCCCGAGCTAATACAAGTAAAAGGCGATCGAAAGCGGTTTGGCTCTCAGGCTGAATCTCCTCAGTCTCACTTTCCTCATCATCATCAGTGAGAACCACCATTCTTTTGCTCTTTGGAGCAAGGGTTTTCTGCTTCTTCAATTTCTCACCCTGCTCCTTCTTTGCATCCAACAAAACCGTCCCCCGGTTTGTTGGCTTTTTTCAAGAAAGATCCATGAATCGGTGATTCCACTTTCTTCTCTTTCTTCCCTTTAATCGTCCCCTTTGCAGCAATGGGCTTGAACATTACTTTGGACTTAGGGAATGGAGTAGATTTGGAAAAGATATCCTCCTCCTCTCGGCACATCTCCAAAATAAATGCTATTTTGGTGGCATGGAGGATCCTGCCTTTGATAGATATTACCCCATCCTCCCTTCTTATGACCTTGGTTTGCTCACTCACCACCTTGATCAGATACTTCAACCAGTTGAACTCCTTGGTGGGTGAGTCCTCGATCGCCGCCATAAGTCAGAGTTTGGGAGTGCTGATCTGCTCGAAGCTTCCAGATCGACTCATGATGCACTTTCCAACAATATCCATCAATACTCTGTATTTCGGCTTTAGATGCCGCTTATGCAGAGTTGCCTCAAACTTAATAGGATTCTCAGTAATCCCATCAAGATACTCTTGCTCCCGTCCCAACATATACAATGAGGGATCATCTCCCCTATCGCACAACTCAAATATGTCGTTTAAGTTCTTAGGGACAATAGAGCTCTCGAACAAAATCCACATACTTCATCGACTGTTCAAGATGAGAAACAGAAATCTTGGACTCTATACAATCATCCTCATTTATTTCCAAATTAGCGACAAACTCTATTACCTCAGGAGTATACTCCACCTCCAGTCGATTCGCGATGAGGTTCGTCAGTTTCGCCAATCGGATTAAATGGAGCGCCTCTTCTTTGTGCTTGGCATTGGTGGTACTCTCCAAAGAAACCACGTACTCATACCATGGCTTATTTGTCTCGGCTAATCTTTTGAACATGGTAGGAGCCATTTGAGATTTTAAGATTTAGGGTTTTGAGCGATGAAGCTTTTCTGGGAAAAAGGGATTTATTTGCAGAGGGTTTTTGGGAACGAAGGGTTTCAATAAAATTTGGCTTGAATGAATTTCAAAGGAATATATAGCTCGAGATCATGGGAAGTCGTACCGGTTTGGTGAAAAATAACTTTTAAGATTAATCCATAATTAATCGGGTATGCGAAAGGTCGATCCCTAAAAAGTAAGCTGCCATTTTAACTTCATTGGTGATTAAATGTAACAGAGCATTTAATGACTGTTGACCTTTTTAGGAATTTCAAAGATCCCGCCCAAAAACATTCCTCAGGTGTTTTGTATTTATTGCAAATGATTACTGAGTTTCATTTAAGCAATAAATGAGTCGCATGAGTCATTACTTCTTCAGACTAATTTCCCTCTATCAGTCTTACTGAGTATTGACCTTGATAAAAATGTCAGAATGATACTGAGTACTGAATGGGTTCAGTATGCTACTGAGTACTGACCTTCAGTAAATCTGAGTTTCCTGAGACTTCAGTATTTCCAATTTTATCCTGAGTTTCTCAGTAGAATTATGAGAAAACTTCATGCATCTGAAAATCTTCAATTTTTTAGATTTTACTCTATACACCCGGATCCAACATCCCTAATTCAACTGATAGTTCCTGAAATCTTAATTCAGCCAAAGGTTTAGTCAAGATATCAGCTCTCTGCTTATCAAGATGAATTTTCTCCATCCCGATGTCCTTTTTTCTCGACATGATCTCGATGAAGTGATGTCTGATATCCACATGCTTGCATCTGGTGTGCAATACCGGATTTTGTGAAATAGCAATGGCACTATTATTGTCACAAAATATTGGTACTTCATTGGCTACAACTTTATAATCCCTTAATTGTTGTCTAAGCCAAAGAATAAAGCCGGCAGACTTCCTGCAGACCATGTATTCAACTTCGATAGTCTTGGTTGCTCTCGAGGTCATTTCTTTTGAAAACCAAGATATCGACTTGCTTCAAGAAATTGACAAGTTCCGTAGTGGACTTCCGTCAATCCTGCAACCTCCATAATCAAGATTCGAGTAACCGGTTAATTCAAGGTTATCATCATTTGGATACCATAATCCTCTATTCCTTTGTGCCCTTAAGATACTTCAGTATCTTTTTGGCAGCCTCCATGTGACTAGCCTTAGGATTAGCTTGGTATCTTGCACATATCCCAACATCAAATGTTATATCCGGCCTACTTGCTGTGAGATAGAGCAATGATCCAATGATTCCTCTATAATCGAAGATGACTTCTCGATTTGCCTTTAATCGGGATCCATCTTGTAGTTAGTATTCATAGGAATTTTAAGCGCATTGCAATTCTCAGACACCATACTTGGCAATCAGATCCCTGGTGTACTCTGCCTGGTTGATGAAGATTCCTTCCTTTGATTGTTTCACTTGAAGACCTAGAAAGAAATTCATCTCTCCCATCATTGACATCTCAAACTTGCCTTTCATCAGTGTTGAAAACTTTTCACACAGCTGATGGTTTGGAGATCCAAAAACGATGTCATCAACATATATCTGAACCAGTAAGATATCTTCCCCATCTTCTATCCCGAAGCGAGTTTTATCAAGCAGTTCCTTTGACAAAACCATGGTCGAGAAGAAACCGAGAAAGAGTATCATACCATGCCCTGGGTGCTTGCTTAAGACCATACAAGGCTTTTCTGAGCCTGTAAACTTGGTCATTCTATTTGAAACCAGGAGGTTGTTCTACATAAACCTCTTCTTTAATCACACCATTCAGAAATGTACTTTTCACATCCATTTGATAGACTGTGAACTTCATGTGGGCAGCATATGCAAGAAACAATCTGATGGCTTCTAGTCTTGCAACTGGTGCAAAGGTTTCTTCATAATCCAAGCCTTCTTCTTGGGAATAACATTGTGCAACTAGCCTTGCCTTGTTTCTTACAATGTTGTTGTTTTCATCTCTTTTATTCTTAAATACCCACTTGGTTCCAATGACATTGTGCCTTTTCAGTCTATCCACTAGCTCCCATACTTCATTTCTTGAGAATTGATTCAAATTTCATCTTGCATAGCAAGAATCTAATGAGAATCTTGTAGAGCTTCACCAATCTCAAGAGCTCTTTCTCCGATAGGAAGCAGCAGAATAGTGCACTCTCACCATGGAACCTTCTTGTTTTGACACCTTCAGTTTGATCACCCACAATCTGACTTGTAGGATGACTATCTAACCATCTTCTTCTAGATGTTCCCCCTTCAATAGTATCCTCAACATTTAAAATGTTAGGTTCAGTTAATCCAGTAAACTCAGGGAACAACAGAAAAGGAGAAAGGGAATCATCTTCCTCAGGGGAAATTCCATTCAGAACATTGTCAGAGACATTTGTTCCCCTTTGGTTGATAGATTCAAAATTTGCCTCAGCTGTGACCACATCTTCATTGGCATCACATACCTGAGTCAGAATTGGTGTCTCTTCAGATTGGTCAGCTTCAGTGTGTTGGTTTTCCTTCAGTGAAGACTTTCCATCCTGAGTCTCACCATCCCGAGTTCCATCCTCGAACTTCTTTATCTCGTCCGAGTCACTCCAATCATAGATGGTGGTGACTTCTTCTTTTCGAGGTTCAATGAATGTTTTGTCATTCTTTTTCGGGCTTAATCTGGTGATTCTCTTGGTCAGTTCTTAAGATCATGTTCTGTTTCTTCCGAACACAAGTAGATTCATCAAAAAATAAAGATGAGGTGTTTCCTCCACAATAAGAGTCCTACAGGTTGTAAACTCGAAGCTTTTTTCTTGACTTCAAAATATCCTAAGAATATTCCTTCATCGCCTTTTACTATCAAATGTTTTCAACTGATCTTTACCATTATTGTGTATGAAACACTTGCAACCAAACACACGAAAGAAAGAAACAAGAGGCTTCCTTTCATTCCAAAGCTCATAGGGTGTTTTGCATTGACTCTTGGTCAAGATGGATCCGTTTACGAGAATAGTATCAAAGTGTTGACACTTCAAATTTCAAAATCTTTTAGGAATATCAGCTTCAGCTATCATTGTCCTTGCAGCTTCTTTTAGAGTCCTGTTCCTTCTTTCAGCAACACCATTTTGTTGAGGGGTCATTGCAGCTGATGTTTCATGAGAAATTCCATTTGCTGCACAATAATCAGATATAATATGATTTATAAATTCAGTTCCCTTGTCAGATCTGATTTTGACCACACTCAGATTTTTCTCAATACTGAGTCTTTTCAGTAATTCAGGCAGCTTTATCTGAGTCTCTTTCTTACTGAGTAAGAATATGACCCAAGTATATCTTGAGTAGTCATCAACTACTACTAGTGTGTATTTCCTGCCATTGGTGCTCACTGGTGTTATTGGACCAAAAAGATCCATATGCAACAACTGAAGTATTCTTTCAGTAGAAACATCTACTTTGCTTTTAAATGATGCTCTAATTTGTTTTCCTTTTTGGCACGCATCACAAATATGTTCCTTACTGAACACTTCATTAGGCAACCCTCTCACAAGAGCTAATCTTGCAAGTTTATTCAGGGTTTTGAAATTCAGGTGATTCATTCTTTTATGCCATAACCAACTGGTATCTGTGGAACTTTTTGCAACCAAACATGTATCTTTAGGAGTTGAACTCCAATCAGCAAGATACACATTTCCTTTTCTAGTACCAGTCAGTAATACTTTCTGTGAGATATCATCTTTCACATAACATAAGTTCTTAGAGAACTCAAAATTGAAACCCTTATCACAGAATTGGCTTATTGAAAGCAAGTTATGCTTCATTCCAGATACATATGAAACACCATGGATATGAACTGAGTCGATTTCTAAAGTTCCATATCCTCCAGTTTGTCCCTTGGAGTTATCTACAAAAGTGATCTGAGGGCCTCTTTGTTCAACATAGTCACTGAGTATCTTCTTGAATCCTGTCATATGTCTTGAGCATCCACTGTCAAGATACCATACATCAGGGGCTTTTTCATCTCTACTCATCAGTGCTATGTGATCTTCAATCAGCCCAGTGCCCTTGTTTTCCTCCTGAAAAACAGATAAATTTTTAGGTACCCAATTTGTGTAGGGTCCTACAAGGTTAGCTGTACCTTTCGGAATCCAAATCTGCCTGACAACTCTAATCACTTTAGAGTGGCTGATCTGTCTTCCATAAACATCTACATACACATTTACTACTCTGGGTGCCTTAGCAGTTTCCTGTGTATGAGTGCTAGCCTTAGCATGAACATGGGCTTTTGAATTTTTCTTTGGTTCAGGCCTTTTGTTCATTTGCTTTGGCTTCTGTCTTGTTGGTCCGAATCTTTGTTAACTTCGGGTTCAGTAACCTTTACCCCTTAGGCAAGTGGGGTTCAGTTACCAGATCAAATTTGGGTCTTTCAAGATAATCGAGAATGTCTCTCTTGAGTGTTTCTCTTCGAAGATTCCTCCGATGGTTGGTCTGCAGATCCTTTCGGGTTTGCATTCTTAGCTTCGAGGCTTTGAAGTACTTACTGAAATTTTCCAAACCGAAAGTGCTCGGGTTTTATAGCCTTCACCCGAGGTTTGGGCTTTCCACCACGATCATTCGGTTTTATCAAACCATGGGTCCTTTTCCCTTGTCTACAACCTTGGGCATTTCTCAGTTTGAAGTGTGGGTGCCACTGGTTTTACAAAGATTGTCTTCTTGCTACTTGATGCAGCATTCAGATGACCTTGTGAAGTTCCCCCTGAAATGTATCCCAATCCAGATTTTATAGTGACAGATCTCTGGTAACTCTGAATTTCATCTATTACTTTAGATGCAGTATTCAATAGAGTTACCTTCTTCTGTGCACTATCCTCACATTTCTGTAGAGTTTCATGCTTCTCAGAGAGGTCATTGAACTTAGTTCTGATCAGCTGAATCTCTTCAGTGGATTTATCTAGCTTTTCAGTTAGGGTCACTATCAACTTCTCTTTCTCTGAGAGTTGTACTTTCAAAACATCCAGTTCATCAGTAGCTCTCATTAATTGAGAAGTGATTTCAGTTTTGCTAGGGTCTTTCCACTTAAGATTTTCAGCCTTCAGTTCCTTATTCTGCTCTTGAGTTTCATTTAGCAGTTCTTGTAAAACAGCATAGTCCTTCATTAGACTCTCAAAAGAATCCATCAGGTCAAAATGACTGTTTACAGTTGAACTTGACAACTCTTGTGCTAGTGTAGGAGCAACAACGGAGAGAAAGAAGAGAGTTTACCTCCTCAATAGCCATCGACGGATGTCATCACTTTCACCGTCGAGAATATTTCATCCAAGAGCTAGATCCCTCCTCAGAATGTTCTTCTTCTGCAACCATGGCTTTTCTGTTGGAGAACTTCTTGTCTCTTTTTGCCTGTCTTTCTCTTCTCTCCTTAGCACTCAGGTCAGGAAAATCATACTGGAAGTGACCTTTCTTTTGGCAATTGTAGCATTTGTTGTGTAGGTCCCGAACGGGTTAAGTGAGGGCAGAAGTCTAGAGGGGAGGGGTGAATAGACTTAAAAAAACTTTTTCGTCAGATCAGTGTGAGAGAGAGATACTTTGATCGAGTCGCGAAGTGAATCGATTTTGTCGATAACCAACTTCTTGAACGCCGTAAAGCAGTCGATTCGGTAACTATCGATTAAGCGATGTGTGCGGAAGCTTAAGTTTTACCCGTGTGAAAAACCGGTTTGTATAAATCGATTCCAAGTTTTATTTTTTAATCGGATGACGCGAAAAATATAGGTCCGATCGGATCGAAGCTTGGTGTCATTCTCGATCTTAACTTAGAATATGTATGCGCTTTTAAGATTGTGCGATGTGAGAGCGATTAATCAAAGCAGTAAAGGCACACAAGATTTATAGTGGTTGGACAAACCAAATTCTACGCCCACTCTTCCCTTTCAAGGGGCACCAACTTAACCGACTTAACCGATTTGGACTTAGTTTAGTGTGTTAGTCCAACACAAGACACCAACAGATGTTTTAAGAGTTCTCACTCAACCGATCCGAAATAAATCGCCTAGAAACCCTAGACTAAAATCTTGCTAAACAACTTATCCTAACTTGGGGTTTGGGTAAGATTGTTGAGGTTCCAACTATGAAATCTTTCCTCATGCGCAAGCAAGCCTAAAAGCTAGATGAAAAGATTTCTTGCTAAGAACTTATGGGATGAACACAATATAAAATAAGCTTGTTGTTGTGTTCTTCGTATGAAATCGACTATAGTTTGAGCTTCGTGATTATGTTGTTTGTCCAAGCATTTCCGTGTGTCACTCAAGTGTGATCCCATATTTATAGACCTTGAGATCAAAGAGCCGTTGGAGAGCAATTTGAATCTCGAGGCTATTTTAAATAGAGTTGCGAGCTTGATGTGGCGTCTTGAGAACGGCATGGTGAAAAGCGTGAAAGTGTATTTTATAAGCGTTTGAGAGAAAGCAACATCGAATCCCTTGATGTATCGACTCTGTTCATCGTGTCTCTTCCTTATTGGATGGAAGCCTTGCTTTGCGGTGTTGTTCCTCCAACTAAGGTTGGTACTCTTCTTGTTTAGATCGCAGGCGTATGATAAGATGAAACATCGGTTTTTCATCTTATGAGTGATTTGATCGATCTGACCCCGAATCGATCTACGATGGAGTTTTTTACGGCGCGCTATTGACTTAGCTTCAACCTGGTGACTCCGGCCGATGTAGGTCTTCAGTGCGATCTTCGAAGTCATCGATCTTCTAGTATTCGAGGTTTGAGCTTCATGACTTCCATTGAGTTATCGACTAGATCGAGTTGTCGATCTTAAGATTCGGTTTAACGTTACGCCTGTCGGATATCAGCTTTCTTCTGATTCTTCAGATCTGACCTTTACATATTGAGTTCCCCCTCAATATGTGACCTATCTATTACATCAGTTTTTCTATACAATCATTATCAATCGGTCTCCTATCGCAAATAATGTAAACATCGATACCTAATGTGTCCGATTGGTCCTATTACATGTGTTTTTGGAACTTTCATCAAAACTATAAATTTCCCAACAATTTCCCCTTTTTTTGATGAAACCAAAACACCGAGAAACCAAACAGTTGATAAGTATAAAAAACGATTAAAGAGCAAGTAATCAGAAGACAAAGAGATTTTGTCTTGGGATCAGAAAAAATAAACTTTTCATTAGATATGTTGATTACATGTTACATCAGAAAAGTTTTGAATTTAAAAGCAGCTGATCCCTAGACGTCTTCTGAATCTTCACTCCTTGGGCTTGTATCCTTCTGGCATTTCTCTTTGGTCTTGTGGAACGTTGAAAACTGATAGAGTTTCCATTTGACATCGCTTGTGCAAGACTTGATCGAGTTATATGCGATTTGCTCAAGATGTCAAAGTAGAATCTCTCAAATGCCAGTCTGTCAAATGAGCCATCTGCCTTCTTCGAGTATATTAACAGATCATACTCTTGGCGAGATATCTTTACATTTATAAGCTTGGCCTCATTTTTCGAGATACTTCGAAAAGTCGGATATTTATTACAGAACCGGTTGAGGAACTCATCATCGGTGATTCTTCTTTTGGAACAAGATCAAGGACAAAAGCATCAAGAAGCCATTCACTTCGATCTTATTCCATTCCTCAAACCTCTTAGCGTGGCAAAGTAGATTTTTGGTATGATCTCGCCGACTCTTTGCCGCGGTAACCGAGGTTCCGTGCAGATTTTCCGGTCAATCCTTTCTTAGCCCTTGATTTGAACTGTTTCAACCCTTCGCTTGTGCCCTTTTTTTACGCCCTTCTTTCTTCTTCACCATACATTCTTTGGACAATCTTCTGACTAGCTCCTTATCACCAGATCTCGACTAGTTGTGCTTTCGGTGACTTTCTCGGTGCGAAAGGATTGGTCCAGATTTTGATGTCCCAAGCACCAAGCTTGACCTTTCTTGCAATTGAGCTTTGTCCATGGGCCTTATCTTCTGATGTGTCAGTTGGTTTCTCAGATCCTTCCCCCTTTTTGGTTTGATCAAAAAGCGCATTGAGGTGGGAAGTCAGAGACCCAAAGTTGATCGATAATGCTGATTTAGATCATTAGCGAGATAAACTGAAGTTTGAGTGTTAGATTCGAAGCAGCTTGTAATCGGCCTCTGTCTTGGCAGTTTCCATTGTAGCAGAGAGTGTCCAAATCATTTTGTCAAATTTCTCTTCTCGATAACTTTCGAGCCTTTTTCTCGGTGGCGTCGAGAAAAGAAGATTGATTTTGATCCACTGTTTCAAATTTTGTCATCAATCGATTTTTGTAAGCTCAAAGCAGAACATGGTGGTCATGGATTGGGAGAACCGATCTCGATTGCTTCGATTTGTTTGAGACTAATTTGTCTACGATCGATTAGCACTCCTCAATCTCTTTTTTTTCGGAGATCTTTGAGACAAGATCGATCTCTGAAGTTGATCGATGGTGATTTGAGATGTAGGAATTGGATCCATCACTTGATCGAGGTTAGGTTGTTTGTGCCTCCGGTGGTTGGTCGTGTCGCAATGACACGGTTCCACTTTTCATCCAGCAGACTCTGCATTCTCCATTTGACACATTTACGGAGCTTCTTGAGCGATCTCAGCTTTTTCTTCTTCCGCAATTCCAACTTCCCGTGGATCGAGCTTTCACAGTTTATCGATATGAGCTCATTTGGTGATCCCACTTTGGCGAGACTTCCTCATATCGAAGTCAAAATCTGCGAACTCATCCGCACCACCCATCTGTTCAACAAGTAAGATAAGATCGAGAAGCTTTTTATCTGAGATCTCTCGGTGAGGATCTCCATGACTTCTTCTCTCGATAGCGGGATGGGCGACCGATTGTGGATACATCTCATCAATCTCTCGTTCAATTCTTAGTCCGACCATTTTTCCGGTGATGGTCTTTGTTGATCTGATCTGAGGAATTATCTGTCCAGATTGTTGGATGAGATGTGGAGGCTTCGGTTGTGCTTGAGTCGGCGGAAGTTATGCGATTGGTTCGACCTGAAGTGGTTTCGGCCAGTAGTGGCGCTTTATGTCTGGTTCGGGTTCATGAGCGGTGAACTAGCGGAGTGACATGCTTCGGCGGCCTTTAGTCCGAGCGGTGAATAAACTTTGAGGTTGAGAAGGAGATTTATCACTTGTGCTTCTACCTCAGTTATTCTGGCGAGCCCCTCGGGTTGAGAAGCTTGCTGTCGATTCTGTTCTTTGTTGCGCCAACATGATTCGGCGCTCTTTCTTCTTCGACTCATCTTCTAGTGCTAGAGTCATGGTAGCTTGCTTTGCTTTCTTTGGCCTCTTCTCTGGGCCTTCACGATTTTTCGTTTCTTTTTACGTGGAGCATTTGGTGTGGATGAGGCGCTTTTTTGCTCTTTCCTTTCTTGATTTTTGTTGGAGTGGGCTCCTTGTCATCGTCGGTGGCCCATATATAACCGAAGTTGATGAGAGGAAGGCATTGTAGGACTTCATCCATTCTCGATTCCATTCGGCCGCTTGGCGGTTTGTCCTTCAATATAAGCGCAACCTTGTTGAGATTTGGTCGACTCTCTTTTTCGAGAAAAGACACCTTTGGATTCATTGACTCCAAATTTTTCGTGTTCTTGGAGCAAGATGGCTTTTCGAGGAAGCCGTGCCAATTGATGTTACGAGCCCCATCAATTATTCTTTGCCATCTTTGTACATTTTGGTGATGTGAGAGCATCGGGCTAAATGAGATTCCCATGATCGTTCTTGAGAATGTCAAACAACATCTGTACTTTCTTTTGAGCATTGGCCCGATGAATCCGGCTTTTCGATGTTTGTCCGCCTCTCTTAAGAGCTCCTCTCGATTTCTTCATCCTCATTCTCCCCTGTAGTGTGCGGTGAGATTCGCCCTTTGGCAAGTTTGAAGCAGACGAGTGATGTCTCGCATTTGTCGATCGATTTCTTCTCCGTTGATCGACGACATCGGTTCGTCTCTGGTTTTTTCAGATCCACACTCAAATTTCGCAAGAATTGAAGTGCTTCATCTTCGCATCTTTGGATTGCGATGGAGCAGAGCAATATGTTTCGATCCGGCCTTCTCGAATTTGTTCCACCTCCATGGATTCAGAATCCTCGGTGGTTCCAAACCGAAACGAACTTATCCTCAAAGATCTTCAAGTTGCCGATTCCGATAGTTGCACATGATCTTTCCTAGTCCATGAGTGGCCATCTACAGGTGAGATAGACTCATTAAATTTGTGCATAATCAATATCAATATCATACCGCGGAAAACAAAAGGCAATGAAGCAAAAATTTCGAAAAACAACTTTTGAAAACAAAGTTTTTAACGGAAAGAAAGATTCATCATTGTGCTTAAAAGAAAATATTACCAGATTCAAATTTTCAGAGAAGATTTTGAACTCTAAGAAATCGTTTTGAAACGTAGAGAAAATTTGAAGTTTTTCAAAGGAAAGTAATGCAAGTTTGTGAGCGAAAAAACTCGTAAGGTTTGATGAATCTTATATAGAGGCGGAGGGTACAATAAGACAAGATTTTGAAGATCAATCGTTTTGAAAAGATTTACGCCCCCAGATTTAGCGGTTTTGATCGTAGGGTCAGGAAAACGCACGTACACAAAACTTTTGGATTTAAAAGCACGATCAAGTAGCAGTTAATACATGTACCCCACGTCCGCATTAAATGATTTGCAGAGTACACGTCACAAGGATAGTGGGTACAGTAAGGCAAATAATATCAGATACGATCCGATAAATAAGTAAAGAACAAGAGAAAAAAGAGATCGTGTCAGGTTCCGTTGATCGATGTTGTAATCAATATTACTTGTCAATGTTGATTCCACTTGTTGATCTTAATCATTACGCTTAAGCCTTAAGAAATTTCCTAACCGATCCTTTCAACCGATCTTCTCCAACAGATCATCGATTTGTTGAAACTTCAGCTTAGCCGATCTTTTCCTGAGTACGCCTCGATTTCCCTTTTGATCCTCCTTGATCAGTTGAAGTCCCCCTTCAACCGATATTTCGACATAGATCGATATATCGATTTATTGGAGTTTCAAGCTCGGTGATCTCTCTCATCCGATCAAGCTCGTAAATAATCGATTTTGGTTGACCTCATCCCGATTTTTTTTGATTAAGCCAATTCTTGGGATAAGAGTTACCGCCAAAACTTAGTCTAGAGTAGTAGCTTCTATTCCCTAAGTAGGCGTGATTGACATGCGTAAATATCGCCTCGAATCTCGATATGTCAATCAACCGTAAATTTATCCAATTATATCGCGTGATTTCTACACTCATCCTTTTGATGCAAATTTCTCGGATAGGCTTCTTGAAATGAAAATTGCATTTGCATCCTTGCTTGGTCTCTATAAATTGGACCAAAGTTTTACACAACATCACCCATTCACCATACTTATCTTCTTTGTAAGAATCATGTATCTTGGTGAACCCTTGTTTCCGGTGAGACTTTAAAAAACACTTTTACACCCTTTTATATGGTTTCACCTTCTCAAATCAACCCTTTGCATCCCTTATTCTTTGTTTTCTTCATCATCTTCGATTTCACGATTCGATTCTTTAAAGCTTCTCTACCACCTGTGGCGGATCTCTTTGTTGCAACCGAGAAGACACTTCTCCTAACCGTATGCACCTTGTGTGTCTATCCGGATGACGTAACCAGAACCATCGGACTTAGTCGGTATAAAATATCAAGACATGTGCCCATGAGATCGACGACCAACTCTTTTGGCACACGTGCTCCATTTAACAAATTGGAGAGCCCTACTATTCTTCCTTTTAGGGCTCGTGCTTAAGAATCCTATTAAGGCCTCTGTCGCTCCGCTTTTTCTTGATCTTGACTTTTATGCGACCGCTTTGGGATTCGTTTTTAAAGCCTCTCTCACCCCTTGTTAAGTGGGGGAAAATGAGAGTTTAAAATCTCTCTCTTTCCTTCACTTACGGGGGGTTAGGATGAGGGTTTAGGGTTATAGGTTTAGGATTTTGGTTAACATTTATGTCTTCGACCTCCGGGTCTTCTTGTACTTGTAACACGTAATGTAACCTCACCTTCGGTTTTTATCAATGAAAAGTTCATTATTTCATCGTTGTGTAAATTTCTACTTTCTTATGCGATTGTTAGCTCTTAATCTCTGAATCTTGCTTGTTGAATATCGCCTAAAACGAATCACAAAGAAATACTATAACCAAATTGATTTAATCGGATAATCCTTTAAATGAGCATTTTCCTTTAATCGATAAACCTTGAATCGATCGGTTCCTTTAAACCGATAGACTTTTTAAATCGATAAACTAAAATCGTCGGTTCCTTTGGATCTGGTAGCGTGTAAGTCCGATCGATTTTTGCTTATCGATCTCTTGAGATCGGTTAAGATACCAAACTCAATGATTTCTCTCGATCCGTTAGTCTCTTAACCACTAGTTCTCGAGAACATTCCATCAAACATTTTCGGTGACATTTCTCCAAGATCTAGAAGTCCTAGCTCATTGCATAAATCTAATCGAATCGATCTCGGCTAGTGGCTTGGTTAGAATATCGCCTTACGTATATCGGTATGAATCTTTTCCATTTCGATATTCTTCTTTTCAACGTGATCTCTTATGAAGTGGTGTCGACATCCACATGCTTGCATCTTGTATGTAGAACCGGATTTCGAGTGATTGCAATAGCACTATTATCTTCATCAGAATATAGGTAATGCGTTCTTAGCTACAATGTTGTAATCCTCACCGCCGACCGAGCCAGAGCGATTGGGAACAACGACTTCCTATGACCATATATTACGCTTCAGCTTGTTGATGTCATGAATCGATGTCCGCTTTTTTGAAAACCACGAGATCGGTTTACTTCCTAAGAACCGACATGTTCCCGAGGTTGATTTTACATCGATCTTGCAACCTCCATAATCGTAATCGAGAATACCCACTAAGTTCTAGATTATTATTCGATGGGTAGAATAAACCAAGGTTTATTGTTCCTTCAGATACTTAAGAATCCGCTTAGTCGCTTTCTAGGTGGTGATCATTGGATTTGCTTGAAATCTTGCACATACACCCATCGCAAAAGTGATATCCGGGTCTGCTTTGGCGTCGGTATAATAAAGATCCAATGAGAGCCCTATATTCTTTCGATTGTGAATACCCTTAGCAACAAGTCTTGCCTTATTTCGGTGATAACATTTTTCTCATCTCTCTTGTTCTTGAAGATCCATTTCGTGCCAATTACGTCTTGATGACCTCGGGTGCGTCTACTAGTTCCCATACTTCATTTCTCTCGAACTGTTCCATTTCCTCCCTGCATGGCTAGAATCCGGTTTGCGTCTTGTAATGCTTCCTCTATTGTAGTTGGTTCCTTCATAGATGATAACAAGAATACATGGCACTTTCACCAATCGATGTCTAGTTTTAATTTTATCGGGATGGGTCTCCGATTATCGATCGGTTGAATGACCGGGTTATCCAGTCCTTCGCTCGATTTAAATGGGTTTTGAGAACATCGTCCGTTTCGATAAAATCTTATTACTAGTGATTGGGAGTGGTGCAAGGTTATGGTCCACTTGATAAGAACAAGTCTCGGTGATGTTGGAATCATCATGTGTCGATGTCATTCGTGAGAACTTCAGAGTTCCCCCGAACCCGGATGGTTCGATTCTTTCTTATCTCGGTGAATCGGCTTTTTTTCATCGACAGGTTGTTCGTACCTTAGGATCTCGATTGATCCGGTGAATCGCCTAGATCTGGAATGTAAATTGATCTGATTTCGATCCTTTTCCTTGATCGTTAGTCGATCCATTTTCGAATATCGAGTTACGTAGATCGGTACTTTTGTTTCGAGGCGATTTCTCTTGATCGAAGATGCTTCATCAAAGGTTACATGGGGTGTTTCTTCCACAACTAGGGTTCGTTTTGTTGTAGACCCCCGAACGCTTTTGCTAGATGAGGAATACCTAGAAATATACCCTCATCGGACTTGGCCTCAAAAGTCTTCAAACGGACTTTTCCCATTGTTGTGTATGAAACACTTGCACCCAAAAACATGGAAGTAAGAAACACGAGGTTTTCTGCCCTTCCACAGTTCATAGGGTGTTTTGTAGTGAGCCTTAGTCAGGAGACATCTGTTCTGCGTATGGCATGCAGTGTTGATTGCTTCTGCCCAGAAACGGTTTGGTATCACATGTTAAATTTTAACATTGTTCGGCGGCTTCTTTTGAGAGTTCGTTTCTCCGCTCAAATTTACTCCATTTCTGTTGTGGCGTCCTCGCAGAATTTGAAGTTTCATGTCAGATACCATACTTAGAGCAAAAAATCAAGAATAAAGGAGTTCGTAAATTGCATACCTTTATCGATCTCGATTTTTACTCTACCGACACCCTTCTCATTTTGTAATCTTCTTAGCATTTCGGGTATCTTTGTTGTCGTCTCATTCTTCTTATGTAAGAATATAACCTGTAAACTTGGAATAGTCATCCACGATTACGAGTGTATTTCGTCCGTTGAGATCGACCGGTGTAATCGGGTCCAAACAGATCCATATGAAGCATTTGCAAGACTTTCTATTTGATCTTTGGTAGGAAATTCCTTTGAATGAAGCTTTGACCTGTTTTCCCTTCTGACATGCAGTACATGTCTGATCCTTTGAGAACACTTCATTCGGAAGTCCTTCCACTAGAGACATCCTAGCTATCTTATTAAGAGTTTTAAAGTTCAGATGGCTCATTCTTTTGTGCCAGAGCCAACTGCTACTTTTGGAACTCTTAACAATCAGGCACGCATTTCTTGGACAACTGTTCCAATCAGCTGTGTAGATCGTCCCTTTTCTTGAACCAGTTAGCAAAATCTGTTGAGTGACTCGATTCTTGATAGTGCATTGATCAGTCGAGAACTCAACACTGAATCCGTTGTCGCAGAATTGTGAAACCGATAATAGGTTGTGCTTCGGGCCTTCGACATCTGAGACTCCGATTATTTGTACATCATCATTCTCTAAGGTTCAACCCTTTGGTATAACCAAAGTTATCATCATAGAAAAGAGTACACGCGGGCCTTTCTGTTCTATGTAGGAACTGAGGAGATGTTTGCTTCCAGTCATGTGCCTTGAGCATCCACTATCGATGTACCAGATAGTTGCTTGCACACCTCCTTTGTTGGCCAGACCCACGCGAACCTGCAATCAGATCAGGTTTTAGGTACCCCTTTCGGATTGGGTCCTGAGGGGTTAGGTTTGGATTTGGGGATCCATACAAACAGAGCACTTCTATTGTGATCGGTCGGATCGAAGGCCCTGATTTGTCTCCCATACCTGTCAACATAATCATACTTATCCTCATATGCTTTCTGATTTGTATGATTACTTGTGTGAACCTTGGATGACTTAGAAGACTTATAATTTAACTTTTCGGTTTTGTCTTCTTTTTATCCAATGTGGTTCAAAAAAAAAATGACCCTAAATTTTCGACTATAGGGGGGGTAAGATCATTTGCTACCATCAAAAGATTCATATCCTTTTTCGCATAGATGGTTTTCGCAGTTTTTACGAAGCATGCTTATTAGGCGGTGACCTTGGTGGGTCTCAGATTAGACTTCCCTTTTGTAGGTTGTCTTTTTCGATTCTCGATCTGTTGATCGAGGTTGAGGTCTCTTCGTAAGAACGGGTTCTTCCGTTGATTCCTCGGTGATGCTTTACCGGTTGGGGTCCATTTCGTTTCCCTTTACGGTTAGGCACTTGCCTTTACTCGCTCAACCGGTCTCTTACCCCTATTAAATACAAGTTTAGCTTTTGGTGTATCTTTTTTGAAATTCGATGCGATTACACCTTTTCGAGATGAATCGATCGGGGCTTTTGAGGATGTGGAGGGTTTCTCATAGCCAAGTCCCTCCTTATCAATCTTTTTTCGAAAATAGGCGTTCATGTCTTAATCGGTTTGAGATGATTTTGAAAAAACATCTATTTTATTACGCAGATTATCCTCGAGGATTTGGACTTTCATGCATTGAATAGCTCATCGAATTTTGCTTGCAAGATTTTGAAGTCATCGACTTTGTCGTCTGTTAATTTCCATCGATCTTTGATCTGCTTTTCTGATCGAAGCTTTAACTTCGAGAATTTTAAATTCCTCGATTACCTTTCGAAAGCGGTTCGGTGATCTAAGTTCGAGAGGCTTTTCCGAGATCATTTTCTTGACAAGTGATTATTTCTAGTCCTCACTTATCATTCTCGGCTTCCACAATAGCATAAGTTTCTCTTTGCATTGGAGAGATCGTCAAGCAATTGCTCGAGTAGAAGCTGCAGTCAATCTCCCGGCCGGGTGTGCTAATGATAGCAAGTGTAGAAGCGAACGAAGGGGTTTGGAGGTTACCTCGAATTTGGTCCTCCACGCCATCATCGGTGAGTTCATCATCGTCGGCGAGAATATCGGATCTTCATTTTCATAGAAGTCGACAGCCTTCTTGATCGATCAAAGGAAGTCTTCTCTACGAGGAGTATCCGAGTCTTGGAGGGCGGATAGGAATCGTCAATTCTGACGTATCAAGCAACCATGGCTCTTACGTCTCTATACCGTTGCTCTCTTTTGTTCCTCTTTTCTTCCCTCTCTCTCGGCGTCAGTGCAGGCGGTCGTGCTATAGTGACTGGCTTCTCCTCCGATTGAAGACGCTCACCGGATCCACAGTTCCTTTCCTTCGGTGAATCACTCCGTCTGTATGACCTATCGGTGATTTCCCTTTTCGATAGTAATCCGAGTTTCTTATCCGATTTCTCAAGCTTCCCAGTAAGCAACGCGATCTGATTACCCTGACTTAATATATTTCCAATGGGTTCATTGGCCTTTGTTCGCCTCTTTGGTTGCCTTTGAAAGCAACCGATTTTGAAGTCGAGGTTTCAAAGAGGGACCTCGTCTTCATCGACTTGACCTCTTTTCAATCAGTCGAACTCGTGAGCTTTAAGACTCAAGAACAAGCTACTAGGTTTCATTCTTGAAATATCCTGGCAATCTTTGATTACCGTGACCTTCATGTCCCACTTCTTGGTGAGAGACCTTAGGATCTTATAGTTGATATCTTTATCAGACATCTCTCTACCAAGTTCTCGAAGCTTGTTTATAGACATTGTAATTCTTCCATCGAGTTCGTTGATGGTTTTCGATTTGGCAAGATCTTGGTTTCTCGAACTTCACCGGTTCGCTTTTGAAGACTACCGTCTTTTATCTCATTCATTTCCCTCGCAGATCTCGCCCGAGTATCCCACATTGCTTTCATGCAGATTTGAGATACTTAATCTTTTCTTTGGTGACCTTATCCATTGTCTTCATGATGATATGTCTTGCAAATGGTGTCCAGTATCGCTTTTCTTTCTTACGTGTCCATCGTTTGGGCTTTTTTTCACAAGACTTCCGTGGGAAAGTCCGGATCTCCTCCGATCGCGGATTGTCGTAGTAAATGATGATGGGTCCTCTCGATGACTTCCATCATTCTGCGCCATCGATCGAGCCTAGATGGTTGGACATATATATGGCCCAATCTGCATACTCATCAATTGAGAACTTCGGCAGATCATGATACATACCGGACGTGTTATCCATGCTGAGTGATTTTGGAAAATGAATGAGTTTTTAAAACGGTTTTTCAAGATCAGTTCAGTTGACCACAATGACACAGAGTCAGTGGTCGGAAGAACCAACCGCTTTGATACCACTTGTAGGTCCCGAACGGGTTAAGTGAGGGCAGAAGTCTAGAGGGGAGGGGTGAATAGACTTCTGAAAAACTTTTCGTGCAGATCAGGTGTGAGAGCAGATAGCCTGATCAGAGTGCGAGTGAATCGCTTTTGGTCGATAACCAACTTCATGAACGCCGTAACAGCAGATCGATTCGGTAACTATCAGATTAACTGATGTGTGCGAAGCTTAAGTTTTACCCGTGTGAAAAACCAGTTTGTATAAATCAGATTCCAAGTTTTATTTTTTAATCGATGACGTAAATATCAAAGTCCGTCGGATCGAAGCTTGGTGTCAGTCCTCGATCTTAACTTAGAATATGTATGCGCTTTTAAGATTGTGCGATGTGAGAGCGATTAATCAAAGCAAATAAAAGGCACACAAGATTTATAGTGGTTCTGGACAAACCAAATCCTACGGCCCACTCTTCCCTTTCACAAGGGGCACCAACTTAACCGACTTAACCGACTGGACTTAGTTTAGTGTGTTAGTCCAACACAGTACACCAACAGATGTTTTAAGAGTTCTCACTCAACCGATCCTGTAAATCAAGATTTCTAGAAACCCTAGATCGAATCTTGCTAAACAACTTATCCTAACTTGGGGTTTGGGTAAGATTGTTGAGGTTCCAACTATGAAATCTTTCCTCAGCGTATAAGCTGCCCTAAAAGCTAGATGAAAAGATTTCTTGCTAAGAACTTATGGGATGAACACAATATAAAATAAGCTTGTTGTTGTGTTCTTCGTGCGGAAATCTGACTATAGTTTGAGCTTCGTGATTATGTTGTTTGTCCAAGCATTTCCGTGTGTCACTCTGAAGTGTGATCCCATATTTATAGACCTTGAGATCAAAGAGCCGTTGGAGAGCAATTTGAATCTCAGGCTATTTTAGGTAGAGTTGCAGGCTTGATGTGACGTGCTTCAGGAACGGCATGGCTGAAAGCGTGAAAGTGTATTTTATAGCCGTTTGAGAGAGCAACATCGAATCCCGCGAGTATCAGCTCTGTTCATACGTGTCTCTTCCTTATTGGATGGAAGCCTTGCTTTGCAGTGTTGTTCCTCCAACTAAGGTTGGTACTCTTCTTGTTTAGATCGCAGACGTATGATAAGATGAAACATCAGTTTTCATCTTATGAGTCGATTTGATCGTCACCGAATCGATCGATCCACCGATGGAGTTTTTGGCGCTGTTGACTTAGCTTCAACCGGGCCGACTCTACCGATGTAGGTCTTCCGTCCGATCTTCCGAAGTCATCCGATCTTCTAGTATTCGAGGTTTGAGCTTCATGACTTCCATTTGAGTTATCGACTAGATCGGTTTGATCCGATCTTCCGATTCGGTTTAACGTTACGCTCAATGGGATATCGAACTTTCTTACGATTCTTGGATCGACCTTTACATATTAGTTCCCCTCAATATGTGACCTATCTATTACATCGGTTTTTCTATACAATCATTATCAACCTGGTCTCCTATCGCGATAATAATGTAAACATCATTACCAATGTGTCCGACCGGGTCCTATTACATGTGTTTTTGGAACTTTCATCAAAACTATAAATTTCCCAACATGTTGGCATCATCATCCTGATCACTTTCTTCTTTGGACTTGGAGTCCTTCCTTTTGGATGAAGATCCCTCAGCTTTCAGGTCCTTCTTCTTCTCAGTTGATCTGTCCTCGGGTTTCTTCCGCACTGTGATTCTGTAATAGTTTTTGTATTTTTTTCATATCGATTATTAAGTCTTTCAAACCTCCTTGCCATCGGTCTTTAGCTTATCCTCAAGCTCATCCTGATTTTTAGCAAGGGAGTTCTCAGACTCTCTAGTTTTACAGATTTTATCCTTGGCCTTAAAAGCCACATTCTTACTAGATGATGAATGATCTTTGCTGTCAACCTTTTTAGATTTCTTATCAATTACGAACTCATAGGCTTCAGCTCAGAGAAGACTTGTTGGTATGGCATTGAATTAATGTTTTTGGTGTTTTCAATCACCATTGCATGTATATCCCATTTCTTAGAAAGACCTCTAAGAATTTTCAATGCAACTTCTCTCTGTGAATATTTCTTACCAAGTGCATTTAGATCATTCATCTTTGCTAGTGAATCGACTTCCAATTTGTCTATAGATTCACCTTCATCCATTTTTTCAAAACTATCAAACTTTCCAATTGCAACCGAAAGTTTGTTTTCCTTGATATGATCGTGCCTTGGCACATTATGCCTAGTGTATCCCAAATTTATTTTGCAGTATTACAGTGAGAGATCATTCCCATCACACCATCATCAATTGTACTGTATAGTGTGTCTTTAGAAATATAGTCTAGATTGACTAACTTCCTCTCCTTAGGAGTCAGTTGGTCATCAGACTTAGGAAATTCTGCTCTAGGATCGTTTCTCTCATTTTACATTTCCTCTGGGATTCACCACAAGAAATTGGAATGGCCCTTCAGAGACCACTCTCCACATCGTTCATGTTTAGAATATAGGTGAGCTGCATTCTCCGTCTCCATAAATCATAGTTCTCCACCGAGAACATGAGAAGTTTTTAGAAGACATTTTATCTGAGTCTTTTAAGAATTCAAACAAATATGATCCATTCCAGATAGACCACAAGTATTTTTAGAAAATAAAACTTTGGTCAACAAAGCAGTGGTCAAGTTGAACCACCGCTTCCCGATACCACTTGTTGGTCCGGTGCAAACGAAGTCTTACACGTGTATGGGGGAATACACGTGTTCAAGATTTTTAAAACTTTTCTTCATCGAGGTCACTTGGGTCAAGTTGTCCCGATGATTTGGTCTCGAGAAGCACAAATCGCCTCCGAGTCAAAGTCTATCCGGAGATAAAGTGATCCGAAGTCGCTTTCGGATACCTCGAGATAATCCCAACTGAGTCCTGAGTTTTCAGAGATCCTGAGTTGCTTGGATCAGATAACTAACTTGCTGAACCCTCAGAAGAGTAAGTTCAGTTTGGTAACTATCTGTTCTAGCTACGTAGATGTGCGGAATGGTTGGCCCTTAGTTTATACTCGTTTTAAGCTTTTGCTGAAAACCTTCCTTTAATGGAATATTGATTAGGTTGTGATTCAATTTATATGCAACTTTCAGTGGATTGATTCCAACTGAAATATCAGTGAAAATATGCTTTCAAGACAAAGTAATGCAACAGATAAATCAAGCAAAAACAGAAAGCAAAAGAACACAAAGAAATTATAGTGGTTCAGAGACTCAAGCTTCTACGTCCACTCTCCCTGATCTTTTCAGAGAAATTCACTAATCACTTCCTAAGGCTTTCTGACTACCTCTGTAGTTTACTAACCTTTCTAATTTTGAGCTTTCTGACTACCTCGGTAGTTTACTAACCTTTCTAATTTTGAGCTTTCTGACTACCTCTGTAGTTTACTAACTCAAAACTCACACAAGCTTTCTGTCTATCCAAGATAGATTACTCACTTCTTCTCTAGAGCTTTCTGACTACCTCAATGTAGTTTACTTACTCTTTACAACTCCAATCTCACCAACAGTCACACTCAAACTACCTCACCAACAATCACACTCAAACTACCTTACAACTCCAATCTAACCAACAATCACTTTCTGAGAACGGGAAGCCTGGAAGTGGAGTAGTGGACGACTACACAACCGGAATTAATTTCTAACCTAATCTATAATTTGTTAAGTTTTTATTTATATAATCTCCTATTCAAAAGATAAGATGTTTTAGCTTATTGCATTATTTACTTTTTGTTTGATGTTCTGGCTTTTATTTCCTTACACTGCCCTTATTTAATACTCTTTCTTTACTTTCTTATTTTACTCCCTATCATGTCATTAAAGATAATTTATTATTAAATAAGGCTAATTTTGGTATAATTTTTTTTTATTAATAAACGTGCAAAAGACCAAAACATCTTATATTTTGAATAAAAGGGAGCATACATATTATATTATTATTATTATTATTATTATTATTATTATTATTATTATTATTATTATTATTATATTAACACAAGTGGGCTAAACGGGCTGGCCCGTTTAGCCAGCGGGCTAATTGGTCCGGGCCAAAAAGACCTGATTTTAAACGAGCATACCATTTGTAGCGCCCCGAAAATCGATGCCCCTCACTTAGGAGAAAATCATTTGACGTTAAAAGAATTTAAATTTTTTACACTTAAAGCGATTAAAGCGGAAGACAACCTCATAAAACACGAGTCTATTTTTTTTTCTTTCTTTTAAGTGCCTAATCATGCCTGTGTCTAACTCGTGTCTTACCCACATTTCTAAGCCAAACACATAATTAAATAAGAGAGTTTCAAAATTAGGTTAACATGCACATAAGTATATTATAATTAATTAACTTAATATGATAAGATAGGTTACTTGGGACATACCAGTCATGCATGCAATTTTAACATTAAAAAGACCAGTACATTATCCTAACAGTCTGAAAAAGCTTTGATTACCTGACCTAGCAATGTTCACGTAATTATGAAATCAAACGTTTAAAATAACAGTTTAATATTTCAAAGGACCAACTAGTAGTTTGTAAATTATTCAACCACTTGTTAAAAAAATTTCATATATAATTTCAAACCATAATTTAAGATAAACAAATACTTGATCCACTTCTTACATAAGTTTTAAAACACATTAAACAGGTTTAACGGAATCCCCCCAGTCAGTCACACGTCCGTCTCGTCGTCAACAGGACCTGAAAATGTTAAAGTAGCATCATGAGTCTTCCCCCGAAGAGGAAGCCCAGTGAGATAAAACTTAATATGCAACTGTATTAAGAAAGTTATTTGATGCAAAAGAAATGAGTACATTCTAAGGCCCGTCGACCCGGCTATTCCACACAGCGTAATTCCACGCAACATAATCCACACAGAGCAAAATCCGAAGATCTGCTTATTTGCATCTTACACAAAAATTAAACTAACTAATACAAAAATAATTAAATGTTACCCACTTTCTTGACGTTTGGATTGGTAGGTGTTGTAACATGAAATAGTCTGACCTGCCAGAGGCGGTGATTCTCCATCTTACGCTTAGGGATGACTTCGCCTTGGCCATGTAGGTTGTGAGACGACTTAAAATGATGCGCAAGTCGCTAAGCGACTTGGAGGAGCATGAAGATCGTGTGGCGACCTGGAAGGTTGCATAGGTCAGCAGCGACTTGGTCTCGAGGTCGGTTAAAAGTAAGTATGGAGAAGATACGGGTAGTTAATAGGGCAGATATTGCGGATCATAATCATGGTATGTGTATCCAGGATCGAGGTGTTGGAATTTAGAGGCACGTAAACACGTAATACATGCGCAACGGAATTAAACAGTTCACCAACAACGAACACGTAATTGCATAATTGAATACGTATAATCATAAAGAGAAATCTTACAGTAAATCGTAGACATATTTCTCTACTATGGTATCCACGTAATCCCCGTTCACGGACTTGCACAGATTTTGCCAGTGTTGAATCTGAGATGAAATTTGCTAGGAAAATTCCTATTCTAGATTTTATGGAGAAATATGAATTAACGTCGTTTGTGAATTCCCATGAGCTTGTATATATAGGAAAGGCCCAACTTAAATCTTAAGCTAACCCAATTAGGGAAATAAAATCCCTAATCTTGAATTAAATTAATTCTTTTTAATTTAATTCCCTAAATATAAATCTCTACGGATTTAAAAGCCTTATATGAAAATCTCTACGATTTATTTCCATATACATTAAATCCTACAATTATATTCCAAATATAATTATTGGGAATTATTATTTAATTAAATCCGATTTAATTAAATATTAATAATAATTAATTCCAAATTAATCTATTATTAATTAATTCTCCATAAATTAAACATTAAATCCAATTTAACATTTAATCAACCAACTATAATCCGTAAAAGGGAATTGCTTGTTGTGTGACCCATAAGCCCTCATATATCGAGCGATTAGTCAAACTAACGGTCTTAATTGAACCCTAGACAATAAATCAGACATTCTCAATATATGAGGTGCGTTTAGAAACGATGCAACTACCAGAATCAAACATGGGCTATTACGATTTCCTCTTTTCATTCACGAATACTCGATTAATCTTTGAACACGATGAAGTGTCTATTCAAATAACTTAATCAATTTGTCTCAAATCACTAATTGATCATGTATGTCACACTTAGCCACAAAGTCTAAGTTGATGTGCATCGGCCGATGACTTTGATCCAATTATGATGAGAAGATGAGTATTGTAGGTCCCGAACGGGTTTCGTGAGGGCAGAAGTCTAGAGGGGAGGGGTGAATAGACTTCTGAAAACTTTTTCATGCAGATTAGGAGTGATTGCAGTTTGCCTGATCAGAGTGCAAGTGAATCAGTTTAGACTGATATTCAATCTTTCTGAGCGCCTGAGGGCAGATCATTTAGATATCTGTCAGAGTGACTGATAGTGCGGAAGCTTGTTTGTACCCGTGTGAAAAACTAGTTTTATCAAATCAGATTCTCAATTCAGTTTTCAATTGGCTGACTAAGATGTCAACCTGATCAGATCAGTTGCTTGGTGCAGACTGATATTAACTCAGAATATGTATGCAGTTTAAAGCTCAGTTATGTGTAATATTGTAAAGCAATAAAGAGCAAGTAAATGCACACAAGATTTTTATAGTGGTTCAGACAATCGGTCCTATGTCCACTCTTCCCTTATCATAAGGGGCACCAACTAAACCAACTTAACCAACTGGACTTAGTTTAATGTGTTAGTCCAACACCCAACAGATGTTTATCGAGTTCACACTCAACCGATCCCAGAAATCAGAACTAGAATCCCTAGTCTGAAATCTTGCAAAAACAAACTTAACCTAACTTTGAGTTTGGGTAAAGATTTGTTGTGGTTCCAACTGGAAATCTATCCTAGTGTTATGTAGCCAAATGCTAGAGGATATGATTTCTATGCTAAGAACAATGGGATGAACACTTAAGAATAATCTTCAAATTCGGTGTTCTTCGAGCGGAAATACTGCTATAGCTTTTGCTTCTTGATAATTTGCGTTAATATCGTTGTTCTGCTCCTTCGGTCTCTTCCTCACTTTTGAAGAGCAATCCCATTTTATAGACCACGAAATCAAAGAGCCGTTGGAGAGCAATTTGAATTTCGGGCTATATTTGGTAGGTTTGTAGGATTTGATGTGACGTGCTTCGAATATCGGCGTGGCCGAAGGCATGATTAACTCAGTTTGTGTCCGCAGCGTCGAATCCCGCATTGTCAGCTCTTTTTGTGCACGTGTCACTCTCTCATTGGCTTCACGAGTACGACACTTCAGTATTTGTCTATTTGTCGTTTGATATTCTTCTTCTAGAATATTCGTATGGCTGGTGTACCATTTTAGTTGTCACCAGGTGTGAGCTGACCTGATCAGATAACTGATCATCCTACCTGATAGAGTCTTCTGATGCAAATTGTCTGAGCACAATTTGCAGAATCGACTGATGTAGGTCTTCTGGTAGTCTTCTGATCTTTAGGTTACTCTGAGCCTCAGTGTCTTCAGTCATACTGAGCTTCAGGTTTCTCTGAGTCTTCAGGCTTATCTGAGTCTTCAGGTTTCTCTGAGTCTTCAAGCTTATCTGAGTCTTCAGGTTTCTCTGAGTCTTCAGGCTTATCTAAGTCTTCAGGTTTCTCCGAGTCTCAGTGTCTTCTGTCTTCACCTGATTATCTGACTTCTTCTTGTCTTCTGACTTGTCTTAGTCTTCTGATCATCTGACCTTATCTGGTCATCTGATAATTTGACCTGACCTATACATATTGAGTTCCCCCTCAATATGTGACCTATCTTTTACATCAGCTATCTATACATTTCAGCTAGTCATCTTAATCTGATTCTAAGTCATCAGTCAGCTAACAGATATGACTGGTTCTATTACAACCTGTTTTGGAACTTCCATCAAAACTAAATACAAATTTCCCAACAATTTCCCCCTTTTTGATGGAACCAAAACACTTAATCAGAAAAACAGATAACATGAGTAGGAAATGCAGATAATGAAAAACAGTACATACTTCAGAAGACAATAAGATGTTGTCTTAGAATCAGAGAGATAGAATATTTCATTCAGATAGGTGTGTGCATTACAGAATACATAAAAACGTACCTATCATCTGATTCCAAGTTGTCTTCCTCAGGTGTACTTGAACCTTTGAAGTTCTTTGGGGATACCAAACATCTTGTACATCCTTTGCATCAGCTTGTCCAAATCTTCTCTTCTATGGATCCCTCCTTTGTCAGCAAATCCATAGTAGGCATCCTTGAATTTGACAGCATCTAGCTTGTTGTCTGGACGCAAAGGTGGAAGAAGCTTTTCAAAGGGAGGAGCTTCAGGTATCAGTGACATGATCTTCCCTTCCTTCATCACCATCTGGTAGAAGTCCGGGTACTTCGTTTCTAACCAGTTCCGAAATTCATCATCATTTTCTGTCTGGTCTTGATGAATCGGAATCATCTCCAGGATGTATACGTCACACAACCATTCTGCTCTGATCTGATCCCCATTCTGGAAGCAGATCTAGCCGGGCACAGAGGATGTCTTTTACTGGTGCCGGAAAGGCTTTCTCTTCCCAAGCAATCTCCTCTGCTGCAGCTTCAGTCTTCCTCTTCCTTCGGATGTATGTGATGTTTAGTCCCTTAGCCTCTGCTAACTTCTGCTTCTTGATGGCAGCCTCTCTTATTCTCTGTCTGGTTTGTTCTTGAAATTGTTCAGGAGACATCTGGCTTTTGGTAGAGGATAATTGTCCTTGTCTCTGAACTTCAGCAGTAGCTTTCACCATTTCTTCCTCTTCAGAGTCTGCTCAGGTTCTTCTCGTTTGTCTTCTTCTGCTAGTTTCTTAGCGAGTTCAAGGCTCTTGGCCAGATCATCAATTTTCATTCTTTTCTATACAGGCGAAAAGAAGTCTTCAATCTTATCGACTCTGGCAATAACATCTGAAAGAACAATCTTCTGCTCAGTGATCTCTTTGCTATGTTGCTCCACAGTTTCTTTTAGATCAGCAACAAGATCAGTAGATGGAGTGGCTGGCAAGTCAGATACAGTGGGTTCTGGAAAAGATGTAATAGTTACCAACTGTGTCTGTTTTTCTTCTTTCTCTTGTCCTTCCCCCTTTTTGGTTTCATCAAAGAGGTTGGACAGCCTGCGATTCAGAGCAATAAACTGCCGTGTGATCTCCTCTCTGAGTTCCTCAACAACAAGAGGGGTGATCTGAGCGGTGGCAGAGGTGCAGGAGATAAAAAGCGTCTGAGAGCAAATTCAATGTCCTTTGTTGCTCGTTCTGTAGAAGCTGCAAAGTGCTTCCAACCCATATCCATGTGGTTGTGAGTCTTCTCCAGGGATGCCCAGACACTTTCCAGTAGCACCTGTGTCTCATTGAGCATGTCTGTCTGAACTTTGAGTTTATCAGACTGGAGAGTGAGCTTCTCGGCAAGAGGATTTACTAGTTGCATCACATCCGAAAGGATGGTATTGTGCATCTGTGAGAGTTTCTCCATTGTGAGACTCCTTTCTCTGTCAACCAGTTTTGTTTGCTCTTCTTCAAACTGCTTTATCAGATCTGCTGTGAGAGCTATGAATTTATCTTCAATAGCAGCCATTACCCCATTCTAAATCTTCTCAGCACAAAGATCTAGGGTATCAGAGCTCAGCATAGCAGTCTGGTCAGATGTTGAAGCCTTGCCAAGTTGGGTCTCATCTGAAGCACCCATTCTTAGTTCATCAGCAGCTCCCTCAAGATCTGTAGGAGGTTGAACAGTCTCCTCTCTAATATCAGCAATCCAGAACCTTTCATGAATCAACCATCTGATATCATCATCAGATGCCAATTCGACAACGCTATCAATCCCAACATTGTTCAAGCACTTCATCTCCAAGTCTACAAAGAAATCAGATCCCAGATTTTTCATGAGGATCAGAAATTCCTCGATGCTTTTCAATCTGATATCCCTCTAGAACACAATCTCTTCTATCTGAAGCTGGATGCCAGGATGTTGATCCAATTCAGGGCACAGGTCCAGCAGATACTCCTTCATTTGTTGCTTCACAATTCTTATGATCGGGCTTTCAGAGTCAGGTGAAGCAAGCACGGTTCTGGTATTGAAGGGGTTGTGAGAGATGGACACATGCTTGACAGATCTCTCAGGTTCTGGTGTATTGTTTGGAGAGTGAGATGGGGATATTTGTGATTCAGGTTCGTTTTCCACTTATTGAGGGGGTTCAGTTTCCTGAACAGGTTCAATGGTTGGGGGAGTGGGAGATCTGGGTGATCTGACTGGTGAGGGTGAGGGTGAGAATGTTTTGTGAGGAGAAGGTGGTGGTGATGATTTTGGAAGAAAGGGTGAAGGTGATTTGTAGGTGGGTGTAGGTGATCTTTATTTCTGAAAGATCTTGGTGAGAGGCAGAGAATCAGATGGTGATTCTTCCTCAGAGTGCTCCACTTCAGTTCCTCTGACAGCTTTCTCTCCTTCTTCTTCGATCATCTGCTCGTCCCTTACTTCACTGGCAGTGTGCTCAGAACTGACTGCTATCCTCACTTCTGATTCAACCTGAATCAGATCCTCCGTTCTGTGAACTTGCTGAGCAGAACTAGGAGCAGTCTTCAGAGGAGAAGTAACTCTCTTCAGACGTTTTTGTTGAGCATCTGGTTTCTTGGCCAGATCCTTCCTCTTCAACCTCATCTCTGGAATGGCCGTTCCCTGTGCTTCTGAAGATGCAGTTGCCTTTTCTTTTCCCTTCTTTTCTCCCTTTGGTTTGGGCAAATAAGGAGTAGGGTCCTCATCAGATTGTCCAGGCAGAGGCTCATCCTTGCCCAATATGGCCTTGTGCTTTGCTTGATACACCTTCGTACCATTCTCATTCCATTTGATGGTCCCGATTTTGAGGAAAACCCATGCGTGCGGAAGACTTGAGAAATGCATATAAAACAGGGGTGAGGGCAGAGTGATTCCTATTTTTTGCGCTTTAAGTTCATGTGTGTTGTTTTGCTTATAATCAAATGCATATGACAAGTATAAACATAAAGCAGTAAAGAACACACGATTTTATAGTGGTTCGGATGAAACCCGTCCTACGTCCACTCTTCCCTTCATGGGGCACCTACTTAACCAACTTAACCGACTGGACTTAGTTTAACATGTTAGTCCAACACCCAACAGATGTTTACCGAATTCACACTCAAACGATCCCAGAAATCAGAACTAGAATCCCCAGGAACAAACTTAACCTAACTTTTGGGTTTGGGTAAAGATTTGTTTGGTTTCCAACTAGGTTGAGATTTTCCCTTACATTTGTTTAGCCTCAATGCTAAGGATGGGAAAATCTCTCTAAGCTTAGGATATAGCATTTGTGCTTAGATCTAGGGTAGAACACTCTTGAATATATGCGTGTATTTCTTGCTCTGTGTTCTATGGTGGAGATGCTAGATGATTTGGCTCTGTACGCATTTCTCACACCTTTTCCACACTTGATAATGAAGGAAGAACTTGTATTTATAGTGTGGATTTGAATGTTACCGTTGGAGAGAATCACATTCAAATCCATACTATTCTGTAGCTTTTTGCAGCTTTTTCAGGCTTGTCGTCTTCCTCTCATTGGTCCACGTCAGCTGATTCTAACGGCTATATTCTTCAGGATCTTCTGAGTCTCAGGATCTCCAGTTCTATCTGAGCCTTCAAGTTATCTGAGCCTTCAGGTTATTTGAGCATCTGAGCCTTCAGGTTATCTGCGCATCTAAGCCTTCAGGTTATCTGAGCCTTCAGGTTTCTTGATTGGCCGAGACTTCTCTTGTCTTGACCTTATCCGTCGGGCATATTGACACTCAAAGGCTTCGAGTTGGCTCTTCTGAATCCAGACATCTTGACCTCGGTCACATTGACTAAAATATCGATTTCTTCTTTGCTGATCGATCGTCTCGGTCGACCGATCGGATCAACACCTCTTCGGATCAACATATCGGGGATAAGCGTCAGTCGATTACATCGAGGTTAGCATATCAGGTTATCATATCTGATCTCGATCACGTCTGATCTCGATCAGTCTCATCTGCTCCTCTTCATATCTGATCTCGGTCACCTATGGTCTTAATCAGTCTCATCTGCTCCTCTTCTGATCTGCAACCTTCTCTTCTGTTTTGCTGGCTTTAGCTTTTCTTCACATTTGATTTGCACAACTCATCAGTTAACTCTGGAACTCATCTGATCTCGATCAGTCTCATCTGCAGCCTCGTCTGATCTCGATCATCTACGTCTGATTTCATGAGTTCCCCCTCAATTTGTTCTCTCGTTTCCCCTTAACTTGTTATCTGTAGATTAGCTTCAAAAACACAAGTTGATAATGTTTTGGCATAATTTATCAAAACTAAAATATCCCAACAACTTCCCCCTTTTTGATAATGATGCCAAAACATTTAAAATATATGCATTTATACAGAGATCGGGTTTTTGTTTTAAAAGATCAGTTCAGGTGGTCACTTTGAAAATCGTGAATTTTTTGAACTCCTGCTCTAATACCACTTGATGGTCCCGATTTTGAGGAAAACCCATGCGTGCGGAAGACTTGAGTAATGCATATAAAACAGGGGTGAGGGCAGAGTGATTCCTATTTTTCGCGTTTTAAGTTCATGTGTGTTGTTTTGCTTATAATCAAATGCATATAACAAGTATAAACATAAAGCAGTAAAGAACACACGATTTTATAGTGGTTCGGACGAAACCCGTCCTACGTCCACTCTTCCCTTCATGGGGCACCTACTTAACCAACTTAACCGACTGGACTTAGTTTAACGTGTTAGTCCAACACCCAACAGATGTTTACCGAGTTCACACTCAACCGGTCCCAGAAATCAGAACTAGAATCCCTAGTCTGAAATCTTGCAGGAACAAACTTAACCTAACGTTTGGGTTTGGGTAAAGATTTGTTTGGTTTCCAACTAGGTTGAGATTTTCCCTTACATTTGTTTAGCCTCAATGCTAAGGATGGAAAATCTCTCTAAGCTTAGGATATAACATTTGTGCTTAGATCTAGGGTAGAACACTCTTAAAAACTTATGTGCATTTACTTGCTCTTTATTGCTTTACACTATTACACACAACTGAGCTTAAAATCACATACATACTCTAAGTTAACACCAGTCTGCACCAAGCAACTGATCTGATCAGGTTGACATCTTAGTCAGTCGATTGAAAACTTACTTGAGAATCAGATTTGATAAAACTGGTTTTTCACACGGGTATTAACAAGCTTCCGCATTATCAGTTAAACTGACAGATATCAAACTGATCTACCCTCAGGCACTCAGTAAGATTGAACATCAGTCCAAATTGATTCACTCAAGACTCGATCGAAGCAAACCGCAATCACACACGATCAAGACGAAAAAGTTTTCAGAAGTCTATTCACCCCTCCCCTCTAGACTTCTGCCCTCACGAAACCCGTTCGGGACCTACACCATTCATAATTCTTTGGCAGCTTGTCGGACATAATGATTGAGATTTTGTGCATGAAGGAGCACTTGGAAGATAAGCACACTTCATTCCTCTGGGTCAGATCGAACTTCCCCGAGTCTTTCCGCAATCTTGCCTTGATCATACCCAACCAATCCATATTAGAAGCTTTCTTGATGATTGCAGTCATGACACTGATCTTATAAGAAGTGACAACATCAAGACTGTAGGTTGAGCACATAATCACCTTCTGAACGATCTCAAGGAGAAGGCGATATTTCCTCTTCAGGTAGGAGGCTTTGACATTCGTTGTATTCTCCTTGTTTGCTGGTCTCAACAGCTCGGCTTCAAGAAAGTCCTTCTCTCCTACATCAGTTGTGTAGGTTTCTGGGTTGATGCTTCCTCGAGTGAGATCGAATATCATCTGGAGATCATCATTTGACACTCGTACTTCCAATCCACCAACGGATGAAATCAGGTCAACATCAATGTCCTCGTCCTTCTATAGATTGTACAAAAATTCTAGGGCTTCATGAGTGTGGACAATGTTCTGATGTCTAGAAGCACTCCAGAATTTCCAGTGATTCCGGATCTGAGGTGATTGAAAATACTACATATTTCTCATCAATGATGTCTTTCTTCATTGATGCGAAGTTGCAGAACTTTTTCCCTTGGCCCTGTCGTGCAACAAGATATGTCATTTCTGTATGATATGCAAATTGATGTTAGTTTGAATAAATTATTTCAATAATCTCAGTCAAATCTGTAATCTAAGCATCAATTAAGCAAATAAGCATGTAGATCGATGCAGATAGAAATTACAGAGACATAGCAGCACGACTAATAAACCTAGATGAATTGAAATCATGCAGTACTTAAAGGAAAAATTACCAGATATTGATTTGTAGGATTGAGAAATCGTGAAAATAGAATCAATTGATTTTGGAAAGTAAATTTCTGAAGATTTTGAAAATTTGATCTTTTGAGAAATTGAGAAGACGAAGTAGTGGAAAGAAGGTTTTCTGAGAAAGATTTGGATTTATAGTATGCGAGGGAAACCTTTTTGCACAACTTTCCAAAGGTACTCAAGTGTCCGTGTTTTGAAATCAATGGCTGAGATTAGTCGGCCGAAAAGTGTTTTAATCGCACGGTTGAGAAAAGTAGTCTTCTCGTATTTCAGACTCAATAATTCGCAATAAAACGCATTAAATACACATTCCCATGTCCGCATTTAATGTTTTGCAGTGCATGTGTCACAAAGTTAAGAGAAGGCAGAGAAAAAAAAACAATTTATTTAAATAGTGCACATAAGATGTTCAGAAAGGGATAAATAAGAAACGTATCTGACCAATTGATATTGTAATCAACCAGTTACCACTGTGATCTGATCTGGTTGGCTTGATCATTGTTGACCTTACTGATGGTAGCCTATACTTTAACATTTCCCAACAATATTCCACTCATCTGATCAGATTCCTGTTTGATCCACTTCGTTATTTATCTGATCCACTTATCTGATTCTCTTATCTGATCCTCTTCATCCTTCAGTCTTCTTCTATTCGGGCCGAATTTCCTATGCACTTAAGTCATACTCCCGCCAAAGCACTTACTTCGGGGAGTCAAAAAGTCGCCTCGATTCCCAAATCGGTGCAATTTGACATTCCGTAATAATGGTTTAGATACGTTGTGATTACTCACACCATCAACTTATCCAACCATCAGCCGCGTGTTCCTTACGCGTTGTCGATGCAAATTTCTCTTAAGGTCTTTTGAGAAAATAAATTTGCATTTATACCCCTGTTTTTCTCCTATAAATTGGCCTGGGTGTTATGCAAATAACACAACATAAACCATTCATCTTCTTTAGCTTATACTCCATGCTTTCCGATGAATTACTTATTTCCGGTGAAACTTCCGGCAAAAGCCTTTGACCCTTCTCCAATTATTTCAGCTTCTCAAATCAACCCTGTGTATTCCTTCACACTGCTTTCATCGTCATCGAAGATTACACATACGATCATTGCAAAGCTTCTTTACCACCGAGGCAGCGGATCTGCTATAGCAAATGAGAAGGCACTTCTCCTAACCGTATGCATCTTGTGTGCCTATCGAGATGATGGAATTAGCATCAACAGACTCAGTCTGATACAAAACATGGGTTTGATATGCGGTCTTGATCAGACAATAGCTGATCTTCGTATATCAAACTCAATTTTTGCATGCGACACTAGTGGCCTTATGGTCTTTTGACCAAACCTTTGGCACATGTGTCCCATTTAACAGCTGGAGAGCCCATTGATTTCAGGTCTAGGGGCTCCTGGCTTAGACATCCTTCAAGGCCGCTCTCGCTCCACACTCCGAAGCTCTGAGGGTGGCTCAGGATTATCTTAAGGCCTCTCACGCCCCTTTTAGGATTGGGGGAGAATGAGAGCATCAGGCTCTAAAATCTTTAAAGCCTCTCTCCCCCCCTTCCTAGGGTTAGGCTTAGGGTTTATGGTTTATGATTTATGTACTGACCTCCGGGTCCTCTTGTACTTGTAGTTTGTAATGTAAATCTGACCTCCGGGTCCTTATCAATGAAAAGTTCTATTATTTCATTGTTGTGTTACCTCTACTTAGTCATGCGATTTGTAGCCTTAAACTTATACAACTTGCTTGTTGACCGTAGCTTTAATCGACTTATATAGTATCCTTCCAATCCGATGGGGTTCCTTGTCGATATATCTTAAATCGATCGATTCCTTGTCCGATCTCAGATCGGCTCCTTGTCCGATTTTTCGACGGTTTCCTTGTCCGATCTTCGATCGGCTCTTTGTCCGATCTTGATTGGCTCCTTGTCCGATCTTCGATCGCTCTTGGTTCGATCGCCCGATCGGTTGAGATTCCTAACTCAACTGATTCCTCTTAACCTGGTTAGTCTTCTAACCAACTGGTTCTGGAGATCAGTCCACCTAACATTTCTGGTGCATTTTCTCCAAGATCCACAAGCCCTAGCTCATTGCATAATTCTCTGAATCTGATCTCAGCTAGTGGCTTAGTTAAAATATCGGTTTTTTGCTTATCAGTATGGATCTTTTTCCATTACGATATTCTTTTTTTTCAACATGATCTCTCGATAAAATGGTGTCCGACATCCACATGCTTGCATCTTGTATGTAGAACAGATTCTCGAGTGATTGCAATAAGACTATTACCGTCACACGTAATATAGGCACGTTCTTAGCTACGATGTTGTAATCCCTCACCGGCCGACTTAGCGAGCAGGTTGGGAACAATGAACTTCCCCGACCCATATATTTTGCTTGATGAGTAGATGTTGCAACTGATGTCTGCTTCTTCGAAAACCAAGAGATCAGTTTACTACCCAGAAACTGACATGTACCTGAGGTTGACTTCCTGTCGATTCTACAACCTTCGTAATCAGAATCAGAATACCCACTAAGCTCTAAATTATCATCTGATGGGTAAAATAAACCAATGTTTATTGTCCCTTCAGATACTTAAGAATCCGCTTAGCTTCTTCCGTGTGGCTTTTCATTGGATTTACTCGAAATCGCACATACACCCTCCGCGAAAAAAGTGATATCCGGGTCTTTGGCAAAGTATAGTAAAGATCCAATGAGAGCCCTATATTCTTTCTGATTAGTTTTCTGACCATCCTCATCTGGATCCATCTTGAATCCAGTCATCATAGGAATTTTGGCTTCCTTACTATTCTGAATTCCAAACTTAGCCAACAAATTCCTTGTGTATTTACTTCGATGAGATGAATATCCCCTTCAGACTGGCTGACCTTGAAACCCGTAAAAGTAATTCATCCGACCCATCATGGACATCTCAAACTTCCCTTGCATCAACTTGTCAACTTCTCACATAGCCTCTTGTTGGGAGATCCAAGATGATATCGCCCACGAATCGAACCATCGTAATATCTTCTCCATCTTCTATTCGAATAAGGTTACATCCACTATTCCTTTAGTGAACCCATCGCTCTCATCAAGAACAGAGAGAGTGTATCATACCAAGCTCAAGGAGCTTGTTTCAGGCCATAAAGAGCTTTTCTTAAACGGTACACTTGGTCGCCTTTTTCAAAGCCTGGAGGTTGTTCAACATAAACTTCCTTTGCTAGTACCCCGTTTAAAAATGCACTCTTTACATCCATCTAATACACAATGAACCCTCTGTGGGCAAGAAACATGCCATTAAAACAAATTGAATGGCTTTTAAAGCGAAGCCATCGGGTGCAAAGGTTTCATCATAATCAATTCCTTTTGATTGTGAATACCCATTAGCAACAAGTCTTGCCTTATTTCTGGTTATGACATTATTCTCATCTCTCTTGTTCTTGAAAACCCACTTTGTGCCAATCACGTCTTGATGAGTTTGGTACGTCACCGATTTCCAAACTTGATTCCTCTCAAATGTTCGATTCTTCTTGCATGGCTAGAATCCACCAAGGCGTCTTGTAGAGCTTCCTCTACTTCAGTTGGTTCCTTCAAAGACAGATAACAACAATACAATGCACTTTCAACAATCTGATGTCTAGTTTTGACTCTATCAGATGGGTCTCCGATAATCAGATCAGTTGGATGACTGGTAATCCAGGTCCTTCTTTTCTGATTTGCGTCTATTTGGAGAACATCATCCTCTTCTGATAGTAGTTCATTACTAGTGATTGGGAGTGGTGCGGAATTATGATCCACTTGATATGAACATGTCTCAGTTGATGTTGGACTCATCATGTGCTGATGTTTGTCCGTAGGAACTTCAGGAGTTCCCCCTGAACCAGATGGTTCAGTTGATACTGTCTCAGCTCTACCGGCTTCTTCATTGACAGTTGTGCGTACCTTAGGGTCTGATTGACCTAGTGAATCAATAAGATCAAGTTCTGGGATATACACTGTTACGTGTTCAGATTCTTTCTCCTTGATACTTAACTGATCCATTTTCTGCATATCAAGTGCCGGTTGATCTGGTACTGCTTGTTCTGAGGCAGCTTTCTCTTGTTCAGAAGATGTCTCATCAAAGACCACATGAGGTGTTTCTTCCACAACTAGAGTTCACCTGTTGTAAACCCTGAAAGCCTTGCTCGATGAGGAATATCCTAAGAATATACCCTCATCTGACTTGGCCTCAAAAGTCTTCAACTGACTCTTCCTATTGTTGTGTATGAAACACTTGCACCCAAAAAAATGGAAGTAAGAAACACGAGGTTTTCTGCCCCTCCACAGTTCATAGGGTGTTTTGTAGTGAGCCTTAGTCAGAGAACATCTATTCTGAGTGTGGCATGCAGTATTGATGGCTTCTGCCCAGAAACGGCTTGGTGTTGCATGTTCAGCTAACATAGTGCAAACAGCTTCCTTGAGTGTTCTGTTTCTCCGTTCTGCTACTCCATTCTGTTGTGGTGTTCTTGCAGCTGATGTCTAATGTTGTATACCAAACTTAGTGAAAAAATCAGTAATAAAAGAGTTCAAAAATTCTGTACCTTTATCTGATCTAATTTTCACTATGTTGACACCCTTTTCGTTTTGTAGTTTCTTGAGCAGCTCAGGTATCTTTGTGGTTGTCTCATTCTTCTTATATAAGAATACAACCTAAGTAAACTTGGAATAATCATCCATGATTACCAGAGTATATTTGCGTCTGCTGAGACTAACTGGTGTAACTGGTCCAAATAAGTCCATATGGAGCAGTTGCAATACTCTACTGGATGCTGGTCCAGGTATTCCCTTGAATGAGGTTTTAACCTGTTTTCCCTTCTGACATGCGACACATGTCTGATCCTTTGAGAATACCTCATTTGGAAGTCCCTCAACCAAAGACATCCTAGCTATCTTGTTAATAGTTTTAAAGTTCTGATGACTCATTCTTTTGTGCCAGAACCAACTGCTGCTTTTGGAACTCTTAACAATTAGGCATGCATTTCTCGGACAACTGTTCCAATCTGCTCTGTAGATTGTTCATTTCCTTGAACCAGTTAGCAAGATTTGTTGAGTAGCTCGATTCCTTATCGTACAGTGATCACTCGAGAACTCAACACTGAATCCATTGTCGCAGAATTGTGATACTGATAGCAGGTTATGCTTTAAACCTTCGACATACGAGACTCCAGTTACTTGTACATCATCATTCTCTAAGGTTCCGAATCCTTTGGTAAAACCAAAGTTATCATCACCAAAGAGTACACGTGGGCCTTCTTGTTCTTTGTAAGAGCTAAGGAGATGTTTGCTTCTAGTCATGTGCCTTGAGCATCCACTATCGATGTACCAGATAGTTGCTTGTACACCTCCTTTGTTGGCCAAACCCACGCGAACCTGCAATCGAATCAGGGTTTAGGTACCCCTTTAGGATTGGGTCCTGAGGGGATAGTGGTGGTTTTAGGGATCCATACAAACAGGGCACTTCTATTGTAATCAGATAGATCAGAAGGCCTGATTTGTCTCCCATAAACATCAACATAATCATACGTCTCTTTATATGCATTCTGATTGGTATGATTATTCGTGCGAGCCTTGAGTGAATTAGAAGACTTGGGATTTTTCTTTACACTTTGTCTTCTTTTAACCCAGTGGGGCTCAGGTGCAGTAGCCCTAGGTCTCTGGTTATAAGGGTAGGTACGACTGCTACCATTAAAAGATTCATATCTTTTTGGCATAGATGGTCTTGGCAGTTTACCTATAGCTTGCTTGTTAGGCAGCTGACCCTGATTGGGTTTCAGATTAGATCTCCTTTTGACAGGTTGTCTCTTCTGATACCTAATCTGCTGATCAGGTTGAGGTCTCTTCAGAGGAACTGGTTTCTTCTATTGATTCCTCGGTTGATGCTTAATCAGTTGGGGTCCATTTATGTTCCCTTTCTGATTAGGCACTTGCCTTGCTTGTTCAGCATGTCTTTTTCCCTTATCAGATACATATTTAGCTTTTTGTGTATCTATGTCAGAGACTCGTTTGATTACACCCTTTTGGAGTGAACCAAACGGAGCTTTTGAGGATGAAGAAGGGTTTTCATACCCAATTCCCTTCTTGTTAGTCGGCGTTCGAAAATAGGTGTTCATATCTTGAACGGTTTTTGATGATTTCATGAAAACCTCTATTTTCTTGCGTAAACTATCCTCAGTAGATTTTAGACTCTCATGAAGTCGGAATAGTTCATCAAACTTAGCTTGAAGGATTATGAAATCATCAGCTTGCTGTTTATTGATTGCTAGCTGTTCTTTAATCTGCTTCTCCTGATCAGAAGATTTAACCTTCAGAACTTTCAGTTCTTCAGCTACCTTCTGAGCAGTTTCAGTTGATTTCAGTTCAGCTGCTTTACTGACAGCGTTCTCTTTAACAAGCTGAGTATTTTTTATCCTTAGCTTGTCATTTTCAGCTTCCACTATAGTATAAGTGTCTAATGCATTTTAGAGATCATCAAGCAATTGCTCAGAATAAAGTTGCAAGTCAATCTCTCCAGCAGGTGTGCTAATTATAGCTGGTGTGGAAATTGAAAAATAGAAGGTTTGGAGGTTACCTCAGATTAGTTTTCCTCCTTAGCCATCAGACAGATTTCATCATCTGAAGAGATTATCAGATTTTCATGGTCGAAGAAATCATCAGCATTGCTTATCAAACAGAAGTCCTCTACTGATGAGTAGCCAGAATCCTCAGAAGGCAAATAGGAATCATCAATTCCTGATGTGTCAGCAACCATGGCTTTTCTGTCTCTGTAGCGTTGCTCTCTTTTTTTCCGCTTTTCTTCTCTTTCTCTTGGAGTCAGGTCTGGACAGTCGGCGCTGTAGTGACTTGGTTTTTCACAGTTGAAGCATGATCCACGAAACTTCTTCTGCCAGGTGAGTCACTTCGTCTGTAGGATCTGTCAGGCGACTTTCCTTTCTGATTGTAATCTGGACTCCTTCTGTCAGATCTGTTATCTCTTCTCACATCTGACCGATCATCTCTTTTCTTATCTTCTCTGAGATCCCTTCGGTCATCAGATCTGGTCCTTTCTGGAGATCTGTCAGTTGCCCTCCTGTTTCTTCCTCTATTGTCTTGATAATCTCTGTAGAATGTGCGATACTGACCAAGTTGAATGTTAGATCTTTCAAGTTTCCTGGTAAGTAAAGCAATCTGTTCAGCTTGGCTTATTATGTTTCCAACAGGTTCAGTGGCCTTTGATCTGCTGTTGGTTGCTTTGAATGTAACTGATTTTGATGTGGAGGTTGTGGCTTCAGCAGGCGACTCGTCTTCTTCTTCTTGCCCTCTTTCGATCAGATCGAACTCATGGGCTTTAAGGCTTAGGAACAGGCTACTTGGCTTCATCTTGGCAATGTCTTGGCAATCCTTGATTACCGTGACTTTCATGTCCCACTTCTTGGTGAGAGATCTCAAGATCTTGTAATTGATGTCTTTATCTGACATCTGTCGTCCAAGTTCTCGTAGCTTGTTTATTGACATGGTGATTCTCCCATCGAGCTCATTGATGGTTTTGTTTGGCAACATCTTAAGCTTCTCGAACTTCACCAGTTCAGCTTGCACTCTGCTTTCTTTGATCTGATCATTTCCTTCACACATCTCAGCAAGCGTATCCCACATTTGTTTAGCTGTCTTGAGATACTTTATCTTTTCTTTGGTGACCTTATCCATGGTCTTCATGATTATATGCCTAGCTATTGTATCCAGTGTTTACAACTTTCTTTCTTCTGCATCCATCAGGGCAGGACTCTTCCGGACAAGACTTCCAACTGCAAAGTCTGGATCACCTCCAACAACGATGATATATGATGATGGGTCCTCGTTCAATGACTTCCATCATTCTGCCGCTTATTGACTCCAGATGGTTGCACATGTATATTGTCCAATCTGCATACTCATCAATGGAAAATTTAGGCAAATCATGATACATACCAGAGGTATTATCCATGCTGAGTGATTTTGAAAACGAATGAGTTTTGAAAATGGTTTTTCAAGATCTGTTCAAATAACCACAACGATTCTTCCTCAAGAACCGATGATACTCAATGCCAGTGGTCTGTAGAACCACTGCTCTGATACCACTTGTAGGCCCCGAACGGGTTTCGTGAGGGCAGAAGTCTAGAGGGGAGGGGTGAATAGACTTCTGAAAACTTTTTCGTGCAGATCAGGAGTGATTGCAGTTTGCCTGATCAGAGTGCAAGTGAATCAGTTTAGACTGATATTCAATCTATCTGAGTGCCTGAGGGCAGATCGGTTAGATATCTGTCAGTTTTACTGATAGTGCGAAAGCTTGTTTGTACCCGTGTGAAAAACCAGTTTTATCAAATCAGATTCTCAAGTCAGTTTTCCATCGGCTGACTAAGATGTCAACCTGATCAGATTAGTTGCTTGGTGCATACTGATATTAACTCAGAATATGTATGCAGTTTAAAGCTAAGTTGTGTGTAATAGTGTAAAACAATAAAGAGCAAGTAAATGCACACAAGATTTTTATAGTGGTTCAGACAATCGGTCCTACGTCCACTCTTCCCTTATCACAAGGGGCACCAACTAAACTAACTTAACCAACTGGACTTAGTTTAATGTGTTAGTCCAACACCCAATAGATGTTTATCGAGTTCATACTCAACCGATCCCAGAAATCAGAACTAGAATCCCTAGTCTGAAATCTTGCAAAAACAAACTTAACCTAACTTTGAGTTTGGGTAAAGATTTGTTGTGGTTCCAACTGGAAATCTATCCTAGTGTTTATGTAGCCAAATGCTAGAGGATAAGATTTCTATGCTAAGAACAATGGGATGAACACTTAAGAATAATCTTCAAATTCGGTGTTCTTCGAGCGAAAATTCTGCTATAGCTTTTGCTTCTTGATAATTTGCGTTAATATCGTTGTTCCACTCCTTTGGTCTCTTCCTCACTTTTGAAGAGCAATCCCATTTTATAGACCACGAAATCAAAGAGCTGTTGGAGAGCAATTTGAATTTTGGGCTATATTTGGTAGTGTTGGGAGATGAATTTAATAAAAGATTATATGATTTTGATTAAGATCCCAAAACCCCTGAGTATGACATGTTCAGTAATGATCTTGATAGTTGAGTCAGGATTCAGTTTTAGAGTATTCAGGATGTTTATCTGCAAAATGTATAAGTCAGCAGATATAGTTTCAGAATAGTCTCTGAAGACTCAGTATGAAACTGAGAGACTGAAGACTCAGCATGAAGACTCAGTAAAAATAGTCAGTATAAATCTGAAAACTCAGAAGACTCTGAAGACACAAGACTGAAGACTGAGTATCTGAAGATCAAGAATACTAAAAGCACAGTAATTATTGAAGACTCAGTAATATACTGAATGCTCAGTATGAACCTGAATGTTCCGAGGCACTGAATATATCTATCTGGAGGATACAATACTGAGAGAAACGCGATGCCTTAAAAAGTGAGATATTGCCAAGACATTCAAATGCAGACAAAAGGAACTAAGTCAGAAGTATTGTTAAGGTTATATCAAACTCAGAGTTTGTGATCAAAAGAGCCGTTAAAGGTGTCTACCCTTAACTGAAGACAAAAGTCAAAAAGAGGAAAATGACACTGTACCATACTGACAATGACAGTGACAAGCCGCTGAAAAAGATGTCAGATGTACGAAAGTTCCAGACTGCAAAAAGTGAAGACCGGCTACATGAAAGGCTATTGCCTAAAACGTGTTAGGGAGTTTCAAACTCTAAATATAGCCGTTTCTCACACACCATAAGAGGGAACTCACGGGTTATCTCTCCAACGGATAGTTTTCAAGAGTGACCTTGGTGTATGCCTATAAATCTTTGGTGACCCTCTACATAGTAAGGTTACGGGAAATTTATACGCAACAAGAGCTCAAACTTATTCTTGCGAAAGTTAAAGCACTCGAAATACCTTGAATTTCCCAAGTGCTTTTATATTGAAGAGAGCTCACTTTACTAAGCCTAGAGTGATAAGTTTTATCCAAAGCTTAGTCGAGATATCCTAACCCTTTGCATTGTGCTTTATTGTAAAGGATATCTCATCCTAGTTGGAAACCAACCAAGAAACCCCAAACCCTTGAGAAGGTAGTTGGAGTGTGTTTGTTGGTAAGTAGAGTTGTAAAGAGTTAGTAAACTACGCGGAGTAGTCGAAAACTCTAGAGAAGAAGTTAGTAAGCTTCTGAGGGTAGTCCAAAGCTTGTGTGTGATTGAGTAAGTAAACTACTGAGGTAGTCGTAAAACTCAAGGTCGGGTTGAGTAAGTAAACCACGGAGTAGTCGTAAAACTCAGGGCGAAGTTGAGTAAGTAAACTACGAGGTAGTCAGAAAAGCTCGGTTTGATAGTGAATTTCTCCGAAGAGTCAGGGAGAGTGGATGTAGGAGCTTGAGTCTCTGAACCACTATAACTGCTGTGTTCTTTATCGCTTTCCTTATCTGTGCTTAATTGTTGCATCAACTTGATTTTGAAAGCATACTTTTCATTGATATTCAGTTGGAATCAATCCACTGAAAGTTGCATAAGTAATTCACGGCCTAATCACTATTTCATAGGGGAAGGTTTTCAAAGAAAGCTTAAAAAACGAGTATACTCTAAGGGCCAACCATTCAAGACGATCGAGTAGCTAGAACAGATAGTTACCAAACTGAACTCTCATCTGAGGATTCAGTAAGTTAGTTATCTGATCCAAGCAACTCAGGATCTCTGACACTCAGGACTCAGTTGGGATTATCTGAGGTATCCGAAAAATTTCGGGATGACGCTCTGTCTCGATGAGACTTTGACTCAGAGCAACTGTGCTTCTCGAACCTAATCTTCGTGATTTTTCGACCCAAGTCGACCTCGAAGAAAAAGTTTTAAAATCAATTGAACACGTGTATTCCCCCATACACGTGTAAGACTCGTTCTTCGGGGGACCAACAAGTGGTATCGAGCGGTGGGTTCAACTTGACCTCTCATTGTGTTGACCAAAGTTTTATTTTCAAAAATACTTGTGGTCTATCCGAATCGATCTTATTCTTTGAAATTCGTTTCTTTTCAAAAGATCGGAAAAATGTCTTCTAAAAAACTTCCCATGTTCTCGAAGAGAGAACTATGATCTATGGAGATTGAGAACGCAGCACACATCGTATTCCAAACATGAGCGTATGTGGAGAGTGGTCTCTCAAGGACCATTCAAATTTCTTGTGGTGAATCCTAATTACGTAAGAGGAGAGAATTGACCCTAGAGAAGAATTTCCTAAGTCTGATGACCAACTAACTCCTGAGGAGAGGAAGTTAATCAATCTAGACTACATGGCAAAAGACACACTATATAGTACAATTGATGATGGTGTGATGGGAATGATCTCTCACTGTAATCTTCGCTAAAGAGATATGGGATACACTATTTGTTATGTGCCAAGGCACGATCATATAAAAGAAAACAAACTTTCAAATTGGCAATTGGAAAGTTTGACAGGTTTTGAAATGGATGATGGTGAATCAATAGACAAATTGGAAGTCAGATTCACTAGCATCATGAATGATCTAAATGCACTTGGAAAGAAATATCCACAAAGAAAAGTGGCATTAAAAATTCTTAGAGGTCTTTCTAAGAAATGGGATATTCATGCAGTGGTGATTGTAAACACCAAGAACATTAGCTCAATGCCATACCAACAGGTCTTCTTCGAATCGAAAGCCTATGGATTTGTAATTGATAAGAAATCCAAAAAAGGCCGACAAAGAAAGATGATTCTTCATCAAGTAAAAATGTGGCTTTAAAAGCAAAAAATAAAAACGTAAAACTAAAGAGTTCGAGAACCCCATGCCAAACATCGGGATGAGCTTGAGGAAAAGCTAAAGACCGATGGCAAGGAGTTTTGACAGACTTAATAGTAGATTTGGAAAATACAAAAGCTTTTTACAGAACAACAGTGTGCAGAAGAAACCCGAGGACAGATCAACCGAGAAGAAGAAGGACACGAAGTTGAAGGATCTTCATCCGTAAAAGAAGGACTCCAAGTCCAAAGAAGAAAATGATCGGGATGATGATGCCAGCAGTTCTTTATAATTGTCGGAAGAAAGGTCACTTCAGTATGATTGTCGAGTTGAGTGCTAAGGAGAGAAGAGAAAGACAAGCTGAAAAGAGACCAGAAGTTCTCAAAGGCCATGTTGCAGAAAAAGAACATTCTGAGGAGGAATCTAGCTCTTCAGATGAGATATTCTCAGACAGTGATAGTGATGAAGGACTATGCTGTTTTGCAAGGACTGCTAAATAAAACTCAAGAGCAGAATAAGGAACTGAATGCTGAAAATCTAAAATGGAAAGACTCTAGCAAAACTGAAATCACTTCTCAATTTATGGGAGCTCTTGATGAACTAGATGTTTCGAAAGTACAACTCTCGAGAAAGAGAAGTTGATAGAGACCCTAACTGAAAAGCTAGAGAAATTCACTGAAGAAACTCAGCTAATCAGAACTAAGTTCAATGACCTCTCTGAGAAGCATGAAACTCTACAGAACTGTGAGGATAGTGCACAGAAGAAATTAACTCTATTGAATAATGCATCTAAAGTAATAGATGAAATTCAGAGTTACCAGAGATCAGGACTATAAAAACTGGATTGGGATACATTCGGGGGAACCTCACAAGGTCATCCGAATCTTCGCGATCATGTAGCAAGAAGACAATCTTTGTAAAACCAATTGGCACCTACACTTCAAAATCAAGTAATGCCCAAGGTTGTAGATAAGGGAAAAGGACCTATGGTTTCAGTAAAACTGAATGATCAGGTTAGAAAGCCCAAACCTCAGGTGAAGGCTAGAAAACCTGAGCAGCCAGTTAGAAAATTTCAGGCAGGTACTTCAAAGCCTCAGGCTAAGAATGCAAACTTGAAAGGATCTACACTGAACCATCAGAGGAATCTTCAGAAGAGAAACACTCAGCAGAGATATTCTCAATCGAAGAGACCAAGTCCTCAAGACTAATCGAAGGGCCAGATTTCAAAGATGCATAACCTAAACCTTACTTGCTTAAAGGTAAAGGTTATCCAACCCGAATCAACAAAGATTTAGACCGATCGCACAAAAAGCCTAAGCATCCGAAGTAAGGCCCGAACCAAAGAAGAATTCAAAGGCACATGTTCAAGCTAAAGCTAGCACACATATACAGAAAACTGCTAAGGCACCCAGAGTAGTGGATGTATATGTTGATGTTTACGGAAGACAGATCAACCACTCTAAAGTAATGAGAGTTGTCAGGCAGATTTGGATTCCGAAAGGTACATCTAACCTTGTAGGACCCTACACAAATTGGGTACCTAAGAATTAATTTGTTTTTCGGGAGGAAAACAAGGGCACTAAACCGATTAAAGATCACATGGCACCGATGAGCGAGATGAAAAAAACTCGATATATGGTATCTTGACGGTGGATGTTCAAGACATATGACAGATACAAGAAGCTACTCGGTGACTATGTTGAACATAGAGGCCCTGAGATCACTTTTGGAGATAACTCCAAGGGACGGATCAAGGATATGGAACTTTGGAAATCGACTCGATTCCATATCCATGGTGTTTCATATGTATCCGGATTGAAGCATAACCCGCTTTCAATTAGCCAATTTCTGTGATAAAGGTTTTAATGTTGAGTTCTCTAAGAACTTATGTTTTGTGAAAGATGATACATCACGTAAAGTATTCTCGACCGGTACAAGAAAAGGGAATGTGTATCTTGGCGATTGGAGTTCAACTCCTAAAGATACATGTCTAGTTGCTAAAAGTTCCACAGATACCCGATTGGTTATGGCATAAAAGAATGAATCACCTAAATTTCAAAACCCGAACAAGCTTGCAAGATTAGCTCTTGTGAGAGGGTTACCTAACTAAGTGTTCAAGAAGGAACATATTTGTGATGCGTGCGAAAGGCAAACAGATAAAAGAATCATTTAAAAGTAAAGTTGAGGTTTCTCGAAAGAGAATACTTGATTACTTCATATGGATCTTTTGGTCCTATAAACACTGTGAGCACAAATGGCGAAATACACATTGGTAGTAGTTGATGACTACTCGAGATATACTTGGGTCATATTCTTACTTAGTAAGAAAGAGACTCAGATAAAACTGCCAGAGCTACTGAAAAGGCTCAGTATTGAGAAGAATCTGAGTGTGGTCAAAATCAGATCTGACAAAGGAACTGAATTTATAAATCATATTATATCTGATTATTGTGCAAAGAAATGGAATTTCTCATGAAACATCACCGCAAGGACCCTCAACAAAATGGTGTTCTTTGAAAAAGAAGGAACAGGACTCGAAAAGAAGTTCGCAAGGACAATGATAATTTGAAGCCGATATTCCTAAAAGATTTTAATTTGAAAACACATCAACACCTGCATGCTACTCACAGAATAGATCCATGCTGACTAAGAGTCAAGGCAAAACACCTTATGAGCTTTGGAATGAAAGGAAGCCTCTTGTTTCTTTCTTTCGTGTGTTTGGTTGCAAGTGTTTCATACACAATAATGGTAAAGATCATTTGAAAACTTTTGATAGTAAAGTCGATGAAGGAATATTCTTAGGATATTTCAAGTCAAGAAAGCCTTCAGAGTTTACAACTGTAGGACTCTTATTGTGGAGGAAACACCTCATGTTGTTTTTGATGAAACTATTTGTGTTCAGAAGAAACAGGAACATGATGCAGATGAACTGACTAAGAGGATCACCAGATTAAGCCTGAAACAAAAAGAAAAATCATCTACTGAACCTGAAAAGCAGAAGTCAGTCACAATCTATGATTGGAGTGACTCAGACTCAGATAAAGAAGTTCAGAATGGAAATCAGGATGGTGAGACTCAGGAAAACCAGCACTCCAAAGGTAACCAATCTGAACAGACACAAGTTCAGACTCAGGTATGTGATGCCAATGAAGATGTGGTCACAGCTGAGGCAAATTCTGAATCTATCAACCAAAGGGGAACAAATGTCTCGACAATGTTTCGAATAGAATTTCCCCGAGGAAGATGATTCACTTTTCTCCTTTTCTGTTGTTCCTCGAAGTTTATCGATATAATCGAACCTAACACTTCAAATGTTGAGGATACTTATTGAAGGGGGAACATCAAGAAGGAAATGGTTAGATAGTCATCCTACAAGTCAGATTGTGGGTGATCTAACTAAGGGTTTAAAGCAAGAAGGTTTCCATGGTGAAAGTGCTTATTCTCGGCCGCTTCCTATCGAGAAAGAACCTGCAGAGATTGGTGAAGCTCTACAAGATTCAGATTGGATTCTTCTTTATGCAAGATGAAAGTGAATCAATTCTCAAGGAATGAAGTATGGGAGTTGGTAGATAGACACGAAAAGGCACAATGTCATTGGAACCAAGTGGGTTTTCAAGAATAAAAGAGATGAAAACAACAACATTGTAAGAAACAAGGCAAGGCTAGTTGCACAAGGTTATTCCCAAGAAGAAGGCTTGGATTATGATGAAACTTTTGCACCGGTTGCAAGACTAGAAGCCATCGATTGTTTCTTGCATATCTGTTGCCCACATGAAGTTCACGATCTATCAAATGGATGTGAAAAGTGCATTTCGAAGCGGTGTGCTTAAAGAAGAGGTTTATGTGGAACAACCTCCCGGGTTCAAACAGAATGACCAAGTTTCTGTGCTCGAAAAGCCTTTGTATGGTCTCAAGCAAGCACCTGTGAGCATGGTATGATACTCTTTCTCGGTTTCTTTTCGACCATGGTTTTGTCAAAGGAACTGTTGATAGAACTCGTTCGAGGATAGAGGATGGGAAAGATATCTTCTTTGGTTGGGATATATGTTGATGACATCATTTTTGGATCTCCAAACCATCAATTTGTGTGAAAAGTTTTCAACACGATGAAAGGCAAGTTTGAGATGTCAATGATGGGAGAGATGAATTTCTTTCTAGGTCTTCAAGTGAAACAATCAAAGGAAGGAATATTCATCAACCAAGCAAAGTACACCGTAGATCCGATTGCCAAATATGGTGTACAAAATCGCAATGCAGTTAGGATTCCTATGAATACTAACTACAAGATGTATCCCGATTCGTAAGTCAAATCAAGAATCATAATCGATTATAGAGGAATCATTGGATCATTGCTCTATCTCACGACAAGTAGGCGGATATAACATTTCTTTGTTGGGATATGTGCAAGATACCAAGCTAATCCTAAGACTAGTCACATGGAGGTCGCTAAAAAGATCTTGAGATATCTTAAGGGGCACAAATGAATAGAGGATTATGGTATCCGGTGATGATAACCTTGAATTAACCGGTTACTCGAGATGTCGACTATGGAGGTTCAGAATTGATGTGAAGTCCACAACAGAACTTGTCAATTTCTAGGAAGCAAACCGATATCTTGGTTTTCAAAAAAATGGACCTCGAGAAGAAACCAAGATTGAAATTTGAATACATGGTCTGCAGGAAGTTGTTGTGCTTTCGATTCTTCGGCTCAGACAACAATTAAGGGATTATAAAGTTGTGGCCAATGAAGGACTAATATTTTGTGACAATAATAGTGCCATTGCTATTTCACAAAATCCCAGTATTGCACACGGATGCAAGCATGTGGATATCGGACATCACTTCATCGAGATCATGTCGAGAAAAAGGACATAAGGATGGAGAAAATTCATACCGATAGTAAAAGAGCCGATATCTTGACTAAACCTTTGGTGAATCAAGATTTCGTGAACTTTCGATTGAATTAGGGATGTTAGAACAAGGGTGTATAGAGTAAATCGAAAATTGAAGATTTTCGGATACATGAAGCTTTCTCAGAATTCTACCGAGAAACTCAGGATAAAATGAAATACTGAACTGAGTCTCAAGAAACTCGAGATTCTTGATAGGGTACTTTCGATTATCATCTTTGAACCTTTCAAGATTTCAATTATTATCTCGACATTTTATCAAGGTCAAGATTAAAGAAGACCGATAGAAGGAAATTAGTCCAAGAAGTAATGACTCTTGTGAGCCATTTATTGCTTAAATAAAACTCAGTAATCATTTGCAATAAATACAAAACACCTGAGGAATGTTTTGGGCGGGATCGTTTTAAATTCCGAAGAAGGACAGTCATTTAATGCTCTGCCACATTATTGACCACAGAGGATATTTTGGCGGCTTACTTTTCGGAGATCGTCGGTTCATATACCCGATTAATCAGAGATTAATCTCAATTACTTTTCACCTAACCTACACGATTCCCCCCATGATCTCGAAGCTATCTATACCTCTTCAAGCCATTCAAGCCAAAATTTTATCAAACCCTTCGTTCCCAAATACTCAGAACTAAAATCCCTTTTGCCCGTAAATCATGAAAAACCCTAAAGCTTCAAATTCTTCAATCACATTCTAAAATGGCTCCAACCATGTACGAGAGATTGGTCATAACCAATAAGCCATGGTACGAGTTTATTGTCCCACTTGAGAGCTCAACCAACTCAAAGCCAGAAGAGGAGGCTCTGAATATGATCCGACTGGCCAAACTCACCCATCTAGTCGCAAGTCGACCAGACCAGGAGTTCGCAAAGGAGGTAATAGAATTCATCTGCAATTTGAAAACAGATGAAGAAGATCAGATGCACTCTTCGACATCAGATCTCATCTAGATCACTCATCAAAATATGTCGATTTTGAGAGGGAGATGTGCATTGTTCCGAAAAATCTGAATGATGTGTTTGAGCTATGTGATAGAGGAGAGGATCCTGCGATGTATATGTCGGGAAGAGAGCAGGAGTACCTAGATAGGATTGCTGAGAATCCTGTGAAGTTTGAGGCAACTTTGAACAAGAAGCACCTAAAGCCACAATATCGTGTGCTGATGGATATTGTGAGCAAGAGCGTCATGAGTCTTGCGGGGAGTTTTGAGCAGATTAGTACCCCGAAGCTCAGACTGATGGTGGCGATCAAGGCATCTCCCACCACTGACTTCAACTGGCTGAAATTCTTAGTCCAGATGGTGTCGGAGCAAGCCAAGATCATAAAAAGAGTCAATGGGGAAATCACAATGAAAGGCAAGATCCACCATGCCACCAAAATTGCCTATATTTTGGAGATGTGCAGAGAGGAAGAGGATATCTTCGCCAACTCAACCCCATTCCCTAAATCCAAAATTCTCTTCAAACCCACTGCTGTGAAGAAGCAGGCTATTCGAGGGAAAAGAGAAAAGAAGGTAGAATCACCTTCAAGGGTTGGCCGAGAAAGAGATTCAACAAACCGGGGGGAAGGTTCATTGGAGGCAAAAATAGAGCAAGGAGCAAACTGCTGAGGCGGAAGAACCTCGCCCAAAGCGCAGAAGATTGGTGGTTCTCACCGACGATGGTAGCAGTGATTCTGAGGAGAGACAACCTGAGGGCCAAACTACTCAAAGTTCACCTTTACAAGTGCCGCTCAAAGTTATCTCAAGGACCCGTGGATCGATCCGAGGAGTCTTCTCGAGGTCTCGGAGACATCACTGGGGTTCAGATAAAAATTTCGTGAAATTTTTCAGCGAGCTCAGACCTTAAATGCCTACCTCGGATGAACAGTCGTGAAGATCAAGAGCCTACCGAGTCGATCTCAAGATGTGCGTGCTCGGATCGACAACCCAATTCAGACTCATACCGGGAAATGCCACCGAGTGTTTCGTAACCCACTCGGATGCAACCGAGGACCTGAATGCACAAGCTTCAGATACTACCGAGAGGTTCAGAGCAAAATGTACTCGATGAACTCCCGAGTGACCCATCGCTTGATGATCCTTAGCAAGCTTTCATCGAACCGAGAGCCCGAGATGGAAGAAAGGCGAGGCTGAAGAAGGCGAATGGAGGAGCAAGGGGGAACGGTTCATCCTTGACCGATACCCTGAGCTCAGCTCATACCCTGATCTGCAAGATATATTCTTCAGATTAAGGACGACAGTGTATATCCTCAATCAGACTCTTCCCGAGATGCTTGATATTGCAAGATGAGATGGGGAAGAAGATGGTGGAATGAGGAGAGAAACTTTCCCGACCGACTTCTCAGGGTTCAGAAGGACAAAGCTCAGATTGAAAAATTCCGATTTTGATGAGCTGGTTCAGAGGAAGCTAGCTGAGAAGAAAGCAAATGAGGTTGGTGCCCCGAGCAGCGGAGACAAATCCAAAGATGGAGATGGGGACCAACAGGGAGAAGCTGAGGATCAGTCTCAAACAGAAATAGAGACTTCTGTTGCTGATCAACCTCAGACTGAAGCTAGCACTCTTCAGGTACCTTTTGGCACTATTGATAATGATGCCAGAGTTACTGAAAGTACTATCTTTAATTTCAAATGTCGATAAAACGATCGAGGCTCAATTGGAGGCTGGAGCTCAGGATGAAGCAGAAGCTCAGGATGATCAAACAGCACAGAAGGTGCAGAAGGCTGCTGAGATTGATCTCACTCCTGTAATGGAGAAACTTGAAAAGATTGAGCCAATGGCAATCAAAATTGCTCAGATGGAAGAAACATTGGCCAATCAAGCTCAGACAATGGAAGGACTTAGTCATTCTTCAGAACTGGTGCAGATACAAAACACTCTGACCACTCAGATGACCTCCATGGAAGAAAAGCTAAAAGAAAGTTTGGAGGAGTCAATGCGCAGATAAGCGATGAAATGAAACAAAAGCACCGTGAGTCGATCAATTACTAGAGGAGAAACTGACAGAGAAATATGAGGTGCGGATCAAATCTGCTGTTGAGGAAATGAGCTCAGTGTTCATGACCAAGATGACAGAGATGCTTAAAGATGCACTCTCTGGCCAGTTTGCTCACATTTCTGAAGAACTGTCTGTGGCTAAGAACCACATTAGAAGAATGGAAGATGAGCAAGATCAGCTAGCGGGAGAGATCCATTTGTGTGAGCAAAGAGAAAGATCATATGGACCTGCTCTCTCCGGACTTCTTCCAAACTACGGTGCAAGAAGGGGGAAAGGGAAGGTGCGGACCTCGGGAAGTTCATGGCACGCGTGCTTTGGAAAAGAAGGCTCGAAAAGATCTTTGAAATGTACAATTTAGCCCAAGCCTTTAAAGAATTGATGCTTCTTGAGAAGTTAAAATTTGCTCAAGTAGAGAAGCCTGTCTACATTCGAGTTTCTAAGCAAACCAAGCTTGAGGTTGCAAGAGAGAAACTGAGTGATAGAACTAAGGTTGGAACAAGCCAGGCTGGTGCTGAACTGCCTATGAAGAGGAAAGCCTTGGGCGTTGTTCAACTTTGTAAGCAAAGCGTCACGAAAGATTCTAAGCCAACCCAGAGAAAAACCGATTTCGAAATGAAGAAGAATCGAGTCTCAACCTCGTAAGAAAGTCTTCAACTCGAGAGGCTCGATGACACTCCAAAAAGAACAAGCTAAGAAAGCTACCGCTGGATCTCGGGAACTTCGTGGATCGGAAAAAGAGATGGCGAAGAGCGTAAACGAAGGAGTGACTTGTAAAGTTTGCGAAAGCAAGAGGAAGGGAACATCGAAAGCACTGAAGTGGCCCCATGTTGATAAATGGATGCCCATTAAACTCAACGACATGTGGGAAGAAGTGAAGAGAACCTTCTGGTTCAATTTTGATGTTCTCAGGGAATGGAGAAGGGAAGGCTCTGATCAGAACGAAGCTTTCATTGAACATCTTCTCACCTTTTATCCAAAGTATCTACAAAGCTGGATTAACCTTTGCGGATGAAGGTGGAGTACGATAGTAGCCCCCGGTCCATATTCCTATCCTCCTCCGAAATTTGGTAATGGCTTGGTAAATGAAAAGGCCATTACGCAAGAAATTGCTCAGTACGCTGGGTCGGATGGGACTAACTGGAAACAGTCCAGACATCATCAGGGAAAGAAATGAGCTGAAGAAGAGATACTTCGGAATGTTTGATCTGGAAGTGCCCACTGATGAAATCGAAAATGAAGCAAACAGAGCAGAAGACTGAAGAGCCAAATCTGAAGACTAAAAACTGAAGACTCAGAAGATTTTGTGTTTCTTCAAATGTTTGTCTTTTTGATTTTGTTTGATAAATTCATTGTAATCTGTAAAGCTACACTTATCATCAATGAAGATTTATCATTATGCTCAAAAGATAATACCTCATTATCTTATTTTACATGTCTTTTGATATGCCTGATTACTGATTGTTTGGTGATGAAATTCTTGGGAGACTCTCTGAAATTTTTTTTGGGAGATTCTCTGATTCAGGAAACTGTTGGGACATAACCAATCTTGTAATAGATAAAACTGAAACCTGAGAATAGGTTATATACTTGTAACAAGATAGGTTTTGGCATCATCAAAAAGGGGGAAATTGTTGGGAGATGAATTTAATAAAAGATTATATGATTTTGATTAAGATCCCAAAACCCCTGAGTATGACATGTTCAGTAATGATCTTGATAGTTGAGTCAGGATTCAGTTTTAGAGTATTCAGGATGTTATCTGCAAAATGTATAAGTCAGCAGATATAGTTTTTAATAGTCTCTCAAGACTCAAGATGAAACCGAGAGATCAAGACTTCAAAGATGAAGACTCAAAAAAAGCGGTCAACAAGATAAATCTGAAAACTCAGAAGACTCTGAAGACTCAGAAGACTCTGAAGACACAAGACTGAAGACTGAGTATCTGAAGATCAAGAATACTAAAAGCACAGTAATTATTGAAGACTCAGTAATATACTGAATGCTCAGTATGAACCTGAATGTTCCGAGGCACTGAATATATCTATCTGGAGGATACAATACTGAGAGAAACGCTATGCCTTAAAAAGTGAGATATTGCCAAGACATTCAAATGCAGACAAAAGGAACTAAGTCAGAAGTATTGTTAAGGTTATATCAAACTCAGAGTTTGTGATCAAAAGAGCCGTTAAAGGTGTCTACCCTTAACTGAAGACAAAAGTCAAAAAGAGGAAAATGACACTCATGCCCATACCGACAATGACGGTGACATGTCAAAAAAAGATGTCGATGTACGAAAGTTCAGATCGCAAAAAGTGAAGACCGGCTACATGAAAGGCTATTGCCTAAAAACGTGTTAGGGAGTTTCAAACTCTAAATATAGCCATTTCTCACACACCATAAGAGGGAACTCACGGTTATCTCTCCAACGGATAGTTTTCAAGAGTGACCTTGGTGTATGCCTATAAATCTTTGGTGACCCTCTACATAGTAAGGTTACGGAAATTTATCATAACAAGAGCTCAAACTTATTATTGCGAAAGTTAAAGCACTCAAATACCTTGAATTTCCCAAGTGCTTTTATATTGAAGAGAGCTCACTTTACTAAGCCTAGAGTGATAAGTTTTATCCAAAGCTTAGTCGAGATATCCTAACCCTTTGCATTGTGCTTTTATTGTAAAGGATATCTCATCCTAGTTGGAAACCAACCAAGAAACCCCAAACCCTTGAGAAGGTAGTTGGAGTGTGTTTGTTGGTAAGTAGAGTTGTAAAGAGTTAGTAAACCACGCGGAGTAGTCGAAAAACTCTAGAGAAGAAGTTAGTAAGCTCTGAGGGTAGTCCGAAAGCTTGTGTGTGATTGAGTAAGTAAACTACGGAGGTAGTCGAAAACTCAAGGTCGGGTTGAGTAAGTAAACCACGTGGAGTAGTCGTAAAACTTCGGGCGAAGTTGAGTAAGTAAACCACGAGGTAGTCGTAAAGCTCGGTTTGATAGTGAATTTCTCTCAAGAGTCAGGAGAGTGGATGTAGGAGCTTGAGTCTCTCGAACCACTATAATCGCCTTGGTTCTTTATCGCTTCTTATATGTGCTTAATTGTTGCATCAACTTGATTTTGAAAGCATACTTTTCATTGATATTAGGGTTGGAATCAATCCACCGAAAGTTGCATAAGTAATTCACAGCCTAATCACTATTTCATAAGGGGAAGGTTTTCAGCAAAGCTTAAAACGAGTATACTCTAAGGGCCAACCATTCCACACGACTGAGTAGCTAGAACAGATAGTTACCAAACTGAACTCTCATCTGAGGATTCAGTAAGTAAGTTATCTGATCCAAGCAACTCAGGATCTCTCGACACTCGAGGACTCGATTGGGATTATCTCGAGGTATCCGAAAGCATTTCGGGATCACCGTCTCGATGAGACTTTGACTTTCGAGCAATCACGGCTTCTCGTAACCTAATCTTGAGATTTTCGACCCAAGTGACCTCGAGAAGAAAAAGTTTTAAAATCACTGAACACGTGTATTCCCCCCCCATACACGTGTAAGACTCGTTCTCACCGGGACCAACAGGTAGGTTTGTAGGATTTGATGTGACGTGCTTCGAATATCGGCGTGGCCGAAGGCATGATTAGCGTCGTTTGTGTCCGCAGCATCGAATCCCGCATTGTCAGCTATTTTTGTGCACGTGTCGCTCTCTCATTGGCTTCACGAGTACGACACTTTAGTATTTGTCTATTTGTCGTTTGGTATTCTTCTTCTAGAATATTCGTATGGTCTGGTGTACCATTTTAGTTGTCACCAGGTGTGAGCTGACCTGATCAGATAACTGGTCATCCTACCTGATAGAGTCTTCTGATGCAGATTGTCTTAGCACAATTTGCATACTCGGCTGATGTAGGTCTTCTGGTAGTCTTCTGATCTTTAGGTTACTCTGAGCCTCAGTGTCTTCAGTCATACTGAGTCTTCAGGTTTCTCCGAGTCTTCAGGCTTATCGAGTCTTACGGTTTCTCACGAGTCTTCAAGCTTATCTCGAGTCTTGGGTTTTCTCACGAGTCTTGAGGCTTATCCGAGTCTTGAGGTTTCTCACGAGTCTCGGTGCCTTACATCTTCTTTGATCATCGACTTCTTCTTGTCTTCGACTTGTCTTAGTCTTGATCATCGACCTTATCCGTCATCGATAATTTGACCTGACCTATACATATTGAGTTCCCCCTCAATATGTGACCTATCTTTTACATCAGCTATCTATACATTTCAGCTGGTCATTTAATCTGATTCTAAGTCATCAGTCAGCTAACAGATCTGGCTGGTCCTATTACAACATGTTTTGGAACTTCCATCAAAACTAAATACAAATTTCCCAACAAGTATTCTCTCTAAATCCACTTTGAGGAATGAATCCTATTCTTGGCTCAACTACCATGCACATGCACTTCGTGATGAACCCAATACAAGTCGTATCTACCCATGGAAGGGTGCAAGCGTTGGTCATGGTCAAAGTTCATCATCCCACACATGTTGTGCGTATTGACCTCAAGTCAAAGGAGTATTACATTGCTCCCACTAACCGAGACACCCGTAGACACATATAGTGGAAATACATCAAACGGTTTCTCGGATGGGTATACCAATACCCTCTAAGGTATTTGTGCATCCATCATGAGATACCTAGTATCTCATAGTAAGTGAGATCTTACTACACTCTCTCAGAGTATGATGCAGATCGCACACCAATCTCCATTGTATCATCAATATTCCATTCTTGATAATCCTTGATTGGGGCTATTTGAGAATCATGCTTAAGTCATCTGAGTTCTCACAACCTCAATGACAACAATGACTCATGGGAACACTTGTATGAATAAATGCAAACAATCAAACATAATATTCAAACAAGTGTATTTCCATACATTAATATTAATTGAACTATAATATTAAATCAAACTGAATACCATCGAGTATTATGTCCTTACAATAGAGTGTCTCTAGAACACTAACACTAACAATCTCCCACTTGGACTAGAGTCAATCACCTACATGTCTAACCCCTAGACCATCAAATGTCTAGTGTGTACATGAACACTCAGTGTTATGGTGAAAGGATCTGCCAAATTAAATATGTGGGAATACATTTTAATTTTATTTCTCCTATCGCTATGATCTATCAGATCAAATGATAAGTGTGGTACTGCTTGTCGATCTCGGTTCCTTTGCTTGCGCAGTCGCACCAACGTTGTCTTAATACAACTTTATTAGACAACTGACACTCAGAACTACCCCTAGTTCTCTTAAGAACTATAAAATCCAGACAGCCTCCTTGAGGTTTCTGATACAGCAATGTACTCAACTTCGGTTGTTGAATCTGCGGTCCTTTTTATTGGAACTATTACAACTGACCACCCCATCATTGAGAGTGAAACGTAACCTGACTGTGATTTGTAATCGTCACAATCGGATAGGAAACTTGCGTCAGCATAACTAGTCAGTACTAGTTCTGACTGTCCACTATAGACAAGGAGACATTCTTTAGTTCATCTAAGATACTTTAAAATGGTCTTGACAGCAATCCAGTGAGACTCACCCGGATTCTGTTGGTATCTACCAGTGATGTTGATAGCATAGACCACGTTTGTCCTAGTGCAAATCATGTCGTACATGATTGACCCAAATGCATATGCATATGGGACATCTTTCATGTGCTTGATATCAGCTTCAATAGAAGGACAATCCTTCTTTGAACACTTTATCCCATGATTTGCCGATAGAGATGCTCTCTTAGAGTTCTCGATCGATAAACGCTTCAACACCTTATCTACATAGGTGGACTGTGACAACCCAACATCCTCTTGGATCTATCGCTAGGATGTAGCAGGCTTCACCAAGACCCTTCATCATGAAGGTCTTTAACAACAAATTTTAATGGACTGCATTAACGGGATATTGTTTCCCAAAATCAATATGTCATCGACATATACGATTATGAAAATAATATTCTTCCCGATGCGTTTACAATAAACGAAAGGATCTTCCAAATTTCCGATGAAGTCAAAGGACTTGATAACTTCATCAAATCGGATATTCCAACTCCAAGAAGCTTGCTTCAATCCATAAATGGATATCTTTAGCTTGCATACTAGATTAGAATTTGACTTAGATGTAAAATCTTCTGGTTGAGTCATAAACACTTCCTTCTCTATGTTTCCATTGAGGAAAGTTGTTTTGACATCCATCTGCCAAATCTCATAATCATAGTATGCTGCTATCGCAAGTAAAATTCGAATGGACTTGATCTTTGCAACTAGTGAGAAGGTCTCGTCATAGTCAATGCCTTCGCGTTGAGTATAACCCTTCGCCACCAACCTAACTTTGTAGGTTTGTACTTTGCCATTTGAATTGGTCTTGCTCTTGAAGACCCAATCACAACATATGGGTCTAACCCCTTCAGGCAACTCAACCAAGTCCCAGACTTGATTGGTGTACATCGAGTCCATCTCGGATTTCATGGCTTCATGCCACTTCCCTGAATCAATATCTGATATTGCTTCAGAATAAGTATTAGGATCGTCCTTATCCGATATGTCCATATTATCGAGTTCCTCCAAGAGGTAACCGTATCTAATGGGCGGATTACGATTCCTAATTCACTTACGGAGCTGTGATTGTGCAGGCTGTACATTCTGATCGTGAAAATTTTGTGGTGCATTGATTTCATCAATGTCCGAAGAGTCCTCAAGATACACTTTCAGATGTCTCTTGGGCGGGAGTTTGAACTATGTTGTTCTCATCCAGCCCACTTGGAGGTTCTTGCACTGACAAACATACTCCAATTACACTCCCACTGGCTGAAAGACGATCACCTAGTGAAAGACTCCCACCGTGAAAGTTGCTGAATGCTCCCACTGATTCCTTGTCATATTGTTTTGACAAGATTTCAGTCTCTGTGTTAATTTGTGGTTCTTGAATTTCTTCAAGTTCTATCAGCTTACGACCTTGTTCCTAAAAGACGTAGTCTTCTTCGAGGAACTTGATCTACCTAGAAACAGTCACTGATTGTTTCTCAGGTAGATAGAAGTAATATCCTCTAGTTTCCTTAGGATATCCCACAAAATAAACCTTTTCACCTTTGGATTTCAACTTGTCGGTAAGCATCCTTTTCACAATCACGGGGCAACCCCATGTTTGATATGTGTAAAAGTTGGCTTCTTGCCAAACCATAGTTCATATGGTGTATGCTCAACCGATTTAGATGGGATCCTATTCAGAATGTAAATTGAGGTTTGTAACGCGTATCCCATAAAAATGTTGGAAGACAGGAAAAGCTCATCATGGATCTCACCGTGTCTAACAGGGTTCGGTTTCTCCTCACGGACACACCATTCATCTGAGGTGTTCCGGGAGGAGTCCATTGTAACTGGATTCCATCTAACTTCAAGTAATCAATGAATTCATGGCTAAGGTATTCACCACCTCGATCTGATCGAAGAGTCTTGATACTCTTACCAAGTTACTTCTCTACTTCAACCTTAAACTCTTTGAATTTCTCAAAAGATTCGAATTTGTGTTTCATAAGATACACGTATCCGTGTCTTGAGAAATCATTAGTAAAAGTGATGAAGTATCCGAAGTGACCCCTAGCAAGAGTGGACAATGGTCCACAAACATCATTGTAGATCAACTCTAGAACTTCTTTGGCATGCACCCCTTTCCCAGAAAAGGGTCTGTTGATCATCTTGTCCATGAGATAAGATTAACAATCTCCATAAGACTCACAGTCAAATGGGGTTAAGTAGTCTAACTTTCTTAACATTGTAATTCTTTTCTCGTTTACATGATCAAGTTCTACAATGCCATAAGTAAGTCGGGTTTTCATGATTACTAAGTTTGAGTCTTTTATTTTGTATCTTAAGAACATCATATCCATATTGCAACAAATACATGTTGCGAGTAATAGAAAGAACTAGATGACAATCATTAGGTTCTAATATAAAACCAAAGGGTAAGTCTAACACATAAGTCCCCACACGTTCAGTTAGCAACTCTTGCTTCATTTCCACGTGTAAGACGACTTTACCCGACCTAACTGTCCTAAGACACATGAGACTCTTCACATTCATACAAATGTGTAAGTCACGTCCGATATCTAATACCAAGCAGTTAGTGCTAATAGTGGACATGTTATTCTTAATAACAAACATACATGTTCTAATGTTATAAACACCCAATGCCTACTTTTTAGCAGCCAAAACCTTATAATCCTTCTTCCGGTGCCCTCTTCTACTTACAGTAGAGGCACACATCCTTGTCTACCCGCTCTTTCTTTTGAACACCATCTTAGTGATAGTGAACTCAAAAGTCTTGAGCACGTTGTGAAGTTTAGGCATGGTTGCATCCGTCTTATTCATATTGTAGTTCACAATGAAACTAAAATATGAATTTGAGAGCAACTAGAGGATAGCATAAATGAAAACGTTGGTCTTTTAGCTCAAATCCTAAATTACCAAGTTTATCAATTAGGCCTATCACCTTAAGCACATGAGGTGAAATCTTCTCTCATTTAGCTAGCCAGTATTTGAACAGATCTCTCATCACTTCATAAATCTCAGAACGAGATTCAGAATCAAAGAGATCCTTCAGATGCTTGAGCATTTAGAAGAGACCCATTTCCTCATGTTGTCTTAAGCATATCGGGAGTCATGTCGAGCAACATCACACACTGAGCCTGGGAAGCATCCTTTTGATGCTTCTTCTGAACTGCTACGTCAAACGTGGCTGCCTCAGAGTACCAGCTTTAAGGGTAACCGAGATTGGTGTGTCCAACACATACTCAATCTTTTCTTGCCTTAACACCAAACACATGTTTCGGTGCCAGTCCAGAAAATTTGACCTAGCCAATTTTGTTTGTTTCCAAAACACATCTCAATAACAGTTATACATTTCAACTAACCAAGAGAAATAAAATAAAACGGGAATTAAAACACATAGTTCCTATGATCAATATTCAGCAATCAAAATAAACATGGTCTTTCTTTAGTGTTTATTTTATCTCCATTATTTTCACATACTCAACGACCTCATCGAAAGAGTACGAATTTATATTAAATATAAATTGTAATGGACTAGGATCCACATTCCTACTATCATAATCCCAGCGAGGGCTGAATATCACAAGAGCATAACTGGTAGGTCTCCAAACCAATTGCAAACTGCAACTCCTAGTTTGTCGAACCTAGTTCGACTGATGTCCCTTACCCTTTGTCCCCGCGAGGGCGAGTTAAAAAAGTTAAGTTGGTTTACAACCATCAAGCGGCGACATTACATGTTCCGATAAAAGTTCCGTTAGATATAGATCCGAGCAAAAGACGAGGGCCTTAAATACTCATTGGAACGAAATCTCCGGTTTTCTTTTAATTTTGATGGAAGACATCTTATCAAATCAATGAGAAAACCATATTTTAGTGAGGAACATTTTGAAGGCGGGGTATTAATTGCTTAATCGAGATCCAACATGTTAATCTACATCACATTTGAGCAATTATCGGGCGCCGTCTACCCAAACATGATTTACACGGACTAACATTTATATGGGCGCCGTCTACCTAAACAATAATACAGTCCGACAATTATTGGGCGCCGCCTACCCAAACAATTATAATGCGGACATAAAATGCGTTAACAGAATATAAAACAAGTTAACCAAGTGGGAATTAGTAACTCGTTTAATCTTTTAAACCATAATTTTAAAATCTAATTTTAAAATTAAGTTTAATAATTAAATTCATGATTAATATTAGCCTTTTAATTAATCCAATTAATTAAATCCGTTATTAGTCCAACTAATACGTTTTATTAAAACCCAAATTTTATTAATTCTAACAAATTAAATCCAATTTAATTTTAATTAATATATATAGGTGGCTCAAGTGTAATTTCTAAAATTTGCACAGAAGAACCTGGCGAAAATCAAATTTTTAATCAAGCCCTTCCTGCGTCACCACCCAATTTCACAACAACCATTTTGTAAATCGGGACAAACCGTTTCCAAAATCCAACAAAATTTCATCAATCACAATTTTATCAGAATTAATCTAATTAATTCATCAGTAAATTCACGTCCAACAAGGTGATTAACGAGAGTTTGTTCATGAGTCAACAGGGAAGAAGCTTCTGGAACAACAGTAAGCCAAAACGCAACAGAGGACACCGCTGTGCACAAGTGACCCACTGCCGTCTCAGAACGAGTGTGTCGTTTCGCCGCCGCATCACGCGAGCGCGTGTGGGTTATCCCCATGGCTCAGCGCACGTGCGTGAAACACCCATCACTGCTCCGAACGCACATGTGTCGTTCACCGCCGCGAGTAACCGACCACGCACGGAGCAGTGTGAATCTCCACCAGAATGTAAGAGTCGCGTAACATCCGTCGGATCGGGAGAAATATCAAACAAGTCGCTTGAGTTCAAGGATGAAACAGAGACGCCGCCACGAAACGCAACGAATCGGTGGCGCGTCATCACGAATCGCATCGAATCTGGTGAGCACCGTCGTGGGATGGGCTGTAATCGGTTGCGCTCCTCCTTTGGATTCTAAATCCACCGTTCGCTGCATCGCGTGTCCACGCGACCGTCAGAAGGCGCGGCGTTCAGCCGCCGCCTGGTGCGACGTCGCCGGTCACCACAACCAAACGAAGCGGCGAGTAATTCGAAGAGGACGGGGCGGTCCAGATTTCAGAAAACCCTAATTTCGAAAAGTGGTGCAAGGAAGGAGACGACCCAAGGCACGGAAGTCAAAATTATTAAAACAATTTTAATCAGCGTTTTGAATTCCAGAACCTTGCTTTCTAATCCATATATTAGACAACTCCCATTATCAATGGAAACAGGTAAGCAGGCATGCGTGTAAAAAAAAAACGCACCACAAACAAATAATAATTTATGCAATTATTCAAGAACCTGAAGCTCTGACACCACTGTTGGAATTTAGAGGCACGTAAACACGTAATACATGAGCAGCGAAATTAAACAGTTCACCAACAACGAACACGTAATTGCATAATTGAATACGTATAATCATAAAGAGAAATCTTACAGTAAATCGTACACATATTTCTCTACTATGGTATCCACATAATCCCCGTTCACGGACTTGCACAGATTTTACCAGCGTTGAACCTGAGACGGAATTTGCTAGGAAAATTCCTATTCTAGATTTTATGAAGAAATATGAATTAACGTCGTTTGTAAATTTTCAAGAGCTTGTATATATAGGAAAGACCCAGCTTAAATCTTAAGCTAACCCAATTAGGGAAATAAAATCCCTAATCTTGAATTAAATTAGTTCATTTTAATTTAATTCCCTAAATATAAATCTCTAAGGATTTAAATGTCTTATATGAAAATCTCTACGATTTATTTCCATATACATTAAATCCTACAATTATATTCCAAATATAATTATTGAGAATTCTTATTTAATTAAATCAAATTTAATTAAATATTAATAATAATTAATTCCAAATTAATCTATTATTAATTAATTCTCCATAAATTAAACATTAAATCCAATTTAACATTTTATCAATCAACTATAATCCGTAAAAGGGAATTACTTGTTGCGTGACCCATAGACCCTCATATATCGAGCGATTAGTCAAACTAACGGTCTTAATTGAACCCTAGACAATAAATCAAACATTCTCAATATATGAGGTACGTTGCGAGAAACGTGCAACTACCTGTAACTGGAACATGGGCTATTACAATTTCCTTATTTCATTCACGAATACTCGATTAAACCTTGAACATGATGAAGTGTCTATTCAAATAACTTAATCAATTTGTTTCAAATCACTAATTGATCATGTATGTCACACTTAGCCACAAAGTCTAAGTTGACGTGCATCAGCCGATGACTTTGATCCAATTATGATGAGAAGATGAGTATTCTCTCTAAATCAACTTTGAGGAATGAATCATATTCTTGGCTCAACTACCACGCACATGCACTTCGTGATGAACCCAATCCAAGCCGTATCTACCCATGGAAGGGTGCAAGCGTTAGTCATGGTCAAAGTTCATCATCTCACAGATGTCGTGCGTATTGACCTCAAGTCAAAAGAGTATCGCATCGCTCCCACTAACCGAGACACCCGTAGACACATATAGTGGAAATACATCAAACCAATTCTCGGATGGGTGTACCAATACCCTCTAAGGTATTTGTGCATCCATCATGAGATACCTAGTATCTCGTAGTAAGTGAGATCTTGCTACACCCTCTAAGAGTATGATGCAGATCGCACACAAATCTCCATTGTATCATCAATATCCCATTCTTGATAATCCTTGATCGTGGCTATTTGAGAATCATGCTTAAGTCATTTGAGTTCTCACAACCTCAATGACAACAATGACTCATGGAAACACTTGTATGAATAAATGCAAACAATCAAACATAATGTAGGTCCCGAACGGGTTTTGTGAGGGTGGAAGTCTAGAGGGGAGGGGTGAATAGACTTCCAAAACTTTTCGTGCGTATCAGGTGTGAACTGCAGATTACCCGATCAGAGTGCTGGTGTATCAGTTTAGACTGATGTTCAATCTTACTGAGTGCCTGGAGGCAGATCAGCTTGATATCTGTCAGTTTAAGTGAATGGTGCGGAAACTTGTTTTACCCGTGTGAAAAACCAGTTTTATCAATCTGATTCTGAAGACAGTTTTTAACCAGTTGACTAAGGTGTCAATCTGATCAGATTAGTTGCTTGGTAAAGACTGAGCTTATCTTAGAATATGTATGTTGTTTAAAACCTAGTTGTGTGACTTGTGTAAAGTAATAAGAAAGCAAGTAAATGCACACAAGACTTTTTATAGTGGTTCAGACGAAACCCGTCCTACGTCCACTCTTCCCTTAATACAGGGGAACCTTAACCTACTTTAACCTGCGGGACTTATATCCTTTTCAGGATGGCCGATATGTTTAATGAGTTCTCACTCTTACAAACTTAACCTGCGGGACTTATATCCTTTTCAGGATGGCCGAGATGTTTATCGAGTTCCCACTCTACAAACGTAACCAGCGGGACTTATATCCTTAAAAAGGATAGCCGAGATGTTTAATGAGTTCGCACTCTACAGACTTAACCTAACTTGCGTTTGGGTAAAGAAAGTTGAGGGTTCCAACTGGAAATCTATCCTGATGCTTTAGGTAGCCAAAATGCTAGTGGATAGGATTTCTTGCTAAGAACTAATGGGATGAACACTCTAGGAATAATCTTCAAATGTAGTGTTCTTTGAACGGAGATTTTGCTGTAGCTTTAGCTTCTTTTGCTGTGTCTCCGTGTTTGTTCTTGCTTGGTTTCACTCGTTGGTGCTTGTTAATCACTATTGGTCCTTTTTCTTCAAAGTGAAGACCGATCCCATTTTATAGACCTCGAAATCAAAGAGCCGTTGGAGAGCAATTTGAATTTTGGGCTATATTAGGTAGGTTGTAGGATATGATTGTGACGTGCTCCGATTATCGGCGTGGCCGTAGGCATCATTAGCGTCGTTTTTGTCCGCAGCGTCGTATCCCGCAATGTCAACTCTTTTTGTACACGTGTCGCTTTCTTCTTGGTTTCGCGAGGCGGTACTTAAGGAATTTGTCCGTTAGACGATTGATATTCCTTTTGTAGAAGATTCGCTTGTCTGGTGTATCATTTTGATTGTCACCAGGTGTGAGCTGACTTGATCAGGTAACTGATCAGTCTACCTTGATTGAGTCTTCAGATGCACATTGTCTTAGCTTCAATATGCAGACTCTGCTGAATGTCGGTCTTCAGGTCTTTTGATCTTCAGGTGTCTCTGAGCCTCAGTGTATTCAGTTGTACTGAGTCTTCAGGTTTGTTGCTGAGTCTTCAGGCTTATCTGAGTCTTCAGGTTCATCTGAGTCTTCAGGTTCATCTGAGTCTTCAGTGTTTATCTGAGTCTTCAACTTCATCTGAGTCTTCAGGTTCATCTGAGTCTTCAGTGTCTTCTTATCTTCACCTGATCTTCTAACTTCTTGTCTTCTGATTTGCGCTTAGTCTTCTGATCATCTGACCTTATATGGGTCATCTGATACATCGACCTGACCTATACATATTGAGTTCCCCCTCAATATGTGACCTATCTTTTACTTCAGCTATCTATACATTTCAGCTGGTCATCTTAATCTGATTATAAGTCATCAGTCAGCTAACAGGTCTGACTGGTCCTATTACAACCTGTTTTGGAACTTCCATCAAAACTAAGTTACATATTTCCCAACAATTTCCCCCTTTTTGATGCAACCAAAACACTTAAACAAACTTAATCAGAAAAACAGATACCATGGATGGAAATGTAGATGATGCAAACAGTACATGCCTCAGAAGACAATGATATGTTGTCTTAGAATTAGTGAGATGTAAAATTTCATTCAGATAGGTGTGTGCATTGTTGTATACATGAAAAGCGTACCTATCATCTGATTCCAAGTTGTCTTCTTCAGGTGTACTTGAACATTTGCAGTTCTTTGGGGATGCCAAACATTCTGTACATCCTTTGAATTAGCTTGTCCAGCTCTTCTTTTCTATGGATTCCTCCTTTTTCAGCAAGTCCATAGTAGATATTCTTGAATTTAACAGGATCTAGTTTGTTGTCTGGACGCAAAGGTGGAAGAAGTGGTTCAAAGGGTGGAGCTTCTGGTATTAGTGACATGATTTTGCCTTCTTTCATCACTGTCTGGTAGAAGTCTGGATACTTTGTTTCTAACCAGTTCCAGAATTTATCATCAATTTCAGTCTGATCTTGATGAATTGGAATCTTCTCCAGGATGTAGACGTCACATAACCATTCTCCTCTGATTTGATCCCATTCTGGAAGCAAATCTTGTCGTGCATAGAGAATGCCTTTAACAGGTGCCGGAAGGGCATTCTTCTCCCAAGAAATCTCCTCTACTGCAGCTTCGTTCTTACTTTTCCTTAGGATGTAAGCGATGTTCAGTCCCTTTGCCTCTGCTAACTTCTGCTTCTTGATTGCGGCCTCTCTTATTCTCAGTCTTGTCTGCTCTTGAACTTGTTCAGGAGTCATCTGGCTTTTGGTGGAGAATAGCTAGGCTTGTCTCTGATCTTCCGCATTTGCTTTCATCATTTTGCCTTTGCCTTTCTTCCTCCTCAGAGTTTGCTCAGGTTCATCTTGTTCGTCTTCTTTAGCTAATTTCTTAGCGAGTTATAGCTCTTGGCCTGATCATCAGTTTCCATTCTTTTCTGGACAAACGAAGAGAAGTCTTCAATCTTGTCGACTCTGGCAGTTACCTCTGAAAGAGCACTTTTCTGCTCAGCGATCTCTTTATTGTGTTGCTCCACAGTTTCTTTTATTTCAGCAACGAGATCGGTAGATGGAGTGGCTGGCAAGTCAGATACAGTGGTTTTTGATAGAGATGAAAATTTTACCAACTGTGTCTGAGTCTGTTTTTCTTCCTTCTCTTTTTCTTGAGTCTGTTTTTCTGTATTCTCCTTTTCTTCAGACTCTTTTCCAGACTCTTTTCCTTCCCCCTTTTTGGTTGCATCAAAAAGGTTGGACATCTTGCGGTTCAGAGCTGTTAATTGCCGTAAGATCTCCTCTCTGAGTTCCTCAACAACAAGAGGAGTGATCTGAACGGTGGCAGAAGGTGCAGGCGTGAAGAAGCGTCTGAGAGCAGTTTCAATCTCCTGTCTTGCTCGTTCTGTGGAAGCTATAAAATGTTTCCAACCCATATCTAAGTGATTGTTGGTTTTGTCCAAGGATGCCCAGACACTTTCCAAAAGTACCTGTGTCTGATTGAGCATCTCTGTCTGAACTGTGAGTTTGTCAGATTGGAGCTTGAGCTTCTCAAGAAAAGGATATACTAGTTGCATTACTTTAGCAAGGATGGCATTGTGCATCCCAACTGTGTGACTTCGTTCCTTGTCAACTAGTTTCGCTTGCTCATCTTCAAGCCGCTTCATCAGATCTGCTGTGAGCTCTGCGAATTTGTCTTCAAATGCAGTCTTGATCCCTTCCTGAATCTTCTGAGAGTGACGATCTAGGGTATCAGAGCTCATCGTAGCAGTCTGTTCAGATGTTGAAGCCTTGCCAAATTGGGTCTCATCTGTAACACCCATTCTTGGTTCATCGATAGCTCCCTCATGATCTGTAGGAGGTTGAACTGTTTCCTCCCTGTTATTAACAATTCCGAACCTTTCGTGAATCAGCCATCTGATATCATCGTCAGATGTCAATTCAGCAACCCTTTCAATCCCAGCATTGTGTAGACATTTCAACTCCAAGTCTACAAAGAAATCTGATCCCAGAGTTGTCATTAGAATCAGAAGTTCTTCAATGCTCTTTAGTCTGATATCCCTCCAGAACACTATCTCCTCTATCTGTTGCTGGATGCCAGGATGTTGATCCAATTCAGGGCATAGATCCAGCAGATACTCTTTGATTTGTTGCTTCATTATCCTTATGATGGGGCTCTCTGGAGCAGGTGAAGCAAGTACTGTTCTGGTGTCGAAGGGATTATGAGAGATGGACACACGTTCGTCGGATCTCTCAGGTTCTTGAGACTGGATCGGGGATTTAGATATCTGTAGTTCAGGTTCGTTTTCAGCGTGTTGAGGGTGTTCAGTTTCCTGAACGGGTTCATTGATTGGTGGTGTGGGAGATGATGTTCTGAGAGGTGAGGGTGAGGGTGAGAAGGTTTTGTGGGGAGAGAGTGGAGGTGATGATTTTTTAGGAGAGGGTGATGGTGATTTGGAAGTGGGCGTTGGCGACCTTGCTCTCTGGAAGATCTTTGTTAGAGGCAGAGAATCAGATGGTGATTCTTCCTCAGATTGCTCCACTTCTGTCCCTCTGACAGATTTCTCTCCTTCTGCTGCGATCATCGTTTCTTCCCTTACTTCTCTAATAGTTGGCTCAGAGCGGACTGCTATCTCCTCTTCTGATTCTTCGTGCATCAGATCCTCCGTTCTGCTGGCTGGCTTGGCAGCACTTGGAGCAGTCTTCAGAGGAGATGAGACTCTCTTATGACGTTTCCGCTTAGCATCTGGTTTCTTGGCCAGATCCTTCCTCTTCATCATCTTCTCAGGAATGGCCTTTTTTCAAGACTTCCGCACGATTATGCGATTGCCTTTATCTTTTCCCTTATTTTCTCCCTTGGGTTTTGGCACATAAGGAGTCGGATCCTCATCAGCTTGTCCAGGTAGGAACTCATCCTTGCCCAGTATGGCCTTGTGCTTTGCTTGGTAAACGTTCGCTCCATTCTCGTTCCATTAATAATTCTGTGGCGGCTTATCCGGATGAATGATAGAGATTTTGTGTATGAATGAGCACTTGAAGATAAGCACACTTCATTGCTCGGGTCGGATTCGAACTTCCGAGTCTTTTCTCGATCTTGCTTTGACCATACCCAACCAATCGATGTCCGAAGCCTTCTTGATTGCAAAACCATGACACTTATCTTGTAAGAAGTGACCGCATCAAAGGCGTAAGTTGAGCACATGATCACCTTCGAACAATTTCAAGAAGAAGGCGATACTTTCTCTTCGGATAGGAGGCTTTGACGTTCGTCGTGTTCTCCTTGTTTCTTTGGTCTCAACAGTTCGGCTTCAAGCTCCTCCTTTTCTCCTACAAAGAAGTCGTGTAGGTCTCGGATTGATGCTTCCTCGCCGAGTTTGGCCGAATATCCTCTGTAGATCGTCATTTGTCACTCGAACTTTCATTCCGCCAACGGAAGAAATTAGGTCAGCATCATTGTCTTCATCCCTCTGCAGATTGTAAAGAAATTCCAGGGCTTCATGGGTGTGAACGATGTTCTGATGAGTAGAGCAATATCGTTCCAGTCCACACTCTCGAAGGCACTCCAGAATTTCCAGCGATTCCGGATCTGAGGTGATGTTGAAGACGACGTACTTTTCATCAATGATGTATTTCTTCATCGATGCAAAGTTGCAGCACTTTTTCCCTTGGCCCGGTCTTGAAACAAGGTGTGCCATTTCTGTACGATATGCAAATTGATGTTTAGTTTGAGTAAGATAATTCATAAAATTCAGTCAAACTCGTAATTTCAACATCAATTTAGCAAGTAAGCATTTAGATCATGTAAAAACAGAATCACAACTTGAAAACCTAGGTACCATAGAGAAATTGAGATCATATAATTAATTAAAACAGGAAATTACCAGTAATTGATTCGAAAGATTTTAAAATCGGAAGAGTAAAATCAAATAATTTCGAAGGTAATTCTCTGAGGAAAAAAAAAAGATCTTTTAAGAGCTTTTGAGAAGACGAAGTAGTGGAAAGCGGTTTTCTGAGAAAAAATTGGATTTTGTAGAATACGAGGGAAAACCTTTTTGCAAAACTTTCCAAAGTACTCAAGTATCCGTGTTTCGAAATCCGTAGCTGAGATTAATCGGCCAAAAAATATTTTAATCTCACGGTTGAGAAAAGTAGTCTTCTCATTTTCCGGACTCGAAAAATCGCAATAAAACGTTTTGAAAACATTTTCCCAAGTCCGCATTAAAAGCTTTGCAGAGCATGCGTCATGAACAGTGTAAAATAAATCAATTAAAATAAATAACGCATATAAGGTATTCAGAAAGAGATAAAAAGAGAGCGTATCTGACTGATTGATATTGTAATCAATCAGTTACCACATTGATCTGATCTGGCACTTTGTTGACTTATCTGATGGTTGCCTTATGCATTTCCCAACAATATCTCACTTATCTGATCAGATTCTTGCTTCAAACACTTCGCCACTTATCTAATCCTCTTTTCTGGTACTCTATATCCTTTAGTCTTCTTCTAAATATTCTTCTAAACAACCCGCATTTACTGAAGTCAACTCCCGCCAAAACTTTTACTTCGGGGAGTCCAAAAGTCGCCTCGATTCCCAAATCGATGCGATTTGACATACGTAATAATGGCATAGATACATTGTGATTTAATCACACCGTTAACTCATCCAACCATTAGCCGCGTGTACCTAACGCGTTGTCGATGCAAATTTCTCTTAAGATTTTTCTGAGAAGATAGAATTTGCATTTATACCCCTAATTTTCTTCTATAAATTAGCCTGGGGTGTTAGGCAAATAACACAATCATAAACCATTTCATCTTCTTTAGCATATCCTTCATGCTTTTCCGATGAGTTCCTTATTTCCGGTGAAACTTCCGGTGGGAACCTTTAGCCCTTTTCCAATGAATTCAGCTTCTCAGATCAACCCTGTGTGTTCCTTCACACTGCTTTCGTCGTCATCTAAGATTTCACATACGATCAATGCTAAGCTTCTTTACCACCGTGGAGGCGGATCTGCTAAAGCAAATGAGAAGGCACTTCTCCTAATCGTATGCACCTTATCGAGATGACGGAATTAGCATCAACAGACTTAGTCTGAAACAAAACATGGGTTTGATATACATAATCGTGTATCAAACTCAATATTTGCATGAGACACTAGTGTCTGTTTGGTCCTTGTGACCAAACCTTTGGCACTGTGCCCCATTTAACAACTGGAAGTCCTGTTGATTTTACGTCTGAGGGCTTCCGGTTTGGACATCCTTCAAAGCCTCTCTTGCTCCTCCTTCTGAAGCATTGAGATTGGCTCAGGATTCTCGAAGCCTCTCTGACGTCCCTTCTTAGGATCGAGGGAAAATGAGAGCGGCATACCTTGACCTCTCTCTCGCGTTCCCTGCCTAGGGTTGTCTTAGGGCTGATGGTTTATGCTTTGACCTCCGGGTCTTCTTGTACTTGTAATACCACTTGAAGATAGCTGTAGCATTTGTAGCTTATGATATCACTTGTAACTTGTAAATCTGACCTCCGGGTCTTTATCAATGAAAAACTCTATTTATTCCATTGTTGTGTTGTTTCTTCTGACTTATGCGATCTGTAGCTTAAATTTTGAATTGCTTGTTGACCGTAGCTTTAATCGATTTATGAAGTAATCTTCCAATCTGATCAGTTCCCCCTTAATCTGATATATCTTGAACTGATCTGCCCTTTGTCTGAACTTCAGATCGGTTACTTATCTGACTTTCTGATCTGCTCCTTATCTGAACTTCAGATCGGCTCCTCGTCTGGTCGTCTGATTAGTTGAGATTCCTAACTCAACTGATTCCACTTAACCTGGTTAGTCTATTAACCAACTGGTTCTGGAGATCATTCCTTCAACCATATATGGTGCATTTTCTCCAAGATCCAGAAGCTCTAGCTCGTTGCATAACTCTCTGAATCTAATCTCAGCTAGCGGCTTGGTTAAGATATCAGCTTTCTGTTTGTCAGTATGGATCTTTTCCATCCTGATATTCTCTTTTTCAACATGATCTCTGATAAAATGGTGTCTGACATCCACATGCTTGCATCTTTTCAACATTGGATTTGCTTGAAATCTGGCACATACAACTACTGCAAACGTAATGTCTGGTCTGCTGGCAGTCAGGTATAGTAGTGATCCAATTAGAGCTCTATACTCCTTCTGATTCGTTTTCTGACCATCTTCGTCTGGATCCATCTTGAACCCGGTCATCATGGGAATTCTGGCTTCCTTGCAATGTTGAACTCCAAACTTTGCCAGTAGATTCCTTGTATACTTCGCCTGGCAGATGAATATCCCTTCTGTACTCTGCTTGACTTGTAAACCCAGAAAGTAATTCATCTGACCCATCATGGACATCTCGAACTTCCCTTGCATCAACTTGTTGAACTTCTCACACAGCTTCTTGTTGGGAGATCCGAAGATGATGTCGTCCACATAGATCTGAACCATCAGAATATCTTCTCCATCATCTATTCTGAATAAGGTTATGTCCACTATTCCTTTAGTGAACCCGCTGTCTATCAAGAACTGAGAGAGTGTATCATACCAAGCTCGAGGAGCTTGTTTCAGTCCGTAAAGAGCTTTCCTTAAACGGTACACTTGGTTGCCTTTTTCAAAGTCTGGAGGTTGTTCGACATAAACTTCTTCTGCTAGTACCCCATTTTAGAATGCACTCTTTACATCCATCTGATACACAGTGAACCCTCTGTGGGAAGCATATGCCAGAAACAGCCGAATGGCTTCTAGGCGAGCGACTGGTGCAAAGGTCTCATCATAATCAATTCCTTCCGATTGTGAATACCCCTTAGCAACAAGTCTTGCCTTATTCATGGTTATGAAATTTTTCTCATATCTCTTGTTCTTGAATACCCACTTCGTGCCAATTACATCTTGATGAGTTGGTCTGTCAACCAATTCCCAAACTTGATTCCTCTCAAACTGTTCCAGCTCCTCCTACATGGCTAGAATCCAGCTTGCGTCTTGTAGAGCTTCCTCTACTGTAGTTGGTTCCTTCAAAGACAGATAACAACAGTACATGACACTTTCACCATCTGATGTCTAGTTTTAACTCTATCAGATGGGTCTCCGATAATCAAATCAGTTGTATGACTGGTAATCCAGGTCCTTCTGTTCTGATGTGCGTCTGTTTGGAGAACATCATCCATATCTGATAGTTCATTACTAGTGATTGGGAGTGGTGCGGAGTTATGATCCACTTGATAAGAACATGTCTCAGCTGATGTTGGACTCATCATGTGCTGATGTCTGTTCGTAGGAACTTCAGGAGTTCCCCCTGAACCAGATGGTTCAGTTGATATTGTCTCAGTTGTAACAGCTTCTTCACTGACAGTTGAGCGTACCTTAGGGTCTGATTGACCTGTTGAATCAGCAAGATCAAGTTCTGGGATGTACACTTTTATGTGTTCAGCTTCTTTCTCCTTGATGCTTAGCTGATCCATTTTCTGCGTGTCAGGTATAGATTGATCTGGTACGGCTTGTTCTGAGGCAGCTTTCTCTTGTTCAGAAGATGTCTCATCAAAGACCACATGGGGTGTTTCTTCCACAACTAGGGTTCGTTTGTTGTAAACCCTGAAAGCCTTGCTGGATGAGGAATATCCTAAGAATATACCTTCATCTGACTTGGCCTCAAAAGTCTTCAACTGACTTTTCCCATTGTTGTGAATAAAACACTTGCACCCAAAAACATGGAAGTATGAAACACGAGGTTTTCTGTCTTTCCACAGTTCATAAGGTGTTTTGAAGTGAGTCTTAGTCAGAGAACACCTGTTCTGAGTATGGCATGCTCTGTTGATTGCTTCTGCCCAGAAACGGCTTGGTGTAGCATGTTCAGCTAACATAGTGCGAGCAGCTTCCTTGAGAGTTCTGTTTATCCGTTCTGCTACTCCATTTTGTTGTGGTGTTCTTGCAGCTGACATTTCATGTTGTATACCAAACTCATTGCAAAAATCAGTAATAAAGGAATTCAGGAACTCTGTACCTTTATCTGATCTGATTTTTACTATGCTGATACCCTTCTCGTTTTGTAGGTTCTTGAGCAGCTCGGGTATCTTAGTCATTGTCTCGTTCTTCTTGTATAAGAATACAACCCAAATAAACTTGGAATAATCATCCACGATTACAAGAGTATATTTGCGTCCACTGAGACTGATTGGGGTAACTGGTCCGAATAGATCCATATGGAGCAGTTGCAATACTCTACTGGATGATGGTCCTGGTATTCCCTTGAATGAGGCTTTAACTTGTTTTCCCTTCTGACATGCAGCACATGTCTGATCTTTGGAGAATATCTCATTCGGAAATCCCTCAACCAAAGACATCCTAGCGATCTTGTTGAGATTCTTGAAGTGCAGATGACTCATTCTTTTATGCCAGAGCCAACTGCTACTTTTAGAACTCTTAACAATTAAGCATGTATTCTTTGGGCAACTGTTCCAATCTGCTGTGTAGATTGTGCCTTTCCTTGAACCAGTTAGGAAGATTTATTGAGTGGATCGATTCCTTATCGTACACTTGTCGCTCGAGAACTCAACGCTGAATCCGTTGTCGCAGAATTGTGATACTGATAGTAGATTGTGCTTCAATCCTTCGACATACGAGACTCCAGTTACTTGTACATCATCATTCTCTAAGGTTCTGAATCCTTTGGTAAAACCAAAGTTATCATCACCGAAGAGTACGTGGGCCTTCTTGTTCTTTGTAAGAGCTAAGGAGATGTTTGCTTCCAGTCATGTGCCTTGAGCATCCACTATCGATGTACCAGATAGTTGCTTGTGCACCTCCTTTGTTGGCTAGTCCCACGCTTAAACACAGAATCAAATCGGGCTTTAGGTACCCCTTTGGAATTGGGTCTGGGGGGTTAGTGGTGGATTTGGGATCCACACAAACGAGCACTTCTATGAAAATCGGATGATTAGAAGGTCCGATTTGTCTCCCATACATATCAACATAATCATACGTCTCTTTATATGCTTTCTGATTAGTATGATTATTCGTGTGAGCCTTGGTTGACTTAGAAGACTTGGGGATTTTTTTCTTTATATTTTGTCTTCTTTTAATCCAAAGTGTGGCTCAAAAAGCGAAAGGTAGCCCTAGATCTCTCGGTTATAAGGGTAGGTACGATCGCTACCATCAAAAGATTCATATCTTTTTGGCATAGGTGGTCTTTGTAGTTTACCTATAGCTTGCTTATTAGGCAGCTGACCTTGATTGGGTCTCAGATTAGATTTCCTTCTTACAGGTTGTCTCTTTTGATACCTAATCTGCTGATCAAGTTGAGGTTTCTTCAGAAGAACTGGGTTCTTCTGTTGATTCCTCGGTTGATGCTTTATCAGTTGGGGTTCATTTATGTTCCCTTGCTGATTAGGCACCTGCCTTACTTGCTCAGCAGGTCTTTTTCCCTTATCAGATACAAGTTTAGCTTTTAGTGTATCTTTGTCAGAGACTCGTTTGATTGCATCCTTCTGAAGTGAATCAAACAGGGCTTTTGAGGATGTAGAAGGGTTCTCATACCCAATTCCCTTCTTGTTAGTCGGTGTTCGAAAATAGGTGTTCATTTCTTGAACGGTTTTAGAAGACTTCGTGAAAACCCCTATTTTCTTGCGCAAACTATCCTCAGTAGTTTTTAGACTCTTATGTAGTCGGAATAGCTCATCAAATTTAGCTTGAAGGATTTTGAAATTGTCAGCTTGTTGTTTGTTGATTGCTAGCTGATCTTTGATCTGCTTCTCCTGATCAGAAGATTTAACTTTCAGAATGTTAAGTTCCTCAGTTACCTTCTGAGCAGTTTCAGCGGATTTTAGTTCTGTAGCTTTACTGAGAGCATTCTCTTTAACAAACTGATTATTTCTGATCCTTAGCTTGTCATTTTCAGCTTCCACTATTGTATAAGTGTCTACTGCATCAGAGAGATCATCAAGCAATTGCTCAGAGTAGAGCCGCAAGTCAATCTCTCCAGCAGGTGTGCTAATAATAGCAGGTGTGGAATTAGAAAAAGCAGAAGGTTTGGAGGTTACCTCAGATTGGTCCTCCTTGGCCATCAGGCAGACTTCATCATTATCTGAAGAGAAAATCAGATCTTCTTGCTCGTGGAAGTCAACAGCACTGCTTATCAGACAAAAGTCTTCTACAGAAGAGTAGCCAGAATCCTCAGAAGGCAGATAGGAATCATCAATTCCAGATATGTCAGCTACCAGGGTATTCCTATCTCTGGGGCGTTGCTCTCTTTTGTTCCGTTTTTCTTCTCTTTCTCTGGGAGTCAGGTCAGGGCAGTCGGTACTGTAGTGACCTGGTTTCTCGCAGTTGAAGCATGATCCTCGATCTACGGAACTTCCTCTGCCAGGTGAGTCACTTCGTCTATAGGATCTATCAGGTGACTTTCCTTTCTGATAGTAATCTAAGCTCCTTCTGTCAGATCTGTTATCTCTTCTCTCATCTGTCAGATCATCTCTTTTCTTTTCTTCTGTGTGATCTCTTCGATCATCAGATCTGGTTCTTTCTCGTGATCTGTCAGTTGGCCTCCTGTTTCTTTGATAGTCACTGTAGAATCTCCGATACTTACCAAGCTGAGTATTTGTTCTTTCAAGTTTCCTGGTAAGCAGAGCGATCTGTTCTGCTTGACTTATTATGTTTCCAACAGGTTCAGTGGCCTTCGATCTACTGCTGGTTGCTTTAAACGCAACTGATTTAGACGTTGAGGCTTCAGCAGGCGTCTCATCTTCATCTGCTTGTCCTATTTCGATTAAATCGAACTCGTGAGCTTTAAGGCTTAGAAACAAGCTACTCGACTTCATCTTTGAAATGACTTGGAAATCCTTGATTACCGTGACTTTCATGCCCATTTCTTGGTGAGAGATCTTAAGATCTTGTAGTTGATATCTTTGTCTGACATCTCTCTACCAAGTTCTCGTAGTTTATTTACTGACATGGTGATCCTCCCATCGAGCTCATTGATTGTCTCGTTGGGCAACATCTTTAATTTTTCGAACTTCACCAGTTCAGCTTGTAGGCGGCTGTCTTTGATCTGATCATTTCCTTTGCATATCTCAGCAAGAGTATCCCACATTGCTTTTGCGGTTTTGAGATACTTTATCTTCTCCTTGGTGACTTTATCCATTGTCTTCATGATTATATGCCTGGCGATTGTATCTAGAGTATACAACTTTCTTTCCTCTGCATCCATCAAGGCTGGGTTTTTTCGCACAACACTTCCCGTGGCAAAATCTGGATCTCCTCCAACTGCTGGGTTGTCGTAATATATGATGATGGGTCCTCGCTCGATGACTTCCATCATTCTGCCGCTTATAGATCCTAGATGGTTTCACATATATATAGCCCAATCTGCATACTCATCAATTGAAAACTTAGGCAAATCATGATACATGCCAGAGGTATTATCCATGCTGAGTGATTTTGAAAACGAATGAGTTTTAAAAAAATGGTTTTTCAAGATCTGTTCAAATGACCACAAAGATTCTTCCTCAAGAATCGATGATACTCAAAGCCGGTTTGTACAGAGAACCTTTTGCTCGATACCACTTGTAGGTCCCGAACGGGTTTTGTGAGGGTGGAAGTCTAGAGGGGAGGGGTGAGTAGACTTCCAAAAATTTTTCGCGGATCAGTCCGAATCGCAGATTACTCGATCGAGTCTTTGGTGTATCGGTTTAGACCGATGTTCAATCTTCTTGAAGTGCTCGGAAGCAGATCACTTTGATATCTGTCGGTTTAATCGAATGGTGCGGAAGCTTGTTTTACCCGTGTGAAAAACCAGTTTTATCAATCTGATTCTGAAGACAGTTTTCAACCAGCTCACTAAGGTGTCAATCTGATCAGATCATTTGCTTGGTGTGATCGAGCTTATCTTAGAATATGTATCTTTGTTTTAAAACCCGGTTATTGTGACTTGTGTAAAGCAATAAGAAAGCAAGTAAATGCACACAAGACTTTTTTATAGTGGTTCGAACGAAACCCCGCCCCACGTCCACTCTTCCCCTATCTGAGGGGAACCTTAACCTACTTTTAACTGCGGGACTTATATCCTTTTCGGGATGGCCGATATGTTTAATGAGTTCTCACTCTTACAAACTTAACTCATGGGACTTATATCCTTTTTCGGGATGGCGAGATGTTTACCGAGTTCCCACTCAAGCTTAACCTCACGGGACTTATATCCTTTTCAGAATGGCCGAGATGTTTATCGAGTTCCCACTCTACAAACGTAACAAGCGGGACTTATATCCTTAAAAAGGATAGCCGAGATGTTTAATGAGTTCGCACTCTACAGACTTAACCTAACTTGCGTTTGGGTAAAGAAAGTTGAGGGTTCCAACTGGAAATCTATCCCGATGCTTTAGGTAGCCAAAATCTTTAGTGGATAGGATTTCTTGCTAAGAACTAATGGGATGAACACTCTAAGAATAATCTTCAAATGTAGTGTTCTTTGAAGCGGAGATTTTGTTTTTAGCTTTTTAGCTTCTTTTTGTTTGTGTCTCCATGTTTGTTCTTGCTTGTTTTCACTCGTTGGTGCTTGTTAATCACTGTTGGTCCTTTTTCTTCAAAGTGAAGATTGATCCCATTTTATAGACCTCGAAATCAAAGAGCCGTTGGAGAGCAATTTGAATTACGGGCTATATTAGGTAGGTTGTAGGATATGATTGTGACGTGCTCTAATTATCGGCGTTGTCGTAGGCATCATTAGCGCCGTTTTTGTCTGCAGCGTCGTATCCCGCAATGTCAGCTCTTTTTGTACACGTGTCGCTTTCTTCTTAGTTTCGCGAGGTGGTACTTAAGGAATTTGTCCTTTAGACGATTGATATTCCTTTTGTAGAAGATTTGCTTGTCTGGTGTATCATTTTGATTGTCACGGTGTGGTGACAGTTGATGGTAATCGATCTACCTTGATTGAGTCTTCGGATGCACATTGTCTTAGCTTCAATATGCGGACTCTCTTTGAATGTAGGTCTTGGTCTTTTGATCTTCAGTGTCTCGAGCCTCGGTGTATTCATCGTCTCGAGTCTGAGGTTTATTTCGAGTCTTCGGGCTTATCCGAGTCTTGAGTTCATCCGAGTCTTGAGTTCATCCGAGTCTTCTTTGTTTATCCGAGTCTTGACTTCATCCGAGTCTTGAGTTCATCTGAGTCTTCAGTGTCTTCTTATCTTCACCTGATCTTCTGACTTCTTGTCTTCTGATTTGCGCTTAGTCTTCTGATAATATGACATTATCTGGGTCATCTGATACATCGACCTGACCTATACATATTGAGTTCCCCCTCAATATGTGACCTGTCTTTTACTTCAGCTATCTATACATTTCAGCTGGTCATCTTAATATGATTATAAGTCATCAGTCAGTTAACAGGTCTGACTGGTCCTATTACAACCTATTTTGGAACTTCCATCAAAACTAAGTTACATATTTCCCAACACATAATATTCAAACAAGTGTATTGCCATACATTAATATTGTTGGTCCCGGTGCTAACGAGTCTCACACGTGTATGGGGGGAGGGAATACACGTGTTCAGTGATTTTTAAAAATTTTCTTTCACTGAGGTCAAATGGGTCAGGTTGTCCTGATGATTTGGCCCTGAGAAGCACAGATTGCCCTGAGTCAAAGTCTACAGAGACAATGATCCTGAGCTGCTTTCAGAAGCTTCAGATTAGCCCAACTGAGCCTGAGTTTTTCAGATATCCTGAGTTGCTTGGATCAGATAACTATCTTACTGAACCCTCGGAAGAGTTAGTTCAGTTTGGTAACTATCTGTTCTAGCTACTCAAGTGTGCGGAATGGTTGGCCCTAAGTTTATGCTCATTTTTAGCTTTGCTGAAAACCTTCCTTTTAATGTAACAGTGATTAAGGCTGTGATCAGTTAGATGCAAGTTCAGTGGATTGGTTCCAACTGAATATCAGTGAATAATGCTTTCAATGAAAAACATGCAACAGATAACAATGCAGTACAGAAAGCAAAACAACACAACAATTATAGTGGTTCAGAGACTCAAGCTCCTACATCCACTCTCTCTGACCTTCAGAGAAATTCCTTAACCACTTCCTAAGGTTTTCTGGCTGACTCACTGCAGCTTACTCACCTTTCTACTTTGAGTTTTCTTACTACCTCACTGTAATTTACTAACTCAAACACACACAAGCTTTCTGACTATCCAAGATAGTTTACTCACTTCTTCTCTAGAGTTTTCTGACTACCTCAATGTAGTTTACTAACACTTTACAACTCCAACTCACTAACAATCACACTCAAACTACCTTACAAAGGGTTTGGGGTTTCTGGTTGGTTTCCAACTAGGATGAAATATCCTTTACAATAAGTACAATGCAAAGACTAGGATATCTCTACTAAGCTTTGGATATATCTTATCAATCTAGGCTTAGTGAATGAGCTCTCTTCAATGTAAAGCACTTGAGAAATTCTTGGATTTTTGTGTGCTTCAATTTGCAATAATAAGATTGAGCTCTTGAGTTGCTTACAAATTTCCCGTAACCTTCAATATAGAGGGTCACTAGTATTTATAGGCAATCACCAAGGCCACTCTTGAAAAACTATCCGTTGGAGGAGATAGCTTCATGAGTTTTCTCTTATGGTGTTAGATGAACGACTATTTTTAGGGTTTGAATACTCCCTAGCATGTTTTTGGAAATATGCTTTCATGTAGCCACTCACCACTTTTTGCAGTCTGGAACATTGTACTACTGACATGCTTCAGTGACCTGTCGCTTTCAGTGTCAGTAAAGTACAATGTTGTCTTCCTCTGATTGGTTCTTGTCTTCAGTAAATGTAGACACACATAACGGCTCTTTTTGGTCAATATCTCTGAGTGATATAACCTTAACAACACTTAGTTTTAGTTCCTTTTGTCTGCATGTGAATGTCTTGGGCAATATCTATTTTTCTGAGTATTCGCGTTTTTCTCAGTTTTGTAGCCTTCAGATAGATATTATTCTGTGCCTCGGAACATTCAGGTTATACTGAGCATTCAGTATCTTACTGAGTCTTCAGTAACTACTGTACCTTCAGTATCTTCTGAGTCTTCAGAGTCTTATGAGTCTTCAGTGTCTTCTGAGTCTTCAGTGACATACTGAGTCTTCAGTTTCTCAGTTTCATACTGAGTCTTCAGAAGCTTCAGTTTCATACTGAGACTTCAGTTTCATACTGAAACTTCAGTTTCATACTGAAACTTCAGATTCTTCATAAGCTTACTGAGTCTTTAGAATCTTCAGAATCTAACCTGATCTATATCTAATGACTATACATGGTGCAGATAACATCCTGAACACTCTAAACTGAATCCTGACTCAATTATCAAGATTATCATGAACATGTCATACTTTGGGGTTTTGGGATCTAATCAAAATCTTCTTTATTAAATTCATCTCCCAACAATTTCCCCCTTTTTGATGATGCCAAAACCATCTTGTTACAAAAACACTTAACTTATACTCAGGTTTCAGTTTTTCTATTACAATCCAAAATGGCAAATCTCCCAACAATTTCATCACAAAGGCATATCAAATATAAAAGACATGTAAAAAGATAATGAGATATTATCTTTGAGCATAAAGATAAATTTTCATTGATTGTAAGATAGAAGTTACAGAGTACAATGAAATTATCAAAAACAAAAACAAAAGAAGTACAAAGAATCTTCAGTCTTCAGTCTTCAGCCTTTTCAATCTTCAGCTTCAGTCTTCTATCTTCAATCAGCTCTTCAATCTTCTTCAACCTCATCCTCAGGCACCTCCAGGTTGAACATCCCATAATATCTCTTTTTCAATTCATCTCTAGCTTTGATGATATCTGGGTTGTTTCCTGTCAGGCCAAATTGGATGGCATACTGAGCAATCTCTTGAGAAATGGCTGTCTCATTTACCAGGCCATTCTCTAGTCTTGGAGCAGGGTAGGTATATGGACCAGGGGCAACAATCTGTGCATTACCTTCATCTGCTAAGTTAATCCAACTCTGCAGGTACTTAGGATAGAAAGTTAATAAGTACTCTATGAAGGCTTCATTCATGTCTGAGCTTGTCCCCCTCCATTCCCTCAGAATTTCATAGTAGAACCAGAAGGTTCTCTTTATCTCTTCCCAGGCATCATTGAATTGGATAGGCATCCATTTATCAACGTGCCGCAACTTCTGAGCTTTAACAGTACCCCTCCTCTTGCTCAGGAACTTCTTGAAATCACTTCTGCGTTTCTGCTCTTCTTCTTTCTTCTTCCTGATTACATGAACTCCTGATACAGAAGCAGCAATTTTCTTCTCTTTTTCCACTTGAAGTGATTTCAGAGTTTTTCTTGTATCGAAGACTTCTTTTCCAGCTTCTTCTTCAGACTCTTCAAAATCAATGATCAATTTTCTTTGAGTAGCCTTTGAAGATTTAACTATTTTGTTCTCTGGTTCAACAAATGCCACAGTCTTTCTCTTAATTGGTTTAGCATGCTCTGCACCGGCTTGGCTTGTTTCCACCATTCTTCTACCACTCAGTTTTTCAGAGATAGCTTCCTGAATTGTTTGCTCAGAGACATGAGTGTAGATTGGCTCTTCAGCTTGCTTGAACATGAGCTTCTCAGTGGCTTCTACTTCTTTTAAGGCTTCAGCAAGAATTTTCTTTTCAGCTTCTTTATCTGCCTTTTTCTTCAAGGTCTGTGCCAACAACTCCTTCAGCTTGCCTTCAGGCCTTTCCCCCTTTTTGGCACCATACCTTGGAAGAAGTTGAGACAATGAGGTATCCATGTGATATTTCTCTTTACTGATACTTCGCACTTCTCCAGCCAACTGATCATGCTCGTCCTCTAGCCTCATCATATAATTCTTGGCCACTGAGAACTCTTCAGATAGGGGTGCAAACTGGTTGGAGAATACATCTTTCAGCATGTCTGTCATCTTGGTCATGAGCAAGGGAGCCCATTTTCTCAATAGCACTCTTGATCATCTGATCATTTTTCTCCACCAGCTTGGCTTCAAGATATGAAGTTCTGTCTTGATACATTTGCTTCATCTCTGCATTCAGCTCAGCTTTGACTCCATCTACCTTCCCTTCTATGGCAGTCATTTTGTCAGCAAGAGATGTCTGAAGCTGCATTAAGTCTGAAGATGAACTCAGGTTCTCTAACTTCTGGGATTGGTTGGCCAAAGTTTCTTCAATTTGAGCAACTTTCTGCACCATTGGCACCACCTTCTCCAGTTTGTCCACTATAGGACTGAAGTCAATCTCTGGAGCATATATCACTTGTTGTTCCTTCTGAGTTGGGTGCTCCACCTGAGCCTCAGTCTCCACCTGGGCTTCAGTCTCCACCTGAGCCTCAGTCTGCATATCAGACATAACAGATTCAAAGATAGGAACTTCAGTAGCTTTGGCATAATTTTTAGTAGTGCCAAAAGTTACCTGAAGAGTGCTAACTTCAGTTTGAGGATGTGAGATATCAGGCTGACCAGCATCAGTATTTTTCTCCACTTGAGATTGCTTCTCAACATTTCCTTGTTGGTCCCCTTCTTGATCATGATCTTTTGAACTCGAGTCACCAACATCAGCTTCCCTCCTTTCAGCCACCTTCTTCCTGACCAGCTCATCAAAATCTGCAACTTTCATCCGGAGCTTGGTCTTCCTAAACCCGGAGAACTCAGTCAGCACTGCAGTCTCTTCATTCCACCAGTCCTCTCCTCTGAAGGAGGCAATGATAAGCATCTCTAGCAGAGTTTGGTTCAGAATGTAGACTGTGGTCCTCAGTCTGAAGAAGAGGTCCTGAAGATCAGGATATGAGTTCAGCTCAGGGTACCTATCCAGAATGAATCGTTCCTCCTTGCTGCTCCACTCAGTTTCCTCTGCCCCTCCCTTCTTTAGTTTTGGGCTTTCAGGTTCAGTAGGATTGGCTTCAGTAAGTTCTGGTGCTGAGGGATCTAAGAAAGGTTCACTCAGGAGCATGTCCAGATTCAGCAGCTCCTGAGGCTCAGTTTGTTCTGAGGTCTGAACAGGCATCTCCTCAGTAGAAACCTGAGGTCCCTTGAAAATTTCCTGAGATATCTTGTCTGAACTCAGAGATGTTTCAAGAACCTCAGAGAACACCTGTTACTCAGTTTGTTCTTGAGCAGTAGTCACAGCCTGAGCCAGTACTTGCAATGGAGATTTTTGTCCTTGCTGGCCCTCAGGTTGGACTTCCTCAGTTTCACTAACCTCATCCTCAGTAGAAATTTGAATTTTTCTGCGCTTAGGAGCTAGTGACTTCTTCTTCAGGGCTTCTCCCTTTTCTCTCATCACCTCCATCAGGGCCTTCCCCCTGGTTTGTTGGGCTTTTTCAGCAGCTCCTTCAGCAGCAGTCTCCTCCTTCTTCTCTTTTCTTCCCTTCAAAGTCTTCTTTGATGTTGTTGGCTTGAAAAGGATCTTGGACTTTGGAAAGGGTGAGGAGTTGGCAAAAATATCTTCTTCTTCTCGGCACATCTCCAAGATGAATGCTATCTTGGTTGCATGAAGGATTTTTCCTTTAATGACAACCGAACCGTTCACCTTCTGGACTTGCTTAGCTTGGTCACTCACCACTCTGATTAAATATCGTAGCCAGTTGAATGCGGTGGAGGGTGAATCTTCAATAGCCGCCATTAATCTCAGCTTCGGCGTACTAATTTGTTAAAAACTGTCGGACCTGCTCATGATACATTTGCTCACGATATCTAGCAAAACTCTATACTTAGGCTTCAAATGCATTTTATTGAGAGTAGCCTCAAACTTAACAGGATGCTCTGTAATCCTATCAAGATACTCTTACTCCCTACCCATCATATACATTGTAGGGTCTTCTTCTCTATCGCTCAATTTGTATACGTCATTAAGGTTCTTAGGAATTATATACAATTCCCTCAAAAAATCGACATATTTTGAGATATGCTCTAAGTGAGAAACTATAATTTGCGACTCTATACAGTCCTCCTCGTGTATTTTTAAATTAGAGATAAATTCGATTACCTCTTTTGAATGTTCCGCCTCTGGTTGGTTCGCAACCAGGCATGTGAGCTTCGCTACCCGTATCATGTGCAACGCTATTTCTTCATGTGTTGCATTCGACGAGCTCTCGAGGGAAACAACGTACTCGTACAATGGCTTGTTAGAAATGGCAAGTTTATCATAAACCGAGAATGTCATTTTGAAGAATTTTTGGGTAAAGAGTTTTGAGAACGATGAAGGGTTTCTGGGCAAATGAGAGGTTTTTTTTTTAGAAGCAGAGTGTTTTGAAGACGAAGGTTATTTGGAATTGGGCTTTGAATGAATTTTCAATGGATATATAGAATTTGATTCGTGTAAAATCGTATAGATTGAAGAAATCGATGGTTGAGATTAAACACCGACTAATCGGGTATATGAAAGGAAGATTTCACGAATATTACGCCGCCAATTTAACCTTATTGGTGATTAATGAATAGTGAAATTAATTACAGTTCCTGCAGACCATTGACTTTCCTCGAGTATTTCAAAGGTCCCGCCCAAATATTCCTTCAGGTGTTTTGTTATTTATTGCCAATGATTACTGAGATTCAGTTAGACAATAAATGAGTTGCATGAGTCAATACTTCTTCAGACTAATTTCCTCCATAAGTCTTACTGAGTTTTGACCTTGATAAAATGTTAGTATAATACTGAGTACTGAATCGGGTTAGTATAGTATTGAGTACTGAACGGGGTCAGTATAATACTGAGTACTGAGCAAGATCAGTATAATACTGAGTACTGATCTTTAGGATATCTGAGTTTCCCAAGACTCAGATTTCAGTACTTTCAATTTTATCCTGAGTTTCTCAGTAAAAACCTGAGAAAACTTCATGCATCTGAAAACCTTCAATTTTTCAGATTTGCTTCATACACCTGGATCCAACATACCTAATTCAACTGATAGTTCCTGAAACCTTGATTCAGCCAAAGGTTTAGTCAAGATATCAGCTCTCTGTTTATTAGTGTGAATTTTCTCCATCCTGATGTCTTTCTTCTCAACATGATCTCTGATGAAGATTCCTTCCTTAGTTTGTTTCACATGAAGTCCAAGAAGGAAATTCATCTCCCCCATCATTGACATCTCAAACTTTCCTTTCATCAGGGCTATGCTGTCTTCATTCAGCTCAGTGCCCTTTTCTTTTACCTGAAAAACAGATCAGTTCAAAGGTACCCATTTGGTGTAGGGTCCTACCACGTTAGCTGTACCTTTTGGAACCCAAATCTGCCTACCAACTATAATTACTTTAGAGTGGCTGATTTGTCTTCCATAAACATCTACATACACATTCACCACCCTAGGTTCCTTGACAGTATCCTGTGTATGAGTGCCAGCCTTAGCATGAACATGAGCCTTAGAATTCTTCTTGGGTACAGGCCTTTTGTTCAAGTGCTTTGGCTTTTGTGCAGCTGGTCTTTGTCTCTGCTGACTTGGGTTCAGGAAACCTTTACCCTTAGGCAAGTGAGGTTTGGGTTGCCTGTACTAAAATTGGGGTCTTTCAGTAATCTGAGGACTTGGTCTTTTCGGTTGAGAATATCTCTGCTGAGTGTTTCTCTTCTGAAAATTCCTCTGATGGTTCAGTGCAGATTTCTCCAGGTTTGTATTCTTAGCCTGAGGCTTCGAAGTACTGTCCTGAAGATTTCCTACTGAGTGGTCAAGTTTTCTAGCCTTTTCCTGAGGTCTGGGCTTTCTTCCCTGAACATTCAGTTTTTCTGAAACCATAGGTCCTTTACCCTTGTCTAAAACTCTGGGTAGTTCTTCAGTCAGAAGATCAGGTGGCACTTGTTTAACAAAGACAGTCTTAGTGCTACTATAAGCAGCATTCAGAAGACATTGTGAGGTTCCCCCTGGAATGTATCCCAATCCAGCTTTTATAGTTGCAGGTCTTTGATAACTCTGAATTTCATCTATCACTTTAGATGCAGAATTCAATAGGGCTAACTTTCTCTGCGCACTATCCTCACACTTCTTTAGAGTTTCATGCTTCTCAAAGAGGTCATTGAACTCAGTTATGATAAGCTGAATCTCCTCAGTGGATTTCTCTAATTTTTCATTCAGGGTCTCTATCACCTTCTCTTTTTCTGAGAGTTGTACAGAACATCTAGTTCATCAGTAGTTCCCATCAATTGAGAAGTGATCTCAGCATTTTTAGAGTCTTTCCACTTCAGATTCTCAGCAATCAGTTCTTTATTCTGCTCTTGAGTTTGAGTGAGCAGTTCTTGTAACACAGAATAGTCCTTCATAAGATTCTCAAAAGAATCCATCAGGTCAAAGTTACTGTCTACAGTAGAACTTGAGAACTCATGTGCTTGTGTAGGAGCAACAACAGAGGTAGAAGAATTTACCTCCTCCACAGCCATTAGACAAATATCATCACTGTCACTAACTGTGAACATCTCATCTGAGGAACTGGAACCTTCTTCAGAATGTTCTTCCTCTTCTGCAATCATGGCTTTCTTGCTGGAGAACTTCTTGTCTCTCTTGGCTTGTCTTTACTTTCTCTCTTTAGCACTTAGATCAGGACAGTCATATTGAAAGTGACCTTTCTTTTGACAGTTGTAGCATCTGTTGGCATCATCATCCTGATCACTTTCCTCCTTAGTCTTGGAGTCCTTCTTTTTGGATGAGGATCCTTCAGCTTTCTGGTCCTTTCTTTTCTCAGGGTATTTGTCCTCAGCTTTTAAGTCTCTCTGGTACCTGTGATTCCTGTAATATTTTTTATATTTTCCATATCTGCTATTGAGTCTTTCAAACCTCCTTGCCATCAGTACTAGCTTATCCTCCAGCTCATCCTGATTTTTGGCAAGTGAGTTCTCAGACTCTCTAGTCTTACAGGATTTTTCTTTGGCTTTGAAAGCCACATTCTTGCTAGATGAAGAATCATCTTACTGTCAGCTTTCTTAGATTTCTTGTCAATCACAAACTCATAAGCTTTCAGTTCAGAGAAAACTTGTTGGTATGGCATTGAATCAATGTTTTTGGTGTTTTCAATCACCACAACATGTATATCCCATTTCTTAGATAGTCCTCTAAGAATTTTAAATGCCACTTCTCTCTGTGGGTATCTTTTCCCGATAGCATTCAGATCATTCATGATACTAGTGAATCTGACTTCAAGTTTGTCAATGGATTCACCATCTTCCATTTCAAAGCTATCAAACTTTCCAATAGCAACAGAAAGTTTGTTCTCTTTAATATGATCTGTGCCTTGACACATCACAGCAAGTGTGTCCCATATTTCTTTGGCAGTTTCACAATGAGAAATCATCCCCATAACACCATCATCAATAGTGCTATATAAAGTATCTTTAGCAATATAGTCAAGATTGACTAACTTTCTCTCATCAGGAGTAAGTTGATCATCAGACTTTGGAAATTCAGTTCTGGGATCATTTCTCTCAGTTTCAGTAATTCTAGGATTCACAACAGTGAATTTGAATGGTCCTTCAGAAACCACTCTCCACATTCTTTCATTCTTTGAATACTGATGAGTCTGCATTCTTAATCTCCATAAATCATAGCTCTCAACTGAGAACATAGGAAGTTTCTTAGAAGGCATGATGACTGAGCCTTGTAAGATATCAGCAAATAGATCTGTTCAGTAGACCACCAGAGTCTTTCAGCAAATTAGACTATGGTCAACAAAGCGAGTGGTCAAGTTGAACCACTGCTCTGATACCACTTGTTGGTATTAGTGCAGAGACGGGTTTTAAAATAGATCAGTTCAGGTGGTCACTTTGAAATCAGTGAACCTTTTGAACTCCCGCTCGATACCACTTGTTGGTCCGGTCTTAACGAGTCTCCGCGTGTATGGGGGGAATACACATGTTGATGATTTTTAAAACTTTTTTTCACTCGAGGTCGGATGGGTCGAGGTTGTCCGATGATTTATACGAGAAACCACAGATCGCCTTGAGTCAAAGTCTCTGAAGAGACAATGATCTTGAGTTGCTTTCAAAAGCTTGATTAGCCGGCAAGCTTTGAGTTTTTCGGAGATCTGAGTTGCTTGGATCGGATAACTATCTTCTTGAACCCTCGAAGAGTTAGTTGGTTTAGTAACTATCGTTCTTACTCAAAATGCTGGAATGGTTAGCCCTAAGTTTATACTCGTTTTTAGCTTTCTTTGAAAACCTTCCTTTTAATGAAGCGGTGATTAAGTTGCATAAGTGAATCAAAGCCTAATCACTATTTCATAAAGGGAAGGTCTTTTCAACATATAATCTTAGGGCCAACCATTTCAAGACGATCGAAAGTAGCTAGAACAGATAGTTATCAAACCGAACTCTCTTCGAGGATTCAAGAAGCTAGTTATCCGATCCAAGCAACTCAGATCTTCGACATCGTGATTCGGGCTTTGGGATTATCTAAGGTTTTGAAAAGTTCCAGATCATGCCTTCAGAGACTTTGACCCTGAGCGATCTCAGGCTTTTAGAACCTAATCTTCAGGTTTATCTGACCCAAGCTGACCTCAGTAAGAAAAAGTTTTAAAAAACACTGAACACGTGTATTCCCCCCCCATACACGTGTAAGACTCGTTTACACCGGTACCAACAAAGTTGCTAGACAACGACCTGATTATGCAGGCCGACCAGCCACAATAGGTACCCAATACGGTGTTGGTGAAAAAGTCAAACGAAACCTGGCAACTTTGCATTGATTTTACCGACCTCAACGAGGCTTGTCCGAAAGACTTCTTCCCCATGCCTCACATCGACCACCTGATAGATAAATCGGCCAGACATGAGATGATGTCATTTATGGATGCTTTTGTAGGCTATCACCAAATAGCCATGTATGAACCAGACCGACAACACACCTCATTCCTGACAGAGAAGAACCTCTACTGCTGGAAGAGGATGCCCTTTAGTCTAAAAAATGCAGGGGCAACATACCAAAGGTTGGTCAACCACATGTTTGTCAATCCAATCAGTAAGTCGGTAGAGGTCTACGTCGACGATATTGTCGTCAAGAGCCTAAAGAGGGAAGACCACCTGGCGCACCTCGCACAAACTTTCGATATCCTTAGGAAATTCAACATGAGACTCAACCCCAAAAAGTGCAATTTTGGAGTTGAATCAGGGAAGTTCTTGGGGCATTTGGTCAGCAAGCGAGGAATAGAGGCGAATCCAGTGAAGGTTAATACCACACTAAATATGGGGGCACCCCGAAATGTGAAAGAGGTTCAAAAACTCACGGGATGCCTAGCCGCACTGAACAGGTTCATCTCCTGAATGGGGGACAAATGCAAGCCAATGTTCGACACGATCCAGAAAAAATCAAAGTTCGAGTGGACACCCGAAAGCCAGGAAGCTCTCGACAAAGTAAAAGCTTATCTGGCAGACGTGAGCATTTTATCCAAACCCCTCTTGGGAGAGAAACTTTTCCTATATCTCACGGCTTCAGAAACATCTCTAAGTGCGGTGCTTGTCCGGGCAGAGGGCCAGATTCATTTCCCAATTTACTTCGTCAGTCAGACACTGAACGAGATCGAGCAGCGTTATCCATCACTAGAAAAGCTGGCGTATGCACTAGTCTTGAGTGTAAGGAAGTTGAGACCATACTTTTTCGACCATCAAGTCGAAGTCCTCACTTCCCTGCCCTTAAGGAATGTGCTTCACCGACCTGATACGATAGGTCAGTGCCTCAAGTGGGCTATCAAGGTTGGGCAGTATGGAGTGACATACGCACCATGGCCTGCCATCAAGGCTCAGGCGTTAGCCGATTTCATCGTCGAACTCACCTTCCCTTCGGAGGCCTGGTGCCCAAACAGCCCACCGTGGGAGTTATTTGTGGATGGGTCAGTGACCTCCCATAGGTCAGGGGCTGGTTTGGTTCTGATGAGTCCAGAGGGAATTTCTTTCCAAAGTGCCATTACCTTCGACTTCCCCGCGACAAATAATGAGGCCGAATATGAGACACTCATCAGCGGCCTAGAGATGTCGACGACCATGTACGTCAAAAGACTGCAAGTTCATACTGACTCCCAGCTGGTAGCCTGCCTAGTTTCGGGGGAATATGAGGCACGGGATGACAAGATGGCAGCCTACCAAGAGATCGTAAAAATATTGTGTCAAAAATTCAAACAAGTCCATGTCAAACTGATCCCGAGAGAGCAGAACTCGCGAGCCGACGCCTTAGCATGGTTGGCGACTTCCGAAGGATCACCAAAAATGAAGGATTCCACCATCACGATACTCTCCCACCCATCCACCACACACATGAAAGTCACAACTTTAGAAACCCCGACGTCGAACTGGATGACACCCATCATTGAATACTTGACTAGCGGCCTCCTGCCAACTGATCGGATTTGAGCACGGCAACTACAACTCGAGCCTCACGGTACACAATGCTCAACGACGAATTATACAAGCGAGGCTTCAGCACGCCCCTACTTCGATGTATCACACTAGAGCAAGGGCAGGTTGTCCTACACAAAATACATGAAGGGGTGTGCGGGAACCACGCCGGGGGAGAGTCACTGGCCCACAAGACCGCAAGGCAAGGATATTTTTGGCCTATTCTAAGGGCCGATGCTATCATTTTCGCCCGCAAGTGCCATAGATGCCAAATTCATATGATGCACCTATGGCACTTGCGGCCGAAAATGATAACATCGGCCCTTAGACTTCCGCCTAGTCTAAGAACCACGTCGGGCCGATAGCATCATTGAGCCTCTCCCAACAGTCCCAGGCTCGGTCAAGTACGCCATGGTAGCAGTAGATTACTTCACGAAATAGGCCAAGGCTGAGGCATTGGCAACAATAGATCAAGATCACGTCATCAAATTCATATGGCGGAACATCATCTGTAGATTCGGATTGCCTCAGGCGATCATATCTGACAATGGAAAACAGTTTGACGGCCTCAAAATAGACGTTTTTTTTCAAAAAGTGGAAGATCACGAAGCTCTTCTCAACTCCGTACCATCCCCAATCGAACGGTCAGGTCGAAGCCATGAACAAAATCATCAAGCACACTCTCAAGGCTAAGATTGAGGGAGGAAAAGGGAAATGGGCTAGCGATATCCCGGATGTGTTGTGGGCATATAGGACGACCTGCAGAAATTCAACAGGAGAAACTCCTCACTCACTGGCATACTCACTGGCTTTCGGAACTAAGGCAGTCATACCAGCGGAAGTCGACTTTTCCAATCTCCACACAAGCCAAGTCGCCTTCGACCACAACGATGAGGCCTTGGCAAGAAACCTAGACCTACTCGAAGAGAAGCGTTTAGAGGCTAACATGAGAAATGCAAGATACAAACAAAGGTCGGAGAGGTACTATAACTCTAAAGTGCGACTTCGACATTTCAAAGAGGGAGACTTGGTATTGAAGAAGGTACTCGGAGAGTCAAGGGGAGCCCCCGGTCCAAACTGAGAGGGTCCGTTCCAAGTCTCAAAGATCCTACCAAATGGAGCCTACGAGCTCGAGAAACCAGACGGTACCAAGGCCCAATATCCGTGGAATGCAACCCACCTGAAGAAATACTATCAGTAGGTTCACATCCATGTAAACAAGTTGTATCAATCGATAATAATGATCCTCTCTTTTCTAAATTCCTGTGTTGAAACCAAGCGGGTCGCATAAAAAACATATAAGTGATAACATGCGAATCACCCGAGGTGCAATTTTCGAAATATTGGAGGCAAAATCATAACCCAGCGAGGTGTGATTAGCTCCGACTTTATAAGATGACTAAAAGTAATAATCCGAATAGCAAGTCGCGTAAACAATAAGACAACAAGGATTCAGCAAAAAGTAATGGTCGCATAAGAAAATTAATTCGGCACGATGAAGGAATCAATAAACAGAGAAATTTTCATTAATAAAGCCCGAAGGCCGGTACATGAGAAGTTCAAAAAAAAAGGTAAAGAAAAATTACATCATCTTCATCAAGTAAATTTCTTCAAGGCCCGACCGAGCTGGCGTTCGGTCCCTCAGAGGCCTCCCCTCCCACGACCTCCGGCGGAGGCAGACTGTTCCGAAGGGGGGCTCGGGAGCCAGATCGGTGGAACCAGGCGATGCCTCCTCGGGGTCCGGAGTGGGGTGCACAATCTGGCTCGGGTTGGCGAAGAAGGAGAGGTCGATACCCATATCTTCCAGGTCCTTGATCTCCAACATGACGCTGGGGGCTGGAGGGTTATCACGGACATAATCAGAAAGCTCGGCGACAAGCCCGCTGAGGTCGCCGGTGGGGTTCGCCTTGTGGCAGATCCGGATGGCACCCACGAACGCCATCACATATGCAAAATTGGCGTTAAGATCCTTGACGGCCTGGAAATGCCCCTCCTTAGCGACCAACTCCCCCTTCGTTTTAGCCAGCTTTTTCCTCGCCTCCGCCAGCCCTTTATCCGCCTCGCCCAGCTTGCCCTCGACCTGAGCCACGCTCGCCTTCTCAGCCGCGAGCTCGCCCTCGACCTCCGCCACGCGACCTTCTAGATTCGAGATTCTTTGAAGGTGCTCGGAGTTAGACTTCTCTAGCTTCTTCTGGGCCTCGGCCGCGGAAAGGATCGACTTGGCCTGGTCGGTAACCCTGGCCCGCGCCTTTCTCAAGGCCTCGAGCTCCGACTCCAGCTGGGCACTGGACTTCTCCAAGAAGAAGGCCGCCTTCTGGGAGTAGACAAGGGCCGAGTACTGATTGCCCTTCACCTTTTGACAATGGGCATTGGCATGGTCGGTTCGCGTCCACCCCCGAGGCAGATTTTGTAGGCCTCGAGAAAGGTATCCGGGCCAGTTCTCGGGAACCCCGGTCGAAACAAGTTGGGGCGACCTCAGGAAGCTCACCACCTCCGGGAAAAATTTAGTCTGCCCGAACTCAGGGCTGCGAAGAGATGCAAGCCGTCAGTCAAAAAGGAAAAAAATGCAAAGAAAAAAAAAGGGGGGGAGGGGGGAGAAACTTACTCATTCACCCGATCTGCATCCCAGCCCAGCCAGGAGTCGTCCTACGAATGGCGACCTCCCTCTGGAGCGGGGGCAGGCTGTGAGGTCGAGCGCTGGAGGGTAGGTTGTGAGGCTAGGCGCAGGGGTGACCTTCCAAGCCCCCAGTTTATCTCTGATTGGTACATGCCAATCTCCCCCCTCACCTTCTTCCGAGCAGGCTCAGAAGCCAGTGGAGTCAGCCCCGTGGCTTTCCACTTTTCCTTGTCGGCGGTAGAGGGGCAAGAAGGGGTAGAACTTGGAGGAGCGACATCAGAGGTCACAGCGTGCCTCATCTGTCCGAGCACAGATTTCTTGCGGGCAGGCATCATGGAGGCAGGTGGTTGACGTCAGTAGATTGGGATGGTAGGAACTGCACACAGGGAAATCCGGTCACACAAGTCTCGTGCAAAATTTCTAAGTAATGACAATTACAAATTACTTACAAGGAATCTTGAGGTGGCGCGGATAGGTGTACAAGCCGGCCTTGAGGCGGTCGAGCTCGGAGTTCAAGGATTTGACGTCCCGGCAGCTCGGAGGGGTGTCACGGACGAGATTGTAAGCCTCCAAGAAGTCCCAATACAAGTCGGCAGCAACAGGCGTGAACACTACAAGATAAAAAGGGAATTAGATCAGTACAACCTCGAAGTCGGAAAATGTAACACTCACCATGTTCAACTCGATGGGCGTAATCGGTCGGGACACGTATGGGCAGGGTGCTCGAAGGATCCACAGACTCCCACGCCCCCCCGACGAACCATCATTTACTGTGTCAGTCGACGACCTTATTGGGGATCCCACTCACCAGCTCACGGCCTTTCCGAAGCCGCACGACATTATAGTCACCTGCTTGGGCAACCGACGACTTCACATATGCGATCTCGCCAGGAGTCGGCAGCCGATTTTGCCCGGCCTGCCCCAGAACAGTCATGGTAGCAAGGATGTAGTTTCAACCATTAGGGGTGATTTTTGTAAGGCTCTGATTCCAAGCCGCGAGGAGATGGGAGACGACACGATGTAATGGGAAGCGAATCCCTGTCTCCATCGTGTGCTTATTAACGATGATCATGACAGACGGCGGCTGGTCGGCACTCTCATCAGGGGCCGGCCCATAGAAGTGTACGTCCTGGGGCACTTTATACATTCGATGGAGGGAGCGCACGTACCGATCATTCAAGGTCGACTGGTATTTCTGGTCGGAGGCCGCAAAATCCTACCTGACCAACGTCCTGTAGCTCCGCTCTGGTCGCTTGCAGGGAGCTCGGGCCTCATATGACTGGTAGTCGAAGACCCGCTCATATGCCCCATAGTTGCGGGCTAGGCTGGAAGGACCTGCAGATGTACCCGTCCTCGATGCAACGGAACGGGAAAGACTGATATTCAGCGAGGGAGATGTGTGATTTCCTCCAGTTCGGCAAAAAATTGTTCGTCGTCTTCTTCATCGTTTCCCCCGCAGTCTCTGTTATCAATAGGGGCATCAGCAGTTGAGGGCCCCCCCACAATGGTAGTGGCAGAGCTGGAGCCATGTCGGCGATAGAGGTGGGCTATGACCACATCATCGTCATCCGAAGACGACGGAATCAGAAAAGGGGGAGGCTTTGGAGCAGATGGAGAACCGGATGCCATGGAAGGAGTGAATATGTTACCTGATTTAATCTCGGTCAGAAGCTCGCCGGAAATTCAGACGCTAGAGCCGAAGAATTGTTTAAGTGCGCGGAAGATGGAGATAGAAGGGTTGTTGGGATATTTAGTTTTGATTATTTATGCCAAAACATTATGTATTTGTCAACTTGTATTGTTTAAGTTCATTTTTACAGGTAACAAGTTGAGGAGGAAGTGAACAAGTTGAGGGGGAACTGATCTGAAGTTTACTAAGAAAATAGGCCTGAGGAAAAGTGACTTGAATGGAAGAAGGTTGAAGTCCAATACCGCTTAATGTCAGAATGGCCTGAACGAGGAAACCTTAATGTTGAAATCCTGAGAGAAAGTATGCTGAAATCCTGAGAGGAAGTTGCTGAAATCCTGAGAGAAAGTATGCTGAAATCCTAAGAGGAAGTTGCTGAAATCCTGAAGGGAAGAACGCTGAAATCCTGAGAGGAAGTATGCTGATTTCAGAAGGCCTGAATGCTGACGTGGACCAATCAGAGGCGGTCAAAAAGCCTGATATAAAGCTGCAGAAATTACGGAATAGTATGGATTTGAATGTCACTTTCTGCAACGGTAACATTCAAATCCACACTATAAATACAAGATCTTCCATTAAATTAAGTGTGGAGAAATGATATCAAGCCAAGAGTCATATCTTAAAGCATTCCCACCATAGAACACAAATCTGTAGATATCCAAAATATATTCAAGAGTGTTCTAAACCCAATATAAGAAACCAATGACATATCCTAAGCTTATAGAGATTTTCCTTGTGAATCAGTACCCCTTATTGATTATAGACAAAAAGTTTACTTCAAACTATTGTTTGTTCATATCTTCATTCATTTCTTATTCTAAATTACTTCATTCCATTCTTTTTAAATATTTTTTTAATCTTTTAGAATATTAACATAATAAACGTCGTTCTGATATTTTCTCTCCTGATTATCTCATATATATATATACACCCTTGTTAAAAAAATTGCATGATCATTTTCTTATGTCAACATTAATTATGATAATTAAATATTTTTAACTATAATTATTATTGGTTGGAAAAATTATTACCTTAAGAATATTTGTAGGAAAATTAAAAATTTTAATGACCATGAAAAGTAATCATTAATAGAGGTATATATGAGATAATGAGGGGTAAAAATGTCAAAAACGACATGTATTATGTAATTTAATATATAAGATTAGAATGAATATGACATCTGATTTTAATGGGAGGAAGCAATTTAAAATAAGAAAATATTAAATGAAAATATACACATACAATATTAGAATATAAAAATTATATTTGTAATTGAGTACTTAAATTAATTAAATATTTTAAATATTTAATTTAAAATTAATAATATAAAATTTATTTTGAATCCGCATAGTACTGGTGCAGCGGGGCGTATAGATTAACGAAAACACCTTTTAAAATACGTTGATTCAAATATTGAATACCCGTAAAGTAGGCAAATAGGAAAAACCCTTTTCTTAATTCATCATTCAACTGAATAAAAGACTTACATGACTGACACTTAAATAGACTTGAAGCCCTGATTAATTATGGAATAAGATAAATCATAACAAATTAAATAAATATTCTAATTACTAATTTCCTAAAATTCTTGATTCTCCAAATCTGCTCATAATTATCCGAGATTGCTATCGCGATCTTGTCCCATCAAGTACCGAGTTACGTGCTAGTACTCTATAATAATAGAATAGGAAATCTAATTGATATAAAATTAAATTTGAGAAAATGGGTTCGAAAGAGATAGCTTTGGTAAGCAATGGTAATTCTCATCTCCTCGGAAGTATAGACTAGAGATCTGGCTGAGACTTCCAACACTGTTGGCGATGCATCAACTAAACGTAAGTATTTAATTTCTCTTTAATCTCCATCATACATATCATATATACATTTTTAGTCATTTGCTGTAAAATTTACATTTTGAATATTCATTCCTTTTCATATTACATGATGTTTTAGATCTTACACCTTGTTGCAAATTATTTGATGTTTTGCAGGTCTTAAAATTAACCAGCATTATATTTAATTTTACAAATTTACCTCTTTACCATTAATTCACTTAATCATGAAGGAACGTGCAGTTTAAAAAAAAAATCATGAGAAACTATGAGTAATAAATATATATTATTGTATGAGTATTGATTAAAGATATGTTTTAGGCAATTTAAATTCTTCTTAATATGTGTGATTGGTGTACACAGGTGTGTGGGTAAATATTATGAGATATCCCAAAAAATAAATAATTTACATGTATCACTATAAATACAAATATGTGTTACTGTAAGAACAATTAACACACATATATATATATATATATTTAGTACATATATTTTATTTTTATAGTAACACATGTAAGTTATTAAAAATTGTGTTACTATATACACACAAATTTGTTATTGTGTGAAAAAAGACTCCCTCTATTTAACAAATATTTGTATTTTTAGTAAATATATTTATTTTTATAGTAACACATGTAAATTATTAAAAATTGTATTACTATATACACACAAATTTGTTATTGTATGAACAAAAAGACTCCCTCTATTTTATCTGCTTCCCCTATGTAAGAACAATTAATACATATTTATAGTTTTAGTACATATATTTATTTTTATATTATAACGACAAAAACTCATATGAGACGGTCTCATGCATTAAACGGAGTATATATAATTTAGCACAAATCACACCCACTCTTCCAAAAGTGTTAAAGTGCCAACGATCAACTTATGCCCCGTCTCAGTCTCAGTGAGATGTTAAAAGGACCGCGGGCTATAAGGAAGGTACGTTTAACCCTGAAAAATACAGGGTTAGGGTTGGCAATTTGGTGGCCCGTTTAAGAGTGAACCGATAATGCCCTAACCCACGTATTATAATAACAAGGGTAAAAATGTCTTTTGATACTATGGGTGAATAAATAAAATAATGAGGCAAATTATAACAAGGAACGGATGTATTAGAGAGTAGCACGAATCCGGGCACAAGTTCAGCTCATTATTAAATTTAAAAAATTGATGCTTTTTTATATCAAGACCGTATAATTCAGGATATTATTAAGGATTAACTATACATGAATGTATATTATATTTCATAAATACAAGTAATTGTTAGGAAGTAATTCGTGTTCCTATTCATATATAGGTTGGTTAATTAATTGATGATCAGTCACATATAGTTAAAGTTGTTTGTTATGAAGTAGGGACTCAATGGTTCATCCTACTTCCAATATGAACCAACCATACCATTAATCATGTTCCCCAGCAGGCATTAATCTTGATAATTCTCAAGATTTTTTTCTCTTAGTGGAGAAATAAAAAATGAAAAAGGATTTTGAATTGTCGGAGAAATTAGTTAAATAATATTTAATTGTAATTAAGAGGGTGTGAGACACTCGTCTTTAATTAAATTAAATAAAAGGTCTAAAGTTTAATCTCAAAATCGATTTTCGGTTAGTGAGAAATTAAATCACGAAGTTAAAACGTCATCACACTTTTTATGAATTAATTAAATAGTGTTGGGAAATGAGGGAGAATTAATTGGGAATTAATACATCCCACATTGAATAATTAGAGTAATTAACAACTCCTTATAAGTAGGAGTTTGTTAGTAAAACTCAATAGCCCACCCGTGTGCACGAACGCGCGTCCCGTGGCGATTGGACTTTGGGTGGACTTTGGTCTTGGGCCCAACGTGTGATGCCCAATTCGGGATTGAGTTGGCCCAAGGAATTTCAGCACATGTCTGCAGAAATTCGAATTTAAATTCAAACGAACCTCGGGATTGGGTTTGCCCAACGAATTTCAACACATGTATGCAGAAATTCGAAATTGAATTCAAACAAATCTGGACGTTTCTCCAGGAAATTTGTAATGGTTCGGTTACAATCTGGCCACCAATTCCATATCTCCTGAAAATTGAATTCAGGAGGCTCCTCACCTGGTGGACATGCTCCTATAAATAGGACAGCATGCATGTCATTTTCAACACATTAAAAAATTCCTGAGCCTGCATACTGCATACCCAACTTTCCTACATTTTTTTTAGTGCATCATTCTCCTTGCGCCAATTCAGTTCGCTGGAGTTTTACACATTGCGATACTGCACGTGTAAAGACGAAAGTCGTTTTACCTTTGGAAACGATACGTCAAATCGAGAGCAATATCGAGGCGTATTTCGTTTTGAGAGAAAAGGTTCCACCCTGACTCGACTTTGATGAGTTTTTCTGATATTTATTTATTTTGCTATTTGCTCGTCCTGTTGTTGTTTAGTACGTGCAAGGTTCGAAAATTTCGAGAAGTTGTTCGAGCAAAGTTCCAGAATTAGTTGGTGCATAATTTTTTCATAATTAATTCATGCAAGATTTTCCAGAATTAGTTCGTATAGGATTTTTCCAGAAATTAGCACGTGCAAAGTTTTAGGTTCTGAAAAGTATTAGTTCTTTTGTAAATTACTATTTTATTTTCAGTATTTCCGTCTTCCATTTTTTATTTATTTCTCCCACATTGTCAGTCATTATTGTGTTCTATAAACCAAACAAATTATTTTATATTAAAAAGTAATAATTTATTAATATTAAAAACGACAACGATTTTAGCAATTGGTTTTTATATTTAGACAACGGCTACAAACCGGTTGTAGAAACTCTAATTTACACAATGTTTTTCAACCGTTGTCTACATGTGCAAGTTACTTAATAGAACAAATATTTTCAGTTGGATAGATAACGGTGTTAAACCATTATGGAAACATAGATGATAGATAGACAATGGTCATCAATTGATGTCTATCCGCCCAATACGACTAAAAATGGACGATACAACAACCATTTTTATTTATAAAGACAACGATTTTGAACCGTTGTAAAAAGTTAAAAAGACAACAGGTAGTTAACTGTTGTCTATTTGCACCTTTTCTTAACAACGATGGTACAAACATGTTTTTTTTGTTGGAAAGACAACGTTGTTAACATTCCACCGTTATTGCTCAGGGATTTTCTTTTGGTGCGCACTGGGATCCTCCAAGAGCTTTCACCATTGGCCAATTGGCCTCGAAGAGCCCGTCCCAATCATTAGATCCCGCCTCCACCATTTGCCAATTGGCTCCAAGAGCTTTCCCTCCACCTTTGGGCAATTGGTCAACAGCTTTCCCTCCACCTTTGGGCAATTGGTCAACAGCTTTACCACGTACAACTCAATTGTAAGACTTTATAAGTGTCAGTCGCATTGGGAGTGGTTGACGTCTCCTCTTTTAGCCGGTAAAAATACATTTAGGAGAAACCACGAATTTGTAAAGTAAATAACCATTTAATTATTTTGATGTAAGTTAGGAAAATACAAAAACAATAGATATGCGTATACATACAATGGACGCATCGGGTCTGGTATTATTAATTAAGGGTTTTCATTATGACTAGTAAATATGTAAATATATATATATAGAACATATATAGTAGCCACTGGGCTCCTCATTTGAGTGGGAGACCCAGGTTCGATTCCCTTTGGGAATAAATTTGGAGTTATAGAAGTTATAAGGTGGATTGGTGATTTCGTGGAGTATTTGAGTGCTTGGTGTACTAACTACTAACTACTAACAACTAATTTTGCTCGATAAAAAAAATATATATAGAACATAGTAGTTGAGTATCAAATGAAAATTATGTGGGCTCTCCATTTCGATTTCCTTCATTAAAAATTTATTTTAAGATTTATTTACATGTAAAGATGTTTAGTCGAAAACCTTTTATTAGTAAACAAATATAGCATCGTTATAAATAGTTATTATATAAATTGAATAAGGAAGCTTATCTCTATTTTTATGCATTTTGGTCATAATTAATATAGAAGTAATAAAACATATCATTAATAAATAAATTGTACACTTAATTTGTATAAACTGGTTATTCTTTTCATCATGCATATTAATCCACTTAACTACTCTTCCACCAAGCATAGTACTCATGTATGATGAAAACAATGAAAGAAATATGAACAAACTGTTTGACATGAAAAAAAACAACCCAAACTTAATTAGTTACCTTGTTTTACAGCATAGCTCCATAAATTGAATTAGAAATAATTAGAGGGAATTTCATGTACAATATTATACGTATAATATCAGTGCAAATGGAAATGAACTAAACGGGTCCTGCCCGAATCGAATCTGGTTAATCAATTAGATTTTCCCAAATACTTGTGTAAATTAAGACAAAATAAAAGAATTCGCTTCAATCCGTGTTATTATAATGACAAGTATGTGCTACTGTAAGAGAATGTATGTGTTACTATGTGATGATTGGAGAAAAAAAAATTATATTTTCATTAATTCAATGGAGTAATCTGGTGGTTGACATTTAATTGGTTACAGGTGAGAAGGGATAGCAAATAAAAAATGGAGGGGGAAGCAGATGAAATAGAAGAAGTATTTTTGTTCATATAGTAACAAATTTGTCTGTATATAGTAACACAATTTTTAATACCTTACATGTGTTATATTGTCCACAATTAATTTTTATCCTATTTACCAGAAGTCAAGAAGATGATTACTATTTAGTAGGGGTATTCTTGGAAGAAAATCCGTAAATTTGTATTGGTATGAGGGTACGAGCAAAGTGACAGATAAATATGAACACTATTTTGAATATAATTTGACAGTTAATTAAGGTAGTTTTTCTCTATGAGTTTCTCTCAAACTCATTGACTATATATATCTAGTTATAATAGAGCCCACGTAGATTTAATCGAGTTCACTACTTAATTTTAAGTCCAAGGCAGGGTTTTGGATCCAAATCCAAATACATGCAGATCAAGTGTTTTTCCAAGGAGAAAAGTGGGATAATTAATGAAAGTCTATCTTCTTGAAAAATTGAGCTTAGGATAAATCAATTCATTCTCACATCTGCTATCCCAACTCCGCCTTCACCTAAAAGCCAGGTACTCAAAATATCTCAAATACTGAGAAAAATATACATATCATAAATATTTTAAAAAGAAATTAATCAACTCAATCAAATCATAATACATGCACAATACACATTTTCCATAAGACATGCACATTTTCCATAACACATGCACAATACACATTTAATCATATTTTGACACTTCACCCAAAAATCACTGATTCGATATAATTAGTTTACGTATTATTTTTTAAATTAGGTAGTCCCAATAGGAACTTTAAAATTTAGTATTTGTTAATTGACTTAGTAAGGAATGTATAGATAAATACTTATATAAAATAATATAAAAGGAATATTGTCACATATATATTAAATGGAAAATAACATGTCACTTGTAATTGGGAGATTTAATAGGAACTAAAATAATTTAAAAAAAATTGTATTTTTAGAAGACTATTTTTAAAGTGAAAAATTTAAAGAGAATGAAATCAAGGGTCAAAATCCTCCTCCGCCTCCTTCTTCTTCTTCTTCTTCATTTTTTTTTTTTTTTTTGGAAAAAAAATTGAACCAAGTTAAGGAACTGGAAATATGATCAATTGGAGTTGGGGTTTAATAATTAAAAATCGTATTTGGGGATTGACTATGAACCATTGGGTTTGGAGTTAAAATTATTTTAATGGTTACGTAATAATAAATTAAAAAATAAATATTAACTTCTAATCATGAAGGGGATCGTGGGCGAAATTTTTTATAGATTAAAGGTATAAACTAATAAAAATAGGGGGAATTACTCTTAAGTACCATTTTTTAAGTGGTCTTACTCTAAGTTGCTACACCTTTTTAGACTTATTCTAAGGTACTAAATTTGAGCTAAAAAGTTTTAAATGTCCTTATGTATATAATAATGTGTTATTCGGGGGTGGGTTTTGTCTCCTTAATTGGTGCAGCTGTATAGATTTTGAGAGAGGTTTTTCTTTCTTTTCTTTTTTTTTTCATGGATAGAATTTCAGAAATGAGGAAAAGGAAGTAGGGATAGTGGGTAGGTGGCGAGGGGTGAGGGTTTGTAGATAGTGGGTAGGGTAAAGTTGGAAACTTTTGCACCTTATTGTAAAAGCAAAAAGGTATAGCATCTTAGAGTAAGACGGTGTGAAAAATGGCACTTATGAGTAATTTTTCCATAAAAATACTCTATATAAGAGGAGTTGGTCTCGCATAAACCAGGTCTATGTTATAAACTTGAATAATTTGATCAATTTCATTCTTTTTTAATACATTTTTTTAAACCACTAAAATTGACCCGCATTATACCCAAGGTAGGGTTAAATGTCATAAATTAAAAATAATATTAAATAGCATGAACCAGATTTATACAAATGTCGCGGTGAAAGGAGAGTAAAGGATGTAGGATTTGCACATTGCAGTGTTGAAATTACATGGAAAAGGGTGTTTGTATTATTTTATATTAAAATTGGATAAAAAGAAAATTATGAACTAACTCATACCTTTTAGTGAATAGTTGTAAATTTCTAAATATAGTCTCGTGAACCAAACACCTTTTAGTGAATAGTTGTAAATTTCTAAATATAGTCTCGTGAACCAAACGAGACCGAAATATATCAAATCCTGAGAAAAATAGACATATCATAAATATTTAAAAAAAAAATCAACTCAATCAAATCATAACACATGTACTACATATTTTTTATATGACACATCATCAAATATAATTATATTTTAAAACATCACCCAAAAATCATTGAATTGAATTATTAGATGACGTGATTTTTTAAAATTAGGTAGACTCAATAGGAACTTTAAAATTTATTTTTTAATTAACTTAGTATAATTTACAGAATGTATAGATAAATATTTTTATGTAAAAATAGTACAAAAGAATATAATCACAGTAGACTAAGTCATTTATGCATCCAGGTGCATCGTACACTTATAGTATAATTTAAAAACATGCAACTTGTCCGTCCGTTAGGGGGTTTAATAATTAATATTTTTTTAAATTAATATTTACGCAAATTTTGGAATATATGAGCCATTATTGGATTTGGAGTTAAAATTTTAATTTTTAAGTATTATATATTCATTACTGTAGAATTGTAAATATATAAGTTAAAATATTGTTAATGTTAAATACTCCCTCCTTTTTTATTTAAATGTCTTTTTAGTCTTTTAAATTATTTGTAAAATAGATGTCGTTCTGGTATTTTATCTTCCCTTTATCTCATATTTACCCCTAATATTATAATTTCAAATTTCCTACAAATGTGTTGTGTGTTTAATTTTTCGACCAATAACATTTATTGTTAAGAATATTTAAATAATATTAATTAAGGTTAATTTTGGAAAAAAATATGTCATTAATTTGTCTTAAAAACTCCAGAATGACATCTATTAAAAAAAAAGGAGTAATAATTAATTAATTTTAAAATTTAAACTCCAAAGGTAACGACCCTTCCCCAGTCCGTCCTTGTTTCCTTATTATCTATCTCATTATTTTTTTTATTCATCCATGATAACAAAAGACATTAATCTTACCCTAATATATATAGAACAACATTAATTTTATCCTATTTACAAGAGTCAAGAAGATAATTACTCCCTTCGTTCTGTTTTTGAATGGTCATTTCACTTTTTACTCGTGTTTTAGCGAGCGAGTTGTTTATTAGTATATGAAATGATAAAGTGACTTTTAAGAAGGTGTAGGATAGATGAGGAGTATGATTATCATACCCCACATATTGTCACATATATATTAAATGAAAAATAACATGTCACTTGTAATTGGGAGATTTAATAGGAATTAAAATAAATTAAAAAATTGTATTTTTAGAAGACTATTTTTAAAGTGAAAAATTTAAAGAGAATGAAATCAAGGGTCAAAATCCTCCTCTGGCCTCCTTCTTCTTGTTTTTAAAATAAAATTGAACTTCTTCTTTTTTTTCTTTTTTTAAAATTGAACCAAGTTAAGGGACTAGAAATATGATCAATTACTATGGTTGGTTTGGAGTTGGGGTTTAATTACTAAAAATCGTATCTGGGGAGTGGGGATTGACTATGAACCATTGGGTTTGAGGTTAAAATTATTTTAATGGTTACGTAATAATTAATTAAAAAATAAATATTAACTTCTAATCATGAAGGGGATCGTGGGCGAAATTTTTTATAGATTAAAATTATAAACTAATAAAAATACTCTACACAGAGGAGTTGGTCTCCCATAAACCAGATCTATGATATGAACTTGAATAATTTGATCAATTTCACTAATTTTTAACACATTTTTTTAAGCTACTAAAATTGACCCGCATTATACCCAGGGTATGGTTAAATGTCATTAATTATAAACAATGTTAATAGCATGAACCAGATCTATACAAATTTTTATCATATGAAAGAATGGGAAAATGTCGCGGTGAAAGGAGCGTAAAGGATATAGGATTTGCACATTGCAGCGTTGAAATTACATGGAAAAGGGTGTTTGTATTATTTTATATTAAAATTGGATAAAAAGAAAATTATGAAGTGCGTATATATCAGGAATGTATATGCATTTGCCACTTGCCAATAGTTTATCCTATGTATTGAAGCCTGCTGTGGTACAGGATTAATGGTATGGTTGGTTCATATTGCAAGTAGGATATGAACCATTGAGCCCCTCAATCCTTTTCATAACAAATAACTGTAACTATAAGAAGTCAAGAAGATGATATTACCATTTAATAGGGGTATTGTTGGAAGAAAATCCTTAAATTTATATTGGTATAAGGCTATGAGCAAAGTGATTGATAAATTGGAAAATATATTTTAAATATAATGTGAGTAGTTATAGTTTATCAGAAAAGGAGGTAGTAGTACTATTCTGATCTGTAAAGCTCACCGAATATTCATCTTTATGCATTTATAAATGTTATGGAGCCTCAATTTGTAGGTGAATGTGAAATTAAATTTTCAAAATGTTGTAACTAAGATGAGAAAGTGGCCGGATATATAAAGAGAATCCATTTAAAGCTTGTAAATTATTATGGAATTATGTTCCTTCACTTTTCACGCGTGAGCACAAAGGGGTGCAAATCTCGACCGATCTTGTGTGCGAGCGCGACCTACGTACATGAATGTCGCAACAATTTGATCATTGCGAACAAGCTAACATATTTAGTTAAATTTGTACTTAATGGTATTTAATTGTTAATAATCAGAAAATAAGTTAATTTGATTATATTTGTTACTATAATAAGGTTTTTAATTTAATTGGAATTTGCTATTTATGACTGTATTCTTATTTTCTATTAATTATTTTCCGACCAAAATTTTCTATTAATTATTTTAATTAGCAAACCGTTCGTCAACAGTTTTTATACAAATTTTTTAAATTGCCATAGTGATCATGTCCCCAATTTATTTTAAAATCTTGTGTCCGTGTCACTAGTTATAGAAATATGGATAAACACGGATAATGCAATTGGCCATGGAAATCTTCCATCCCGACACTAAAATATAGTACAAGTTTGACTAAAACGAGTTTATGCAGTTTGAACTCATTAAAGTCACTCTGCAACGCACAACCATATATGGAATGGGCCCCTAATAACCCCACTAAATTTATATGATACCCATATTTTGTGCTCTAGAATACTCTATAAATAGAGTACCAAATCCAACTTTTTTCTCATCCAAAAAAACTAATCGGTAAAAAAAATAGAGAAAAATGGGTTCAAAAGTGATAGTTTTGGTTGGGCTTTTGTTGGCAATGGTGATTCTCATCTCCTCCGAAGTATCAGCAAGAGATCTGGCTGAGACTGAGACTGAGACTTCCAACACCCTCGACAACGCATCAACTAACCGTAATTTTTTCATCTCTCGTATCTCCATTATTATACGTTTTTAGTCATTTATAATTTACGAACTTGTAAATGTAGGATACAATGTTTTCAAAATGAGTAAATATAGGACAATGCAACTCACGTGAAATTTTAGCCCGTGATTTGGGCTTATTTGAACTTCATTGTTCTACATTTACAAATTTTTAAAAACATATTGTCCTATATTTATAGATTTTAAAACATATTGTCCTACATTTTCAAAGCTCATAAAATTATTTTCCCTAAAACACATCCCCTAAGTCACTGGTCTGAAAAAACCTTTATTCCCCAATATAGGTAAATTTTACAAAACTGCTTCCAATTAAGTAGTTGTTGAAATTAAAAAAAATATTCCTAGAAGTTATTTTTAAAGTTTGAAAACACACCTGTGCTTTCCTTTTTAGCTGACCAATATGGAGGCGGTTACGGTGGACGCGGCGGCTATGGAGGCGGAGGACGTGGTGGCTACGGTGGCGGAGGACGTGGTGGCTACGGTGGTGGACGCGGTAGGAACTGCCGCTACGGGCGTTGTTGTGGAAACTATGGCTGCCGATGCTGTAATTACGCTGGAGAGAAGTCGGATGCTAATTTTCAAGGCGAGCCACAAAACTAAGTGAAGCCTGTTTAAAATTATTTAAACAGGAATATATGAATGAATGAATAAATTATAGATGTATGAATAAAGTGTGTGCTTGCATTGTGTAAGCATGCATGTGTGTGCTTTAAGAGGTGTGAGAATAGTGTAATTACTGTTTTGCTTTTGTTGAATGAAATGATTGTGTAGCAACACTTCTTTGTAATATATAGTCTTGAACATTATGAAATACAATTTGAATAAAAGTGTAGAATAATAAAAAAAATTATAAATTTGGTGTGGTTAATAAGATTAGATTGGGACATTTAATTAGAAATTAAGAAATGCAAGAATTGAGTAGTGCCACGTAGAAATGATAAAGTTTGGTATTCCACAGCTTTTGCGGACCTCATCTCAACTGCGAGTAATGTAACAGCATTTCAAAATGCATGCAAATTAACCGAAATCTGGTCTATCTATATATTCACATTGATCGTTCAATTTCATGGAAACTTCAGATCCGGGCTCTCTAATCCATTAAACTCGACCTCTCTCTTTCACTCTTCAATTTTTCTTGAATACAAGCAAGAAACCATCATCTAACATGTATAAAGGAGCTCCAAGCTGATAAACACCTAAGTGTTCGAAGCTCCTAACAAAAATCAAGAAGAAGTAACGACAAAGGTAATCGCTAAACTCGATACGAAAATTGTGCTTGTAAGATCTTCGGCGAAGTAGTTGGATGCTTTAATGTGTTTGAAATTACTAGTTTAATTAGGACTTCTACATGTTGTTTGAAGTACATGCTTCATGCTCGTATTCTTTGTTTTAAAAAATTGTAACGATATGCTGCCGAAATTTACGCTCAAAGATGCCAAGTTGAAGCTTTAAAATTGTGCTCGACTAATTTTCGACTATGCCGTCGAGTGCTCTGTTACGTTGAAGATTATTGCTTTAAAATATCTATGTGCTCCTTTATATATGTAGTCTATGACCATAGTCTCGGTGTTTAAATATAGTATCGTTATGCTGCTTGTTTTTACACTCAAACATGGTCACTCAAAAACTGGAAATCTCAAAAAACTGCTATACAAAATTTCGAACTATTGACTTTAAAAATTCATATCTTGATAATTAGAAATCATTTTGGGATGAAACTAACGAGGCATTAAACCTCATCGTGTGTACTATGTTCAAGTAAAATTTGATGAGGTTTAATTTCATTGGGTAAAACTAAAGTTATCAATTTTTCAAAAAAGTATGACATGCTGTAGAAAACTGCATACTTAGTGTGGGGGCAGTAACTTTGCTCGCCTATATCATTTGGAGTCATTTCGTTTATTGTATAACAAGTTATGTGTATTTAAAGATAGGACAAAAATGTGGAATTTATATTCAACAGAAAATTGGTCCCAGGTATCCAACTTTCGTGACATTTTTAACCAACTTCCGTTCGTGTCTTTCCAACAAATATTCTTGCCAATAAACTTCAGACTACCAGATTCCAAAACCTCAAGGTTTCTGTCAATCAGATTAGCCATTTGACGGGAAACAAATTTGAAAATATCAAAATCTATAATTTTGATCCTTTTCTATTTTCACCAAAACTCACTCTTTCGAAACCATTTTACCCAACTTAGAGACGTGTTTTTAATATGAATTCTCTTGCCAATAAATCTGAGATGACGAAGTTTAACAACCCTAAAGTTTCATGTTAATTAGATTAACCGTTTGACAAGAAATGGCTCGCGAAAATGGAAGAAAATTATAAATTTTGGAACACTAACTTTCTAAAAAAATTGTCAAAACTGGAATTTGGAACTTTTGAAAAGCTAAATGGTTGGTACAATAATTTATATGGATGAATTTCTTTCACAAACCACGTGTGTTTTTATTTTCCTTTTATGTCACAAATTTTAAGTCCTGCTTTTTTAGTAGTCACATGTTTTTAATTTAGAGAATTTTTTAAATGCTATACACATGACCTTTGTAGAAAAATAAAAAAAATGTAGTCCTAAACTATAGCAAGTCATGAACATGCTCATCAAATTTTATAAGATTTTGACTTACAAATAAAAAGTTATAATTTTTTTTTATGTTTATAATGTGAAACTGAAGAACAACCTTACTTCTTGCATTACTGGGATTTTTGCAAATACTATTTTTATTATAAAAATAACAATCAAATACTACATGCTATTATCTAGCTTTGTGAATTATTTGATGACTTTTAGTACTAAATAAATAATTTTACAAAATTATTTTCTAAAACTGAGTCAATCTGAAAATAAATCTTAAAGTGTTATTCTTGCAAGAAATAATTTTGGGACCTCATTAATAAGCTCCAATAGCCGTTTTAATTAGTAAAAGTTCGATAAAAGCTCACGAGTAAGAAAATCTTAAGAAAATCCTCGTTAAACTTGTGAATAATTTACGTAAATCTAGATAATTATGACGAGAACATGGAAATGTTGTGCTAGGTGAAGTGCTTCTCAAATCAAAGCTCGGATGATCTTCCTCCACGCTTGAAGCTCACAAACCGGTTTCAAGTTTGTTACTTTTCTTAAAAATTAACAAGGTGGGTGACACTATTTGTATTGCAGTGGTTTATGTTGCAAGGATTGTTGGTGTATTTTGAACTAAACAACAAAACATAAATCTATAACTAAGAACACAAGAACACAATTATTAAAATGGACAAGAGATACATAATATGCAATTTCACGATGGAGGTGGGAAGATGAAAAAGGGGATTGCACGTGGTAGTTGCTACCAGTGTCCCACATGATAATTATCATGAGATGGAGGTTGGAAGCGAAAAGGGGATTGCATGTGGTCGGAGCAACCAGTGTCCCAAATGATCAATATGATCCAAATAAATGTTTATGATCTAATGACCAATGATGAATGATATCTTATGAATATCAATGATGTCTAAGAATTCAAGTTACTAATAAGATTACGATAAGAAACCAAGCTACGAACGAATTTATACAATGACAGCTTCGAGCAACCTGTTGTATACCAAAATTTACGGAACGGGATATTGAATGTGGCTATGTGGATTGGTATAACAAACAAGTATTAGTGGAGAAACGAGTGTGATTATTGAAGAACACATTGAATGTTCTTCATTGTATGAAATGATAAATGTTAAAATCTAAGTGTTAGATGTGATAAATAAATGCGAGAGGATTTGGGCCGAAGGCCTCTTTTGTTGGCTGATAAAGTCGTTGTATTAAATGTTAATTTTTGCCCCCTTTAATGAGCCCTAATTTATAGTATTTATACTACAAGTTACGTAGTTGGTCTTTTTCGCGCCTCAAGGGGGAGTTTGACCCAGCATTAAATGTTTTCCAGTTAAGTTGGACTCTAAGAACCTATTACATCAAGCTAAACACGTCTCCAGCTTTGAAGCGCGGCGGGTTGCAGATGGTTCATGGAGATTTGCGCCTATTCTTTCCTCTTTGAGTCCGCGGCTATATGACCAGCCATATCTTCAGAGTCTTCTCGGCCATTTGGGAGAGATTCTCTGATGTTGGTTGAGGCTGGAGGTTTACATGTTTGTTTAGCCAAAATCATGTCTTGGTAAGTGGGAAAACTTTGACTTAAATCTCTCTATCCCATTTACCTTGATCACAGATCTTATAAAATTGAGTAAGTATAACTTGCCTCTTTGTGTACGCAATTACATTGAGAGTGTTGTCTCTCTAGCGAAGTGGGCGACTAGGCTGGGCGAACTCGCCCGGTAGTAGGGGCGAACTTGCCCGTCTTTTGGCGAGTAACGGGCACGGCGACCAGCGGGCTACCATGGCGCGGACGACCACGGTCCGGGTGCGGATGATGACCATGGTGCAGGCGCAGGCGTGGGCGACGACCATGGTGCGGGAGTGGGCGAGTCCCCTGGTAGTAGGGGCGAACTCGCCCGCCTTTTGGCGAGTAACGGGCAAGGCGACCATGGCACGGGCGCGGGCGACGACCATGGTGCGGGTGTGGGTGAGTAGCGGGCGCGACGACCATCGGGCAGGCAACTTGCCCGCGTTGTTGTCTAAAGGGCAACTTCGGCGGACATCTTACGAGAAGTCGGGTTGAGCGGGCGAGTTAGGCGAGCAACTTGCCCCATCCTTGGACTCAGCCGGGCGAGCTCGTCTTTGGCTCATGACAACTTGCCCCATATCTCATTTTTAATAGAGGTTAGTGGGCCCTCCATTTGTAACTTAATGACATAAGGAACCCAAATAATTAGCCCAGATCATTTGTCACACAACACAACCCTCCAAAATCAACTACGCAAAAGCGTAAGAACAAACTATATCAAAATACTAAGTTTAATTATTTTGGTGACCAGTATGAATAACAACGTACAAGTTTCCCACTGAGATTTTTATCTCCCTCCACCTTAATTTGATATTTTCAGGTTTTGATCGAGAGGAGACATAGTTGCAGCAGGGATGACACAGAGTTTCCCTAATAATGATTTTCAATGAATGCATAATCATACCATAAATGGTTTAATTATTATGTCGAAAAACCTTTTAAGGTTTTTTTTTTTTATAAAGTATCATGTACACTATCTTGCAATTTAAATTATGGGTCACTCCACATTCTTTATCTCAATTAGATATTAATGATTAGGTTCTTTCGCTGCAAAAATGTAATACTTATGCTTATTGTTATATTTTAAAAAGAAACTTTTAAGCTCAAATTTGCAGTCACTATGTGGCGACACGAGTTTAGAGTTTCGAAGTTGCAACGGCCGACATTCTAGATTTGGGGCGTTACAGTGTATGTGGTAAAGCTGTTGACCATTTGCATCACACCGAAGCTCTTGGAGGCCACTTATTAAGTCTTATAATTGTGGTGTATGTGGTAAAGTTGTTGGCCAATGGTGGAGACGGGACCCGATGACTGCTACAGCCTAAACGGTTACCCAGGATTCGAACCATCGACATGTTCAGAATAAGAACCTCATCCCTTACCACCAAACGCCACACCTATTCCCGTTTAATTAACTGTACTTTTTGGGCTTTTTTAGAATGTAGTAGGTGGTTTTTTGGATGTATATTGATGAAAGAGTGGTCATTTAGTGATGAAGTGGTTCAAACGATCTCATTCTAGTGGATTTCACTCTTGTACCTCGTCAACTCTCTTTTGGTAAACCTCTCATGATTTCGTTCTAGTGTATTTCACACCTTATATATTTTTCTCACCACTTAGATATCCCTCCTCCAGGTCATACCCTTGCACATTTACTACCACTTGTTGTTTTCATGTAATTTATAAGGTAGTTGTTCTCCATGAGATTCTTTCTGAATTTATTGTTGGAATATGTTGGTTTTCATCGCATTTTAATTAAATATTAATTGACAATTTAATGATCCATTTTGCACAAATGAATTTAGTGGATTTGATTTCTCAAAATCAAATTTGGGTGTATGGAAAATCCTGATAAATAGTAAAAGTGTGTGTCTATTTTGTGATATTGATAGGGTAATATTTTTGTTTTATGTCAAATCAATATGTAACAGTGATTGATGTTGTATTATTTTATTGTATTGGGTATGAGAAAAAGTAGAAGAGTGAATAAGTAGATTAAATAAAAGTGGTGATATGATTGTATTTAGTTTTGTGAAAATTGGTGTATATCTATATTTTATATGAGCGAATTTGAAAGTTGGAATATGAGCGAATTTGAAAGTTGGATGTGGAAATCTCAAACTAGTATAAAACTTGGATTGCAAAGTCCTAAGTTCATTCCTGTGAGTCCCAAACAAACATTTATTGACTCTAGTTGTAATAAAGTCAACGTAGATTGAATCGATTTCACTACTTTAAGTCCAAGGCAGGGTTTTGGATCAAAATTCAGATACATGCAGATTAAGTGTTTTACAAATGAAAGCCTTCTCTTCTTTGAAAAACTGTGCTTATCCAGGATAACTGGAATAATTCTCCCATTAAGTAATTCCCTTGTACGAATTATAGTTGATTGATTAAGTATTAAATTGGATTTAATATTTAATTTATGGAGAAGTAATTAATAATATATTAATTTAGAATTAATTATTATTACTATTTAATTAAATTAAATTTAATTAAATAGGAATCCCAAAATAATTAATATATGGAATATTATTGTAGGAAAATATATATTTAGGGAAATCATATCTAAGAGATATGATTTGCAAGATTAGGAAATATCTTCGACAAAGTATAGGGTGAACAAGTTTCACGGTGAAACTGGTTTAGAAGTGTGACTTATATTACTAAAGAGTGTGACTTATATAACTGAAGAGTGTGACTTTTTACTATAAAGAGTATTACTCATAAAAATGAAGGGTGTGATAAATATTACAGCAAAGAGTGTGGTTGTGATAACTGAAGAGTGTGACCTATATTACTAAAGAGTGTGATCGTGATAACTGAAGTGTAAAAATAAACCAGTTTAACGGTAAACAAGTTTCACAGCATACCAACTCAATATCTTCCTAATAAAGATTGTTTAATCTTTAAGCTGGACTTCCTCTATATATAGGACATCCTAGGGATTCATTAATTACAAGAAGAAAACTTAATTTCTCCATAAAATCTTGAATATGAATTTTCCTAGCAAATTTCGATTCAAATTCAGCGCTGGCAAATCTGTGCAAGTCCATACGTGGGGATTACGTGGATACCGTAGTAGAGGAAACTGCATACGAATTATTGTAAGATTGTAACACCCCGTCCCAGTTTTAATAAGAATAATAAAAAGAAACGAGTTTAATAAAATAAATTGATTTAAAGATTATTCGAATGATTTTAGAGCGTATATGTTTGCAAAGGTTTCAATTTTTCAGGGAACGGACTAGCACTTTGAACCGGGAGCACTCCTAGCACTGTAAGAAAATACTTAATGAAGGTTTGGTCATAAAATATTTAATAATAATATTTAATTTCAATATAAAGAAAGGAAATTCAATATTTCAACGAATTAGGATTTTCGATATAAAAATCGAAAATCTGATGAATAATAAATACGATGATGGAAAATCTATTTCGTCTAACTAAATTAGGATTATTGAGAAATTTAAGAAAAAATGAATTTTTAATTAAATAATTAAATAAATAATTTTCGTCTCGGAACGTGACGATTTAATCGCTAAAAGTTCTAAATAATTAATTCTAATGAAGTCGTGAATTTTAATTAACGAAACTGTGACTCTAGAATACGGATAATACTAATTGTAACAAATATTGCGATCGAATAAATATCCTATGGCATTCGTTTCTAGCCACGAGTCGACACTTAGTCCATACTCCGCCACCACACTGGTTACTACTCATCAAAATGAAATTTACACCAAAAACACTTTCATTTAATCACCATTTCAGCCGTGCTTCACCATTCTTCTTCCTTCTATAAATACATCTCTGTCCACCACTCTTCCCCATTCCAATTCATGAAAAAAAAGAGTCGAACCCCTGCTAAATTATCTCCAAGAAAGAAGAGTTCAATCTTCCTCCTCTTCACCTTCATGCTTCATTCTCCTCATCCATGGAAGCAATTGAGTTTTCTCCACTTCCAGCTGCAAGGAGTTTCATCCATCATCCAATAGCATCTATGAAGCATGAAACCATCATCTAATATGTATCCAAGGAGCTCCAAGCTATTAAACACCCGAGTCCTCAAAAATCCCAACAAAAAACAGAGGAGGAGAACGACAAAGGGGAAGTGCTGCTCGAATCAAAGCTCGGACGATCACCGTCACGCTCAAACTCTCAAACCGATTTCAAAGTTTGTAACTTTTCTTAAAAGTTAATAAGGTGGGTGATGCTATCTGTATTGCAGTTGTTAATGTTACATGGACTGTTAGTGTATTCTACGGTTATCGTCATACAAACTTTTACGAAATTAAAGACCTCCGGGTCCCATGAATACGCAGTATTAGTAAGCCGCTATGATACTACGACCACTGTGTCGATATGAATATGGTATGGGCATCAGAAAGTCGTGTGTACCTAAGGGTATGGGCATCACAAACTCGTGCGTACCTATGACATAATAGTCGACATGAATATGGTATGGGCATCAGAAACTCGTGCGTACCTAAGGGTATGGGCATTTAAACTCGTATGCGTACCCTACGACATAATAGTAGACATATGAATATGGTATAGGCATCGTAAACTTGTGCGTACCTAAGGGTATGGGCATCGAAACTTCGTCGCGTACCCTCTTACATAATAGTCGTCATGAATACGTATGTGCATGAATAACTTCGTCGCATTTATATGTATATATATGGTATAATTGATACTAGGATATCGCTAATCGTGTAACATCATATGTGTCATCCATCGAGATTTTTATCTCACACCCCAACAGATTTTATGTTTTCGAGGATTATGATCGAGGGGGGCGGGTCAGAGAAAGGGGATGACCTGAGTTTCCCTTGGTTAATGATGATAATATATAGATATGATTTCTTTAAATAAATGTTATCACTCTTAACACTTGATGATATATTTGTATGTTGAGTAATGAACCTTCTCTTAAAAGTTTCTAGATGTTTATCTTGTAAGATATCCTTAAAATTAACTAATACTTATCAATGATCTAGTTTTAATAAACGGGCCCACACTGTGTTTTCATAGCTTATATTTGTCATTGATACTTTCCGCTGCAAAATGTAATACTTATGCTTGTCGTTATATTTTAAAAAGAAATTTTTAAGCTCAGATTTTACAATCACTAAGTGGCGACCCGAGTTTAGAGTGTCGAAGGTGCAAGAGCAGGCATTCTGGATTCGGGGAGTTACAGGTGGTATCAGAGCCTAGGTTCAACTTTCGGACAAAAGTCTAAAATATAATTTTCATAATTAAAATCTTTTTATAAAAAGTTTTCATTAAAGAACTTGCATTAATATATTAATATACGAGTAATTAGAAATTTTCAAAAGTTGAGTATAAAATGATTAATAGAAACATTATGCCAATATATGAAGTACTTGAACTAAGTTACTTGTGGGAAAATGTGTCTCCTGCCGCAGCCGAAGCACCTCGAGGTATGTATTTGTCTGAAAGATTTTCAAGTAAGATTATGATTTGAAAAAGGTTTCATGGACATTGACTTGCATAATTTACGGAAGTTACAAAAGTAAGAAATGATAAGCTATGCATTGATACGACATGTTTATGAAATGAAAGGAAATGTTACATGTTTATGAAATGAAAGGAAATGTTAAGAAATGAATCACTCATTTTCTCATGGTACAAGTGGAAGTTTATGAAAATATTGTACATGCATTCACGATACTTATGATATCATCCGAACACTCTCAGTTTTAAATCCTTAGATCTCTGTATATTGTGAAATATAAGACGGACCTAGAACGACTCCCTTCACATGAACTACAGTCCCTATATCACTGTGTAGTCTAGAAGGCACTAGATGCTTATATTATTATTTTATCTTATTGGGACTGTTGGTTGTTTTTAAATGGAGGACACTCCATGTTTTAAACGGTTATATATATTATTCTACAAACTTATTTCAAGTAAGTTTGTTTTATTCTATCCGTTATTTTTACCCAATTATTGCTTTATTGACATGCGATCAATGGTTCTTAAACTTACAGTTGTTGATCCGTCATTGTACCGCTGTGGCCACAGTGTGTTCCAATGTTCTGCGTATTCCAATGTATAACTTGTGCTAGTACCGTGTTAATTACGATAATTGGGTTCTGTTTTTATATTTTTTCCTCATACATATATGTTATAATTATATTTATTCTTCTCTCTTCAGACCCTCTTTGACTATTAGAATGGTACCACCCCGTGAACGTAGACTACCTCATAAGAAAGCCCAAGAACCTCTAAAAGATCGTGTTGAGCAAGGACGACATCCAAATGCTGAACTAGAACAATCAGCTCTAATACTGATGCCTCAACCCAGACCTCGAACCTGTGTAGTCATCGAAGAATTTCAAAGTCTACAACCACCTCGATTTAGAGGAAATGAAGGGCCTGTAGCAACGGAAGAATGGACATCTGAGATTGAGCGAATTTTTGGACTCATGGACTTGAGTGAAGAACAAAAAGTCTTTTGTGCTCGGCTCTAACTAACAGAGGATGCAGCTCAATGGTTGAACTTGTATGAGCGTACCTTAGGAATAGAAGGAGTACAATCCCGAGTTTGGAGCGACTTTAAGGGAACTATGTTGGCACGTTACTTTCCTCAAACGCTATACATTCGCGAGGATTTGGAAATCATCAACCCTAACCAAAATATATTCACTATGATGGAGTGCGAACGCCATTTCAACTACTTGTCTATGCATGTTACTCCATTGGAGGATATCGATTGGGAGGACAAACCAAAGAAGCTTGCTAAACAACTAGCTACGTCTACAGAACCACGGATCATACGATCATGTCCTTCGTGTGGCAAAAGGCATGGAGGGATATGCTCGAAGAGGAAAAGAATATGTTACAAATGCCGCAAACCCGGTAACGAAATAGTTGATTGCCCTGAATCAAACATTGGAGGACAACCAGTGGGAAACATACTGGTGAGACCAGCACCAAGGAAGGATAATCGTCCAACTTGGATAATTGGAGAAAATACTCAACTCCAGAGGGAATGTGGAAGGGCTAAAGAGAAAACAATCCTCGAGGAAATGGAGCCGATGGAGATTGATGCCAAAAAAAAAGAAAAAGAAAGAAGATTTGAACAAGGATTGAGGCCCGAGGTCAAAGAGATCATAGAAGGACTGAAACTGACAACTTACAAAGAGGTTTTAATCGAGCATTGACTGTCTCGATTGGTTTAGGATTTGAGTTTGAACAAGCTCCGGCAACTGTGTCTGCCAACCGCAATTGACAGTCAAACTTCAAGAGAAATCCTAATCTAACACCAAGAGGAAGCCACTTCAAGGCCCCGAGGACCATGCCAAATTACCACAATTGCGGAAACAGACACCCGGGAGTATGCCTTCGTGGAACCGAAACTTGTTATCATTGTCGTCAGACAGTACATGAAGTCTCGGAATGCCTATGCCAACTAACGACCGACCACCGATGATGAGTATTCCAAACCGTCAACCAAAGGGAACCAATCAGTATCAACTACAATCTATGGGCAAATTTAAGGCTCAATAACTTCATGTACACAACAACCACCCACCTGAACCATCGAGAAGAGGTCCGCCCTACTAAGACCAACAAAAACGAGCCTATGTAAATGCTATCTTCGGACGAGAATAAGAGTGTTGAACCAATGCTACACAAGTATCAAGAGCCACCCGAGCAGCATGAAACCCTAGTAGGTACATTATTTGTGCTTGAAATACATTCACACGTATTTCTTGATACATGAGCATCCCACTCTCTTGTGTTTAAAGGTTCGAGGGATTCGGGAATAGAAAGTATTGGAGCATAGATTCTAGACCGAGATTACAACGAGAATCCAAAATCAAGAAGGCCGAAGCTAGAACTGGATGGACATCGAATAAAAACAAATTTTGAGTTTTTAAGACGAAGACCCTAGATAAATTTAAGATGAGCTAGTTTTGGCACGTAAGTATAAGCATATGAAGACGAGTATTGACATAGTTACTTTCTCTTAGAAATGCCATTAGATTTTAAGACCGGGTAGAATGTTTAGAAGTAGAGTCGAACGTTTTAGAAATATAACTTAACTTTTTCCACTACGTTAACCACCTCGTTTAAACCAAGGGTTTAGTGTAAGTGAATTTCGGGATGAAATTCTTTTGAGTGGAGGAGGATATGACGACAACGCATCTAAACCAAACAAGGATGTGACATCATGCAACATGGGAAAGATATTCCGTATGCATCACAATGGCCAAAGTCATACCAACAGATTAGCTAACTCGTGATTTGAGAATCTCCCTTTCAACTCGTGGAATTCACCTACAACATAAGCTGCCAAAGTATGATACAGACGACACCGAATTGAAGCACTTTATGGAAAGAAGAGAAGATGGCTTAATGTCAAGACGAAGTGGATATCGGAAAATGCTCTTACAAAGATTAGTGGAAATCATTTCAAAGATAAAAGAAAGGATCAAGACGACACAAGATTTATCGAATATCGCATGCCGACACTCGGAGAAAGGATTTACATTTCAAACTTGATGATAATGTAATTCTTAGAATTTCACCGAGGGAGAAATTGATCCGCTTTAGGAAGAGAGTCAAGATGAAGTCTCGCTACGTAAAAACCACTCGACCTTTTCATTTAGAATGGAGACGAAACCTATCTTTTAGCTTTACACACCAAACTGTCACGAGTACATTAAGTGTTTCATACTTTAGATTACGAAATAAATATAGAGGCAACTTGGATCAGTTTTAGAAACATAGAATTAAGACGTGATTTTACTTTCGAGGAAGTACATATGACAAACTTAGGAAGGACGCTTCATGGTATAGGAATCGAGAATTTTTGGGTTTTGTAGACATGGAAAATAAGAATGAATTATTTTGGAAAATGGAAATGATCTTAGGGAAATACCCACAATAACTAAGAAAAACGAGTAAGCAGAATTTCGGGAACGAAATTCTTTTAAGAGGGTAGGGATGTAACACCCCGTCCCAGTTTTAATAAGAATAATAAAAAGAAACGAGTTTAATAAAATAAATATTTGATTTAAAGATTATTCGAATGATTTTAGAGCGTATATGTTTGCAAAGGTTTCGATTTTTCAGGGAACGGACGAGCACTTTGAATCGGGAGCACTCCTAGCACTGCAACAAAATACTTAATGAAGGTTTGGTCATAAAATATTTAATAATAATATTTAATTTCAATATAAAGAAAGGAAATTCAATATTTCAACGAATTAGAATTTTCGATATAAAAATCGAAAATCTGATGAATAATAAATACGACGATCAAAAATCTACTTCGTCTAACTAAACTAGGATTATTGAGAAATTTAAGAAAAAATGATTTCTTAATTAAATATTTAGATAAATAATTTTAGTCTCGGAACGTGACGATTTAATCGCTAAAAGTTCTAAATAATTAATTCTAATGAAGTCGTGAATTTTAATTAACGAAACTGTGACTCTAGAATACGGATAATACTAATTGTAACAAATATCGCGATCGAATAAATATCCTATGGCATTCGTTTCTAGCCACGAGTCGACACTTGGTCCATACTCCGCCACCACGCTGGTTACTATTCATCAAAATGAAATTTACAACAAAAACACTTTCATTTCATCACCATTTCAGCCGTGCTTCACCACTCTTCTTCCTTCTATAAATACACCTCCATCCACCACTCTTCCCCATTCCAATTCATGAAAAAAAAGTGTCGAACCCCTGCTAAATATTCTCAAAGAAAGAAGAGTTCAATCTTCCTTTTCTTCACCTTCAAGCTTCATTCTCATCATCCATGGAAGCAATTGGGTTTTCTCCACTTCCAGCTGCAAGGAGTTTCATCCATCATCCAATAGCATCTATGAAGCATGAAACCGTCAACTAATATGTATCCAAGGAGCTCCAAGCTATTAAACACCTGAGTCCTCGAAAACCCCATCAAAAAATAGAGGAGGAGAACGACAGAGGGGAAGTGCTGCTCGAATCAAAGCTCGGACGATCACCGTCACACTCAAACTCTCAAACCGATTTCAAAGTTTGTAACTTTTCTTAAAAGTTTATAAGGTGGGTGATGCTATCTGTATTGCAGTTGTTAATGTTACATGGACTGTTAGTGTATTCTACGGTTATCGTTATACAAACTATTACGAAATTAATGACCTCCGGGTCCCATGAATACGCGGTATTAGTAAGCCGCTATGAAATTACGACCACTGTGTCGATATGAATATGGTATGGGCATCAGAAACTCGTGTGTACCTAAGGGTATGGGCATCAGAAACTCGTGCGTACCTACGATATAATAGTTGACATGAATATGGTATGGGCATCAGAAACTCGTGTGTATCTAAGGGTATGGGCATCAGAAACTTGTGTGTACCTACGACATAATAGTGGACATGAATATGGTATGGGCATCAGAAACTCGTGCGTACCTACGACATAATAGTCGTCATGAATACGTATGTGCATGAACAACTCGTGCGTACGATATGTATATATATGGTATAATTGATACTAGGATACTGCTAATCTGTGTAACAACATACAGGTCATCCACTGAGATTTTGATCTCACACCCCAACAGTTTTATGTTTTTAGGATTATGATCGAGAGGGGCCGGAGCTGTAGCAGGGATGACACGGAGTTTCCCTTGGTTAATGATGATAATATATAGATATGATTTCTTTAAATAAATGTTATCACTCTTAACACTTGATGATATATTTGTATGCCGAGTAATGAACCTTCTCTTAAAAGTTGCTAGATGTTTATCTTGTAAGATATCCTTAAAATTAACTAATACTTATCAATGATCTAGTTTTAATAAACGGGCCCACACTGTTTTTTCATAGCTTATATTTGTCATTGATACTTTCCACTGCAAAATGTAATACTTATTCTTGTCGTTATATTTTAAAAAGAAATTTTTAAGCTCAGATTTTACAATCACTAAGTGGCGACCCGAGTTTAGAGTGTCGAAGGTGCAAGAGCCGGCATTCTGGATTCGGGGCGTTACAAAGATTCCTTGTTATGCTTATTCGTACTCGTTTATGCAATTAACTGTTCGTTGTTGGTGAACTATTAATTTCCGCTGCGCATGTATTACGTGTTTACATGCTTGTATAATTCAACAGGCCACTGATTATACACCGAGGACAGAAGGGGCGACTTGGGAGTTGTAGTGACCAAGCAAATCCTGGGGGACTGCCCATAGTAGGCCAACGTCTTATGTTTATGAGGAAGGGGCGACCTGGGCGTGGTAGTGACCAGGCAAATCCTAGCGGGCTGCCCAGAGTAGGCCACCATTTTATATATATTATGAGCTCATGTCAATGTATAACAACGAGTCTGGGGCCTTGCGAGTGTTTCATAAATAAATTGGTGATTTCAAAAGAGAGTGCATGGGGAGGATTTTCAAGAATTCACCGCATCATGCATAATTTCTGCTTACTGAGATTTATATGTCTCACATAGTTTATGCATTGTAGGCAATCATGAGACGTAGTGATGTGGCAGCCTTACTAGACAAGCTGTGGAGCTTCAGCAGGTTTTGAGTGACATGTACATAAATGACGACCTGTTGGGCAAACCGTGGCGTACTGTGCTTTCCTTGTTATATTCTATCTCATTTGGGATACGTGTTATTTTATAGGACTTTTACGTACTCGTGTGTGTTGGGTTGGAGTTTGATTGTGAATTGTGATTGTGTTGATCTGGGAGGTTGATTATAAATTGATGGTTTATTGGTATTGTTTATACATAAATGAATGTGAAATCAGTTTATATTGTCTGAAAAAAATTATAGCAGGTTTATAGGTTAAATTATATTTATATTCGTATAATGTGGGGTTAAATAAGGGTGGTCGTGATAGAAGTAAATGGATTAGATACATTGGTAATTCTTTTGGAATATTCCGATATTTATTGTTTGGTCAATGCAGAGTTTTTTGCAATTTTGGTCCCACAGGACACGGCTCCTCACGCTTTTGGTCCCAAAGCCGAAATTTCGGCTTTGGGACCAAAAGTGTAAGCTTTGGGACCAAATGCGTGAGGAGGCGTGTCCTGTGGGACCAAAAGTGCAATAAACTCGGTCAATGCACTACAAAAAAAATCCTTTAAAAAAAATGCACTACAAAAAAATAAATAGCTTTTTAAAACATATAAAGATGTATTAATAAAATATATATTATCACACTTGAAACTATTATAATAAAATAGATAATACCATACTTTTATATATTATATATAAATATATAATATTTAATAAAAATGATGATGGATGATTCGAACTAAGCCTTCAAACCCATTATTATTTAATTTTATTTTCTTTGATGAGCCAAACAACGTCATTCTTTGACGTAACTTTGCCACTTAGGCTGGACCTTACAATTTGTAAGATGTGCGGCCGAAAATATATTTGTACCTTGGTTTAATTTTTCTATTTTTAATTATAATTTAATGAAAATAAAGCATATAATTTCTAATTAAATTATATTAATAATATAATTTATATTTTCATATAATAAAATAATACACTAAATTATTCTAAAATATTTAAATTTATGGAAAATATTCCTATTAATTTTTATTGAAAAATATTTTCTTTTATAATGTCAAAATTTTCCATCAGTAATATATTAAAAATAAAAATCTTAATTAATTAATTTTACCCACTGTTGTAGGTAATATTAAATTTTTTTAATTTTTATATTACTTATAAAAATATATTTTTTAAACACTTATAAAAAATTCTTAGATAAAAAATTATTTTAAAAAAAAATTAAAAAATTAAATTTAATCCCTTGATTTATATTTTTTATTGTGATAAATATGGATTTAATTTTGTATTTAATGATAGTGTGGTATTAGAGTTAATATTGAGACAACTATTTTTTTAAGCAGTTAATATTTATATATTTATTAACAACACACTTAAAACTTAATGTATTTAAAGAGTATTTATAAAGACATTTATTTTGCAGTGTGTTAAAAGAGGGTGTGACAATAAATATTATTTTTTTGTAGAGTGTGATAATAGAATACATATCCACACATTTATTATTCAATGTTTTTATAACACTCATATTAACACACACAAAAAAGTTAATGTGTCTATTTTTTACTTATTGTCACGTTCATTTTCAAGTGTGATAAACGATGTGTGGTAATAGCCCTTATTCGTCGTAAAGTAAATGTGAAAATTAATATAAAGGGTGGTGACTGAATATTAAAATACAATTAAGAGACATACCTTAATTTAATTTTTCAGGAATAATTAATTGATTCAATACAATAAAAAAACATACTAGCCCCTACAGGCATAGCCAAGTGGTAAGGTTTGTGATGATGTGGGGAGAAATCCCCCGACAACGCAGATTTAGACCGTGTGAACAAATTTCCATAGAAATATTATGGTGTCAGAGATTGATTTATGTTGGGTCTCTCCCACAAGTGTATGATATTTGGGCACATCACTCGATTTACAACCCATACGGTTGAGGGCCAACAGTATTGGTGGATAAGTTTTACGTCTCTCCCTTATAAAAAAAACAAATCATTTAAATTAAATTACAATCAAAAGACACACCTTAATTATATATCTATTTTATGGCTAAGACTTGTATGCATCCAAGTGCACCGTGCACTCATAAAGCATTTTAGAATCGTGCAACTTGTTATATTGGAATATGCAACTTGTTTACACTGAATCGTGCAACTATTAATATGAAAAAAATAGTTACACAATTTAGTATTAACAAGTTGCATCTTTCAATGTGGCAAGTTGCACGGTTCTAAAATGCACTATGAGTGCATGATGCACCTGAATGCACATGAAACTCACTCTTATTTTATATGCAATTAAGCCAAAAAAAACATACCATAATTAAGTTTCTAAAAAAATACTATATTCCCTATTCTAAAAAAAATAAAAATGAGTCACACTTGAGTGAGACAGTCTCATGGATAGACGGACCATAATTTGTGTATTAACGATTTAACACTTTGGGATGGGTGGACGTTTATTTTGCTAAGTTATACCCCATCTCATGCATGAGACCGTCTCATATGAGTTTTTGTCAAAAAAAAAAAAAAACCTCCCTCCATCCCATGTTCTTTTGTGCATTTTACTTTTTGGCTCGTATTTTAGCGAACGAGTTGTTTATAATATATGAAATGATAAAGTAACTTTTAAGAAAATGTAGGATAGATGAGGGCATGACTATCATACACCACCTGAAAAATCTCTTTATCATTTAAAATTGTAAGAATGTAATCTGTTGATTATTCTCATTCCAAAGGGTCAAATATATACAAGTAATAAACCCACTAATCTAGGCTATAATTAAGGAAATTAGGAATTATCTATGCCTTATTCTATGCCTATCATATATACATGATTGACAACATAATTACATATATCTTGTCTATTACACCCCCTCAACCAAAGCTAGAGGGAGACGAACGCTGAGATTGTCTCAAAATTCTTCAAACAAAATCTGGGGTAGTCCTTTTGTAAAGATACCAACAATTTGGTATCGTGAAGGAACATGTAACACCCGAATTTGACCCCGAGCTACCTTTTCCCGTACAAAATGAATATCCATCTCAATATGTTTTGTAAGTTGGTGTTGGACTGGATTTTCTAACAAATAAATGGCTCTTATATTGTCACAATAGATAAGTGTAGTTGTCGGAATTGGGCAGTGGAGTTCGAGCAGCAGATTACGGAGCCAACAGGACTTGGAAACCACGTTCGCCACACCACGGTACTCAGCCTTAGCACTTGATCGAGACAAGGTAGTTTGTCGTTTGGCTGACCAAGAGATCAAATTATGTCCCAAGAACACACAGTAGCCTGACGTCGAATGTCGAGTATCAGGACACCCACCCCAATCTGCATCGGTATATGCTAGTAGCGCAGTTGTGGACGAAGGATATAGGTGCAGACCCAGGTCAATCGAGCCCTGAACATACCTCAAAATTCTCTTTAATGCTGCCATATGCACCTCCCGGGGTGCATGCATAAAGAGACATACCTGTTGGAACGCATAAGCGATATCCGGCCTTGTAAAAGTGAGATACTGCAGAGCACCAGCAAGGCTCCGGTACAAGGTTGGATTGACAAACATTGGACTATCAAGAGAGCCGAGCTTGGGTTTAGTGTCAACTGGTGTGAACGATGGCTAACAAGATGATAATCCAGCCCGTTCAATAATCTCGGCCGCATACTTACGTTGAGATAGGAATAAACCACCAGCATGAGGAGTGACAGCAATTCCCAAAAAATAATGCAATGGGCCCAAGTCCTTCATGGCAAACTCGGAACTGAGTCGAGAAATAATTGAACAATGAAGTGAATCAGATGAATCTGTTAAAATTATGTCATCGACATAGAGCAATAGGTAAGCCATGTGGTCTCCATTTTGAAGAACAAAGAGAGAGTGATCTGAGCGAGTTTGAGAAAAACCGAGAGTGGAGATAAAATCAGTAAATCGTTTATTCCATGCTTGAGGAGCTTGCTTTAGACCATATAATGATTTCTTCAGCAAACATACGTGATCCGGGTATTTGGAATCCCGAAAACCGAGGGGTTGATGCATATAAACTATGTCAACAAGAATACCATGTAGAAATGCATTTTTCACGTCGAGTAGGTGGATGGACCATTTCTTCGAAAGGGCTAAACTCAGTACAGTCCGGATTGTAGCAGGCTTCACCACAGGACTAAACGTTTCTCCACAATCAATGCCAACCTGTTGAGTCTTCCCATCACCTACAAGACGGGCTTTATGCCTCTCAAAAGAACCATCAGCACGTTCTTTATGAGTAAATATCCACATGGAACGAATAATATTAACACCAATAGGACGTGGCACTAACACCCACATCCTACTATCAATAAGAGCATTAAATTTATCAATCATGGCCGATTTCCAATTATGATCATGCAAGGCAGAAACTGAATTACGGGGTGAAGGGGACTTTTGAACAGATGAGTGAAGACTTAAATGTTGTTTCGGTTTGAAAATACCTCGTTGGCTACGGGTAACTGGACGAAGTGAAGGAGGAGGGATGTCGGTAGAGGAGGTTGGTATTGTAGCCGTGGGAACCTAGTCATCCGTAGAGGTGGAGGGCTGAACATCCGTAAGAGGGGATGTTGGAGCACCCGTAGAAGAGGGTGGCGGAGTAGGCTCAAAAATATGTTGTTGATCAAGATGATGTGTCAGATAAGGAGATGGACAATCATCGAAATAATCGTACGAAGGTTTCTGCTTGCTGACTTCTGAAAAAGGAAAACGGGACTCATCAAATACCACATGACGACAAATAAGTATTTTATTTGCTACCATATCATAACACTTGTATCCTCGATGATTAGATGGATAACCTAAGAACACACACGGACGGGGTTGTAGTTTATGTATAGTAGTGGACGGAAAAAGAGGATAACACAAGCACCCAAATACCCGAAGATGAGCATAAGATGGATCTTTGTGATAAAGGTGTTGGAGTGGAGATTGGTAGGATAAGTGTTTCTTGGGTAAAATATTCAGTAGATATGTGGCCATATGTAGAGCATGATGCCAAAAGGATAATGGTAAGGAAGCATGAGTAAGTAATGTACGAATCAAATTATTAATTGTACGGATTTGTCTCTCAGCCTTGCCATTCTGAGATGATGTATGAGGACACGAGAAACGGAATGCCATGCCATGAGTCGAACTAAATGTTGGGATTATACTGGAAAGTATGCTTTTACTTTGTATAATCAAAACTGAATTTCAGACTTATTTACTGAAATAAATTGTTTATCACCGATGCTTTAAATATCATTGAATGTTACATATATTTACTGCATAACTGTTCAATAAATAGTACGTGTTACATTGTAGTTAATTTAGTGATACCAGATCACAGAAGATTAAATTAACAGTCACTTGTAACCAAAAGTACACCATTCACGACCTAGATGGAAATGAACAATCCATCGTGAAAGGTTGAAGTGTAAGGCTCAGATTGGCTTGTCTTGACCAAGAGATTACACTAGTGCATGACTGATGCACTAAATAGGACCTCCAAGGAGGACAAATTCTTGAACCGAACAAGGAAGAATTAGACCTCCGGTGGTTCGTTATTTCTTAATCTTCGTCCCTTAAATAGGATCACGTGTGGTTGGTAACTATTGCTTTGACTTATCATGGGTAGAGAATCAACGAGATTCAATACTTTTTATCTTGGGCAGTATTATTGGTCACATGTGATTGCTAAGATTTAATACGGAGAATCGTGTGCAAGTACGGTTGTTCGATTTGCCCCCTTGGGAGGTTCATAAGCTTTATCATACCAAATCTTGCAAGTGGAACTAGTTTCCGGTATGGATAATAATGTTGAACCGTTCCTTAACCAAGGACAAAAGATATTAATTAATGGAAAGCTATTTTAGTGGCTTGAATTAATTAATGGGCTAGATAATCTTAAACACGGAAATAATAACCAAGGGAGCCATATTGGTCGTAATATGGGTTAAGATGGATAGTGCAATATTAATTATGTAGTGAGATTAATTAATATTTATGGGCTTGAATAATATTGTGGCTCAATATTGATAATTCAAGATCCATTGGAAGGTCCAATCTTAATTCTCCTAAAGGCCCCCTAAGTAGCCCAACATAAAGTCCAATAACTGAAAAAGATGTTTAAAAATAAAATAAATCTTGTTGCATATTTTTCCTCAAAATTTCGAAAATTATGGATTAAAAGGGGAGAAAGATTTTCTGTGAATTTTTTTATGGAATGAAGATATGTATTCTTGGAATACAAGATTATCTCATTAAATTCAAGAAATCTCCCACTTGGTTATCCATATAGTATATTTCGAAAATCTTGATATATAAAGGGCAAGAAAGATTTTCTTGATTTTCTTGAAAAGATATTATGAAAGATATGTATTTCTTGAAATACAGGAATATCTCATAAATTCAAGATAGGGGATGAGTGTTTCATTCTCAAGTACAATTCCATGTGCTGGAAAAATTAGTAAATCCACAAAGGTGGTGCAACAAAGTTTATTTTCCTTTTGTTAATTGTTCGCGAGCATCCTACCACCGGATTGTCGAGCAAGGATTAAGGGAATACTTGGGAAGGTTTTTTTGGTGTGTCTAATCAACGAGGCCATTGCCATTCCAAGAGGTACGTTCACGTTAACTTCGTAGTAATTCGTCGTAGGATTTACGTGAACTGTTTATATGCATGATTTGTTGTTGAATTATTATTTGAATTAATATAGGATTAATTCATGCTAGTAATAATTATCAGAATTAAATTTGTATTTCAATATTTATCCCGAATAGATCCGTGCAATTAATTCCCCAACACTAAAATCCCAAAAGGAACGATTATCAAATTCCCTCCCATTATCACATTGGAAAGCCTTAATATCCCTCTCAAATTGTGTACGAATGAATAATCAAAACATTAAAAACGTAGAAAACACCTGCGACTTATGAGATAAAGGAAATGTCCACAAAAAATTCTAAAAATCATCCAAGAACAAAATATAACATCGATGCCCCATAGTACTCAAAACGGGAGATGTCCACAAATCACTATGAATAATATCAAAAGGTAACATAGTGTATGGAGTAGAATCTAGAAATGGCAATTTAACATGTTTGCCTAGAGTACAAGATTGACACACATGAGAGGAAAGTGGTCTTTGGCAATCAATAAATTTATTATTCCTAAGAGAATTAAAAACCGAATCTCCTGGGTGACCGAGACGGTCGTGCCAAAGGGATGGCGAGATAGCAGCAAAAGCAGAATGTTTATTGTGACTGGTATTGGTGATAGGATAAAGATCACCTCTACTCTCACTTCTCATAAGACACGTCCCCGTCTGAACATCCTTAACAGAAAACCCAAAAGGATCAAATTCCACAGAAACATAATTATCTGTAGTAAATTTCCTAACTGACACCAAATTTTTAACAATATTAGGGGCGTGTAGGACATTTTTCAATGATAGGGGAGGGTATGGAGGGTGTAAATATTGTTGGGGTTATACGTGAAATTATGTTTTTACTTTGTATAACCTATGTATTAAAAACTTATTTACTGAAATAAATTATTTATCACTTTTTCTTTAAATATGATTGAATGTTATATATATTTATTGCAAACCGTTCGTAGCAAGCGTTACATTGTAGTTAACGTGGTGATACCAGATCACAGAAGATCACGTTAACAGTTCCTTGTATACGAGTGCGTGTTTCACAACTTAGATAGATCCGAACAATCTCTTGGTAGAAGTTGATGTGTAAGGCTCAGATTGGCTTGTCTTGACCAAGAGATTACACTAGTGCATTCGATGCGCTGAATCGGACCTACAGAGAGGATAAACTCATTCGCACTGACTTAAGGGATGAAGAGTTAGACCTCAGTGGTTGTTGATTTCTTAATCTCTGTCACTTAAAAAGGACTGTGTGTGATTAGTAGTTATTGCTTTGACTTATAAATGGGAAGAGAATCATTGCGACTTCGATACCATATATCTTGGGCAATAATATTAATTGCACGACAGTTGCTAAATTAATACAGAGAATTGCGTGCTTGCAAAAGTCTTGCTTGATTAGTCCCCTTGGTGGGCCCGAAACCTTTATCATACCAAATCTTGCAAGTGGAATTAATTTTCCGGTATGGATAATAAAGTTGGTCTGTCCTCACCCCAAGGATAAAGATATTAATTAATATAAAGCTTTTCAGTGGCTTAATTAATTAATGGACTAAAGAATCTTAAACACGGGAAATATTAATCGGGAGCCATATTACCGTAATATGGGTTAAGATTGGATAGTGCAATATTAATTATATAGTGGTATTAATTAATATTAATGGGCTGAATTATATTGTGGCTCAATATTGGAATTCAGAAGTCAATTGGAAGGTCCATCTTAATTCTCCTAAAGGCCCCTCAAGTAGCCCAAATTATAGTCCAATAAATAAAAGGTGCTTAAAATAAAATAAATTTATTGTTGCAATATTTCCTATGTTTTCGAAAATATTAAAGAAAAAAGGGAGAAGAATTTCCTTGAAAAGATTTTATGGAAAGGAGATAATGTATTCTTGGAATACAAGATTATCCCATAAATTCAAGAAAACTCCCACTTGGCTTCTTTAATAGTAAAATTTTCGAAAATCTTGTATAAGAAAGGGAAGAAAGATTTTCTTTATTTTCTTGGAAAGATTTTATGGAAGATATGTATTCTTGGAATACAAGAATATCTCATAAATTCAAGAAAGATCCAATCTTGCAAATCTTCTTGAAAGTTTCGAAAAATAGGCTAAATAAGGGTGTGAGATTTTTGTGGAAAAATACACATGGAAAGAAGAATATATTAGATATATTCAAGATTTCTTGGAGATCAAGAAAAGATCTTACCTAGCCCTAATTATGCTCCAAAATTTCGAACCCCCTTGTCTTATAAATAGGGGATGAATTTTTCATTCCCAACTAGTGTTCCATGTGGTGGAAATATTAGAAATCCACAAAGGTGGTGCAACAATATTTTTTATTTTCCTTGTTTTATAAATTGTTCATTGGAAGACCTTCCATCGGAGTTATTGGACGAGGACTTGGGAATACTTGAGAAGGACTTTTGGTGGGTATCCAGATACTTGATCCTGTCTATCTCAGATCGTCTCTCCAACGGGTAAGTTTACGTAGACTTCTAGAAATTCCGCATGCTAAGATCTTTTACGTGAATATTATTTGCATGTTGTTGTTGGATGAATTATTATTTGAATTCACTTAGGTAAATTCATGGTAGTAATAATTGTTAATTTAAATTTGTGTTTATGAGGTCATCCCGATAGATCCTGGCATATGTTATCCCAACAACTGGTATCAGAGCCATGGTTCGAGCTCTGATCTTTTAAACTGTAATTTAAATTGTTATACATTAAAATTGAAATTGGATAGTAGAACTATTAGATCTGTTTTGCAGGTATCCAATTGTTATGGTATTTTAATGTGCTTATTTACATGCAAATAAATTGTTGGTTTTTAATTCGATTCGTTCGAATTCGTTTTGCCTCGTGAGAAAATCCACGAGTAGATTAGGATTTATTTGATTTGATCAATGTAATAGACTAGTCTAGATCTAGGTTTATTTATTGTTCCTAAAATAAATTGTAACCGGATCGCGAACGAAGACGGAGACGATGAATTAAAGACGGACGTCCGAGTGCCCGGACATACGCGAGCCAAGGCGGAGCACGCGGACTAGGCGGAACATCTAGCAACCGCGCGCACCACCCGGGCGATCACGGACGGGGCATGGCGACGCACGCTAGGCGTGCAAGGCTGACTCGGTGTCGAGGGCTACATAGCACGGTGCACGTAAGGCGCGCGCAGTCGGACGTGCGCATGTGGGCTGTTTCGGGCGCGGGGCATGGGACCACGAACGCAGGGGCATCCGGGCGATGCTCCGTGCGAATGTTCTTCGGGCGACAGGGCGGGATGGCCGATCCGGACCAGGGCGTGCGCCTAGGTGCATGAGACTCGGTTTCGGGTCGTGAGCTACTCATTTTCCGGACGTCGTCCTAACCCAAAATGGAGGACGTTTAAAGAATTGTTGCGGATTCAGTGGGAGCTTTTCAAGATGAACGGTGAAAGCAAAAGATGGGACGATTTCTCAAGATCAAGATTTGGAATTTAAACCATGACAGTTGGATATATGTGTCCAACGTGATTTATTTAATCTTGATGCTTGTTTTTTAAATTCATGCAATTTTATTTGTTAAATGCGTTTGCATGATTTAGAATTGTCTAAAAGAATATCTCACTTTCGAAAATTACTAAGTATGTATTAGTGACAAATTTTATTCCGGATAATAAAATTATGTCAAATTGACCTCCATGATTTATTTATTTGTGAATTCTTTTGGAGAAATTTCCCCAACGGAACGACCAAAAGATGGATTTCACATGAATAAATTCCCAAAAGGATGATTGTGAATTATTATTAGTGGCGACGATGACCCTCCCAACGAGGCTCGTACAAAGCAAAGTAATAATTATGTATTTAATCATGGTTATTACTTAGGTATAAAATTGATATGCATATACTTCTCCGAAGTCCCTGTCAATTTTATATTGGTCAAGTGGGAGCCGACTATTAATTTTTAAATTAAAGATTTGTAACTGTTCTTGTTTGTAACCTGCTTGAATGTGTTTAAATAGACAGTTCACCAAACGTGACCTATTTAAACTATTTTGAGATGTCGGTTGATGCATGTTCATATTGTTTTGAGATTTTGATATGAACCATGTGATCGAATCGTGTGATAATTTTGTGCTTACACAAATTGTTATTTATTTCAGTTCAGCATGTCTCAACCTTTTAATCCACTGTATTCTATACTTAAAGACCATCAATTAACTGGTGAAAACTATGTTGATTGGAAACGTAAACTTATGATTGTCCTCACTGCACAAAAGCACAAGTGGATCCTTGATACTCCAAAACCTAATGAGCAAACTGGCGAGTCGAGTAAGGCGGAAAAGAAAAAATATGAGGACTGGGAGCATTGCAATGATATGGCTAAGTGTACCATCTTGGCATCTATGTCGGATGTGTTTCAACACCAACACCAAGAATTTGCAACTGCTGCGGAAATCATGGAAAATCTTAAGAAGATGTTTCAACATGAGAACCGCACGGCTCGTCAGATCACCTTGCGAGAAATGCTTTCGCTGAAATGGTGGAGGGCACGCCCGTAAGGGACCATGTCCTCAAGATGATGGCTCATCTAAACAAACTTGAGGTTCTGGGTGCAGATTATGATCTGGGGACTCAGATTGATTTGGTGTTTCACTCTCTGCCCAAAAGTTTTGAACACTTTCAGTTGAACTATCAGATGAATAATTAAAAGTTCACGCTAGCTGACTTGTTACAAGCTTTGGGCTCGGCAGAGACATTGATGGGACACCAAACTCAAGCTTTGGCGGCAAGTGGACCATCTTCATCTTCTAGGCCAAAGGAGGGTAAGAAGAAAAGGAAGGCCAAAGGCCAAAAGCAGTCGAACTCAACTGTTGCCAAGGGCAAGAGCAAGGTGAGGAATGCTGGGGGTGTCAAGAAGGATCCAAAGGGGAAGTGCTTCAACTGCGGTGAAAAGGGACATTGGAGGTCTGCCTGTTCCAAACCAAAGCGGAATGGAAAGAAAGGTAATTTTCACGCACTAGTTGTTGAAACTTGTTTAGCGGCGTATGCTACCCACTCGTGGGTAATCGATACGGGATCCACTGATCATGTTTGTTTCATGTTACAGGGGTTCAAATTGACCCGACAACTTAGTGGGAGTGAGGTCCTCATCACACTGGGCGATGCTACGAGAGTAGCAGCTGAAGCAGTGGAAGACGTGCACCTGTCTTTTGAAGATAAATTTTTAGTTTTAAGAGATGTTCTTTATGTTCCAGTTTTTCGCAAAAACCTTATTTCAGTTGCTAAACTTATTAATGATGGATATTCTGTTCGTTTTTCTAAGCAAGTTACTGTTTATTGTAACGATGTGTTTATCTGTCATGGAATTTTGCGGAACAATCTCTATACTATTAACTGTGCACACCACTCACAAAATGCATCTTATAACACATCGATTGTTTCATGTAATAAGAGAAAACATTCAGAAAATGTGAACGAGAAACTTCTATGGCATCTAAGACTAGATCATATTAATCTAAATAGGATCCAAAGGTTGGTGAAAGGTGGCTCGCTGTTGGACTTACAGTTAGAACCACTTCCAACCTGCGAATCATGTTTGGAGGGTAAGATGACCAAGAGGGCATTTGGAGCCAAGGGGAATATTGGCACAGAAGTGTTGCAAATCGTTCATACTGACGTGTGTGGTCCAATGTCAACCAAATCTAGAGGTGGCCATGAGTATTTCGTGACTTTTACGAATGATTACTCAAGGTTCGGGTACATTTTCCTCATGAAACACAAATCGGAAACCTTTGATAAATTCAAAGAGTTCAAAGCCGAAGTGGAGAATCATCAGGAAAAGAGTATCAATTTTCTATGATCTGATCGTGGAGGCGAATACCTCAGCGATGAATTTTTGAACTACCTGTCAGACGAGGGCATTGTTTCCCAGTTGACTGCACCCGGAACCCCTCAACAAAATGGGGTTGCAGAACGAAGAAATAGAACACTTTTAGAAATGGTCAATTCCATGATGAGTTATTCAGATCTACCCAAGTCATTTTGGGGTCATGCCTTGGAAACAACGGCTTACGTTCTGAATCTGGTGCCATCCAAATCGGTTCCCAAAAACCCTAACGAGTTGTGGACCGGGCGCAAGCCCAGTTTGAGACACCTCAGAATTTAGGGGTGTCCGGCATACATGCTAGACAAGGAAGCCGGTAAGTTGGATGCACGATCGGAACTAAGGTTGTTTATAGGATATCCCATGGGAACGAAAGGGTGCATGTTCTATGGTCCCGAAGATCAAAAGGTGGTAATAAGTACGCACTTTAGATTTTTGGAAGAAGACTTTTGAACAATCGAAAGCCCAAAAGTGAGATTACCTTAAACGAAATAAGAGGGTAAACTCCTATACCAACTATACAGGTAGATATACCAAGAGTCACACCAACACAATTGAAACCTCATCGTAGTGGGAGGGTTGTTCGACAACCTGAGAGATTCATGGGGATAGGAGAATTTTTGGATTTGGTCCCCGGGGATAGTGAATCAGACCCTTGGTCCTACATTGAGACGGTCCAAGATAAGGATTCAGAATCCTTGCAAACCGCGATGGAAGCCGAGATGGGCTCAATGGATCATAATCAGGTGTGGGAGCTAGTTAAACCACCCAGTGAGGTAAAACCCATTGAATGCAAGTGGATCTACAAGAGAAAAAGAGGACCGGACGGGAAGGTGGAAACCTTTAAGGCTAGGCTTGTGGCAAAGGGATACACTCAGAAAGAGGGTATCGATTATGAAGAAACCTTTTCGCCTGTAGTCATGCTTAAGTCCATCCGTATTCTCTTGGTTATAGCTGCACATCTAGATTTTGAGATCTGGCAAATGGATGTCAAGACAGCTTTTCTTAACGGGAGTCTTGACGAGGAAATCTATATGCAACAGCCTGAAGGTTTCATCGAAAAAGGCCAAGAACACCTTGTGTGCAAGCTGAGTAAGTCCATTTATGGACTTAAGCAAGCATCTCGGGCTTGGAACCAATGTTTTGATCATGTAATAAAATCTTATGGGTTTGATCAAAACAATTTCGAGAGTTGTGTTTATACAAGTGTGACGGAACTGCCTTGGTATTCCTAGTACTATACATAGACGATATTCTGCTCATCGTAAATGATGTAAAGGTTTTATCAGACGTAAAGGTATGGCTATCAAAACAGTTTGATATGAAGGACTTAGGGGAAGTCGGTCATATTCTAGGGATCAAGATCACTCGAGGTCAAAAGAAAAGAATGATCGGCTTATCGTAAGCTTCATACATAGATACTGTTTTGAAGCATTTCAACATGCAAGATTCCAAGAAGGGTTTTGTACCTTTCAGGCACAGAATCCATCTATCGAAAGACATGTGCCCTAAGACACAAAGGGAGATATATGACAAGAGAGGGATTCCTTATGCGTCGGCAGTAGAAAGTCTCATGTATGGAATGTTGTGTACGAGACCAGATATCTGCTACTCCGTAGGCATGGTAGCAAGATATCAGAGCAATCCCGGAAATCAACATTGGACTGCTGTTAAGAACATTCTGAAGTATCTGAAAAGAACTCGAGATAGAATGTTGGTTTATCAGTCAGACAGTTTATTTCCAGTGGGATACACGGACTCGGATTTCCAATCAGACCTAGATTCCAGAAAATCTACCTCGGGTAGTGTGTTTTGTCTGTGGGGAGGAGCTGTAACATGGAGAAGCGTAAAGCAAAAATGCATCGCCAATTCTACCATGGAAGCCGAATATGTAGCTGCTTGTGAAGCAGCGAAAGAAGCGGTGTGGCTCAAGAACTTCCTAGTGGACTTGGACGCTGTTCTGAATTTGCCCAGCACAATCACGGTCTTTTGTGATGATGTCGGAGCAGTTGCAAATTCAAGGGAACCGAGAGCCCACAAGGCCATCAAACACATTGAAAGGAAATACCATCTTATACGAGAAATTGTTAAGAGATGAGATATAGAGGTGGCAAAGATCGCGTCAGAAGACAACCTAGCTGATCCATTCACGAAGGGTCTGCCTCAGTTAACATTCGAGAGACATGTGGAAGGAATGGGTGTCAAGAGCGTTGCCAATCTGCTTTGAGTATAAGTTGGAGAAATGTTATTAGGTTGATGTAGGTGACATTAGATGTCACCAGATAATACATCAGACATGCTGTGGTATACTTAAAAACATACTTTGAGTATAAGTGGGAGATTGTTGGGGTTATACGTGAAAGTATACTTTTACTTTGTATAACTTATGTATTAAACACTTATTTACTGAAATAAATTGTTTATCACTGTTGCTTTACATATGATTGAATGTTATATATATTTATTGCAAACCGTTCGTAGCAAGCGTTACATTGTAGTTAACGTGGTGATACCAGATCACAGAAGATCACGTTAACAGTTCCTTGTATACGAGTGCGTGTTTCACAACTTAGATAGATCCGAACAATCTATTGGTAGAAGTTGATGTGTAAGGCTCAGATTGACTTGTCTTGACCAAGAGATTACACTAGTGCATTTGATGCGCTGAAGCGGACCTACAGAAAGGATAAACTCATTCGCACTGACTTAAGGGATGAAGAGTTAGACCTCAGTGGTTGTTGATTTCTTAATCTCTGTCACTTAATAAGGACTGTGTGTGATTAGTAGTTATTGCTTTGACTTATAAATGAGAAGAGAATCATTGCGACTTCGATACCCTATATCTTGGGCAATAATATTAATTGCGCGACAGTTCCTAAATTAATACAGAAAATCGTGTGCTTGCAAAAGTCTTGCTTGATTAGTCCCCTTGGTGGGCCCGGAAACTTTATCACACCAAATCTTGCAAGTGTAATTAATTATCCGGTATGGATAATAAAGTTGGGTTATCCTTACTCCAAGGATAAATATATTATTTAATATAAAGCTTTTCAGTGGCTTAATTAATTAATGGAGTAAAGAATCTTAAACACGGGAAATAATAATCGGGAGCCATATTACCTTAATATGGGTTAAGATTGGATAGTGCAATATTAATTATATAGTGGTATTAATTAATATTAATTGGCTGAATTATATTGTGGCTCAATATTGGAATTCAGAAGTCCATTGGAAGGTCCATCTTAATTCTCCTAAAGGCCTCTCAAGTAGCCCAAATTATAGTCCAATAAATAAAAGGTGCTTAAAATAAAATAAATTTATTGTTGCAATATTTCCTATGTTTTCGAAAATATTAAAGAAAAAAGGGAGAAGAATTTCCTTGAAAAGATTTTATGGAAAGGAGATAATGTATTCTTGGAATACAAGATTATCCCATAAATTCAAGAAAACTCCCACTTGGCTTTTTTAATAGTAAAATTTTCGAAAATCTTGTATAAGAAAGGTAAGAAAGTTTTTTTGATTTTCTTGGAAAGATTTTATGGAAGATATGTATTCTTGGAATACAAGAATATCTCATAAATTCAAGAAAGATCCAATCATGCAAATCTTCTTGAAAGTTTTCGAAAAATAGGCTAAATAAGGGTGTGAGATTTTTGTGGAAAAATACACATGGAAAGAAGAATATATTGGATATATTCAAGATTTCTTGGATATCAAGAAAAGATCTTTCCTAGCCCTAATTATGCTTCAAAATTTGGAACCCCCTTGTCTTATAAATAGGGGATGAATTTTTCATTCCCAACTAGTGTTCCATGTGTTGGAAATATTAGAAATCCACAAAGGTGGTGCAACAATAGTTTTTATTTTCCTTGTTTTATAAATCGTTCATTGGAAGACCTTCCACCGGGGTTATTGGACGAGGACTTGAGAATACTTGAGAAGGACTTTTGGTGGGTATCCAGATACTTAATCCTGTCTGTCTCAGATCGTCTCTCCAAGGGGTAAGTTTACGTAAACTCCTAGAAATTCCGCATGCTAGGATCTTTTACATGAATATTATTTGCATGTTGTTGTTGGATGAATTATTATTTGAATTCACTTAGGTAAATTCATGCTAGTAATAATTGTTAATTTAAATTTGTGTTTATGAGGTCATCCCGATAGATCCTAGCATATGTTATCCCAACAAATGTGTATGACCAAAACCAGAAATCGGAATAGATTGACCATTACCCACAATTATGCCATTCTTTTTGCTCAAATTGAAATAAGACGAGAGTGTACCTTGTGCAGACGTCATATGAGACGTGGCCCCCATATTCATGTACCAATTAGTATCTGGTGGTGTGATTTCAAGAGTGTGCATGGCTGCCTCAATATCAGTTTGAGTAGGAGAAGCCTGAACCAGATACGCCTGAGGCCGGGAACCGAGGGTTCCCTGCTGATTTGTGGGTGGACGCATGCCGGAGGATGGGCGAGTCCATGGAATGGATGGATACGGACACGGAGGGGACGACCATGGCTATTGCCAAGGCCAGGACGGCGAACCTCCCGCCCACTGTGATGGCCACTGCTGCTGATTCGGAAACTGAGGGCCACCGTACCCAGATATCGGACCCGTGCTCTTGCCTCCCTTGTTGCCTTTTTTCTTATGTTGTTTCTTACCACCAGTCGATGCACCAGACGAAGTACCAGACCCCAGGGCAGACACCGGAGAGTCCTGCGAAGTGTGTATTAATGCGGCACCAGATGCCGCTTTCTTCGCAAGTCCAGCCTCCTCGAGGACTAGCATAGATCGGGCCTGGTAAAATGGGGGAAATGGACTACTTTGGAGAAGTAGTGTTCCGACTCCATTGTAGGTCTCAGTGAGACCCGCAACCATCTGCAATACCAACCGATCGTTTGAAACAGGTGCCCCTACATTTTTGAGTTGATCCGGCAAAAGTTTGAGACGCTGGTAATAGGCGGAGGCGGACGGAAAACTCTCCATAGTAATGTGAGAGAATTCTTGTTCAAGAGTAACGGCTGTGGAATTCTTGTTGAAATATGTCCCGTAAGCGGTTCCACGCCTCCAGCGCAGTAGAGTCCTGTTCGAGGATTGTGTGAAGGAGATCAGTAGAAATCGTGGCATAGATCCACTGAAGCACTATGGCATCGAGAGTCAGCCACATCTCCTTCTCTTCATCAGTAGATGGTTCCTTCATATTCGGTTTCTCGGAAGGGAGAATATGATGAATGACACGGTGTGAGCGGGCATGAATTTTGAATAGCTCCGCCCACGTTACGTACTGGACGTTTCCCATTTAGAGTGTAATGGAACTATGATTTTTAATGTTCGACATAGCAAGAGCAGGATGAAAATTGTTCTTATTAGTCGACATGATGAAGGAAAGAATTGGCGAACAAAAAAAGCTTACGAAGCAGCGGAAAAGGCCAGGAAAAGAAACCCTAGTCTCGTGATACCGTGTAAGAATGTAATATGTTGATTATTCTCATTCCAAAGGGTCAAATATATACAAGTAATAAACCCACTAATCTAGACTATAATTAAGGAAATTAGGAATTATCTATGCCTTATTCTATGCCTATCATATATACACGATTGACAACATAATTACATATATCTTATCTATTAAAAATACTAATAAACAACTTGCTCACTGTTGTGAATCACCCCCTATTCATGTGGTTCCTCTATTTAAAATCTTTGAATTTTTATAAGAAGGTACTTATGATATTATTATTATAATAATTTTTAATTCCTAATATTAATTTTTCTAAATTTAATTGTTGGCATTCAATTAGGGTTAATATAAACATTCTCATTCATCTATTTCACCAATTCTTTTTTTATCGCGTTTCTCCAATTACCTCATAATTATCATTTATTTAAGATAATTTAGTAGCCAAGATCGCCTCCCATCACAACTCCTCGTCGTTCAACCTCTTCAACTTGAAATGAAGATTATTAAGGAAAGCACGCAAGCACAATCAGTGGGGCCAAGTTATTCAAAATTTGATGTTAAAAATAAATATTCAAGTAATTAAAATTAACTTAATAATAACATTCACATATTGCCACATAACTTTGTCAACTTTGCCATAGTCACTATGTGACGTTGGAGCACTGTGGATTTAACTCGAAGACCCATTGTTCCTGAATTTCATAAGGGCCCCTGCCTGGGCTATAACTAACTTTGCAAATAGAAATGTTGTCACTCAAATAACATTAGAACGAATTCACATAGCAGACAACTTAAGAATTTGTTTAAAACATCAAGTAAAGGACAACAAATTGTGCAACAAATCGAACTAATGTTGCAGATGATAATGGATGCAATAATAATATCTTTTGTCCTCCTCACCGGTTTCATGCATTTGGTGTGTAGCCAGGGGCGGATCTGGGAATGTGAACCCAGTGCCACCACACAGATTCTCCTTCCGACGAGGCTTCCTGGTTTTATATTTTTTTTACTAAATATATACATATTATTTAATATATATTTATCTATTGCACTTTACTTCATTAATTTTCCTTAGGTTAAGGATATAACTCAGTAGTAGAGTGTCACCTTGAAGTGATATAAATTATTAGTTTGAGTCTGATTATCCCTAAAACCAATATGATTTTTCTATTTTAATTTGCCCTCCTATGGATAAGAGGTTGGGATTAACGTGAGGGGCAGGAATGACTATATTTCTGGGAGCAAATATGAAGGGCATGAATAACAGTTATACCATTAAATGAAAAATAATTACAATCCACTTTGTCTAGTTGGATGTCTGTCGCATTGCAAAGTCTTTATCAAGTGCCTGAGCGGTTTGATCCCCGCTCAGGCGCTCATAGGGCCCGTGTTCGGTCCCCCTTGGGAGCCAAAATTTACCTCATTTAATTGGGAGGCTTGGGAGCTTATATGTGATATGCTTGGTGGTTGGGTTCGAGATGGTCCGTCGCTAATCCATCGCTAAATCCGTCGCTAATCAGCGACGGTCACAAAAAACCGTCACTACGGTTAGCGACCCTCGATTCAACGACGGATTTTTTTCCGTCGCTAATGTCGTTAGCGACGGTTTTTTCTGTTGCTAAAACCGTCGTTAAACCCGTCTTTTTTGTAGTGAATCTCTATTTTTTTATTCTTTCCTTTAATTTCTCTTTTCCTTTCTTACATTTTCTTTTTCTTTTACATAATCTTTATCACTTTTCATTAATTATTTTTTACCACTGTGTTGCACGTTATATATAAGGTTTTAGTAAAAATCGTAATTAAATTTATACATAAAATATCTTATCAAATTTAAAATTCTCTTTCTTCTTCTATTGTGTTTCTCTTGAATTCTTTTTTATTGTAATGTTGGAAGGTCTTTTGTCCACCAAAACGTAAGTAAATTTCGAGCAGAAATTCACAGGATAGTTACTATATATGTGTGAGCGCGATAAGATATATACACCTATAGATACACATCACTTAAGTTTTAGTATCATTTTCCTCCATTTTATAAATTTGATCCCATAATTTTTTGGTCAACTGACGATTTTATCCATTTGACTAACGGATGAGACCAAAAAATGTCAAAAAAATGACCATTTTCGCACCTAGGAACCACTTTGCAATTGGCCCAATTCTCTTGGGACCAAAACTGCATTTACCCGTATAGTAACACATGTAAGGTATTAAAAATTATATTACTATATAAATATAAATAGGTTACCGTAAAGAGAAATATGTGTTACTATATGAATAAAAAGACACTCCCTATTTCATTAGCTTCCCACTCCATTTTTATTTGCTTCTTCTTCTAACTTGTAACCAACAACCTTAAGTAAATGCTCAAACCACCAGAATACACCATTGAGAAAAACAAATCCAATCATCACATAGTAACACACATTTTCTCTTACAGTAACACATATTTGCCTTTATAGTAACATAGGCTGGGAGCGAATTTTCTTGTTTTGCGCCTTTGTACAATTTTTTTGGAAAAATCGCGTTACTTGGTTCGATCTGTGCAGAATCCGTAAGTTGTTAGCTCCTTTTCATTTACACTAATGTTTTACGTAAAATATTGCACGAAAGTCCCTCTAATTATAATTATAATTTAATTTATTTAGCGATGCTGGAAAACTGAATCATTAAGTTTGGGTTGTTTTTTCAGTCGACAGTTAGTTCACAGTTCTTTCATTGCCTTCATCATACATGAGTACTATGCTTGGTAGAAGAGTAGGTAGATGGATTAATATGCATGCATGATAATTAAGAATAACCAGTTTATATATATAAGCTAGGCTTCCTTATTCAATTTATATAATAACTATTTATAATGATGCTATGTTTGTTTACTAAAAGGTTTTCGACCAAACATTTTTACAAGGAAATATAATAACTATTTATAATGATGCTATGTTTGTTTACTAAAAGGTTTTCGACCAAACATTTTTACAAGGAAATAGAAATGGGGGGCCCACATCATTTTTATGTGATCACTCAACTCAACTACTACAGTCTATATATCACCCCTTACCACCAAGCCACACCTATTCCCGTTTAGTTATTTATAATAAATAATACCTAATTTTTTAAATTAATTAAAATTTCAGTTTAAAATTACACTTAATTGTTGGGATTGTTGGAGCCTGAGTGAAACGGGGATGCTGTGCGCGGGAGGCGCTCGACCTGTGCTCATGGTCGAACACTTATGCTCGGTCAAACAACCCCCCATGCAGCGCGCACTAGGCGCTCGACCAAGTCATGAGGTCGAGCACTTCCGCTCGACCAAGGCCCGTGGTCGAGCGGTTCCGAAGGCCTGTGCGCGGATTTTAGGGTTTTGGCCCAGTCTCATATTTAAACACTTTTGACTCATTGTATTTGTACATCACCAAAAATATAGTAGATCTCCTGGCTTGGTAGTGCCCCCAAACGTAGTCATTCCTGACGAACTGGGTAACCAAATTTATGTTCCTTAATTCTTGTTTCTATTATTTTCTCCATAATTGCTGCTTTAAATCCTAACAACTGGTATCAGAGCATCGAGTTTAAGGGATCTGGTGGGAGCAATTATGATGGCTGAAGGGAAATCACCTGTTGAGAAGTTTGATGGAACGGATTTCGGATTTTGGAAATTGCAGATCGAGGATTACCTGTACGGTAAAGATCTGTATCAACCTTTATGTTCAAAGTCTGAAGATATGAAGGACGACGAGTGGAAGTTGCTGGACAAGAAGGCAATGAGTGTGGTTCGTCTGTCGTTATCCAGAAACGTCGCCCTCCATACGGTGAAAGCAAAAACTACAAAGGAGATGCTGGAGATTTTGACTGAGATGTATGAAAAACCGTCTGCAGCGAACAAGGTTCATCTGATGCGGAGGTTATTCAACCTGAGGATGGCAGAGGATACTGTGGTAGCCAATCATCTAAACGAGTTCAATATGACGATAGCCCAATTGAGCTCGGTTGAGATTGATTTTGATGATGAGGTTCAAGCCCTAATTTTGTTCTCTTCTTTACCAGAAAGTTGGAGTGGGACGGTAACGGCTGTTAGTACTTCATCAGGTAAAGTGAAACTTAAGTTTGAAGAGGTTTGAGATCTGATCATGAGCGAAGAAATTCGCAGGAAAGAATTGTGTGTGGCCACAGGATCAGCCTTGAGTGCGGGAAACAGAGGCAGATCTAAATCCAAAGGGAAACCAAATCGGGGTAGATCAAAGTCAAGGGGCAAAGATAAGCCCAAGAAGGACAAGAGTCAAGTTGAGTGCTACAATTGTCATGAACTTGGTCATTACAAAAGGGAGTGCAAGGCACCAGCAAAGGCACAAGGGAATGCACCAAAGAAGAATGACAACTCAGCAAACGCCGCCACTGATTAGGGCTCAGATGCATTAATCTTGAGCGTAAGCAGTCCATTAGAATCGTGGGTGTTAGATTCTAGAGCATCATTTCATTCATGCAGCAGTGCTGACGTGATGGAGAAGTACACTTCCGGGAACTTTGGGAAGATTTATCTAGCTGATGATGAGCCTATGGAAATCAAAGGGAAGGGGGATGTTCAAATCAAGACACCAAATGGAACTGTTTTGCAGTTGAAAGATGTGAGACATATTCCTGGATTGAAGAGGAATTTAATTTCAGTAGGGCAGCTTGATGATGAGGGTTACAAGGTGATCTTTGGTTGTAACATGTGGAAGATATCCAAAGGTGCCATGGTAGTGGCTCGAGGCAATAAGGAGGGAACGTTGTACATGACAGGCAACACCCGGGACAACATTGCTCTTGCAGGTGAAAAAGGGAATGCAGATTTGTGGCATTGTCGTCTTGGCCACATGAGTGAGAAAGGGATGAAAGTTATGTGTTCAAAGGGCAAACTGCCAGACCTCAAGACAGTTGACATCGGGTTATGTGAGGAATGTGTATTCGGAATACAGAAAAGGGTGAGTTTTTCGAAGGGAGGCAGAACCTTGAAGAAGCAGAAACTGGAGTTAGTCCACAGCGACTTGTGGGGTCCAGCACCAGTGACATCCCTTGGTGGAGCATCATATTACATGACTTTCATTGATGACTCTACGAGGAAGGTATGGGTTTATTTTCTGAAAAATAAGTCTGATGCCTTTAATGTTTTCAGGAAGTGGAAGGCCCTTGTAGAAACTGAGACGAGTCTCAAAGTGAAGTGTTTGAGATCTGATAATGGTGGAGAGTACGAGCTCCGTGAGTTCAAAGAATTATGTGAGGCGAATGGAATTCGAATGGAGAAAACCGTGAGAGGAACCCCCCAGCAGAACGGTGTGGCAGAACGTATGAACAGAACGTTATGTGAACGTGCTAGAAGTATGAGATTGAAGTGTGGGCTGTCGAAGATGTTTTGGGCAGAAGCAGTTAACACTGTAGCCTACTTGATAAACAGAGGACCCTCAACTCCATTACAAAATGGCATACCAGAGGAGGCCTGGTCGGGTAAGGAGGTAAATCTGTCATTTCTTCGAGTATTTGGGTTTGTTTCATATGTTCATATTGATGCTACTAGTAGAAGTAAATTGGATGGTAAATCTGTTAAGTGTACGTTTATTGGATATGACGATGATGAATTTGGCTATCGATTTTGGGACGAGGAAAATTGAAAGATAATTCGTAGTCGAGATGTCGTATTTAATGAGCAGGTGTTGTACAAAGACAGGTCGGGGATATCCAAAGAAGGTGGTTCTGAGACTCAGGTTGTGGAGTTAGACATTTAGAACTCAGGTGGGAGCAAGGAGGTTCTAGATGATCGGGAGATTATTGAGGGAGAACCAAGTACACCACCACCAACAATTCTGTTGCGGAGATCCATGAGAGAGCATAGATCTCCTGATAAGTATTCACCCTAAAAGAAAACTTTGTGGTGGAATATTTACATTATGTCGAATATCTTCACTCTCAATAGTTACATTCAAAGGGGATCGATTCCGTAATAGATGAGATCAGTAAAAGACAATCACTGAAATGGGATCCTTGAGGGTCCGACATTAATTCCCTCATACCTACTAATTGATGAACCTGAGATGCATTTCCTCTAGCCACCAAGTTCGGGATGGATTGGTGTGGTTCCTCTATGTGGATCATTATTATCAGTATCCCTTCTAGTCATTACTGTTAGGAAAAAGAGAAAGATTTTTTCTACGAGTAATCATTTATTGAATTTAAAGATCAAACAATTCCATCGAATTGAGTATGATTGTATGTGTGATACATTATTTATTGTTGATTGATGGTGGTGAACCTGAATGTTATGCAGAGGCTACACGTAGTGAGCAGATGAGCAAGTGGAAACTTGCGATAGATGATGAGATGAATTCGTTGATGACCAACGGAACCTGGGAACTAGTTGAGCTCCTTAAGGGCAAGAAGGCACTGCATAATAAGTGGGTTTACAGAATCAAAGAGGAGGCTGATGGAAGCAAACGTTACAAGGCAAGACTGGTTGTGAAGGGGTTTCAGCAGAAACATGGTATTGATTATACTGATGTTTTTACTCCAGTTGTGAAGCTAACTACCATTCGGTTAGTTCTGAGTTTGGTGGCTGCAGAGAACTTGGTGTTAGAACAGATGGATGTGAAAACAGTCTTTCTTTATGGTGACTTAGATGAGGACATCTACATGAAGCAACCGGAAGGATACTTGTCAAAGGGGAATAGTGAGCTTGTTTGCAAATTGAAGAAGAGCTTGTATGGTTTGAAACAAGCTCCATTACAGTGGTACAAGAAGTTTGATAGGTTCATGCACGAGATTGAGATCAATAGGTGTGAAGCTGACCATTGCTATTACTTCAAGAGGTACGATGGTGGTTATATCATTTTGCTATTATAAGTTGATGACATGTTGATAGCAGGCTCTAGTGCTCGGGAAGTGAGCAAGTTTAAGAAGAAGTTGCCTGATAGGTTTGCTATGAAGGACCTTGGAGAGGCCAAACAAATCTTAGGTATGCGAATCGATCGTGATAAGGTGGCAGGCAAGTTGTATCTTTCACAGGCTGAATACATAAAGAAGGTCTTGAATAGATTTAGTATGGAAGATGCAAAGTCAGTTCGTGTCCCGTTGGGAAGTCAGTTCAAGCTATCCAACAAGGACTCACCTAGTAGCAAAGAGGAGCGGACCTACATGCAAAACACTCCATATGCTTCAGCAATATGTTTGATGTATGTCATGGCGTGTACAAGACCAGATATTGCACATGCAGTGGGAGTTGTTAGCCGGTTTATGGGTAATCCGGGTAAGCAGCATTGGGAGGCAGTGAAGTGGATCCTTAAGTACTTGAGAGGTACTACTGAACAAGTTTTGTGCTTTGAGGGCAAAAGCGTTGAGTTGGCAGGATATGTTGATGCAGACTTGGCATCCAGTGATCTCGACAAAAGGAGGAGTACAACCGGGTATGTGTTTACTTTTGGTGGTACAATAATTTCTTGGGCTTCTAAGTTGCAGAAGATCGTAGCTCAGTCCACTGCAGAAGCAGAGTATGTTGCAGTTACTGAGGCTAGCAAGGAGATGGTTTGGTTGCAGAATCTTTCGTGTGAGTTGGGGAAGGAGCAAAAAGATAGTATTATGTATAGTGACAGTCAGAGTGTTATTCACTTGGCAAAGAATCCGGCCTTTCACTCGAGGACGAAGCATATTGAGTTAAGGTATTATTACATACGTTACCTCATTGAGAACAAGATTTTTCAGCTAATGAAGATCCGAGGAAGTGAGAATCCTGCTGACATGTTGACTAAGGTTGTGACCTTAGAGAAGTTGAAGTTATGCATGACTTCAACTGGCCTTGGAAACTGAGATGAAGGCCCGACACTAATACCAGTAAGAGAGACCATTGAGATGGAGGAGACAAGTTACAGTTGGAGTCAGTCTCTAGGTGGGAGATTGTTGGAGCCTGAGTGAAACGGGGATGCAGTGAGCGAGAGGTGTTGGAGAATAAGTTGCACGGATCTATTCAGGATAAATATTTAAATAAAAATTTAATTCTTATAATTATTACTAGCATGAATTAATCCTATATTAATTCAAATAATAATTCACAACAAATCATGCATATAATCAATTCACGTAAATCCTACGCATGCAGAATTTCTACGAGTTCACGTGAACGTACCTCTTGGAATGGTAATGGCCTCGTTGATTAAACACACCAAAAGAACCTTCCCAAGTATTCCCTTAATCCTTGCTCGACAATCAGCTGGTAGGACGCTTGTGAACAATTAACAAAAGGAAAATAAACTTTGTTGCACCACCTTTGTGGATTTGCTAATTTTTCCAGCACATGGAATTGTACTTGGGAATGAAACACTCATCCCCTATTTATAGAAGAGTGGTGGTCGAATTTTTAGGATAAAATAATATGGGAAAATCTTTTTCTTGATCTCCAAGAAATCTTGAATATATCTCATATATTCTTTTCTCCATAATTAAAATATTCCACAAAATCCCAACTCCTCTTTGTTATGGGAAATTTTCGAAAATTAGGGGCAAGAATCCAAGATTTGTATCTTCTTGAATTTATGAGATATTCTTGTATTTCAAGAAATACATATCTTTCATAATATATTTTTCAAGAAAATCAAGAAAATCTTTCTTTCCCCCTTTTTCTCAAAAATTTCGAAATATACTATATGGATGACTAAGTGGGAGATTTCTTGAATTTAATGAGATAATCTTGTATTCCAAGAATACATATCTTCATTCCATAACAAAATTCAAAGAAAATCTTTCTCCCCTTTTAATCCATAATTTTCGAAAATAGGAGGAAAAATAAGGCAACAATATTTATTTTATTTTAAACACCTTTTTCAATTATTGGACTTTATGTTGGGCTACTTAGGGGGCCTTTAGGAGAATTAAGATTGGATTTTCCAATGGATCTTGAATTATCAATATTGAGCCACAATATTATTCAAGCCCATAAATATTAATTAATCCCACTACATAATTAATATTGCACTATCCATCTTAACTCATATTACAGTCAATATGGCTCCCGATTATTATTTCACGTGTTTAAGATTATCTAGCCCATTAATTAATTCAAGCCACTGAAATAGCTTTCCATTAATTAATATATTTTGTCCTTGGTTAAGGAACAGTTCAACATTATTATCCATACCGGAAACTAGTTCCACTTGTAAGATTTGGTATGATAAAGTTTATGAACCTCCCAAGGGGGCAAATCGAACAAGCGTACTTGCACACGATTCTCCGTATTAAATCTTAGCAATCACATGTGACCAATAATATTGCCCAAGATAAAAAGTATTGAATCTCGTTGATTCTCTACCCATGATAAGTCAAAGCAATAGTCACCAACCACACGTGATCCTATTTAAGGAACAAAGATTAAGAAATAACGAACCACTGAAGTCTAATTCTTCCTTGTTCAGTTCTGAAGAATTTGTCCTCCTGTAGGTCCTATTCAGTGCATCAGTCATGCACTAGTGTAATCTCTTGGTCAAGACAAGCCAATCCGAGCCTTACACTTCAACCTTTCACGATGGATTCTTCATTTCCATCTAGGTCGTGAATGGTGTACTTTTAGTTACAAGGGATTGTTAATTTAATCTTCTGTGATCTGGTATCACTAAATTAACTACAATGTAACACGTACTATTTATTGAACAGTTATGCAATAAATATATGTAACATTCGATGATATTTAAAGCATCAGTGATAAACAATTTATTTCAGTAAATAAGTCCGAAATTCAGTTTTGATTATACAAAGTAAAAGCATACTTTCCAGTATAATCCCAACAATCTCCCACTTATACTCAAAGTCTGCTTTTAAGTATACTACAGCATGTCTCTTGTAGTTCCTAATACGTGACATCTAATGTCACCTACATGAACCTAATAATTTCTCCCACTTATACTCAAAGCAGATTGGCAACGGTCTTGACACCCATTCCTTCCACACGTCTCTCGAATGTATTCAGAGGCAGACCCTTTGTGAATGGATATGCTAGGTTGTCTTCTGACACTATCTTTGCCACATCTATATCTCCTCTCTTAACGATATCTCGTATAAGATGGTATTTTCTTTCAATGTGTTTGCTGGCCTTGTGGGCTCTTGGTTCCCTTGAATTTGCAACTGCTCCGGCATTGTCACAATAAACAGTGATTCTGCTGGGCAAATTCGGAACTACATTCAAGTCCACTAGAAAGTTCTTGAGCTAAACCGCTTCTTTCGCTGCCTCGCAAGCAGTTACATATTCGGCTTCCATGGTAAAATCTGCGACTCATTTCTACTTGACGCTTCTCCATGTCATGGCTCCTCCCCCCATGCAAAACACACTACCGGAGGTAGATTTTCTGGAGTCTATGTCTGATTGGAAATCCAAGTCCGTGTAGCCGATGGGGATTAGACTATCTGACTGATAAATTAACATTCTATCCCGAGTTCTTTTCAGATACTTCAGAATGTTTTTAACTGCTGTCCAATGTTCTTTCCCCGAGTTACTTTGATATCTTGCCACCATGCCAACGGCAAAGCAGATATCCGGTCTCGTACACAGCATTGCATACATAAGGCTTTCGACAGTCGAAGCATATGGAATGCCTTTCATGTCATCTATCTCCTTTTGTGTCTTAGGGCATATTTTCTTGGATAGATGGATTCCATGTCTGAAAGGTACGAAGCCTTTCTTGGAATCCTGCATGCTGAATCGTTTCAAGACAGTGTCTATGTATGAAGCTTGCGATAAGCCTATCATCTTTTTCTTGCGATCTCGAGTGACCTTGATCCCAAGGATGTGTGCGGCTTCCCCTAAGTCCTTCATATCAAACTATTTTGAAAGCCATTCCCTTACGTCGTTCCCGATGATCAGAATGTCGTCTACGTATAGTACTAAGAATACCAATGCAGTTCCGACATGCTTTTTGTACACACAACTTTCTAACTTGTTTTGATCAAACCCATAAGACATTATAACATGATCAAAACATTGGTTTCAAGCTCTGGATGCCTGTTTGAGTCCATATATGGACTTCATGAGCTTACAAACTAGGTGTTCTTGGCCTTTTTCAATGAAGCCTTGGGGTTGTTGCATATAGATCTCTTCATCAAGACTTCCGTTAAAGAAAGCTGTCTTGACATCCATTTGCCAGATTTCAAAGTCGAGATGCGCAGCAATCGATAAGAGAATTCGGATGGACTTGAGCATGGCTACGGGCAAAAAAGTATCCTCATAATTGATCCCTTCTTTCTGAGTATAACCTTTCGCCAACAGTCTTGCCTTGAAGGTTTCCACCTTCCCGTCCGGTCCTCTTTTTCTCTTATACACCCACTTGCAACCAATGGGTTTGACCCCATTAAATGGTTCGACTAGCTCCCACACTCTGTTATGATACATAGAACCCATTTCGGCTTTCATTGATGTTTGCCAAGAATCTGCATCCTTGTCTTGGATTGCCTCGCCATATGTCCATGGGTCTGATTCGTCTTATCCGGGAATCAAGTCCGAGGACTCTCCTATTCCCATGAATCTCTCGGGCTATTTCACAACCCTCCCACTACGACGAGGATCCGGTTATGTAAGTGTGTCATTTGGTATGTCATCTTGTACAGTTGGCATTGAGGTTAGCCCCCTTAGCTCATTTAAGGTAATCTCACTTCTGGGTCTTCTTTCGTTCATATAGTTTTCTTCCAAAAATCTAAAGTGGGTGCTTATTACCACCTTTTGATCTTCGGGACCATAGAACATACACCCTTTTTTTCCCTTGGGGTATCCCACAAACAACCTTAATTCTGATCGAGGATCCAATTTACCGGCTTCCTTGTCCAACACGTAGGCCGGACACCCCCAAATCTTCATGTGTCTTAGACTGGGCTTGCGCCCCGTCCACAATTCTTTGGGAGTTTTGAGAACCGATTTGGATGGCACCAAGTTCAGAATGTAGGCTGCTGTTTCCAAGGCATGACCCCAGAACGACTTGGGAAGATCCGCATAACTCATCATAGATCTAACCATTTCCAAAAGAGTTATGTTTCTTCGCTCTGCAACCCCGTTTTGTTGAGGGGTTCCGGGTGCAGTTAGCTGGGATGCAATCCCTTCATCAGACAAGTAGTTTAAATACTCATTGCTGAGGTATTCGCCTCCGTGATCGGATCGTAGAGACTTGATACGTTTTTCCCTATGATTCTCTGCTTGAGCCTTAAATTCTTTGAATTTCTCAAAGGTCTCAGATTTATGCTTCATAAGGAAAATATAACCGTACCTTGAGTAATCATCAATAAAAATGACGAAATACTCATAACCTCCTCTTGCTTTGGTTGACATTGGACCACATACATCTGTGTGAACGATTTCTAACACTTCTTTGGCTCTATTCCCCTTGGCTCCAAATGCCCTCTTGGTCATTTTACCCTCCAAACATGATTCGCAGGTTGGAATTGGTTCAACTTGGAGAAACTCCAGTGAACCGTCTTTCACCAACCTTTGGATCCTCTTTGGATTTATATGTCCCAATCTTAGATGCCATAGAAGTGTCTCGTTCACGCGTCTGATGAACGTTTTCTTTTCTCTAAAAGCAGATTGATGTGTTATACGATGCATTTTCGTGAGTGGTGTGCCTGATTAATTGTATAAAGATTATTCGACAACGTTCCATGACAGATAAATTTATCAAAAAGAGAAATGGTAACAACTTTATTAAAAGTAACCGAATATCCATCAAGAAAAAGTTTAGAAACTGAAACTAAATTCTTTCTAAAAAACGGAACGTAAAGAACATCTCTTAAAATTAAAACTCTGTCTTCAAAAGACAGGTGCACTTCTCCCACTGCTTCAGCTGCCACTCTCGTAGCATTGCCCAGTGTGATGAGGATCTCACTCTCACTAAGTTGCCGGGTCCGCTTGAACCCCTGTAAAGTGAAATAAACATGATCAGTGGACCCCGTATCCACTACCCATAAATGGGAGGCATACGCCGCTAAGCAAGTTTCAACAACTAGTGAGTGAGAATTACCTTTCTTTCCATTCCTTTTGGGTTTGGAACAGGTTGACCTTCAATGTCCCTTTTCACCGCAGTTGAAGCACTTCCCCTTAGCTGGCTTACTCACTGCTCTACCCTTCTTCACCTTTTCTTTGCCATTGGCAACACTTGAGTTCACTTGCTTGTGACTTTTGTCCTTTTTCTTGTTCTTACCACCCCTTGTCCTAGAAGAAGAAGAAGGTCCATTTGCCACCAAGGCTTGGCTCTTTTGCCCCAATATCGCCTCTACCGAAACTAAAGCTTGCAATAGATCAGGCATCGAGAACTTCTGATTATTCATCTGGTAGTTCAGCCTTAACTGTTCAAAACTTTTCGGCAGAGAGTGGAGCACGAAATCGATTTGGGTCTCGATGTCGTATTCAGCGCCAAGTACCTCAAGTTTGTTAAGGTGAGCCATCATCTGGAGAACGTGCTCCCTTAAGGGCATTCCCTCCACCATTTTCATAGAGAGCAAGTCCCTCATGGTGATCTGACGAGCAACACGGTTCTGATGTTGAAACATCGCTTTAAGACTAGTCATGATGTCTGCAGCGGTCTCAACATTCTGGTGTTGGTGTTGCAACACATCTGACATAGAAGCCAAGATGGTACACTTTACCATTTCGTTGGAACGCTCCTAGTCAGCATACTCTTTCTTAACCATTTTAGTTGACTCATCTTTTGGCTTTTCTGGTTTAGGTGTAGTGTGAACCCAGTTATGGCTTTGTACAGTGAGGACAATAGTAAGTTTACGATTCCAATCAACGAAGTTTTCACCAGTAAGTAAATTGTCTTTAAGTATATTGAATAGTGGATTAAAAGGTTGCGACATGATGAACTGAAACAAACAATAATATGCATAAGCACAAATATATCACAAGGTTCGATCACATGCATCATATTAAAATCTCAAAAAATATGAACATGCATCAGCCAACATCTCAAAACAGTTTAAATAAGCCACGTGGGGTGGGTCATTATTTAAACACATTCAAGCAAGTTACAAACAAGAACAATTATTAAACCTTTAATATCCAGATTAATAGTTGGCTCCCACTTGACCAATATGAAATTGACAGGGACTTCGGGGAAGTATATGCATATCAATTTTATACCTAAGTAGTAACCATGATTAAATACAGAATCATTATTTCACTTTGAACGAGCCTCGTGGGGAGGGTCATCGTCGCCACTAGTAATAATCCACAATCATCCATTTGGAATTCATTCATGTGAAAGCTAACTTTTGACCGTCCAGTGGGGGAAATTTCTCCAAAAGAATTCAGAAATAAATAAATCATGGAGGTCAAAATTAATTCAATTTTATTATCCAGAATAAAATTGTCAATTAATTATTTAAACATACTTAGTAATTTTTTATGGTGAGATTTTTCATTGGGCAACTCTCATGCAAACACATTTAAAAAAATTAAATAAAGCACAAGAAAACACAATAATAAATCAAGCAAAGCGGAAAAATAAACATATTGGGCACAAATTATCCAATTGTCATGGTTTGATTTTTCTTGGCTTGATTTTGAAGAAATGTCATCTTGAATTTCTCCCACTCGATCGTCTCGAAAAGAACTCCGTCTCGAAACGCCACGCCAAGTAGCTTCATGGCAGGGATGCACGCCAAGATCCGCCGCCCCTTAGCTAAGTCGGCCTCGGCAAGCTCCGCCCGCCCGTGTCTCAAGACGCCTAAGCGGCTTTTCTAAGAAGCCGCGTCGGCCTCGGCAGCCTCGGTAGGGTTCGGCGGCGGCGACAGCGCAGATCCGTCAAGACATCTTCATCCCTGACCTCGCCTCGCCCGCCGGAACTTGGCGGTATGGCGCGTCAAAGACGCGACAGCGTGCTATCCTTCGTCTGCCCGTCCTCTTTTTCGCCGAGCGTGGCGTCTTATCGCTATCTGCGTCTTGACGTATGACCTCACCACGCTCGTCCCTTAGCCTCGCCCCATGCTCGTGCGTGTCTGCATGCGTTCGCGTCACGCGCGTGCCTCCCTTGGTACATTTCACGCGACGCACGCCGCCTACGCCCGGTTCTGGATCTTATCCTTTAATTCTTCGTCTCCGCCTCCATTTCCGATCCGGTTACAATTTATTTACAAAAAATAAATAAACCTAGATCTAGACTAGTCTATTACATTTCAAATCAAACAAATCCTAATCTACTCGTGGATTTTCTCACGAGGCAAAATGAATCCGAACGAATCGAATTAAAAACCACAATTTATATGCATGCATAAATAAACACATTAAATTCCATGACAATTGGATACCTGCAAAACAGATCTAGCAATTCTACTATCCAATTTCAAATTTAATGAAAACGAATTAAATTACAATTTAAAAATGTTGGGAAATATGTAACTTAGTTTGATGGAAGTTCCAAAACAGGTTGTAATAGGACCAATCAGACCTGTTAGCTGACTGATGACTTATAATCAGATTAAGATGACCAGCTGAAATGTATAGATAGCTGAAGTAAAAGATAGGTCACATATTGAGGGGGAACTCAATATGAATAGGTCAGGTCAATGCATCAGATGACCCAGATAAGGTCAGATGATCAGAAGACTAAGTGCAAATCAGAAGATCAGGTGAAGACAAGAAGACACTGAAGACTCAGATGAACCTGAAGACTCAGATGAAATTGAAGACTCAGATAAACACTGAAGACTCAGATGAACCTGAAGACTAAGATAAGCCTAAAGACTCAGCAACAAACCTGAAGACTCAGTACGACTGAATACACTGAGGCTCAGAGACACCTGAAGATCAAAAGACCTGAAGACCTACATTCTGCAGAGTCTGCATATTGAAGCTAAGACAATGTGCATCTGAAGACTCAATCAAGGTAGACTGATCAGTTACCTGATCAAGTCAGCTCACACCTGGTGACAATCAAAATGATACACCAGACAAGTGAATCTTCTACAAAAGGAATATCAATCATCTAACGGACAAATTCCTTAAGTACCGCCTCGCGAAACCAAGAAGAAATCGACACGTGTACAAAAAGAGCTGACATTGCGGGATACGACGCTGCGGATAAAAATGGCGCTAATGATGCCTATGTCCACGCCGATAATCGGAGCACGTCACAATCATATCCTACAACCTACCTAATATAGCCCGAAATTCAAATTTCTCTCCAACGGCTCTTTGATTTCGAGGTCTATAAAATGAGATCGATCTTCATTTTGAAGAACAAGACCAACAGAGATAAAACGCAAGAACCAACGAGTGAGAACAAGCAAAAGAAGCTAAAGCTCTAGCAAAATCTCCGTTCAAAGTACACTACAATTGAAGATTATTCTTAGAGTGTTCATCCCATTAGTTCTTAGCAAGAAATCATATCCACTAGCATTTTGGCTACCTAAAGCATCAGGATAGATTTCCAATTGGAACCCTCAATCATTCTTTACCCAAACGCAAGTTAGGTTAAGTCTGTAGAGTGCGAACTCATTAAACATCTCGTCTATCCTTTTTAAGGATATAAGTCCCGTTGGTTATGTTTGTAGAGTGGGAACTCGATAAACATCTCGGCCACCCTGAAAAGGATATAAGTCCCGTAGGTTAAGCTTGAGTGGGAGCTCGGTAAACATCTCGGCCATCCTGAAAAGGATATAAGTCCCGCAAGTTAATGTTTGTAAGAGTGAGAACTTGGTAAACATCTCGGCCATCCTGAAAAGGATATAAGTCCCGCAGGTTAAAGTAGGTTAAGGTTCCCTTGTGTTAAGGGAAGAGTGGACGTAGGACGGATTTCGTCTGAACCACTATAAAAAGTCTTGTGTGCATTTACTAGCTTTCTTATTGCTTTACACAAGTCACACAACTGGGTTTTAAACAGCATACATATTCTAAGATAAGCTCAGTCTGCACCAAGCAACTGATCTGATCAGATTGACACCATTAGTCAACTGGTTGAAAACTGTCTTCAGAATCAGATTGATAAAACTGGTTTTTCACACGGGTAAAACAAGCTTCCGCACCATTCAGTTAAACTGACATATATCAAGCTGATCTGCCTCCTGGCACTCAGTAAGATTGAACATTAGTCTAAACTGATACACCTGTACTCTGATCGGGTAATCTGTAGTTCACACCTGATCCGCACGAAAAGTTTTGGAAGTCTATTCACCCCTCCCCTCTAGACTTCCACCCTCACAAAACCCGTTCGGGACCTACAAGTGGTATCAGAGCAGTGGTTCTACAGACCACTGGCTTTGAGTATCATCGATTCTTGAGGAAGAATCTTTGTGGTCATTTGAACAGATCTTGAAAAACCATTTTTAAAACTCATTCGTTTTCAAAATCACTCAGCATGGATAATACCTCTGGCATGTATCATGATTTGCCTAAGTTTTCAATTGATGAGTATGCAGATTGGGCTATATATATGTGCAACCATCTAGGATCTATAAGCGGCAGAATGATGGAAGTCATCGAGCGAGGACCCATCATCATATATTACGATAACCCACCAGTTGGAGGAGATCCAGATTTTGCCACGGGAAGTCTTGTGCGAAAAAGCCCAGCCTTGATGGATGTAGAGGAAAGAAAGTTGTATACTCTAGATACAATCGCCAGACATATAATCATGAAGACAATGGATAAAGTCACCAAGGAGAAGATAAAGTATCTCAAAACCGCAAAAGCAATGTGGGATACTCTTGCTGAGATATGCGAAGGAAATGATAAGATCAAAGACAGCCGCCTACAAGCTGAACTGGTGAAGTTCGAAAAGTTAAAGATGTTGCCCAACGAGACAATCAACGAGCTCGATGGGAGGATCACCATGACGGTCAATAAGCTACGAGAACTTGGTAGAGAGATGTCAGACAAAGATATCAACTACAAGATCTTAAGATCTCTCACCAAGAAATGGGACATGAAAGTCACGGTAATCAAGGATTGCCAAAACATTTCAAAGATGAAGCCGAGTAGCTTGTTCCTAAGCCTTAAAGCTCACGAGTTTGATTTAATCGAAAGAGGACAAGCAGATAAAGATGAGACTTCTTTGAAGCCCCAACGATAAATCGGCTTATTTAAAGCAACCAAACAGCAGATCGAAGGCCATCGAACTCGTTGGAAACATAATAAGTCAAGGTATCAGACGCTTCCGCTTACTGTGAAGCTTGAAAGAACAAATACTCAATTTTGGTAAGTATCGGAGATTCTACAAAGGACTATCAAAGAAACAGAGGCGAACCCACGACAGATCACGAGAAAGAACCAGATCTGAGGTGAGAAAGAGATCATAGAGAAGAAAAGAAAAGAGATGATCTGACAGATGAGAGAAGAGATAACATATCTGATAGAAGGAGCTCAGATTACTATCAGAAAGGAAAGTCACCTGACAGATTCTACGGACGAAGTGACTCACCTGGCAGAGGAAGTTCTGTAGATCGAGGATCATGCTTCAACTGCGAGAAACCAGTCACTACAAAGACCGACCGCCCGATCCGACTCCCCAGAGAAAGAGAAGAAAAATGGAACAAGAGAGAGCAACGCCTCAGAGATAGGAAAGCCCTGGTAGCTGTCACATCTGGAATTGATGATTCCTATCTGCCTTCGGAGGACTCTAGCTACTCTTCTGTAGAAGACTTCTGTCTGATAAATAGTGCTGTTGACTTCCACGAGCATGAAGATCTGATTTTCTCTTAAGATAACGATGAAGTCTGCCTGATGGCCAAGGAGGACCAATCTGAGGTAACCTCCAAACCTTCTGCTTTTTCAAATTCCACACCTGCTATTATTAGCACACCTGCTGGAGAGATTGACTTGCAGCTCTACTCTGAGCAATTGCTTGATGATCTCTCTGATGCAGTAGACACTTATACAATAGTGGAAGCTAAGGATCAGGAATAATCAGCTTGTTAAAGAGAACGCTCTCAGTAAAGCTACTGAACAGAAATCCGTTGAAACTGCTCAGAAGGTAACTGTGGAACTTAACATTCTGAAAGTTAAATCTTCTGATCAGGAGAAGCATATCAAAGATCAGCTAGCAATCAACAAACAGCAAGCTGACAATTTCAAAATCCTTCAAGCTAAATTTGATGAGCTATTCCGACTACATGAGAGTCTAAAAACTACTGAGGATAGTTTGCGCAAGAAAATAGAGGTTTTCACGAAGTCATCTAAAACCGTTCAAGAAATGAACACCTATTTTCGAACGCCGACTAACAAGAAGGGAATTGGGTATGAGAACCCTTCTACATCCTCAAAATCTCCGTTTGATTCATGTCAGAAGGGTGTAATCAAACGAGTCTCTGACAAAGATACACTAAAAGCTAAAATTGTATCTGATAAGGGAAAAAGACCTGCTGAGCAAGTAAGACAGGTGCCTAATCAGAAAGGGAACATAAATGAACCCCAACTGATAAAGCATCAGCCGAAGGAATCAACAGAAGAACCCAGTTCTTCTGAAGAAACCTCAACCTGATCAGCAGATTAGATATCAGAAGAGACAACCTGTAAGAAGGAAATCTAATCTGAGACCCAATCAAGGTCAGCTGTCTAATAAGCAAGTAATAGGTAAACTGCAAAGACCACCTATGCCAAAAAGATATGAATCTTTTGATGGTAGCAGTCGTACCTACCCTTATAACCAGAGATCTAGGGCTACTGCACCTGAGCCACACTGGATTAAAAGAAGACAAAATATAAAGAAAAATCCCAAGTCTTCTAAGTCAACCAAGGCTCACACGAATAATCGTACTAATCAGAAAGCATATAAAGAGACGTATGATTATGTTGATATGTATGGGAGACAAATCAGACCTTCTAATCTATCAGATTTTCATAGAAGTGCTCTGTTTGTGTGGATCCCTAAATCCACCACTAACCCCCCAGGACCCAATTCCAGAGGGGTACCTAAAGCCTGATTTGATTACAGGTTCGCGTGGGACTAGCCAACAAAGGAGGTGCACAAGCAACTATCTGGTACTTTGATAGTGGATGCTCAAGGCACATGTCTGGAAGCAAACATCTCCTTAGCTCTTACAAAGAACAAGAAGGCCCACGTACTCTTCGGTGATGATAACTTTGGTTTTACCAAAGGATTCAGAACCTTAGAGAATGATGATGTACAAGTAACTGGAGTCTCGTATGTCGAAGGATTGAAGCACAATCTACTATCTGTATCACAATTCTGCGACAACGGATTCAGCGTTGAGTTCTCGAGCGACAAGTGTACGATAAGGAATCGAGCCACTCAACAAATCTTGCTAACTGGTTCAAGGAAAGACACAATCTACATAGCAGATTGGAACAGTTGCCCAAAGAATACATGCTTAATTGTTAAGAGTTCTAAAAGCAGCAGTTGGCTCTGGCATAAAAGAATGAGTCATCTGAACTTCAAGACTCTTAACAAGATCGCTAGGATGTCTTTGGTTGAGGGACTTCCGAAAGAGATATTCTCCAAAGATCAGACATGTGTCGCATGTCAGAAGGGAAAAAAAGTTAAAGCCTCATTCAAGGGAATACCAGGACCAGCATCCAGTAGAGTATTGCAACTGCTCCATATGGATCTATTCGGACCAGTTACACCAGTCAGTCTCAGTGGACGCAATATACTCTTGTAATCGTGGATGATTATTCCAAGTTTACTTGGGTTGTATTCTTATACAAGAAGAACGAGACAACGACTAAGATACCCGAGCGGCTCAAGAAGCTACAAAACGAGAAGGGTGTCAGCATAGTAAAAATCAGATCAGATAAAGGTACAGAGTTCCTGAATTCCTTTATTACTGATTTTTGCACTGAGTTTGGTATACAGCATGAAACGTCAGCTGCAAGAACACCACAACCAAATGGAGTAGCAGAACGGAGAAATAGAACTCTCAAGAAAGCTGCTCGCACTATGTTAGCTGAACATGCTACACCAAGCCGTTTCTGGGCAGAAGCAATCAACACAGCATGCCATACTCAGAACAGATGTTCTCTGACTAAGACTCACTTCAAAACACCTTATGAACCGTGGAAGGTTAGAAAACCTCGTGTTTCATACTTCCATGTTTTTGGGTGCAAGTGTTTTATTCACAACAATGGGAAAAGTCAGTTGAAGACTTTTGAGGCCAAGTCAGATGAAGGTATATTCTTAGGATATTCCTCATCCAGCAAGGCTTTTAGGGTTTACAACAAACGAACCCTAGTTGTGGAAGAAACACCCCATGTGGTCTTTGATGAGACATCTTCTGAACAAGAGAAAGCTGCCTCAGAACAAGCCGTGCCAGATCAATATATACGTGACACGCATAAAATAGATCAGCTAAGCATCAAGGAGAAAGAAGCTGAACACATAAAAGTGTACATCCCAGAACTTGATCTTGCTGATTCAACAGGTCAATCAGACCCTAAGGTACGCACAAATTTGTCGATTGAAGAAATTTGTTATAGCCGAGAGAAAGATCAACCGAACCATCCGGTTCGGGGAACTCTGAAGTTCCTACTTAACAGGACATCGACACATGATGAGTCCAACATCACCGAGACATGTTCTTATCAAGTGGATCATAACTCCGCACCACTCCCAATCACTAGTAATGAACTATCAGATATGGATGATGTTCTCCATACAGATGCACATCAGAACAGAAGGACCTGGATTACTAGTCATCCAACTGACCTGATTATCGGAGACCCATCTGATAGAGTCAAAACTAGACATCAGATTGGTGAAAGTGTCATGTACTGTTGTTATCTGTCTCTGAAGGAACCAACTACTGATGAGATGAAGCTCTACAAGCATAAAGTTTGGATTCTAGCCATGCAGGAGGAGCTGGAACAGTTTGAGAGGAATCAAGTTTGGGAATTGGTGGACAGACCAACTCATCAAGACGTAATTGGCACGAAGTGGGTATTCAAGAACAAGAGAGATGAGAAAAATGTCATAACCAGGAATAAGGCAAGACTTGTTGCTAAGGGGTATTCACAATCGAAGGAATTGATTATGATGAGACCTTTTGCGGTCGCTCGCTTTAGAAGCCATTTCATTTGTTTTCGCATATGCTTCCCTGAGAGGATTCAATCGTGTGTATCGGATGGATGTAAAGAGTGCATTCTTAACGGGTACTAGCAGAGGAAGTTTATGTTTAACAACCTCCGTGCTTTGAAAAAAAGGCAACCAAGTGTACCGTTTAAGGAAAGCTCTTTACGACGTAAACAAGCTCCTCAAGCTTGGTATGATACACTCTCTCGAGTTCTTGATGCACGGCGGGTTCACTAAAGGAATAGTGGGATGTAACCTTATTCGAGAATAGAAGATGGAGAAGATATTCGATGGTTCAGATCTCACGTGGGCGACATCATCTTGGATCTCCCAATAAGAAGTTCGTGTGAGAAGTTAAACAAGTTGATGCAAAGGAAGTTCGAGATGTCCATGATGGGTCGGATGAATTACTTTTACGGGTTTACAAGTCCGGCAGAGTCTGAAGGGATATTCATCTCGCCAGCGGAAATATACAAAGGAATCTACTGGCAAAGTTTGGAGTTCAACATTGCAAGGAAGCCAGAATTCCCATGATGACCGGGTTCAAGATGGATCTAGACGAAGATGGTCAGAAAATGAATCTGAAGGAGTATAGAGCTCTAATTGGATCACTACTATACCTGACTGCCAGCAGACCAGACATTACGTTTGCAGTAGGTGTATGTGCTAGATTTCAAGCAAATCCAATGCAAAGCCACCTAGAAGCAGCTAAGCGGATTCTCAAGTATCTGAAGGGGACTGTAAATCTTGGTTTATTTTACCCATCAGATGACAATCTAGAGCTTAGTGGGTATTCTGATTCAGATTACGGAGGTTGCAGAATCGACAGAAAGTCAACCTCAGGTTCATGTCAGTTTCTGGGAAATAAGCTGATCTCATGGTTTTCGAAGAAGCAAACATCAGTTGCAACATCTACTACTGAAGCGGAATATATGGCTGCAGGAAGCTGTTGTTCCCAACTGCTCTGGCTAAGTCAGCAGCTGAGGGATTACAACATCGTAGCTAAGAACGTACCTATATTCTGTGACAGTAATAGTTCTATTGCAATCACTCAGAATCCTGTTCTACATACAAGATGCAAGCATGTGGATGTCAGACACCATTTTATCAGAGATCATGTTGAAAAGAAGAATATCAGGATGGAAAAGATCCATACTGACAAACAGAAAGCTGATATCTTAACCAAGCCGCTAGCTGAGATCAGATTCAGAGAGCTATGCAACGAGTTAGGGCTTCTGGATCTTGGAGAAAATGCACCAGATATGGTTGAATGAATGATCTCCAGAACCAGTTTGTTAAAAGACTAACCAGGTTAAGTGGAATCAGTTGAGTTAGGAATCTCAACTGATCAGACGACCAGACGAGGAGCCGATCTGAAGTTCAGATAAGGAGCAGATCAGAAAGTCAGATAATTAACCGATCTGAAGCTCAGACAAAGGGCAGATCAGTTCAAGACATATCAGATTAAGGGGGAACTGATCAGATTGGAAGATTACTTCATAAGTCGATTAAAGCTACAGTCAACAAGTAAATCAAGATTAAAAAGCTACAGATCGCATAAGTCAGAAGAAACAACACAGCAATGGAATAAACAGAGTTTTTCATTGATAAAGACCCGGAGGTCAGATTTACAAGTTACAAGTGATATCACAAGCTACAAATGCTACAGCTATCTTCAAGTGGTATTACAAGTACAAGAAGACCCGGAGGTCAAAGCATAAACCATCAGCCCTGAGACAACCCTAGACAGGGAAGGAGAGAGAGAGATTTTAAGAGCTGATGCTCTTAGACTCTCCGACCCTGGGGGCAGCAGAGAAGCTTCTAGAATCCTGAAAGCCGCTCTTAGAATCTTGGAGTGAGAAGCGAGAGCGAGCCTTGAAGGATCTTTAAGCTAGGAGCCCTTAGACCTAAAATCAATGGACTCTCCAGCTGTTAAATGGGACACAGTGCCACATGTTTGATCACAAAGACCATATGGCCATGAGTGTCTCATGCAAATATTGAGTTTGATACACTATTATGTATATCAAACCCATGTTTTGTTTCAGACTAAGTCTGTTGATGCTAATTTCGTCATCTCGATAGGCGCACAAGGTGCATACGGTTAGGAGAAGTGCCTTCTCATTTGCTTTAGCAGGTCCGCCTCCACGGTGGTAAAGAAGCTTAGCATTGATCGTATGTGAAATCTTAGATGACGACGAAAGCAATGTGAAGGAACACACAGGGTTGATCTGAGAAGCTAAATTCATTGGAAAAGGGCTAAAGGTTCCCACCTGAAGTTTCACCGGAAATAAGGAACTCATCGGAAAAGCATGAAGGATATGCTAAAGAAGATGAAATGGTTTATGATTGTGTTGTTTGCCTAACACCCCAGGCTAATCTATAGAAGGAAATTAGGGGTATAAATGCAAATTTTATCTTCTCAGAAAATCTTAAGAGAAATTTGCATCGACAACGCGTTAGGTACACGTGGCTAATGGTTGGATGAGTTAACGATGTGATTAAATCACAGCGTATCTATGCCATTATTACGTATGTCAAATTGCGCCGATTTGGGAATCGAGGCGACTTTTGGACTCCCCGAAGTAAAAGTTTTGGAGGGAGTTGACTTCAGTAAATGCGGGTTGTTTAGAAGAATGTTTAGAAGAAGACTGAAGGATATAGAGTATCAGAAAAGAGGATCAGATAAGTGGCGAAGTGTTTAAAGCAAGAATCTGATCAGATAAATGATATTGTTTGGAAATGCATAAGGCAACCATCAGATAAGTCAACAAAGTACCAGATCAGATCAATGTGGTAACTGATTGATTACAATATCAATCAGTCAGATAAGCTCTCTTTTTATCTCTTTCTGAATACCTTATATGCGTTATTTATTTTAATTGATTTATTTTACATTGTTCATGACGCATGCTCTGCAAAGCTTTTAATGCGGACTTGGGAAAATGTTTTCAAAATGTTTTATTGCAATTTTTCGAGTCCGGAAAACGAGAAGACTACTTTTCTCAACTGTGCTATCAAAATACTTTTTGGCCGATTAATCTCAGCAACCGATTTCAAAACACGGATACTTGAGTACTTTGGAAAGTTGTGCAAAAAGGTTTTCCCTCGTATTCTACAAAATCCAAAATTTTCTCAGAAAACCGCTTTCCACTCTTCTCAAAAGCTCTTAAAAGATCATTTTTAAATCCTCAGAGAATTACCTTTGAAATTATTTGATTCCACTCTTCCGATTTCAAAATCTTTCGAATCAATTACTGCTAATTTCCTGTTTTAATTAATTATATGATCTCAATTTCTCTATGGTACCTAGGTTTTCAAGTTGTGATTCTGTTTTTACATGATCTAAACGCTTACTTGCTAAATTGATGCTGAAATTACGAGTTTGACTGAATTTTATGAATTATCTTACTCAAACTGAACATCAATTTGCATATCATACAAAAATGGCACACCTTGTTTCAAGACCGGGCCAAGGGGAAAAGTACTGCAACTTTGCATCGATGAAGAAAGACATCATTGATGAAAAGTACGTCATCTTCAACATCACCTCAGATCCGGAATCGCTGGAAATTCTGGAGTGCCTTCGAGAGTGTGGACTGGAACGATATTGCTCTACTCATCAGAACATCGTTCACACCCATGAAGCCCTGGAATTTCTTTATAATCTGCAGAGGGATGAAGACAATGATGCTGACCTAATTTCTTCCATTGGCGGAATGAAAGTTCGAGTGACAAATGACGATCTACAGAGGATATTCGGCCTAACTCGAGGAAGCATCAATTCAGAGACCTACACGACTACTGTAGGAGAAAAGGAGTTTCTTGAAGCCGAACTATTGAGACCAGTAAACAAGGAGAACACGATGAACGTCAAAGCCTCCTATCTGAAGAGAAAGTGTCGCCTTCTTCTTGAAATTGTTCAGAAGGTGATCATGTGCTCAACTTACAGCCTTGATGTGGTCACTTCTTACAAGATAAGTGTCATTGCTGCAATAATCAAGAAGGCTTCAGACATCGATTGGTTGGGTATGGTCAAAGCAAGACTGAGAAAAGACTCCAGGAAGTTCGAACTGACCCAGAGCAATGAAGTGTGCTTATCTTCGAAGTGCTCATTCATACACAAAATCTCTATCATTCTGTCAGATAAGCTGCCACAGAATTATAAATGGAATGAGAATGGAGCGAAGGTTTACCAAGCAAAGCACTAGGCCATACTGGGCAAGGATGTGTCCCTACCTGGACAAGCTGATGAGGATCCGACTCCTTATGTGCCCAAACCCAGGGGATAAAAGAAGGGAAAAGATAAGGCAACTGCATCGTCTGAAGTGCAGGAAAAGGCCATTCCAGAGAAAAGGATGAAGAGGAAGGATCTGGCCAAGAAACCAGATGCTCAGCGGAAACGTCTGAAGAGAGTCTCATCTCCTCTGAAGATTGCCTCAAGTTCTGCCAAGCCAGCCAGCAGAACGAAGGATCTGATGCAAGAAGAATCAGAAGAGGAGATAGCAGTCCGCTCTGAGCCAACTATCAGAGAAGTAAGGGAAGAACCGATGATCGCAGTAAAAGGAGAAAAATCTGTCAAAGGGACAGAAGTGGAGCAATCTGAGGAAGAATCAACATCTGATTCTCTGCCTCTAACCAAGATCTTCCAGAGAGCAAGGTCACCAACGCCCACTTTCAAATCACCATCACCCTCTCCTCAAAAATCATCACCCCTCTCTCCCCACAAAACCTTCTCACCCTCACCCTCACCTCTCAGAACATCATCTCTCACACCACCAATCAATGAACCCGTTCAGGAAACTGAACACCCTCAACACGCTGAAAACGAACCTGAACTACAAATATCCAAATCCCCGATCCAGTCTCAAGAACCTAAGAGATCTGACAAACGTGCATCCATCTCTCATAATCCCTTCAACACCAGAAAAGTACTTGCTTCACCTGCTCCAGAGAGCCCCATCATAAGGATAATGAAGCAACAGATCAAAGAGTATCTGCTGGATCTATGTCCTGAATTGGATCAACATCCTGGCATCCAGCAACAGATAGAGGAGATAGTGTTCTGGAGGGATATCAGACTAAAGAGCATTGAAGAACTTCTGATTCTTATGACAACTCTGGGATCAGATTTCTTTGTAGACTTGGAGTTGAAATGTCTATACAATGCTGGGATTGAAAGTGTTGTTGAATTGACATCTGACGATGATATCAGATGGCTGATTCACGAAAGGTTCGGAATTGCTAATAACAGGGAGGAAACAGTTCAACCTCCTACAGATCATGAGGGAACTGCCGATGAACCAAGAATGGGTGTTACAGATGAGACCCAATTTGGCAAGGCTTCAACAACTGAACAAATTGCTACGATGAGCTCTGATACCCTTGACCGTCACTCTCAGAAGATTCAGGAAGGGATCAAGACTGCATTTGAAGAAAAATTCGCAGCGCTCACAGCAGATCTGATGAAGCGGTTTGAAGATGAGCAAGCGAAACTAGTTGACAAGGAACGAAGTCACACAGTTAGGATGCACAATGTCATCCTTGTTGAAGTAATGCAACTAGTATATCCTCTTGCTGAGAAGCTCAAGCTCCAATCTGACAAACTCACAGTTCAGACAGAGATGCTCAATTAGACACAGGTACTTTTGGAAAGTGTCTGGGCATCCTTGGACAAGACCAACAACCACTTAGATATGGGTTGGAAACATTTTCTAGCTTCTACAGAACGAGCAAGACTAGAGATCGAAACTGCTCTCCGACGCTTCTTCACGCCAGCACCTTCTGCCACCGTTCAGATCACTCCTCTTGTTGTCGAGGAACTCAGAGAGGAGATCTCACGGCACTTAACAGCTCTGAACCGCAAGATGTCCAACCTCTTTGATGCAACCAAAAAGGGGGAAGGAAAAGAGTTTGGAAAAGAGTCTGAAGAAAAAGAGAATACAGAAAAACAGACTCAAGAAAAAGAGAAGGAAGAAAAATAGACTCAGACACAGTTGGTAAAATTTTCATCTCTACCAAAAACCATTGTATCTGACTTGCCAGCCACTCCATCTACCGATCTCGTTGCTGAAATGAAAGAAACTGTGGAGCATCACAGTAAAGAGATCGCTGAGCAGAAAAGTGCTCTTTCAGAGGTAACTGCCAGAGTCGACAAGATTGAAGACTTCTCTTCGTTCATCCTGAAAAGAATGGAAACTGATGATCAGGCCAAGAGCCTTGAACTCGCTAAGAAATTAGCTGAAGAAGACGAACAAGATGAACCTGAGCAAACTCTGAGGAGGAAGAAAGGCAAAGGCAAGATGATGAAAGCAAATGTGAAAGATCAGAGACAATGCCAACTATTCTCCACCAAAAGCCAGATGACTCCTGAACAAGTTCAAGAGCAGACAAGACTGAGAATAAGAGAGGCCGCAATCAAGAAGCAGAAGTTAGCAGAGGCAAAGGGACTGAACATCGCTTACATCCGAAGGAAAAGGAAGAACGAAGCTGCAGCAGAGGAGATTGCTTGGGAGAAGAATGCCCTTCCGGCACCTGTTAAAGGCATTCTCTGTGCACGACAAGATTTGCTTCCAGAATGGGATAAAATCAGAGGAGAATGGTTATGTTACGTCTACATCCTGGAGAAGATTCCAATTCATCAAGATCAGACTGAAAATGATGATGAATTCCGGAATTGGTTAGAAACAAAGTATCCAGACTTCTACCAGACAGTAATGAAATAAGGCAAGATCATGTCACTTATACCAGAAGCTCCACCCTTTGAACCACTTCTTCCACCTTTGCGTCCAGAGAACAAACTAGATCCTGTTAAATTCAAGAATATCTACTATGGACTTGCTGAAAAAGGAGGAATCCATAGAAAAGAAGAGCTGGACAAGCTAATGCAAAGGATGTACAGGATGTTTGGCATCCCCAAAGAACTGTAAATGTTCAAGTACACCTGAAGAAGAAACCTTGGAATCAGATGATAGGTACGTTTTTCATGTATACTACAATGCACACACCTATCTGAATGAAATTTTACATCTCACTGATTCTAAGACAACATCTCATTGTCTTCTGAGGTATGTACCATTTGCATCATCTACATTTCCATTCATGGTATCTGTTTTTCTGATTAAGCTTGTTTAAGTGTTTTGGTTCCATCAAAAGGGGGGAAATTGTTGGGAAATATGTAACTTAGTTTTGATGGAAGTTCCAAAACAGGTTGTAATAGGACCAGTCAGACCTGTTAGCTGACTGATGACTTATAATCAGATTAAGATGACCAGCTGAAATGTATAGATAACTGAAGTAAAAGATAGGTCACATATTGAGGGGGAACTCAATATGAATAGGTCAGGTCAGATGATCAGAAGACTAAGCGCAAATCAGAAGACAAGAAGTCAGAAGATCAGGTGAAGACAAGAAGACACTGAAGACTCAGATAAACACTGAAGACTCAGATGAACCTGAAGACTCAGAAAAGCCTGAAGACTTAGCAACAAACCTGAAGACTCAGTACGACTGAATACACTGAGGCTCAGAGACACCTGAAGATCAAAAGACTTGAAGACCTACATTCAGCAGAGTCTGCATATTGAAGCTAAGACAATGTGCATCTGAAGACTCAATCAAGGTACACTGATCAGTTACCTGATCAAGTCAGCTCACACCTGGTGACAATCAAAATGATACACCAGACAAGCGAATCTTCTACAAAAGGAATATCAATCGTCTAACAGACAAATTCCTTAAGTACCGCCTCGCGAAACCAAGAAGAAAGCGACACGTGTACAAAAAGAGCTGACATTGCGGGATACGACGCTGCGGACAAAAACAGCGCTAATGATGCCTACGGCCACGCCGATAATCGGAGCACGTCACAATCATATCCTACAACCTACCTAATATAGCCCAAAATTCAAATTGCTCTCCAACGACTCTTTGATTTCGAGGTCTATAAAATGGGATCGATCTTCATTTTGAAGAACAGGACCAACAGAGATAAAACGCAAGAACCATTGAGTGAGAACAAGCAAAAGAAGCTATAGCTACAGCAAAATCTCCGTTCAAAGAACACTACAATTGAAGATTATTCTTAGAGTGTTCATCCCATTAGTTCTTAGCAAGAAATCCTATCCACTAGCATTTTGGCTACCTAAAGCATCAGGATAGATTTCCAGTTGGAATCCTCAATCATTCTTTACCCAAACGCAAGTTAGGTTAAGTCTGTAGAGTGCGAACTCATTAAACATCTCGGCTATCCTTTTTAAGGATATAAGTCCCGATGGTTACGTTTGTAGAGTGGGAACTCGATAAACATCTCGGCCATCCTGAAAAGGATATAAGTCCCGTAGGTTAAGCTTGAGTGGGATCTCGGTCATCCTGAAAAGGATATAAGTCCCGCAGGTTAAAGTTTGTAAGATTGAGAACTCGGTAAACATCTCGGCCATCCTGAAAAGGATATAAGTCCCGCAGGTTAAAGTAGGTTAAGGTTCCCCTGTGTTAAGGGAAGAGTGGACGTAGGACGGGTTTCGTCTGAACCACTATAAAAAGTCTTGTGTGCATTTACTTGCTTTCTTATTGCTTTACACAAGTCACACAACTGGGTTTTAAACAGCATACATATTCTAAGATAAGCTCAGTCTGCACCAAGCAACTGATCTGATCAGATTGACACCATTAGTCAACTGGTTGAAAACTGTCTTCAGAATCAGATTGATAAAACTGGTTTTTCACACGGGTAAAACAAGCTTCTGCACCATTCAGTTAAACTGACAAATATCAAGCTGATCTGCCTCCTGGCACTCAGTAAGATTGAACATCAGTCTAAATTGATACACCAGCTTTCTGATCGGGTAATCTGCAGTTCACACCTGATCTGCACGAAAAGTTTTGGAAGTCTATTCACCCATCCCCTCTAGACTTCCACCCTCACAAAACCCGTTCGGGACCTACAAAAAAATTCAGAGCCTGAAACCGAGGCTCTGATACCAGTTGTTGGGGAATAAGTTGCACGGATCTATTCGGGATAAAAATTAAAACCAAATTTAATTCTTATAATTATTACTAGCATGAATTAATCCTATATTAATTCAAATAATAATTCAACAACAAATCATGCATATAATCAATTCACGTAAATCCTACGCATGCGGAATTTCTACGAGTTCACGTGAACGTACCTCTTGGAATGGTAATGGCCTCGTTGATTAAACACACCAAAAGAACCTTCCCAAGTATTCCCTTAATCCTTGCTCGACAATCCGGTGGTAGGACGCTTGCGAACAATTAACAAAAGGAAAATAAACTTTGTTGCACCACCTTTGTGGATTTGCTAATTTTTCCAGCACATGGAATTGTACTTGGGAATGAAACACTCATCCCCTATTTATAGAAGAGTGGTGGTCGAATTTTTAGGATAAAATAATATGGGAAAATCTTTTTCTTGATCTCCAAGAAATCTTGAATATATCTCATATATTCTTTTCTCCATAATTAAAATATTCCACAAAATCCCAACTCCTCTTTGTTATGGGATATTTTCGAAAATTAGGGGCAAGAATCCAAGATTTGGATCTTCTTGAATTTATGAGATATTCTTGTATTTCAAGAAATACATATCTTTCATAATATCTTTTTCAAGAAAATATTTCTTTCCCTTTTTTTCTCAAAAATTTCAAAATATAATATATGGATGACTAAGTGGGAGATTTCTTTAATTTAATGAGATAATCTTGTATTCCAAGAATACATATCTTCATTCCATAACAAAATTCAAAGAAAATCTTTCTCCCCTTTTAATCCATAATTTTCGAAAATAGGAGGAAAAATAAGGCAACAATATTTATTTTATTTTAAACACCTTTTTCAGTTATTGGACTTTATGTTGGGCTACTTAGGGGGCCTTTAGGAGAATTAAGATTGGACCTTCCAATGGATCTTGAATTATCAATATTGAGCCACAATATTATTCAAGCCCATAAATATTAATTAATCCCACTACATAATTAATATTGCACTATCCATCTTAACCCATATTACAGTCAATATGGCTCCCGGTTATTATTTCCCGTGTTTAAGATTATCTAGCCCATTAATTAATTCAAGCCACTGAAATAACTTTCCATTAATTAATATCTTTTGTCCTTGGTTAAGGAACGGTTCAACATTATTATCCATACTGGGAAACTAGTTCCACTTGCAAGATTTGGTATGATAAAGTTTATGAACCTCCCAAGGCTGACAAATCGAACAAGCGTACTTGCAACACGATTTCTCAGTATTAAATCTTAGCAATCACATGTGACCAATAATATTGCCCAAGATAAAAAAAGTATTGAATCTCGTTGATTCTCTACCCATGATAAGTCAAAGCAATAGTTACCAACCACACGTGATCCTATTTAAGGAACGAAGATTAAGAAATAACGAACCATCGAGGTCTAATTCTTCCTTGTTGGGCTCAAGAATTTGTCCTCCCAGAGGTCCTATTTAGTGCATCGTCATCATGCACTAGTGTAATCTCTTGGTCAAGACAAGTCATCTCGAGCCTTACATTTCAACCTTTCACGATGGATTGTTCATTTCCATCTAGGTCGTGAATGGTGTACTTTTTAGTTACAAAGGATTGTTAATTTAATCTTACGTGATCCGGTATCACTAAATTAACTACTGATGTAACACGATTATTTATTGAGCAGTTATGCAAATAAATATATGTAACATTCGATGATATTTAAAGCATCAGTGATAAACAATTTATTTCAGTAAATAAGTCCGAAATTCAGTTTTGATTATACAAAGTAAAAGCATACTTTCCAGTATAATCCCAACGGGAGGCGCTTGACTTGTGCTCGTGGTCGAGCACTTATGCTCGGTCGAACACCCCCCCCATGCAGCGCGCACTAGGCGCTCGACCAAGTCATGAGGTCGAGCACTTTCGCTCGACCAAGGCTCGTGGTCGAGCGGTTCCGAAGGCCTGTCCGCGGATTTTAGGGTTTTGGCCCAGTATCATATTTAAACACTTTTGACTCATTGTATTTGTACATCACCAAAAATATAGTAGATCTCCTGGCTTGGTAGTGCCCCCAGACATAGTCATTCCCGACGAACTGGGTAACCAAATTTATGTTCCTTAATTCTTGTTTCTATTATTTTCTCCATAATTATTGCTTTAAATCCTAACATTAATCCTGTATTATTTGGCATTTTTTAGAATGTAGCTAGTAATTAGTGTTTTTTTGGATGTATATTGATGGAAGTGTGGTCATTGAGGGATTTCATACCTTATCTTTCTCACTTAGATATCCCTCCTCCAGGTCTTACCCTTGCACATCTACTACCACTTGTTGTTTTCATTTAATTAAGAGGTAGTTGTTCTCCATGAGTTTCTCTCAGACTTATTGTTTGAAAATTTTAGTTTTGATCGCATTTTAATTAAATATTAAGTGACAATTTAATAATTCGTGTTGCGTATATGGATTTAGTGTATTTGATTTCTTAAAATTAAATTTGGGTGTATGAGAAATTAATGTTAAAGTTTATCATTAATATGTTGATAAATATATTAATGAATGTACTTTTTGTGGTAATATTAATGGATTGTGACTTATGGACATGAAATGTCATGTCTTTTGGTTAAAATGATTGACTCATACTTTTTGGTACATAGCTGTCTATTTCTAAAGATTGCGACTTTTGGAAAAATGAAGTTTATGGTGAAGAGTCACACCTATTACGTACGACTTTTGGAAGTCTATATAAAGTTCACCGCATTGTTCAGTTCATTAATCGATTATCCATCGATTTGATCGATTAATCAGTTTAAAGACAACATTGTGAGTTTTCAAGACATTCAACTGCAATATGCATACACGACATTTTAGAATTATAGTGTATGCATTAGAGTTGAGTCAAAAAGTTCCGAATACTTAAGTCCGTTCACCGATGGTTCAATTTTTAGTGCTGCACTATATAATATCGTATCACGGAAAGAGAGTTCAACTCTTGTTTCGACTTTACCGTGTTCTTCTACCCACCACTTAATTTTTCCAACAGTACTTATTGACTCTAGTTGTAATAGCTAGAGCCCACGTAGATTGAATCTAGTTCACTACTTTAATTCCAAGGCAGGGTTTTGAATCCAAATTCAGATACATGCAGGTTAAGTGTTTTGTGTTTTTCAAATGAAAGCCTTCTCTTCTTGAAAAAATGTGCTTAGGATATATTAACTGAAATAATTCTCACATCTGCAGTCCCAACTCCGCCAATAAGTGTGTATAAGAGGTAATAAATGTGTGTTGTAAGATTATAAGTGGAGAAAAATATGTCCAAAAATGGGTGTGCAGAGTTTTATGGGATAGACAAAAAAAAAAGTGTGATAAGTCTTCTGGGACGGAGGGAGTATACAGTAGTAGGTAATAGGGACAAAATAAATAAATGTGTAGTTTTACAGGACTATTTTCAAAGTGAAAAAGTTAAAAATTGAATGAACCAAAAATGGACAAGTACGATCTTTTTATTTTAATTAAATTGGACCAAGTTAAAAGATTAGATATAAGACCAATTACTATTGTCGGTTAGGGGCAGCGTGTCCGTCCATAATAATTAAAATTGATTTTTACTTTTTTTTCTCTATTTTTTTAAGTTAATATTTTACTCATATTTGGAAATTGACTATGAGCCATTGGATATGGAGTTAAAATTATTTTTAATGATAAGTAATAATTAATTAATTTTAGGGTTAATTCTAAAAAAAAATACATTGTCTTTATATTCAGTATCAATTTAATCACGACTTTTAATATTTTTTTAAAAAATCCCAACCTTTTATTGTGTTTCAATCCGACACCTGTTTTTTAAAACCCTGCAGAGAGAAGTGACATGGCCCGCCGAAACTTGTGTCTGAGGGCCACATTGGATGCCACGTAATAAAAATATATATTTTTTAAATTCCACATCAACAATAACTCTTTCAACTTTTCTAAAGTAACACTTTCCGCATTGCACTATGCTTTTATAAGCATTTTTTTCTTCAGGATTACAAAACAAAACTAACACTTTTAATTTCATAATTTTAATAAATAAAAAATGGTTTCAAGATTAATAAACCAAAATCCCACACTCACCCTTCGAAGAACAAGAACCCTAGTTACCTAACACTCACTCAACAAATAACTTGCCCTTTAAACGCACCACGCCCAAGTAAAATTTTCACTACTCATTAGCTAACAAAAATGCAAATTAATCACTAGTAACACAAAGACAATCGTTCATACTTAAAAAAAAAATCAATATTAATTGGACTGAAAAGATTCTGACCCACTACTACCTCCACTGTTCGGAGCCCTTTTTCTTCTTCAACGGCAGGAGTTCAACGTTTACCAACTACTACCGTTAAGTGTTATTATTTAATGTAGAAAGCATTGGTGTTGATGTGGAATTAAAAAAAAAAAATTAATTATGTGACATCTGATATGGTGCTCAGACACAAGTTATGGCGACCCATGTCACTTCTTTCTGCTTGAATTTCAAAAATAGGCAGATTGAAACACAATAAAAGGTTGGGGGTTTTTTACAAAAATATTAAAGACAATGATTAAATTGATATTGAGTGTAAATGTCGTGTATTTTTTTAGAATTAACCCTTAATTTTAAATTGAAAAAAGTTACTTTTAATCATGAAGAGAAATATTTTATAGATTGAAGGTATACAAAAAATTATATATATGTCGTAAAATATAAACTCCAAAGGTGACGACACCTCCCCAGTCCGTACTTGTTGATAGCGGTGGAGATTATCGTTGCAGTCGTGAGAAGAGAAAATATCGCGGTGAAAAGAGCGAAAAGGGGAACGTAGAATTTGCAAATTGCAACTTTGAAATTACATGGAAAAGGGTGTGCGAGTGTTATTTTATATTTAAATTGGATAGGCAAAAAAATAAAATTAATAATAAGTGCATAGAAAACTGATTTTCTTATAAACTAAGGGTAGGAATCCAAAACCACCCTTAAGATTTTATAATAATAGATAGTGTATCAGAAATGAATATGCATTAGCTACTTGTCAATAAATATCCTCCTTCTGTATTTAAGCCTGCTGGTTACATTGTTGGGTCACATTGCAAGTAGGATGAACCATTGAGTTCCTACTTCATAAACAACTTGAAAACTATATGTGAATTATCATCAATTAATTAACCATCTTATATATATGAATCGAGACATGAATAACATTATGTGAATTTTCATCAATTAATTATCATTTGTATGAGACCGTCTCATACAAATTTGTCATTTATTTTAACTTCATAATGAGCTCAGTTGGTGTCCGAATTCGAGCTAGTCCTAATAATTTCGTTTTCTTATTATCTATCTCATTATTATTTTTAATCACCCATGGTAACAAACGACATTTTTACCCTAAAATATATAGAACACAAGTAATTTTTATCCTATATATTTACAAGAAGTCAAGAAGATGATGATTACTATTTAATAGGGAAATTGTTGGAAGAAAATTCATAAATTTGTATTGGTACGAGGCTAAGAGGAAAGTGACGGATAAATAGAAATACTATTTTGAATATAATGTGACAATTATAATAAGTAACGGAGGTAAGTAGTAGTATTCTGGTCTGAAAAGCTCACCGTACAATATTCATCTTTATGCGTTTACGAATATGTTCATTTCACGAGCTAACAAAATATCTTTTGTTAAGTTCGAGAGCTCAAATTATTTATTGTGTTTTGCAACTTTATAAACACCCAAATCGAAAGTAACAAATTAATAATTTACATATGACCTCAATCATATTCGGTTTAATTCGATTACCTCCATGTATTAGTATTACGCAATGGGCCATGGAAATTCTCCATCCAGACACTAAAATATATGTACAAGTTTGACTAAAATGAGTTTATGCAGGTTTTAAGTTTGAACTCATTAAAGTCGTTCTGCAACGCCCAACCATATATTGGGCCCTAATAACCCCACTAAATTTATGGTTAAATCTTGTATGCATTCAGGGTGCACTATGCACTCATAGTGTATTTTAAAATTATGTAATTCATAGAACAAATTGAAAGATAAAATTTGTTTACACTAAAATATATTTTTGATCCCACAGGCATGGTACCTCACGATTTTGGTCCCAACACCCACTACTTTGGTGCCCAAAACCATTTTTTTCATGAAATTTTGGTCTCATCATTATGTTTTCTACTAAAGTTAATTGCATTACTTTTGGTCCCACATGACAAGATTTGGGACCAAAAGTGCAATTGAACTTAACGAATTCCGTAACGGAAGGACTAAAACTGCATGAAAAAAATTTTATGGGACCAAAGTGGTACCAAATCCAACTATCTCTCATCCAAAAAACAAATCGGTATAAAAAATAGAGAAAAATGGGTTCGAAAGTGATAGCTTTGGTTGGGCTTTTATTGGCAATGGTGATTCTCATCTCCTCGGAAGTATCAGCAAGAGATCTGGCTGAGGCTAAGACTTCCAACACCCTCGACCACGCATCAACTAACCGTAATTTTTTCATCTCTCGTATCTCCATTATTATACATTTTTAGTCATTTATAGGACAAGGCAATTCCCGTGAAATTTCAGCTTATGATTTGGGCTTATTTGAACTCGATTGTTCTATATTTATAAATTTTAAAATATATTGTCTTATATTTATAGATTTTAAAAATATAGCTCTACATTTTCAAGCTCGTAAAATAAATTATTGTCCTTAAAACACAATCCCCTAAGTCACTGGTCTGAAACACATTATTCCCCAATATAGCGTGCGTTCTCAAATTTTATAAAACTGCTTCCAATTTAGAAGTTATTGAAAACAAAAAAAAAAAGATACTTTTAAAGTTTGAAAAGCTAAATCCGACTATGCTTTTCTTTTTAGCTGACCAATACGGAGGCGGTTATGGTGGACGCGGCGGGTATGGAGGCGGAGGACGTGGTGGCTACGGTGGTGGACGCGGTGGGTACTGCCGCTACGGGCGTTGTTGTGGATACTATGGCTGCCGATGCTGTAATTACGCTGGAGAGAAGTCGGATGCTAATTTCAAGGCGAGCCACAAAACTAAGTGAAGCCTGTTTAAAATTATTTAAACAGGAGTATATGAATGAATGAATGAATAAATTATAAATGTATGAATAAACTGTGTGCTTGCATTGTGTAAGCATGCATGCGTGTGCTTTAAGAGGTGTGAGAGTAGTGTAGTTACTGTTTTGCTTTTCTTGATTCTGTAGCAACACTTCTTTGTAATAGTCTTGAACATTATCAACTCCAGAGTTTGTAAATTTATTGGTTTACAATAACTTTTTTTCAAAAAAAAAATACAATTTTGAATAAAAAAAATGCAGAGTAATGAGAAAATTGTAAATTTTGTGTGGTTAATAAAATTAGATTGTGACATTTAATTAGAAATTAAGAAATGTCAGGATAATGAGAAATTAATAGATTTTATAGGTTATGCCTATGGGGTGTACGATTACGTTTTTCAAAATCAAATTTTAAAAACTCAAACTTGAGCACGTTTTAAACTTCAAAATAAAAAAATAAGTTTTAAAATCCAAAACAAACATACATACTCTCAAGAATGCTGATCGTGATGGACTACAACTGGAATAGAATTCAAGTCTATAAATTTAAGAGCTCGAACTTAATGGTAGCAATCGAGCTCGAACTTAAGGAAGCTCGGACCACTGCCCTATTTTTCTAAATCATAAATTTCAGAATTGGGGGCCAAAACCGTTTTGTTTCTTCAATGTGTGGCTCCATAATTCTGAGCTGAAAAAGTATGTGGAAGATAAATGGAAGAACTATGACATCCAGGGTTGGGGGGGATTTGTGATGAAGGAAAAACTAAAATTTCTTCGGGGAGACATCAAAATCTGGAGCAAAGAGAACTATGGAAGTATTGATTCCAAAATTGAAGCAGCTTTACAAGAGTTCCAAAATCTGGAATTGATCCAAGAAGATAGAGATCTTACCCAAGAGGAAATAGAAAGTATGAGGAAGGCAAAATCAGTCGCATGGCAACTGAAAAAAACCAAGGACAGCTGTACTTTCCAAAGATCGAGGATCCAGTGGCTTCGAGAAGGCACGTCAATTCGGCCTTTTTCCACATATGTATCAATGTCCGCTTGAAGAATAATCGTATTGAGGGCCTTATTATGAACGGAGAATGGTCAGACGATGTCAATTTGGTCAAAGAGGCTGTTCATTCCCATTTTAAGCAACAGTTTTCGAAATCTCAAAGTTGCAGAATTTCCCTTAAAAATTTGATTTCTAAAAAGATCGACGAAGCGGACAACACTATCCTTACTTGTCCGTTCTCTCAAGAGGAAGTCAAGAAAGTGGTGTGGGAGTGTGGCAGCAATAAAAGACCGGGCCCCGATGGATTCACATTTGGATTTGTCAAGAGTATGCGGAATACTCTAAAATCTGACATTATGAATTTTCTATCTGAATTTCATGACAATGGTAAAATTTTCAAAGGAGAGAATCTCAGCTTCATTACTCTTATTCCCAAGAGAAACAATTCCCTCTCCTTAGGGGATTATAGACCCATCTCCTTAATTGGGTGCACCTACAAAATCCTGGTAAAAGTTAATTTTAATTAGCTTCGAGACTGTCTAAAGTGGTGGGTATGGTCATTTTGAAAAATCAAAGCTCGTTTGTGGGCAATGAACAAATATTGGACATCATATTGGTCTTAAATGAGTCTGTTGATTTCTTGAGAAGAGAAGGCAAACAGGGGCTGGTTCTCAAAGTCTATTTTGAAAAGGCATATGATTCGGTACTTTGGGATTACTTGGATGAGATTCTTGAAGCTATGAACTTTTGTGATAAATGGAGACGATGGATCGCAGGCTGTCTCTCATCCACTACTTCCGGGGAATTTGCTCGACAAAAAGGCTTTAGGCAAGGAGACCGAGTTTGAATCACAAATGGTCTCATAAGTTTGGTCTCAAATAGATTTAGTCCCATAATTTTTTTTGTCATTGATTTAGTCCCAATAACTTTGACAATGTCCAATTTTAATCCCAAATCGACTGGAACAACGTAATTTTACCGTTTTTATTTGGGGCTTTCCGACGGATGCTGTGACTGGGCTGCCACGTATATTTTTCTTTAACAGCTGGAATTTCAGGCATATATAATTAAAATTTAAAATTAAAACAAATTTGACTGCAAGAATTAGTCAAACACACTTAAAAATATGTGCGACAGTGCACGTGGCAGTCAAGTCACAATATCCGTCGGAAAGCCCCAAATAAAAACGGAAAAACTACCTTGTTTCGGCCGATTTGAGACTAAAATTGGACATTGTCAAAGTTATTGGGACTAAATCGATGACAAAAAAAAATTATGGGACTAAATCTATTTGAGGCCAAAGTTATGAGACCATTTGTGATTCAAACTCCAAGGGGACCCTCTCTCTCCTTTCATATTTCTACTAGCAGTTGAAGAACTTAGTTCTTTGTTCTATGAAGCGGTTAGAAGACAAATGTTTCAAGGATTCGTGATTGGCAACGACAACATCCAGGTTAGCCATCTCCAATTTGCTGACGACATGGTCTTCCTGGGAAAGGCGTCATCGAAAAATGTTAAGGTGATGAAGGGGTTGCTGCGATTGTTTGAAATCTCATCCGGACTCAAGATTAATTTCTCCAAGAGTTTCATTCATGGCATCAATGTATGTGAGCAATCTTTGAGAATGTTTGCTGAAATTGTTGGATGTAAGACCGGGAAAATCCCTTTCAATTACTTGGGGCTGCCTATAAGAGCCAATCACCGTCAAAAAAGTTGTTGGAAGCCTCTTTTCGACAGATATAAGAAGAAACTAATGGATTGGGAAAAAAGAAACTTATCGCTTGGAGGAAGAATTACTATTCTCAATTAGGTTCTTTTGGCTCTTCCGCTCTATTACCTATCATTATTTAAAGCCCATGTATGTATCATCAATCTTATAACTAAAATCCAAATAAAGTTTCTTTGGGTGGTAAGGAAAATCGTAAAAAAATAGCTTGGGTTAGGTGGGGTAGGGTGTGCAAAAGTAAGAATGAAGGGGGGATTGGTGTAAGAGATGTAAAATTATTTAATTTGACATTATTGTGTAAGTGAAGTTGGAGATGGATGAATGAGAGTGAGTCTTTGTGGGTGAAAGTTCTCAAGTCTAAATTTGGGTCTTTAGTTGACAAAGAGTTAGGGATATCGAATAGTAAAAAATCCTTATGGTGGAGGGACTTACAAAAGTATTCTTGAGGGTGATGAGGGTTCTATTTTCTGTAATAATGTGAGTTTTGTTTTGGGGATGGGTAATTTAGTTAGATTTTGGAGGATCCGTAGTTGGGAAATGGGAAGTGTTTTAGGAATCTGTTTCCTTCTTTATATATTTTATCATCTCAAAAGTCTAGGTTGGTTAACGAGTGCGGATTTTTCGTTGGGGAGGAGTGGAAATGGAGTCTAAGTCGTGATAGGAGTTTTGGTACTAATGAATTTTTTATGCTTGTGGAGTTTTGGGATGTGTTATGCAGGACTCAAGTGCTCTACAATAAACCGGACTCTTTAAAGTGGAATGGAACAAAGAACGGAGCTTTCTCTACGCAGCTGATGTACAACTCTCGTACCCTCATGCTTATCCGGTGGATACTTCGAGAATTTTGAAAGGCGATCCCTCTGAAAATTTCGGTCTTTACAAGGAAGCTATTATTGAACCGGATTGCTACCAAGGATAACTTGTTTAAGAGGGGACTTCTTCCTAACAACAATGGTGAGTGTGTTCTTTGCCATAACAATCTGGAAACTGCTCATCATTTGTTTTTGGAATGTTCTTTCTCTAATCTCATTTGAGTGCGGGTTGGACAATGGTTGGATATTTCGTCTACTGACCAATCAACATTATATGACCATGTGCAAAGTTTTGTGTAAGGAGGCTCGGATAGGACTACTAAGAAATGCTTTCTTATTTGGCAATATGTGGTATGGAGAATCTGGAAGGCTAGGAACGATATGATTTTCAAGAATGTTACTCCGGATCGATCTTAGCATTTGATGGCGTAAGGATTAACTAGTGGAAATGGCTTCACGTTCAATTTCCCATTTCTTTTTTCTACTCTCTTAACGGCAGGTGTGAGCAACCGTTAGATTGCATACCTTGTAAATTATAGTTTGGGTTGTTGGGTGTTTCTATAGCTTGCTGTACAGCTTTTCAATTTCTTCATTTTCTTCTTGTATACGGGTTGGGGTACCCCGAGTATCCCGTTAATATCATTATACCGTTTACCTTTAAAAAAAAAGAAGTACATGTTTGACTAAATTTAAATCAAGCAGTTTCTATTGGACTCATTATAAATCGACCCACGCATAGGCTCATAGCCCCATTAAAGGTGAACTACCTTCAATTCATATGATGACTTTATTTCAAATCTCTGAATTTTTGTGAAAAATTACTTATAGTATTATTATTAGTTTTAAATTTTGTAATCTCAGTCATTCATTACTTAATTTTTATCTTTACGTTTCATTTATCCATAATCTATTAATTTAGCATAAAGGCTAAACCATTGTACGGGAAAATCTCAACCTAGTTGGAGACACCAACCAAACCCAAACCCTATTGTTAGGTAGTTTGTGTGTGATTGTTGGAGTTGTAAAGAGTTAGTTAGTAAGTCAGCTTATTGAGTTGGCCTAGAAAGCTCTAGAGAAAAGTGAGTAAACGTTTTTAGATAGTCAGAAAGCTTGTATGGCAATCCCGTGGAGGGTGATAAGTCCCGTTTGAGTGAGAGCTCATTAAATATCCGTAGGCAATCCTGTGGAGGGAGATAAGTCCCGTTTGAAGGAATTTCCCTAGGATAAGGGAGAGTGGATGTAGGACCTTGAGTCTCCGAACCACTATACTTTGATGGGTTCTTTATTGCTTTATGTTCTTACTAGTCATATGCATTCAATTATAAGCAAAACACATCGGTTAAAAGAAAAATTTTAAAATCACCATTTCTCCCCCTCCTCTTTTTCATAAAATTAAATTATTTTTTGGGACCAACAACTATGGATTTGAATGTGACTTTCTCCAACGGTAACATTCAAATCCACACTATAAATACAAGATCTTCCATCAAATTAAGTGTGGAAAAATGCTATCAAGTCAAGAGCCATATCTTAAAGCATTCCCACCATAGAACACAAATCTGTAGATATCCAAAATATATTCAAGAGTGTTCTAAACCCAATCTAAGCAACCAATGATATATTCTAAGCTTAGAGAGATTTTCCCAACCTTAGCATAAAAGCTAAACCATTGTACGGGAAAATCTCAACCTAGTTGGAGACACCAACTAAACCCAAACCCTATTGTTAGGTAGTTTGTGTGTGATTGTTGGAGTTGTAAAGAGTTAGTAATCTGCAGTTGAGTCAGCCAGAAAGCTCTAGAGAAGAAGTGAGTAAACTGTTTTAGACAGTCAGAAAGCTTGTATGGCAATCCCGTGGAGGGTTATAAGTCCCGTTTGAGTGAGAGCTCGTTAAATATCTGTAGGCAATCCCGTGGAGGGAGATATGTCCCGTTTGAAGGAATTTCCATAGGATAAGGGAGAGTGGATGTAGGAGCTTGAGTCTCCAAACCACTATACTTTGATGTGTTCTTTATTGCTTTATGTTCTTACTTGTCATATGCATTCAATTATAAGCAAAACACATCGGTTAAAAGAAAATTTTTAAAATCACCATTTCTCCCACTCCGCTTTTTCATAAAATTAAATTATTTTTTGGGACCAACAACTGGTATCAGAGCAGGTGTTCTGAAGACCACTCATTTTGATTATTATTGTTTTCTTTTTATAAAAAAAATTTCTTTGTGGTCACCTGAACAGATTCTTTTTTAAAAAGGGGGAAGAGATTTTTTTTTTTGGAAGCATTTTTAATGGTTTTGGCATCATTATCAAAAAGGGAGAAATTGTTGGAATATTTTAGTTTTGATTATTTATACCAAAACATTTTGTATTTGTCAACTTGTATTGTTTAAGTTCATTTTTACAGGTAACAAGTTGAGGGGGAAGTGAACAAGTTGGGGGGGAACTGATCTGAAGTTTACTGAGAAAATAGGCCTGAGGAAAAGTGGCCTGAATGGAAAATAGGCCTGAGGAAAAGTGGCCTGAAAGGAAGAAGGTTGAAGTCCAATACCGCTTAATGTCAGAATGACCTGAACGAGGAATCCTGAATGCTGAAATCCTGAGAGAAAGTATGCTGAAATCCTGAGAGGAAGTTGCTGAAATCCTGAGAGAAAGTATGCTGAAATCCTGAGAGAAAGTTGTTGAATTCCTGAAGGGAAGAACGTTGAAATCCTGAGAGGAAGTATGCTGATTTCAGAAGGTCTGAAAGCTGACGTGGACGAATCAGAGGCGGTCAAAAAGCCTGACAAAAAGCTGCAAAAATTACAGAATAATATGGATTTGAATGTGACTTTCTCCAATGGTAACATTCAAATCCACACTATAAATACAAGATCTTCCATCAAATTAAGTGTGGAAAAATGCTATCAAGCCAAGAGCCATATCTTAAAGCATTCCCACCATAGAAAACAAATCTGTAGATATCCAAAATATATTCAAGAGTGTTCTAAACCCAATCTAAGCAACCAATGATATATCCTAAGCTTAGAGAGATTTTCCCAACCTTAGCATAAAGGCTAAACCATTGTACTGGAAAATCTCAACCTAGTTGGAGACACCAACCAATCCCAAACCCTATTGTTAGGTAGTTTTCGTGTGATTGTTGGAGTTGTAAAGAGTTAGTAAGCTGCAGTTGAGTCAGCCAGAAAGCTCTAGAGAAAAAGTGAGTAAACTGTTTTAGACAGTCAGAAAGCTTGTATGGCAATCCCGTGGAGGGTGATAAGTCCCGTTTGAGTGAGAGCTCGTTAAATATCTGTAGGCAATCCCATTGAGGGAGATAAGTCTCGTTTGAAGGAATTTCCCTAGGATAAGGGAGAGTAGATGTAGGAGCTTGAGTCTCCGAACCACTATACTTTGATGTGTTCTTTATTGCTTTATGTTCTTACATGTCATATGCATTCAATTATAAGCAAAACACATCGGTTAAAAGAAAAAAATTTAAATCACAATTTCTCCCCCTCCCTTTTTTCATAAAATTAAATTAGTTTTTGGGACCAACAAGGGTTTAAGCCTAAAACCCTAGCCCCTTTTATAGAGAAAGAGGAGGGGGTCGAAAGTGTAAAATGTGTTGGGAAATTTATAGTTTTGATGAAAGTTCCAAAAACACATGTAATAGGACCAGTCAGACCTGTTAGCTGACTGATGTTTATATTACCTGCAATAGGAGACCAGTTGATAATGATTGTATAGAACAACTGATGAAATAGATGGGTCACATATTGAGGGGGAAACTCAATATGTATAGGTCAGATCTGAAGACTCAAAGGACAGCTGATATCCGACAGGCCAGAATGCTAGAAAAGAACAGAAGATCAGATCGATCTGATCTAGTCAGATATCTCAGCTGAAGTTATAAAGCTCAAACTCAGTATACTTGGAGATCAGATGACTTCCAGAAGATCAGAGCAGAAGACCTACATCAGCCGAGTCTGCTAGTTGAAGCTAAGTCAACCGGCACCTGAAGACTCTATCAGTAGACTGATCGTTCAGATCGATCAAAGTCACCACCAGGGTGAAATCTGATGTTTCACCTAATCATACGTCTATGATCTGAACAAGAAGAATGTCAAGCGTAGTTGGAAGAACAACACTGAAAAGTGAGTCTGCTATCCAATAAGAACAAGACACGTATGATCGGAGCCAAGAATTATGGATTTGATGCTACCCTCTAGAAGAACGGCTACAAAGTACAAATTTACGCTTTTGGCCATGCCGTTCCTGAAGCTCATCACATCAAGCCTGCAAGTCTACCAAATATAGCCTGAAATTCAAATTGCTCTCCAACGGCTCTTTGATTTCAAGGTCTATAAATATGGGATCACACTTCAGAGTGAAATAATGGAAACGCTGAACAATCAAGAAGCTCAAGCTAATATCAGATTTCCGGACAAGAACACGAACAAGAAGATTAATTTTTATTAAGTGTTCATCCCATAAGTTCTTAGCATAGAAATCTTTTCATCTAGTGTTAAAATTTTACGCTAAAGAAAAGATTTCATAGTTGGAACCCAAACAATCTTACCCAAACCCCCAAGTTAGGTTAAGTTGTTTAGCAAGATTTCAGACTAGGGTTTCTAGTTCTGATCTCTGGGATCGGTTGAGTGTGAACTCCTTAAACATCTAGTTGGTGTACTGTGTTGGACTTACACATAAAACAAAGTCCAGTTGGTTAAGTAGGTGCCCCTTGTGATAGGGAAGAGTGGACGTAGGACTGGTTTGTCCGAACCACTATAAATCTTGGGTGCCTTTACCGCTTTGATTAACTGATTACACAATCGCACACAACCCTTAAAGAGCATACATATTCCAAGTTGAGTTCAGTTAGCACCAAGATTCTGATCTGATCAAACTTGTCACTTCAGTCAACTGATTAAAAGATTAACTTTGGAATCTGATTTATCAAAACTGGTTTTTCACACGGGTAAAACTTAAGCTTCCGCGACACATCGCTTAAACCGATAGTTACCGAATCGACCGCCTTTTCGTCGACAAGAAGTTGGTTATCGCCCAAACCGATTCACTCACACACTGATCAAAGTTAATCGCCCTCACTTTGATTTGCACAAAAGTTTTCAGAAGTGTATTCACCCCTCCCCTCTAGACTTCTGCCCTCACAAAACCCGTTCGGGACCTAAAAGTGGTATCAGAGCAGTTGGTTCTACTGACCACTGACTTTTTGTATCATCGATTCTTGAGGAAGAATCTTTGTGGTCGACTGAACTGATCTTGAAAAACCGTTTTTAAAACTCATTCATTTTCTAAAATTACTCAGCATGGATAACACCTCAGGAATGTATCATGATCTGCCGAAGTTCTCAATCGATGAGTATGCAGATTGGGCCATATATATGTCCAACCATCTAGGTTCGATCAGTGGCAGAATGATGGAAGTCATCGAAAGAGGACCCATCATCATATACTACGACAACCCTGCAGTTGGAGGAGATCCAGACTTTGCCTCGGGAAGTCTTGTACGTAAAAGCCCAGCCTTGATGGATGCAGAGGAAAGAAAACTGCATACTCTAGATACTATCGCAAGGCACATTATCATGAAAACAATGGATAAGGTCACCAAGGAAAAGATTAAGTATCTCAAATCTGCGAAAGCAATGTGGGATACTCTAGCTGAGATATGCGAGGGAAATGAACAGATAAAAGACAACTAGCTCATGTTTAACCGGTGAAGTTCGAAAAACTAAAGATGCTGCCCAACGAAACCATCAACGAACTCGATGGAAGGATTACAATATCTATAAACAAACTTTGAGAACTTGGTAGAGAGATGTCTGATAAAGATATCAACTACAAAATCCTAAGGTCTCTCACCAAGAAATGGGACATGAAGGTCACGGTAATCAAGGATTGCCAAGACATTTCAAAGATGAAGCCATGTAGCTTGTTCTTGAGCCTTAAAGCTCACGAGTTCGATTTGATTGAAAGAGGACAAGTTCGATGAAGATGAGGTGCCATTTGAAGCCTCAACTTCAAAATCGCTTGCTTTTTAAGGCAACCAAAGCAGTTGAGAAACGAAGGCCAACTAACTTTGTTGGGAATATAATGAGTCAGGCAGAACATATCGCTCTGCTTACCAGGAAGCTTGAGAAGTCGAACGTCCAACTTGGTAAGTATCGAAGATTTTATAAGGACTATCAACATAGCCGAGGGAGAGATAGGAGATCAGCCAACAGATCTCCAGAAAGAACCAGATCTGATGATCGGAGGGATCACAAAGATGAAAGGAAAAGAGATAATCAGACTGAGGAAGGAAGAGATAACCAATCGTATGTAAGAAGCTGGGACTACTATCGTAAAGGAAGTCACCCGATAGGTCATACAGACGGAGTGATTCACCGGAAGGAAAGGTTCGTGGATCAAGGAGCGGTTTCAACCGTGGAGAAGACAGTCATTATAGCGCAGACGCCTGCACTGACGCCAAGAGAAAGGGAAGAAAAGAGGAACATAAGAGAGCAACGTTATAGGATGTAAGAGCTATGGTTGCCGATACGCCAGAATCGACGATTCCTATCCGCCCTCCGAGGACTCTGGATACTCCTCTCAGAGAAGACTTCACCGACAAGAAGGTCTTTGTTGACTTCTATGAAAAATTAAGATCCGATATTCTCTTGACGATGATGAGATCTCGCCTGATGGCCGTGGAGGACCAACTGAGGTAACCTCCAAACTCGCTTCGCTTCGCTTCTACACCGCTATCATTAGCACACACACCGGCCGGGAGATTGACCCGCAGCTCTACTCGAGCAATTGCTTGAGGATCTCTCCAATGCAAGAGACACTTATGCTATAGTGGAAATTTGAAAAATGATAAGTCGAGGACCGTAAATAATCACCATAAAGAAAATGATCTCAAGAAAGCCTCCGAACTTAGATCATTTGAAACCGCCTTAAGGCAACTGAGAAATTTAAAATTCTCGAAGTTAAAGCTTCTGATCAGGAGAAGCAGATCAAAGATCAGCTGACAATTAACAAACAAAGAAGTCGATGACTTCAAAATCCTCGCAAGCAAAATTTGATGAGCTATTCCGAATGCATGAAAGTCTGAAATCATCTGAGGATAATCTGCGTAAGAAAATAGAGGTTTTCACAAATACTGGTGGGACTTGGCTATGAGAACCCTTCCACATCCTCAAAAGCCTACCGATTCATCTCAAAAAGGTGTAATCGACGAGTTTCTCAATTTAAGATACACCAAAAGCCAAACATGTATCTAATAAGGAAAAAGACGGGTTGAGCGGGTAAAAAGGTGCAAACGGAAGGGGAACATAAATGGACCTAAATCGGTAAAGCATCGATCGAGGAATCAACAGAAGAACCCAGTTCTTTCGAAGAGACCTCAACTCGATCAACAGATCAGAATCGAAAAAAAGACAACCCGTAAAAAGGGAAGTCCAATCTCGAGACCCAATCAAGGTCACCGCCTAATAAGCATGCTTCGTAAACCGCAAAAACCACCTATGCCAAAAAAGATATGAATCTTTTGATGGTAGCAAATCGTACCTACCCCTATAATCGTAAATCTAGGGTCGCCTTTTGACCAACCTAATCGGATAAAAGAAGACAAAACAGAAAAAGATAAATCCCAAGTCTTCTAAGTCATCCAAGGTTCACACTAATAATCATACAAATCGAGAAAAGCATATAAAGAGACGATGATTATGTTGATAGGTATGGGAGACAAATCAGCCTTCGATCTAACCGATCACAATAGAAGTGCTCGCTTTGTATGGATCCCCAAAACTAATCCTAACCCCTCGGGACCCAATCCAAAAGGGGTACCTAAAGCCCGATTTGGTGCAGGATCGCGTGGGTCGGCCAACAAAGGAGGTGTGCAAGCAACTATCCGGGTACATCGATAGTGGATGTTCAAGGCACATGACAGAAGCAAGCACCTCCTCGGCTCATACTTAGAACGTAAAAGGCCCGCGTGTACTCTTCGGTGATGATAACTTTGGTTATACCAAAGGGTTCTAACCTTAGAGAATGATGATGTACAAGTAATCGGAGTCTCAGATGTCAAAGGTCCAAGCACAACCAACTATCGGTTTCACAATTTCGCGGACAACGGATTCAAAGATGTTGAGTTCTCGATCGACCAATGCACTATCTAGAATCGAGCCACTCAATGATTTTGCTAATCGGGTTCAAGGAAAGGGACGATCTACGGTGATTGGAGCAGCTTGCCCAAGAAACGATGCTCGATTGTCAAGAGTCCAAAGTAGTAGCAGTTGGCTCGCACAAAAGAATGAGCCATCCGAACTTTAAAACTCTTAATAAGATAGCAAGGATGTCTCTAGTGGAAGGACTTCCGAATGAAGTATTTTCAAGGGATCGGACATGTAACGCATGTCGAAGGAAAACAGTCAAAGCTTCATTCAAGGGAATTCCGGACCGGCATCCAAAGAGAGTATCAAAGTACCGCTTCATATGGATCTATTTGGACCGATTACACCAAATCTCAACGGACTTAAATATACTCGTAATCGTGGATGACTATTCCAAGTTTACGGGTTATATTCTTACATAAGAATAATGAGACGATAAACGAAGATACCCGAGCCGCTAAAAAAAGATTACAAAATGAGAAGGGTGTTAGTGTAGTAAAAATCGATCGAGATAAAGGTACGAGAATTTTCGAACTCTTTTATTATCGATTTTTGCTCTAAGTTTGGTATCAAAGATGAAACATCAATCGCAAGGACGCCACAACAAAATGGAGTAGCCGAAGCGGAGGAACAGAACTCTCAAAAGAAGTTCGCCGCGACGATGTTAGCCGAACATTCAATACCAAGCCGTTTTCGGGCGAATAATCAACACCGCTTGCCATACTCGAGCACGAGATGTCTTTCGACTAAGGCTCACTACAAAACACCCTATGAACTGTGGAAGAACGTAAAACCTCGCGGTCTCCTACTTCCATGTTTTTGGGTGTAAGTGTTTTCATACACAACAATGGGAAGAGTCGGGTTGAAAACCTTTGAGGCCAAGTCGGATGAGGGTATATTCTTAGGATATTCCTCATCTAGCAAGGCTTTCGGGGTTTAAATGCATTTAACCCTACTTGTGGAAGAAACACCCCATGTAGTCTTTGATGAGCGTCGTCGTCGAACAAGAGAAATCGCCTCGAACAAGATGTACCGATCAACAAGTACCGATGCTCGGAAAATGGATCACCTAATGATCAAGGAAAAAGAATCGTAAACCGTGAATAAAGATACATTCCGGATCTAGAAGATTCACCGGATCATTCGGATCCTAAGGTACGAAAAACGTTTGGTGAAGAAGTTCTGGTGAAACCGAGATCAAGATCAACCGAACCATCCGGTTTGGGGGAACATCTGAAGTTCCTACTTAACGACATCATCACATGATGAGTACAACATCACCGAGACTTGTTCTTATCAAGTGGATCATAACTCGCACCACTCCCAATCGCTAGTAATGAAATTTTATCGTAAACGGACGATGTTCTCCAAACCGACGCAAATCGAAGCGAAGGACTCGATAACCACCATCCAACCGATCGATAATCGGAGACCCATCCGATAAAGTTAAAACTAGACATCGATTGGTGAAAGTGTCATGTATTGTTGTTGTTATCCGTCTATGAAGGAACCAACAACAATAGAGGAAGTTTCTACAAGACGCAAGTCGGATTCTAGCTATTACGGGAGGAGCCGGAACAGTTCGAGAGAAATCAAGTTTGGGAACTAGTGGACGCACCAAGTCATCAAGACGTTATTGGCACGGTGGGTATTCAAGAACAAGAGAGATGAGAAAAGTGTCATCACCGTAAATAAGGCAAGACTTGTTGTTAAGGGGTATTCACAATCAAAAGGAATTGATTATGATGAGACCTTTGCACGACCGCCGCCTAGAAGCCATTCGGTTTGTTTCGCATATGCTTCCCACAGAGGGTTCACTGTGGTATCGATGGACGTAAAAGTGCTTTCTTAAACGGGGTACTAGCAGAGGAAGTTTATGTCTAACAACCTCCGTGCTTTGAAAAGGGCAACCAGTGTACCGTCTAAGAAAAAGCTCTCTATGGCTCAAAACAGCTCCTCGAGCTTGGTATGATACACTCTCTCGGTTCTTGATCGAGAGTGGGTTCACTAAAAGGAAATGGGACGTAACCTTATTCAGAATAGAAGATGGAAAAGATATTCTGATGGTTCAGATTTACGTGGACGACATCATCTTCGGATCTCCCAACAAAAGTCTATGTGAAAGATTCAGCAAACTGATGCAAGGGAAATTCGAGATGTCCATGATGGGTCAGATGAATTACTTTCTGGGTCTTCAAGTAAAGCAAAGTATGTAAGGGATATTCATCTCGCCAAGCAAAGTACACTAGGAATTTATTGGCTAAGTTTGGAGTTCAAAACCGTAAGGAAGCAAAATTCCTATGATGACTGGATTCAAGATGGATCCAGATGAGGATGGTCAGAAAACAAATCAGAAGGAATATAGGGCACTCATTGGATCTCTACTATACCTGACTGCCAGCAGACCAGATATAACCTTCGCAGTAGGTGTATGTGCCAGATTTCAGGCAAATCCAATGATAAGTCACCTAGAAGCAGCTAAGCGGATTCTTAAGTATCTGAAGGGGACAATAAACCTTGGTTTATTTTACCCATCAGATGATAATCTAGAGCTTAGTGGGTATTCGATTTTGATTATGGAGGTTGCAAGATCGATGAAGAAAAATCCACCTCAGAACTTGTCGGTTCTTAGGAAGTAAACCGATCTCGTGGTTTTCAAAAAAGCGGACATCGATTGCAACATCTACTATCAAGGTAATATATGGTCGCAGGAAGAAGTCGTTGTTCCTAAATCGCTCTAGCTTAGTCGGCGTGGTGAGGATTATAACATTGAAGCTAAGAATGTACCTATTTTTCGCGTGATGCGATAATAGTCTTTATTGCAATCACTCGTAATCGTTCTACATACAAGATGCAAGCATGTGGATGTCAGGCACCATTTTATAAGAGATCATGTTGAAAAGAAGAATATCAGAATGGAAAAGATTCATACTGATATACAGAAAGCTGATATTCTAACCAAGCCACTAGCTGAGATCAGATTCAGAGAATTATGCAATGAGCTAGGGCTTCTGGATCTTGGAGAAAATGCACCTAAAATGTTTGATGGAATGATCTCCAGAACCAGCTGGTTAAGAAACTAATCAGTTCAAGTGAAATCAGTTGAATTTGGTATCTCAACTGATCAGAAGATCAGTCAAGGAACTGATATGAGAAGGTACTGATCAGATTTAAAGTTTATCAGATTAAATGAACTGATCGTTTAAAGGATTATCTGATTAAATCTGTTCAGTTATACTTTGTAAGTCGATTAAGCTGAAATTCAACAAGATTCACAAGTGGTATTCACAAGATTAAAGCTTAAAATCGCATAAGGATACATAAATTTTACACAACAATGAAATAACAGAAATTTTCATTAATAAAGACCCGAAGGTCAGGTTACATTACAAGATACAAGTACAAGAGGACCCGGAGGTCAGTACATAAACCCTAAACCCTAGACCTTAACACTAAACCCTCATCCTAACCCTTGAAGAAGTGGAGAGAGAGAGATTTTAAATCTGATGCTCTCATTTTCCCCCACTTAACAAGGGTGAGAGAGGCTTTAAAGAAATCCTAAAGCCGCTAGCTGAAGCTAAAACCAGTGGAGCGACAGCGGCCTTGATAGGATTTTTAAGCCAGGAGCCCTAAGAAAGAGTCAGTGGGCTCTCCAGCTGTTAAATGGTGAGTTGATATACGGGCATCAGCTGTTGTCTGATGCAGACCGTACATCAAACTCATGTTCATTTTCAGACTGAGTCTGTTGATGCGGGTTACGTCATCTCGATAGACACACAAGGTGCATACGGTTAGGAGAAGTGTCTTCTCAGTTGCGATAGCAGAACCGCCGCCTCGGTGGTAGAGAAGCTTGGCAACGATTGTATGTGAAATCTTTGATGACGACGAAGACAGTGATAAGGGACACACAGGGATGATTTGAGAAGTCAAATCATTGAAAAAAGGGGTAAAGGTGTTTTAGGAAGTTTCACAGGAAATAAGGGTTCACCGTAATGCATGATTTTACAAAGAAGATAAGTATGGTGAATGGGTTATGTTGTGTAAAACATTGGTCCAATTTATAGAGACCAAGCAAGGGTGCAAATGCAAATTCGAGTTCTCAAAATGTTTTAGAGAAATCTGCACCAAAAGGACAACGTGTAGAAATCACGCGATCGATAATTGGAGAAATTTACTACGGATTAACATATCGAGAGATTGAGGACGATAATTACGCGAAGATGTCAAATCGCTACCAACTTAGGAATAGAAGCTACTACTCTAGACTAAGTTTTGGCGGTAACACTTATCCCAAGAATTGGCTTGATCCGAGAAGAATCGATTAGGTCAACTAAAATCGATTACATACGGTTGATCGATGAGGAAGATCACCGAGCTTGAAACTCCAACAAATCGATACATCACCTATGGGAAAATAGAAATATCGGTTGAAGGGGGAACTTCAACCGATCAAGGAGGATCATAAGGAAATCGACGATTCAAGGACGATCGTTGAGCTTGAAACTTCAACAAATCAGATGCAAGTGAAGAAGATCAGTTAAAAGGATCAGTTGGGAAATTTTAAGGCTTAGGCAGAATACTAAGATCAACAAGTGAAATCAACATGGACAAGTGGTATTGATCGATTACAATATCACCAACCGAATCGCCTTTTTTTCTCTTGTTCTTTGCTTATTTATCGGATCTTATCGATATTATTTTCATTTTTATTGTACCCATTATCCTTGTGGACGTATTCCCGCAAATCATTTAATGCGGACGTGGGGAACATGTATTAACTTGTTACTAAATGTGCTTTTAAATCCAAAAGGTTTTTAGAATGCGTTTTTCCGACCCTACGATCAAAAACCGCTTAATCTGGAGCGTTTAATCTTTTCAAACGGTTGATCTTCCAAATCTTGTCTTCTTTTTCCCTCCTCGTCTTTATAAAGTTCATCAAAAATCATACCGAGTTTTCCATTTCACAAACTTGCGATTTATTCTCCGAAAAACTCAGATTACTTTCTCTCAGATTCAAAGTGTTTTTCCTAAGTTTCAAAATCATCTTTCCAAAAAAATGTAACGGTAATTTATGTTTATTTGATGTATTCTTTTTAAAATCCATTGATCTTAAATGTTTTTATCCTGTGTTATGCTTTATTGTTTCTTGGTTTCGTGATATGTGATGTTCTTATATATATATGCACAACTTTAATCGGGTCCATCCTTTGTAGATGGCCACCCACGGAATGGGAAAGATAATGTGCAATTATGCGGAATCGGCAACAAAGATTGTGGATGATAAGTTAAATGCAGTTCAATATCACTCAGATCCGGAATCCATGGAGGTCGAGCAAAAATCGCTAAAAGCGTGCCTTGAGAAATTTTTTATATTTTGCTCATCGCAATCCAAAGAATGCAAGATGAAGCACTAGAATTCCTAAGGAATTTAAGAGTGGATACGGACGTTCGAAATGAACGCTCTCTCGAAATCAACGGAGAAGAAATCGACCGACGAATGATGATATAACCGGGTCTATTCAAACCTACCAAAAAGGACGGATCTCGCCTTTGCTCATTACAGGGAGAACGAAGATGAGCCGATCGAAGAGAGTTTCTTGAGAGAGGCCGACAAACATCATACGCCGAGGTTTTGTCGGGCCAATGCTCAAGAGGAAATACCGATTGTTGTTTGACATATTGTCAAAAAACAATTATGGGGATCAGATTCAGCCCAGATGCTCTTACATCCGTCAAAATGTATAAGATGGTCGCAATAATTGATGAAGCCAAAAACATCAATTCGCACGGGGGTTCTGAAGGCCATTATGCTCCAAGAACATGAGAAATTTGGAGTCAATGAACCGAGGCGGTATATATCTCAAGAGAAAGATCGCAATCTCAACAAGGTTGCAGTTATTCTGAAAGATAAACTGCCTAATACTGAATGGGAACAGATTGGACTGAAGTCCTATAAGGCCTTTCTCACAGCCACTTCAGCCATCTTTGGGCCACCAGACGATGATATGCGCCAACCCCCCAAAGTCAAAGAAAGGAAAAAAAGGAAGCAACTTCGCCTATACCAGATGCCCCCAAAAGAAGAAAAAAAGAAAACTGGTGAAGGCCTGGGAGAAGAGGCCAAGAAGGCGAAGCAAGCCTCCATGACTCGATGCTTGAAGATGAGTCGATGAAGAAAGAGTGCCAGATCATCATATAACATAAAAAATCGTGAAAAATCGACGGGCAGCTTCTCAAGCCGAGAGCTCGCCAGATCATTCTCGGGAAGAAGCACATGCCGATCGATCTCCCTCTCCTCAAGCTCGAAGTTGATTCACCACTCGCACTAATGGTCAGCCGAAAGCATGTCTTTCCTATTCTTCCACCCGCCCGCTTAACTCCAAATCGATCGGGCCATAACCGTAAAGCTTACCCGATGTGGGAACCGTAAGACTCGCTTACACAAAGGTAACCTCTCGCAGTCGAACCGACAGCCAACTTCCGCTTACTCAAGCACAACCAGAACCTTCCACATCTCATCAAGCGGACCGACAGATAATTCCTTAGTCCAGACGACAAAGATCATAATCGGGAAATTGATCGTAATGCTAATCGAAAAGAGAAATTGATGAGTTATATCCGAATCGGTCGCCCATCCCGCCATAAGAGAGGAAGTTATGGAGATCCTCACTGGAGAGATCTTCGCTAAAAAGCTTCTCAGACTTTATAATAATTATTGAACAGATGGGCGGTGCGGATGAGTTTGCAGACTTCGATTTTGACATGAGGAAATCTGCTAATGTGGGATCACCAGCTGAGCTGATAACTGCTAAATCCATCAAAGCTCGATCCACGCGTGAAGCTAGGGTTGCCGGAACAGATTTAATCGAGATCGGCCGACAAAGCTCGATGCGAGATGCCATCATGAAGGATGCAGGAGCTGCCGATGATAGTGGAGCTGGTGCTGCAGTTCATGACCAACCACTGGAGGCACAAACAACTGAATCAGATCAAGTGACACCCAACATTCCAACATCAAACGTCACTACTGATCAACTTCAGGAGATCAAATCTTGTCTCAAAGATCTCCTGAAAGAAGAAGTTGAGGGACTGATAGCTGATCAAAGGCAGATTGCCATCAAAGAAATAACAGATCAAAGGGAATTGACTATTTCCCAGATTGGGGCAATCAAAGATCAGTTTTCCCAAACTGTGTCCACTGCGTCAGCTGAACTGATAAAGACCGTTGATGCCAAACTGACTCAGGTGGATAAACAACAAGTTTCTTTTCTGATGCTCACTGACAAGCTAGAATTGACAGAAGAGAAACTTGACAAACTGATTAAAACACTCTCCACTGCCATGGAATCTGTCAAGACTGAGCTGATATCGAAGATTCAAAATCTAATGCTCAAACTCAAGGCATATCTTGCAGCAGATCTCAACAGGGCGATCGCAGTCAACTTTGGTTCTCTGACCTCCCACCTCACTACTCTTTTTGATCAAACCAAAAAGGGGGAAGGACAGAATGAGAAACCAACTGACATAACAGGTGCAGAGACATCACAAACTCGGATCTTGAAAAAAGATGTCCAAAGAGCAGAGATAGTCAAGAAGCCGAAAAAAGTCAAGAAGAAACAAGGGAAAAAAAATGGCAGAGGCGTAAAATCAAGAAGAAATTCGGGACGAGAGCGAAGAAAGGAAAATTTGGAAAATCTGTGCATCGTAACCTAAGCCGCCAAAGAAGAGTTGATGAGATCATCCCAAAAACTGCGCAAGATGCTAAGAAATTTGAGGAATGGAATAAGATCAGAGTGAATGGCTTCGGATGCTTTTGTTCTTAATCTTGTTCCACAAGAAGAATCTCGATGAAGAATTCCTCAACCTGGTTAGAAAATAAATACCCGGATTTTTTCAAGTATCGGAAAATGAGGCCAAGCTTATCAATGTAAAAATAACTCGCCAAGAGTATGATCTGTTGGAATACTCGAAGAAGGCAGATGGCTCATTTGATGATGGCATTTCAAAGATTCTATTTTGACATCCCGCATGTAACGCGACATAATCGATCCTCGCAGATCGATGATGTCAAATGGAAACTTTATCGATTTTCAACGCACCTCAAGATCAAAGAGAGATGCCAGAAGGATACAAGCCTAAAGAGTGAAGAATCAGAAGACTACTCAGGATCAGCTGTTCTTATTTTCAAACTTTTCTGATGTAACATGTAATCAACATTTTTAATGAGAAAAGTTTATTTTCTGATCCTAAGACAAAGTCTCATTGTCTTGTGATTATATGCTCTTAAATCATTCTATTTTTTATCAACTGTATTTGGTTTCTCAAAGTGTTTTGGTTTCATCAAAAAGGGGGAAATTGTTGGGAAATTTATAGTTTTGATGAAAGTTCCAAAAAACACATGTAATAGGACCAGTCAGACCTGTTAGCTGACTGATGTTTATATTACCTGCTATAGGAGACCAGTTGATAATGATTGTATAGAACAACTGATGAAATAGATAGGTCACATATTGAGGGGGAAACTCAATATGTATAGGTCAGATCTGAAGACTCAAAGGACAGCTGATATCATCCGGCCGTAATGCTAGAAAAGAACAGAAGATCAGATCGATCTGATCTAGTCAGATATCTCAGCTGAAGTCATAAAGCTCAAACTCAGTATACTTGAAGATCAGATGACTACCAGAAGATCAGACCAGAAGACCTACATCAGCCGAGTCTGCTAGTTGAAGTTAAGTCAACCGGCACCTGAAGACTCTATCGTAGATCGATCGCCAGATCGATCAAAGTCACCACCAGTGAAATCTGATGTTTCACCTAATCATACGTCTATGATCTGAACAAGAAGAATGTCAAGCGTAGTTGGAAGAACAACACTGAAAAGTGAGTCTGCTATCCAATAAGAACAAGACATGTATGATCCGAGCCGGCAATTGCGGGATTTGATGCTACCTCTCTGTAACGGCTACAAAGTACAAATTCACACTTTTGGCCATGCCGTTCCTGAAGCTCATCACATCAAGCCTGCAAGTCTACCAAATATAGCCTGAAATTCAAATTGCTCTCCAACGGCTCTTTGATTTCAAGGTCTATAAATATGGGATCACACTTGAGTGAAATAACGAAACTTTGAACAATCAAGAAGCTCAAGCTAATATCGATTTACGCACAAGAACACGAACAAGAAGATTAATTTTTATTAAGTGTTCATCCCATAAGTTCTTAGCATAGAAATCTTTTCATCTAGTTTGTTTAAATTTTTATATCAAGAAAAGATTTCATAGTTTGGAACCAAAACAATCTTACCCAAACCCCCAAGTTAGGTTAAGTTGTTTAGCAAGATTTCAGACTAGGGATCTCTGGGATCGGTTGAGTGTGAACTCCTTAAACATCTAGTTGGTGTACTGTGTTGGACTTACACATAAAACAAAGTCCAGTTGGTTAAGTAGGTGCCCCTTGTGATAGGGGAAGAGTGGACGTAGGATTTGGTTTGTCGAACCACTATAAATCTTGTGTGCCTTTACCGCTTTGATTAGCGATTACACAATCGCACACAACCCTTAAACCTTAAAGATACATATTCCAAGTTGAGATCAGTTAGCACCAAGCTTCTGATCTGATCAAACTTATCACTTCAGTCAACTGATTAAAATATTAACTTTGGAATCTGATTTATCAAAACTGGTTTTTCACACGGGTAAAACTTAAGCTTCCGCACACATCAGTTAAACTGATAGTTACCGAACTGATCTGCCTTTTTAAGCGTCAAGAAGTTGGTTATATGCCCAAACCGATTCACTCACACTCGATCAAAGTTAATCGCCTCACACCGATTTAACAAAAAGTTTTTAAGTCTATTCACCCCTCCCCTCTAGACTTCTGCCCTCACAAAACCCATTCGGGACCTACAAAATGAATAAATTCAAGGCCCCCCGAAGAAAGTGAAGTCGCACAGGTAGCGTTTGACCAACACCGCATCTGCTGGTTGGGCAAGCTCGAGGCACATGACATCACCTGTCTGCCAAGCCATCATGAAGTATCAGTCGCTCACACCGATTCAAGAAATTGAGGCAACGATTCGCCTCCCCAGAGATGATGATTAACTTCGGACACACTTCCCAAGGTCGACTTGCCGCAGGTCGATAAAGAACAATGGATCAAGTCAAGGCCCTAATGCGAGCTTGTGACCTCGACTTGAGGGGCAATTGTTGTAACATGAAATAGTTCGACCTGCCAGAGGCAGTGATTCTCCATATTACGCTTAGGGACGACTTCGCCTTGGCCATGTAGGTCGTGAGGCGACTTAAAATAATGCACAAGTCGCTAAGCGACTTGGAGGAGAATGAAGATCGTGTGGCGACCTGGAAGGTCGCATAGGTCGGCGGCGACTTGGTCTCGAGTTCAGTTAAAAGATAAGTATGGAGAAGATACGTGTAGTTAATAGGGCGGATATTGCATATCATAATCATGGTATGTGTATCCAGGATCGAGGATTGCGGGATAAGCCAGAAAACCCTTAGAGGAACCCTAGCCCTGGCGGCTGAAACCCTAGCAAGCCCGCGGGAGAATCCCATGAAGACACTTAACCTAGTTCTACATCTATAAATACAACATGTATCATTCTTTGTAAAGGATCAAACATTTTAGTATTCTAGGCAGAAAATATAGTGAAATATACTTGGCTTGGTAGCACCCAGACGTAGTCTTATTCACAGACGAACTGGGTAATCAAATCTTGCATTTTTACTTGCTTTGATCGTCTACTTATCCGTTGTTATTCTTTGTTGGCCAGAAAACACAAACCGGTTACAACAATAGGATAACTTCTTCAAAGTTCGACTGTCTCGCACTGCACTCGACATATTCATCTATCTTTCAATCTGTTAAAATCTTTAAGAGTTTCAATGTACACATATTGTTTTCACTTTCTCTTGTAATCTAATTAAACACATATATACCTTATTCCCACCTTTATTTTATAAATATTTCTACTAACTGAATCAAACTTCAATGAAATTCTAGTTAAGAAAACTAGGCAAATTCACATGGAAAGACATGTTGAGTCATAACATTTAAGTAAATATCTCACACCTCCAAAAATGAATCATAATAGTATTTTAAAATGCTCATAACAAGTCCAATTTGTTCATTTTTGAGTGCTCATATTCTTAGTTAATTAGGTGATTAAATAAAACAATCTACCAACTCACTTCTATATGTTAAACTTCCCTAAAAGACAGCTTGTAGTAGATAATTTATAGACAAATACAAACACATCAGAATATTATGAATATTATACAGTAGGTTAATGGAACATATAGCTTCATATCATAAAAAATACAATTCAAAATAACATGTAGATAGTTTCCTGTGATTTTCACAAATGGACTGAAAAGCAGGGTACGAATAGGGCCTACATCAAGCCATTTTCTGAAATTTGGTAGAGATTGAGTATTTCTCACAAAAATGTAAGACAAAATTCTTCGCGACCTTAAGAGTCAGTAGAAACACCAGTAAAATGAACACAATTTAAATCTTTGAATTTCCTATTTAATGGTATAATGTTCTAGAGCCTTAAACTTGCCCATTTTTCACTGTGCATGTACTGTTTCCTAGAAAAATTATTAAAAATATAATATAACTTCAAATTTACCCAAATAAAATTCATATAATAGCTAAGATGTGATATAAAAACATATTAGAAAATTTATTTCAAAGACGAAGTTATCTGTACCCAGTAAATCCTACAATCATCGTAAAAAATAGGGCCGATTTTTCTACTGTACAGTAGTTCAATAGAAAATTCGTATAAAATTGAAAACAACTTCAAAAATTCTGAAATTTTTACCACACACCCTAAACTTACAGAATTTAAATGTAATAAAAGTGTTTTATCAAATTATTTCAGAAAAGGTCATAAAAATTCTCAAAATTAACATGCAATTGCATAACAGATTCCAACATCAAAATTCATACAAATACTAGTCTAGTTGGGGCACTCAACTCAATCTATACATCAAATGGCCATCAAAAGTCACATGCAATCATGAAATCAACATGTATCCAATTAATTAACACCAAATAATCACATATTTGACAAATTCATAGGCTAAATCATAAAATTCATTCAAAATTCTCAATCCTATGCCAAAATCGTTTCTAGGTTTAAACTTAAATTATTAAACACCATCCTACCAAAAATCATAGAAAAGAAATTGGGGAAAGCCAAAATAACTTGTTGAAAAAATTAGCAGATTTTCTTTTAAAACCTAGTTTGGAGAAAATGATTGAAAGAGAGTGCTTGTTCTCTTCTTCTCTTGGAAGACTCTTTAATCTTCAAAGCATCGTGAAAATTTGCAGAGATTGATTGTTGATTGTGGGGATTTTTTAGAGAGAGATTATATGGAGAGAGAGTAGAGAAGAGGCGTTGAATGAGAATGAGCAGAATGCTTCTCTCGGGCGTCTTTTTTTTTATTAAGCGTTTTTCTTTTTTTTTTAAGCGTTTTTTTTAAACAAATTATAATCATAGAATATATATATATATATATATATATATATATTATGTTGTGTGTGTGTTTTGATATTTAAACAGTATTCTTAATTTTATTAATTAATTAATATGAAAGATTTACAGAGATATATATAAAGATACAATAATGATCAAGATATAGAAATAATCGAATTAAATCCTATGATTATAGGAATTTCTATAACTAAATAATCTGTGCAGAATATTTCTTGATAGGAAATATTTTATAATTAATTACTATAAATTTTATTAATATTAATGGTATTATAATCATTATTCAATTCTATCTTAATTTTTGTTCCAGGAATTACTTATCTCTTTTCGTTAATTACTTATGACGAGTGAGTCGAAATCAAGCTCGGTCTCCTCAGTGGGCTATCCTGCAAAAACTCTTTAAAAAATCCGTTGAAAACATTAGCTCTTAAAATTCATAAATCTTACACTTGCAATAACTCAGAATAATTTGCAATTTTTATACTTTAGTAAATAATTAAACCGCTTAAAACATGAAATGCAATTTTTCTTATAATGGGATGTTACAGTTCTCCCCACCTTTTAAAAATTTCGTCCCTGAAATTGGACTTACTAAACGAAAAGCTCAGAGTATTTGCTCAAAATATTTTCCTCGTGCTCCTATGTTGTCTCTTTTCTCTATGCATATTCCATTGTACTAGGAGTAAAGGTATGTCTCTGTCCTCAAGGTTCTCTATTTTTTTTTATTCATGTCAATTCCACTACTCTAGAACTTAAGGTATGTCTCTATCCTCAAGATCCTATATATATAATTTTTTTTCCTAAAAAGCATATGGGCCGCTCTTCTTATATAAGATCCTTGTTGACTTCCAAACTTTAGAGGTTGTTATGGTGACTGGGATCTAAGACGTATTGTAGAAGAATTGACATAAGACAAATATCTTGTATTGCAGACAACTTTGAGTTCAGGGCAAGTCGATATGTCACGTCTCTTATTTGTTCCAAGATTCCAAATGGTCCCACGTATATTGGTCTCACCGTCACCCTCTTTTTTTCAGGTCGGACAATCCAATTAATGGGCGAGACCTTCAAAAATACCTTTTCACCTTTTCGAATTGTAAGATCCTTTCTCTCTGGACTTGCGTAAGACTTTTGTCGAGCTTGGGTAATCTTAATTGTCTCCCCAATTTTGTTGATTGCTTCCACAGATTTATCTACTAACTACAACCTCGATATTTGTATCACTCTAACTTCATTCCAATGAAGGGGTTCTGCATTTTCACCTATAGAGTGCTTCGTGTAATGTCATCCTAATAGTGGATTGATAGTTAGTATTGTAAGAAAATTATACTAAGGACAAGTAATCTTCCAAACTTCCTCCAAAGTTCATAATACACAACTCCAGGAACTAAATCGATAGTGAACTCTATAAACCGGTCTGCTGGAACTCCCGAAAGATCTTCTGGGAAGACATCAGGATAGTCCATCAATATTGACACATCCACTGGTGTCAACTTCATTTTTCCTACCTTCACAAGGTAAGTTTGACACCCTTTCTTTTTCAACAATTAAACTGCATTCATTGTAGATAAAACAGGTAAGCGTCCTCGTATATTTGTCCCGTAACAAGTAATACATTGGTCGTCTAATATTTCCAAGTTGACTCCCCCTTTCTACACATGAGATTATTGGTTTGTGTTTGCTCAACCAATCCATCCCTAATATGATATCGAAAACTCTTCATTCCGATCACGTGCAAACTTAGGTAGGTTCCCCCTACTAGCTAAACTCTTAATTCTAATATTTTCTTTTGTTGGGGGGGGGGGGGAGCTCCGTTAAACCTGTTTAATGTGTTTTAAAACTTATGTAAGAAGTGGATCAAGTATTTGTTTATCTTAAATTATGGTCTGAAATTATATATAAATTTCTTTTGACAAGTGGTTGAATAATTTACAAACTACTAGTTGGTCCTTTAAAATGTTAAACTGTTATTTTAAACGTTTGATTTCATAATTACGTGAACATTGCTAGGTCAGGTAATCAAAGCTTTTTCAGACTGCTAGGATAATGTACTGATCTTTTTAATGTTAAAATTGCATGCATGACTGGTATATCCCAAGTAACCTATCTTATCATATTAAGTTAATTAATTATAATATATTTACGTGCATGTTAATCTAATTTCTAAACTGTCTTATTTAAATATGTGTTTGGCTTAGAAATGTGGGTAAGACACGAGTGAGACACAGGCATGATTAGGCAAATAAACTTCTCGAATAAAAAAGAAAAAGAAAAAAGAAAACCTAGAGACCATAAGACCACAAATCGGTCTAGAGGTCAGGGTTCCACTAAAAACCTTGTCGAGGTACAACCCTCCTTAGGGCAAAACCCCCGGTCAAGGAAAAAATGGAGACCCTTCTAAAATAAAGGCATTATCCCACAGCACGGAAGATAATCCTCGTAAGACAACTCAACGTATTGCATGAAAATAATCAGAGTTCGTATCGGAAAATAAAACATCTAAAAGAAAATTAGGACATCCCCCAATCCACTGTTGCACAGTATGAAACTTAGTAATCATGTCAGCACCTTGATTTCCTTCACGAAAGATGTGAGTGATCTTGATATTCATAACATGACGATAGTCTCGGACCTGACTCTAGAGAGCGTGTAGACGCTAAGGATCAGAAATGGGACCATGAATAAGAGAGTTAACCAGGAGAGAAGAATTCTCTCGATCCAAAGATTAAATCACCCCTTCTCAGCAGCAAAACAGATGGCCAAAAAACAAGCAGCCAATTCGGACTCGAAAGGAACACCAGTGCCCGTCAAGAGACAACCTGCCGCCACAAAGAAACCCCTAGAGTTGCGGAACAACTATCCCGCAAAACCATTGCCATTAGGAGAGATACTAGCGTAAATATTTGCTTTGTGCCAGCCACGAGTAGGTGGGACCCACCGGAAGCTGACGGAATGGAGCGGAGGCTGAGGCCGGCCATGCACCCGTAATCGATGAAGAATAGCCAGATTAGCAACCGTGTTCTACATGTGGCCAATATGAAGGCCGTCGCCTTCCCGTACAAGAGCAAGAACAATGATCATGCAGACGTGGTAAGTGTTGGGGTTATACTGAAAAGTATGCTTTTTACTTTGTATAACCAAACTAAATTTCTTATTTATTTTACTGAAATAAATTATTTATCACATGTTGCATTAAATGTGAATGAATATATTTACTGCATAGTCGTTCGATAAGGCAGTATGTGTTACGTTGTAGTTAATTTGGTGATACGAGATCACAAAATATCAAATTAACAGTTCCTCGTGACTAAGTACAAATTCACAACCCAGATGGAAATGAATAATCCATCGTGAAAGGTTGAAGTGTAAGGCTCAGATTGGCTTGTCTTGACCAAGAGATTACACTAGTGCATTATAATGAACTGAAAAGGACCTACAGAAGGATAAATCCTTCGGTACTGAATATATAAGAACTAGACCTCAGTGGTTCATTATTTCTTAATCTTCGTTGTTGGGAGATGAATTTAATAAAGAAATTTTGATTAGATCCCAAAACCGCTGAGTATGACATGTTTCAGGATAATCTTGATAGACTGAGTCAGATTTCAGTATAGATTGTTCAGGAAGTTATCTGCACCATGTATAGTCAGCAGATATAGGTCATGTTAGATTTTGAAGATACAGAAGAACTGAAGACTCAGGAGATACTGAGTAATTGAAGAATCAGTAGAACTGAAGACTCAGAAAAGACAGAATAACTGAAAGACTCAGTAAGTTCCTGAAGATATTGAAGGACTCAGATAAACCAGAATGATTCAGAAGAAACTGAATAAATGTTCAGAAGATACTAAGTTACTGAAGACTCAGTAAGTTACTGAAGACTCACAACGACCTGAATGTTCAGAGGCACTGAAGAAATATCTATCTGAATTCATACAAAACTGAGGAAAAGATACAAGTTCAGAAAAGTAGATATTGCCCAAAACAATCAAGTTCAGACAAAAGGAACTAAGTCTAGGTGTTGTTTAAGGATGTCTCATACTGAGAGATTGACCTAAAAGAGCCGTTTTATTTGTCTATATTCACTGCAGAAAAGAACCAATCAGAGGAAGACAACACTGTACTTTACTGACACTAAAAGCGACAGGACCCTGAATTATGTTAGTACTACTAAGTTCCAGACTGCAAAAATTGGTGATTGGCTACATGGCTGCATATTTCCTAAAACATGCAAGGGAGTGTTCAAACCCTAAATATAGCCTTTCATCAAACACCAGAAGAGGAAACCCTTGATACTATCTCCTCCAACGGATAGTTTTTCAAGAGTAACCTTGGTGAAGGTTGCCTATAAATACCAGTGACCTTCTACATTGAGAGGTTACGGGAAATTTCAAGCAACTCAAGATCTCACTCGTATTATTGCAAATTGAAGCACTCGAAAACCCTAGAATTTCCTAAGTGTTTCACATTGGAGAGAGCTCATTCACTAAGCCTAGATTGATAAGAAATATCCAAAACTTAGTAGAGATATCCTAGCCTTTGTATTTGTTCTTATTGTAAAGGATATCTCACCCTAGTTGGAAACCAACCCAAACCCTTTGTTAAGGTAGTTTGTGTGTGATTTGTTGGTGAGTTAAAGTTGTAAAGAGTGAGTAAGCTACAGTGAGTTAGCCAGAAAACTCTAGAGAATAAGTTAGTAAGCTACTCGTGGTAGTCTGAAAACTTGAGTGTGTTTGAGTTAGTAAGCTGCAGTGAGTCAGCCAGAAAACTCAAGGTAGAAAAGTGAGTAAGCTACAGTGTGTTAGCATGAAAGCTTTAGGAAGTGGTTAAGGAATTTCTCTGAAGACCAGAGAGAGTGGATGTAGGAGCTTGAGTATCTGAACCACTATAATATTTGTGTTGTTTCCTCTCTGTACTGCATTTTATCTGTTGCATGTTTTTTACTGAAAGCTGACTTTACTGATAATTCAGTTGGAATCAATCCACTGAACTTGCATCAAATTGATCACAACCTTAATCACTGTTTTATTGAAGGGGAGATTTTTAGCAAAGCTAAAACGAGTATAAACTTAGGGCCAACCATTCCGCACACTTGAGTAGCTAGAACAGATATTTACCAAACTGGACTAACTCTACTGAGTGTTCAGTAAGATAATTATCTGATCCAAGCTCCTCAGGATCTCTGATAAATTCAGGATCAGTTGGGTTAATCTGAAGCTTCTGAAAGCAGCTCAGGATCATTGTCTAAGTAGACTTTGACTCAGGGCAATCTGTGCTTCTTAGGGCAAAATTATCTGGATAACCTGACCCATCTGACCTCAGTGTAAGAAATGTTTTAAAAATCACCGAACACGTGTATTCCCCCCCCATACATGTGTGAGGCTCGTTAGCACCGGGACCAACAAGTGGTATCAGAGCAGTGGTTCATTTTGACCACTTTCTTTGGTAGCCATAGTCTTAATTGCTGAAAGACTTTGGTGGTCTACTGAATAGATCTATTTGCTGATATCTTACAAGTCTCAGTCATCATTCCTTCTAAGAAACTTCCTATGGTGTTTGTTGAGAGCTACGATCTATGGAGATTGAGAATGCCGGCTCATCTGTATTCAAAACATGAAAGAATGTGGGGAGTGGTTTCTAAAGGACCATTCAAATTTACTGTTGTGAATCCCAGAATCACTGATACTTAGAGGAATGATCCCAGAGATGAATTTCCAAAGCCTGATGATCAACTTACTCCTGATGAGAGAAAGTTAGTCAATCTGGACTACATTGCTAAAGATATTTTGTATAACACTATTGATGATGGTGTTATGGGGATGATCTCTCATTGTGAAACTGCAAAGGAAATATGGGACACACTTGCTGTTATGTGTCAAGACACAGATCATATTAAGGAAAACAAACTTTCTGTTGCTTTTTGGAAAGTTTGATAGCTTTGAAATGGAAGATGGTGAATCCATTGACAAACTTGAAGTCAGATTCACTAGCATTATGAATGATCTGAATGCTCTTGGGAAAAGATACCCACAGAGAGAAGTGGCACTGAAAATTCTTAGAGGATTATCTAAGAAATGGGATATACATGCTGTGGTCATTGAAAACACCAAAAATATTGATTCCTTGCCATACCAACAAGTTTTCTCTGAACTGAAAGCTTATGAGTTTGTGATTGACAAGAAAACTAAGAAATTTGACAGCAAAGATGATTCTTCATCTAGCAAGAATGTGGCTTTCAAAGCCAAAGAGAAATCCTGTAAATCTAGAGAGTCTGAGAACTCACTTGCCAAAAATCAGGATGAGCAGGAGGATAAGCTAGTACTGATGGCAAGGAGGTTTGAAAGACTCAATAGCAAATATAGAAAATATAAGAAATATTACAGGAATCACGGGTACAAGAGAAACTCAGAAGCTGAGGACAGATACACTGAGAAAAGGAAGGACCACAAAGCTGAAAGATCCTCATCCAAAAAGAAGGACTCCAAGACCAAGGAGGAAAGTGATCAGGATGATGATGCCAACAGATGCTATAACTGTCAAAAGAAAGGTCACTTCCATTATGACTGTCCTGAGCTGAGTGCTAAAGAAAGAAAGGAAAGACATGCCAAGAGAGACAAGAAGATCTCGAGCAAAAAGGCTATGATTGCTGAGGAAGGAGAACAATCTGAAGAAGGATCCAGTTCCTCAGATGAGATATTCTCAGATAGTGACAGTGATGATGTCTGTCTTATGGCTGTGGAGGAGGTAAATTCTTCTATCTCTATTGTTGCTCCTACACAAGCACATGAGTTCTCAAGTTCAACTGTAAACAGTAATTTTGACCTGATGGATTCTTTTGAGAATCTTATGAAGGACTATTCTGTGTTACAAGAACTGCTCACTGAAACTCAAGAGCAGAATAAGGAACTGACTGCTGAGAATCTGAAGTGGAAAGACTCTAATAATGCTGAGATCACTTCTCAATTGATGGGAACTACTAATGAACTAGATGTTCTGAAAGTACAACTCTCAGAAAAGGAGAAGGTGATAGAAATCCTAAAAGGAAAATTAGAGAAATCCACTGATGAGATTCAGCTTATCAGAACTGAGTTCAATGACCTCTTTGAGAAGCATGAGACTCTAAAGAAATGTGAGTATAGTGCACAGAGAAAGTTAGCTCTATTGAATTCTGCATCTAAAGTGATAGATGAAATTCAGAGTTATCAAAGACCTGCAACTATAAATACTGGATTGGGATATAATCCAGGGGGAACCTCACAAGGTCTTTTGAATGCTGCTTCTAGTAGCATCAAGACTGTCTTTGTTAAACCAGTGGCATCAAATCTTCTCACTGAAGAACTGCCCAAGGTTTTAGACAAGGGTAAATGACCTATGGTTTTAGAAAAACTGAAGGTTCAGGGAAGAAAGACCAAACCTCAGGAAAAGGATAGAAAACCTGAACACTCAGTAGGAAATTTTCAGGCCAGTACTTCAAAGCCTCAGGCTACGAATACCAACCTGAAGAGATCTGCACTGAACCATCAGAGGAATTTTCAAAAGAGAAACACTCAGCAGAGATATTCTCAACTGAAAAGACCAAGTCCTCAGATTAATAAAAGACCCCAATTTCAGTACAGGCAACCGAAACCCCACTTGCCTATGGGTAAAGGTTCCCTGAACCCAAATCAATAGAGACAGAGACCAGCTGCACCAAAGCCAAAGCACTTGAACAAAAGGCCTGAACCCAAGAAGAACTCTAAGGCTCATGTTCATGCTAAGGCTGGCACTCATACACAGGGTACTGCCAAGGCACCTAGGGTGATGAATGTGTATGTAGATGTTTATGGGAGACAAATCAGCCACTCTAAAGTAATTAGAGTTGTTAGGCAGATTTGGGTTCCAAAAGGTACAGCTAACCTAGTAGGATCCTACACCAAATGGGTACCTAAGAACTGATCTGTTTTTCAGGTGAAGGAAAAGGGCACTAAGCTGAATGAAGACAACATAGCCCTGATGAGTGGAAATGAATTGGCTCCTGCTATATGGTATCTGGATAGTGGATGTTCAAGACATATGACAGGATATAAGCAATTACTCACTGACTATGTTGAGCAAAAATGCCCTCAGATCACATTTGGGGACAACTCCAAAGGACAAACAGAGGGATATGGAACTCTTGAAGTTGACTCTGTTCATATCCATGGTGTTTCATATGTGTCTGGTCTAAAGCATAATTTGCTTTCCATCAGCCAATTCTGTGACAAAGGATTCAGTGTTGAGTTCTCAAAGAACTTATGTTATGGATCTCTTTGGTCCAGTAACACCTGTGAGCACTAATGGCAGGAAATACACACTTGTGGTAGTTGATGACTACTCTAGATACACATGGGTCATATTCTTACACAGTAAGAAAGAGACTCAGACAAAACTGCCTGAACTACTGAAAAGGCTCAGTACTGAAAAAAAATCTGAGTGTGGTCAAGATCAGATCAGATAAAGGAACTGAATTTATCAACCATATTATATCTGATTATTGTGTAGCAAATAGAATAGCTCATGAAACATCAGCTGCAAGGACCCCACAATAAAATGGTGTTGCTGAAAGAAGAAATAGGACTATGAAAGAAGCTGCAAGAACAATGATTGTTGAAGCTGATATTCCTAAGAGATTTTGGGCTGAAGCTATCAACATTCATGCTACTCTCAGAACCGATCAATGCTGACCAAGAATCAAGGAAAAACTCCTTATGAGCTATGGAATGAAGGGAAGCCTCTTGTTTCTTTCTTTCGTGTGTTTGGTTGCAAGTGTTTCATACACAATAATGGTAAAGATCAGTTGAAAACTTTTGATTGCAAAGCTGATGAAGGGATATTCTTAGGAAATTCTGAAGTCAGTAAAGCCTTCAGAGTTTACAATTGTAGGACTCTTATTGTGGAAGAAACACCTCATGTTGTTTTTGATGAATCTACTTGTGTTCAGAAGAAACAGGAACATGACTCAGAAGAACTAACCAAGAGAATTGCCAGACTTAGCCTGAAAAAGAAGTCCTCTGAACCTGAGAAGAAGAAATCAGTCACTTTCTATGAATGGAGTGAATCAGACTCAGACAAAGAAGTTCAGGATGGTGAGACTCAGGATGGAAATTCTCCACTGAAGGAAAGCCAACACACTGAAGCTGATCAATCTGATCATACACCAGTTCAGACTCAGGTATGTAATGCCAATGAAGATGAGGTCACAGCTGAGGCAAACTCTAAATCTATCATCCAAGGGGGAACAAATGTCTCTGACAATGTTCTGAATAGAATATCCCCTAAGGAAGATGATTCCCTTTCTCCTTTTCTGTTGTTCCCTGAATTTGATGAACTGCCTGAACCTAACATTTCTGATGTTGAGGATACTACTGAAGGGGGAACATCCAGGAGAAAATGGTTGGATAGTCATCCTACAAGTCAGATTGTGGGGATCTATCAGAAGGTGTCAAAACAAGAAGGTTTCATGAAGAAAGTGCTTTGTTCTGCTGCTTCCTATCTGAAAAAGAACCTACTGAGATTGAAGAAGCTCTTCAAGATTCATTCTGGATTACTGCTATGCAAGAAGAGCTGAATCAATTCACAAGGAATGAAGTTTGGGAGTAGTGGACAGACCTAAGACGCACAATGTGATTGGAACTAAGTGGGTGTTCAAGAATAAGAGAGATGAAAACAACAACATTGTGAGAAACAAGGCAAGGCTAGTAGCACAAGGTTATTCCCAAGAAGAAGGCTTGGATTATGATGAAACCTTTACACCTGTTGCAAGACTAGAAGCCATCAGATTGTTTCTTGCTGTTGGGATATTTTAGTTTTGATGAATTATGCCAAAACATTATCAACTTGTGTTTTTGAAGTTAATCTACAGATAACAAGTTGAGGGGGAACGAAAGAACAAATTGAGGGGGAACTCACGAAATCAGAAGAAGATGATCGAGATCAGACGAGGTTGCAGACGAGACTGAATCGAGATTAGATAAGTTAGATGAGTTTCGGAGTTAACTGATGAGCTGTGCAAATCAGAAGAGAAGAAAAGCTAAAGCCAGCAAATCAAAAGAGAAGGTTGCAGATCAAAAGAGGAGCAGATGAGATTGATCAAGATCAAACGTGATCGAGATCAGATATGAAGAGGAGCAGATGAGACTGATCAAGATCAGACGAGATCAGATATGAAGAGGAGCAGATGAGACTGATCGAGATCAGACGTGATCGAGATCAGATATGATAAACTGATATGCTAACCTGATGTACTGACCTGATATTATCATGATATATTGATCTGAAGATGTGTTGATCTGATCAGTCGAGCTGATCAGATCAGGCAAGAAGAAATCAGATAACCTGAGTCGAGTAACCTGAGGGTCAGTAAGTAACTGTGACCTGAGGGTCAGAATGTCTGAATTCAGAAGAGCTGAACTCAGTAAGCCTGAGTGTCAGTATTCCTGATCAGACAAGGTCCGCTGAAGAGAAGTCTGCTGAATCAAGTAACCTGAAGGCTCAGATATAACTGAAGATCCTGTTACTCGGAAGAAACTGAAGAATATAGCCGTTAGATTTAGCTGACGTGGACCAATGAGAGGAAGACAACAAGCCTGAAAAGCTGAAAAAAGCTACAGAATAGTATGGATTTAAATGTGACTCCATCCAACGGTAACATTCAAATCCACACTATAAATACAAGTTCTTCCTTCATTATTTGTGGTGGAAGTGGTGGAAGTGTGTGAAATATGTGAAAACACCATTGAAGCTACAGAGCCAAATCATCTAGCATTTCCACCATAGAACACTGAGCAAGAAATACACGCATATATTCAAGAGTGTTCTACCCTAGATCTAAGTACAAATGTAATATCCTAAGCTTAGAGAGATTTTCCTATCCTTAGCATTGAGGCTAAACAAATGTAAGGGAAAATCTCAACCTAGTTGGAAACCAAACAAACCTTACCCAAATCAGTTTGATAGGATAAGTTTGTAGGTGAATGTGAACTCGGTAAACATCTAGCAATCCCGAAAGGGAGGGTAGGCGATCCCGTGAGGGTGATAAGTCCCGTTTGAGTGTGAACTCGGTAAACATCTGTTGGGTGTTGGACTAACACGTTAAACTAAGTCCAGTTGGTTAAGTTGGTTAAGTTGGTGCCCCTTGTGATAGGGAAGAGTGGATGTAGGAGTTGGACTCCGAACCACTATAAAAATCGTGTGTTCTTTACTGCTTTATGTTCTTACTTGCCATATGCATTCGATTTTAAGAAAACACAACACTTGAGCTTAAAACGCAAAAAATGGAATCACTCCGCCCTCACCCCTATTTTATATGCATTACATGGTATCTTCCGCGCACATGGGTTTTCCAAAAATCGGGACCTACACTTGCATATGCTGCCTACATGAAATTCACAGTCTATCAGATGGATGTGAAAAGTGCATTTTCTGAATGGTGTGCTTAAGGAGGAAGTATATGTAGAACAACCTCCAGGATTTTGACAGAGTGGCCAAGTTTACAGGCTCAGGAAAGCCTTATATGATCTTGAGCAAGCACCCAGAGCATGGTATGATACTTTTTCTCAGTTTCTTACTGACTATGGTTTAATCAAAGGAACTGTTGATAGAACTCTGTTCAGGATAGAAGATGGGAAAGACATCTTACTTGTTCAGATTTATGTGGATGACATCATATTTGGTTATCCAAATCATCAGTTGTGTGAAAAGTTTTCTACCCTGATGAAAGGAAAGTTTGAGATGTTAATGATGGGGGAGATGAATTTCTTTCTTGGACTTCAGGTGAAACAAACTAAGGAAGGAATATTCATCAATCAAGCAAAATACACCAGAGACCTGATTGCAAAGTATGGAGTACAGATTTACAATGCAGTTAGAATTCCTATGAATACTAACTACAAGATGGATCCTGATCCTGAAGACAAATCAGTAAATCACACTGATTATAGAGGGATCATTGGATCATTGCTATATCTCACTGCAAGCAGACCTGATATAACATTTGTTGTTGGGATATGTGCAAGATACCAAGCTAATCCTAAGGCTAGTCACATAGAGGCTACCAAAAAGATTCTGAAATATCTTAAAGGCACTGTGAATAGAGGATTATGGTATCCAGCTGATGATAACCTTGAATTAACTGGTTATTCAGATGCAGACTATGGAGGATGTAGAATTGACAGGAAGTCTACCACAGGAACTTGTCAATTTCTAGGAAGTAAACTGATATCATGGTTTTCAAAGAAACATACCTCAGTAGCAACCAGTACTACTGAAGCTGAATACATGGCTGCAGGAAGCTGTTGTGCATAGATTCTTTGGCTCAGACAACAATTGAGGGATTATAAGATTATAGCCAATGAAGTACCTATATTTTGTGATAATAATAGTGCAATTGCTATTACACAAAATCCAGTATTGCACACCAGATGTAAGCATGTTGATATCAGACATCACTTCATCAGAGATCATGTTGAAAAGAAAGACATCAGAATGGAGAAAATTCATACTGATAAACAGAGAGCTGATATCTTGACTAAACCTTTGGCTGAATCAAGATTTCAGGAACTATCAGGTGAATTAGGAATGTTGGATACAGGTGAATAAAGCAAATCTGAAAAATTGAAGATTTTCAGATGCATGAAGTCTTTCCGGTTTTACTGAAAAACTCAGGATAAAATTGAGAGTCCTGAACACTGAGTCTTGAGAAACTCAGTAATCCTGAAGTTCAGTACTCAGTATTATACTGACATTTTATCAAGGTCAAAACTCAGTAAGACTGATGGAGAAAATTAGTCTGAAGAAGTTGTTGATTCATGCACTTCATTTATTGTCCAAAACTGAATCTCAGTAATCATTAGCAATAAATGACAAAATACCTGAAGAAATAATTGGGCGGGACTTTTGAAATTCTCGAGGAAAGTCAATGATCTGCAGGAACAGTAATTAAATGCACTGTTCATTAATCACCAAAAATGATAAATTGGCGGCTAAGTATTTGCAAAACCGTCCTTTCAAATACCTATTTTAGCAGGTGTTTAATCTCAACCGTCAATTTTTTTTATCTTCGCGATTTTCCATAAATCAAAATCCTATATCCATTACAAAGAACCCAATCAAGCCCTATTTCAAAAAGGCCTTCGTCTTCACAAACTCTCTGCTTCAAAACCTTCGATTACCCAAAAATCTATTATCTCAAAAACCCTTCACTCAAAATCACCAAAAAATGACACTCTCTATATACGACAAACTCGCCATTTCCAATAAACCATGGTACGAACATGTTGTTTCTCTGGAAAGCACATCCAATGCAACTCACGAGGAGGAGGCGTTGCATATGATTCGTATGGCAAAACTTACTTGTCTGGTCGCAAATCAACTAGATGCTGAATATGCCAAGGAGGTAATTGAGTTTGTTTCTATTATGCAATTGGATGACGAAAATTGCATATAGTCTAAGATTACGGTGTTGCATTTGGAACATAGTACAAAATATGTGGATTTTGTTAGGGAATTGTATATTATTCCTAAGAATCTGAATGCCATATATGAGTTAAGTGATAGAGATGAGGACCCTACGGTATACATGATGGGTAGGGAACAAGAGTATTTGGATAAAATTACTGAGCATCCGGTAAAGTTTGAAGCTACTTTGAATAAGAAGCATTTGAAGCCTAAATATCGAGTATTGTTGGATATTGTAAGCAAATGCATCATTGGTAGATCAGGTAGTTTCGAACAGATAAGCACGCCTAAGTTAAGGCTAATGGCGGCGATTGAAGATTCACCTACTACGACATTCAATTGGTTGCACTATTTGATCAAGGTGGTGAGTGATCAAGCCAAACACATTCAGAAGGTGAATGGCTCTGTAGTTGTCAAGGGAAAAATTCTACATGCAACCAAGATTGTATTTATCTTGGAAACGTGCAGAGAAGAGGAGGACATTATTGACGATTCCACTTCCTTTCCAAAGTCAAAAATCATGTTCAAACCAACGAAGAAGACTTTGAGAGGAAAGAAAGAGAAAAACACTGAGTCTCAGGAGGAGACTGCCGAAGAGGAAACTGATGAAGATACAACAGTGGTGAAGCAAGTCAGCAAGAAAGACTTCTCAGAGATCCACTGAGACAACTGATGAAGAAGCCAAACAAGCTAGGGGGAAAGCCCTGATGCAAATTAAAAGGGAGAAAGGTGAGAAACTGAAGAAGAAAGTACTGGCTCCTCAGAAGCGCAGAAGGCTTCAAACAATTGCAGAAAAAGAGGCCAGTGAAACTGAAGAAACTCAACCTGAAGGCCAACAAGGGTTGAAATCTCCGCTTCAGGTTCTTGCTTAGGTAGTGACAAATGTGCAGGATCAAGAAACTGAGGAGCATGTCTTCTCTGAGGTACTCGAAACCTCTCTGAGCTCAGATAAAATTTCTCAGGAAATTTTCAAAGGACCTCAGATCACTACTGAAGAAAGATCAGCTCAGGCTTCAGATCAATTTGAACCTCAAGAATTACTGAATTTGGATGCGCTCCTGAATGAACCTTTTCTCGATCCATCAACACTACAACTTGTACAATCTGAGCCAACTGCTCCTGAAAGCCCAAAATTGAGGAAGGGAGAGACCGAAGAAACTGAGTGGCGCAGCAAGGGGGAACGATTCATTCTTGATAGGTACCCTGAGCTAAGCACATATCCTGACCTTCAGGATCTTTTCTTCCGACTCAGAACCACTGTGTACATTCTGAATCAATCACTTCCTGAAATGCTGAATATTGCCTCATTCAGAGGAGAGGACTGGTGGAACGCTGAAACTGTTGTGTTGACAGAGTTTTCAGGCTTCCGAAAGACAAAGCTCAGGATGAAAGCTGCTGATTTCGATGAACTGGTGAAAAAGAAGGTAGCTGAAAAGAAAGTTACTGAAGAAGTAGATGCTTCCAGCTCTCATGATCAAAACAAAGATAAGGATCAGGGAGATGATGCAGAAAAGAAATCTGAGAAGGAGAAGGAACCTCAGACAGATACTGAAAAAGAGAAGGAAACTGAGAGTCAGATGGAGACAGATACTGATGCTGAACCAACTGATATCAGACAACCTCAGACTGAAGTTAACATTCTTCAGGTACCTTTTGGCACTATTATACATTATGCCGAAGTTACTGAAGTACCTAGCTTTAAATCTGATGTTTATGATATACATACTGAGGCTCAGTTGGAGCACCCAGTACAGTGGTTGATTTCACACCAATCCTGGATGAGTTAAAGAAGATAGAGCCAAGGATGGAAGAGATGCTGGCAAGTCAATCTCAAAAGCTTGAGAATCTAAGCTCTTCATCAGGCGTGCTGCAAACAACTCTCATAGACAAGATGACTCAGATGGAGTTAGTCCTGGCTGCTCAAAATCAGAAAATAGAGAACCTGAGTTCATCATCTGATACGCTTCAAACAACTCTATCAGGTAAATTAGCTACATTAGATGAAAAGATTGATGGAGTACATACATAGCTTAATGCCAACATGAAGCAGATGTATCAAGAAAGAACTGCCTATCTTGAAGCCAAGATGATTGAGAAGAATGATCTGATGATCAAAACAGCTGTTGAGGAAATGGGCTCTCTGCTCATGACCAAGATGACAGAGATGATGCATGATGTCTTCTCAAAGCAGTTTGCTCCTCTTTCGGATGAGTTCTCAATGGCCAAAAACTACATGATGAGGCTAGAAGATGAGCATGATCAGTTGGCAGAGGCAGTGCGCAGTATGAGCAAGGAGCAATACTATATGGATACTGCACTGACTCAACAACTCCCAAGGTATGGTGCCAAAAAGGGGGAAAGGCCTGGTGGCAAATTAAGTGAGTTGTTGGCACAAACCTTGGAGAGAAAGGCTCAAAAAGAAGCTGAAGGAAAGAAAATTTTAGATGTCTTGAGTGAGATTGAAGCCACTGAGAAACTGAAGTTTGCAGAAGCTGAGAAACCTACCTTCACTCAGACAAATGATCAGATCACTGAGGAAGTAATTACTGAGAAAATGAGTGATAGAAGGATGGTTGAAACAAGCAAGGTAGGAGAAGAACAAGCCAGACCAGAAAAGAGAAAAGCAGTTGCCTTTGTTGAAACTGAAAAGAAGAACAGAGCGAAGGTAGCTAAACCTACTCAGAGGAAGCTGATTATGGAATTTGAAGAATCAGATGAAGAACCAGAAAAGGAAACTGAAACTCAACCAGAGACTTTTGATACCAAGAAGACTCTGAAGGCCCTGTAGGTTGAAAAGGAGAAAAGAACTGCTGCTTCAGTATCTGGTGCTCCTCTGATCAGAAAGAAGAAAGAAGAAAAACAGAAGGGAAGGGGTGGTTTCAAGAAGTTCATCAGCAAAAGAAGAGGCACTGAGAAGACCTACAAATGGCCGCACATTGATAAATGGATATCTTTGCAGATCAATGATGCATGGGAGGAAATCAAGAGAACCTTCTGGTTCTATTATGAGATACTGAGAGAATGGAGAGGGAGCAGCTCAGACAAGAATGAAGCCTTCATTGAATATTTGCTGACCTTCTACCCTGAGTATCTGCAGAAGTGGATCAATCTGGCAGATGAAGGCAATACTCAGATTGTAGCTCCAGGGCCATATATGTATCCAGCTCCTAGGTTTGAGAATGGCCTTGTAAATGAATCTGTCATTTCTCAAGAAATTGCTCAGTATGCCATTCAGCTTGGACTGACAGGAAACAACCCTGATATTATCAAAGAGAGAGATGAACTGAAGAAGAGATACTTTGGGATGTTCAACTTAGATGTTCCAGAAGATGAGATTGAAGAAGACTGAAGATTTGTAATCTTAATGCTTATGTCTTTTTGATTTAGTTTTTCATTGTAAACTGTAATGTCTTTCTGACTGATCAGTGAAAAGTTTATCTTCTACACTCAAAGATAATATCTCATTATCTTCTTACATGTCTATTATTTACTTTGATATGTTATATTAAATTGTTGGGAGATTTTGTTTTTTTTTAGATAACTGAAACTTGAGTATAGGATAAGTTTTCTCAAATGTAACAAGATGGTTTTGGCATCATAAAAAATGGGGAAATTGTTGGGAGATGAATTTAATAAAGAAGTTTTGATTAGATCCCAAAACCCCTGAGTATGACATGTTTAGGATAATCTTGATAGACTGAGTCAGGTTTCAGTATAGATTGTTCAGGAAGTTATCTGCACCGTGTATAGTCAGCAGATATAGATCATGTTAGATTTTGAAGATACTGAAGAACTGAAGATTCAGGAGATACTGAGTAATTGAAGAATCAGTAGAACTGAAGACTCAGAAGAGACAGAAGAACTAAAAGATTCAGTAAGTTCCTGAAGATATTGAAGGACTCAGATAAACCAGAATGATTCAGAAGAAACTGAATAAATGTTCAGAAGATACTTAGTTCCTGAAGACTTAGTAAGTTACTGAAGACTCAGAACGACCTGAATGTTCAGAGGCACTGAAGAAATATCTATCTGAATTCATACAAAACTAAGGAAAAGATACAAGTTCAGAAAAGTAGATATTGCCCAACACATTCAAGTGCAGACAAAAGGAACTAAGTCTAGGTGTTGTTTAAGGATGTCTCATACTGAGAGATTGATCTAAAAGAGCCGTTTTATTTATCTACATTCACTAAAGAAAAGAACCAATCAGAGGAAGACAACATTGTACTTTACTGGCACTAAAAGCGACAGGACCCTGAATTATGTCAATAGTACTAAGTTCCAGACTGCAAAAATTGGTGATTGGCTACATGGCTGCATATTTCCTAAAACATGCAAGGGAGTGTTCAAACCCTAAATATAGCCTTTCATCAAACACCAGAAGAGGAAACCCTTGATATTATCTCCTCCAACGGATAGTTTTTCAAGAGTAACCTTGGTGAAGGTTGCCTATAAATACCAGTGACCTTCTACATTGAGAGGTTACGGGAAATTTCAAGCAACTCAAGAGCTCATTCATATTATTGCAAATTGAAGCACTCGAAAACCCTAGAATTTCCCAAGTGTTTCACATTGGAGAGAGCTCATTCACTAAGCCTAGATTGATAAGAAATATCCAAAGCTTTGTAGAGATATCCTAGCCTTTGCATTTGTTCTTATTGTAAAGGATATCTCACCCTAGTTAGAAACCAACCCAAACCCTTTGTTAAGGTAGTTTGTGTGTGATTTGTTGGTGAGTTAGAGTTGTAAAGAGTGAGTAAGCTACAGTGAGTTAGCCAGGAAACTCTAGAGAAGAAGTTAGTAAACTACTCGTGGTTGTCTGAACACTTGTGTGTGTTTGAGTAAGTAAGCTGCAGTGAGTCAGCCAGAAAACTCAAGGTAGAAGAGTGAGTAAGCTACAGTGAGTTAGCCTAAAAGCTTTAGGAAGTGGCTAAGAAATTTCTCTGAAGATCATAGAGAGTGGATGTAGGAGCTTGAGTCTCTGAACCACTATAATTGTTGTGTTGTTTGCTTTACTGCATTTTATCTGTTGCATGTTTTTTACTGAAAGCTGACTTTACTGATAATTCAGTTGGAATCAATCCACTGAACTTGCATCAAATTGATCACAACCTTAATCATTCTTTTATTGAAGGGAAGATTTTCAGCAAAGCTAAAACGAGTATAAACTTAGGGCCAACCATTCCGCACACTTGAGTAGCTAGAACAGATAGTTACCAAACTGAACTAACTCTACTGAGTGTTTAGTAAGATAATTATCTGATCCAAGCTCCTTAGGATCTCTGATAAATTCAGGATCAGTTGGGCTAATCTGAAGCTTCTATAAGCAGTTCAAGATCATTGTCTCAGTAGACTTTGACTCAGGGCAATCCGTGCTTATCAGGGCAAAATTATCAGGATAACCTGACCCATCTGACCTCAGTGAAAGAAAAGTTTAAAAAATTACTGAACACGTGTATTCCCCCCCTGATACACGTGTGAGACTCGTTAGCACCGGGACCAACATTCGTCCCTCTAATAGGATCGTGTTAAATTAATAACTATTGCTTTGACTTGTGATGGGAAGAGAATCAATGTGATTCAATACCTTGTATCTTGGGCAATATTATTAATTACATGACGATTGCTAAGATTTAATACGGAGAATCGCGTGCAAGTACGACTTGCTTGATTTGTCCCCTTGGTGGGCTCAGAATCTTTATCATACCAAATCTTGCAAGTGAAAATTTATTTGCGGTATGGATAATAATGTTGAGCTGTCTTTACTCCAAGGACAAAGATATTAATTAATATAAAGTCTGTTCAGTGGCTTAATTAATTAATGGACTAAGATAATCTTAAACGTGAGAAATAATGACCGGGAGCCATATTATTTTGAAGTCGTAATGTGGGTTAAGATGGATAGTTCAATATTAATTTTATAGTGGAGTAAATTAATATTAATGGGCTTGAATAATATTTTGGCTAAATATTAAAGCTTCATAGCCCATTGGAGGTCCAATCTTAATTCTCCTAAAGGCCCCTCAAATAGCCCAAATTAAAGTCCAATTAATGAAAAGGAGAAGAAAATATTTTGCCTATTTTTCATAATTATTTTCGAAAAATATGAGTAGGAGAGAGAAGAGATTTTTTCTTGATTTTCTTGGAAAGATCTTATGGAATAAGTATTCTTCAGATACAAGTTCATCCCATAAATTCAAGAAAGGAAAAAGATCTTATTTCTTCATATTTTATATCATATTTTCGAAAATAATGGACAAGAAAGGAGGAGGAAATTTTGTTGGGAGATATTTTGGGAAACATAATATATTGGATATATTCTAGATTTTGTCTTGAGGAAGAAGCAAGGAAATTTCTCAATGCCCAATAATGCCCAAATTTTTGTCCCCCCCCCCTAGTTCTTTAAATAGGGGATAAATTTTTCATCCCCAATGTAATTCAACGTGTTGGAAAAATTAGAAATCCACAAAGGTGGTGGCCAAATATTTTATATTTTCTCCTTTAAAATTAAAATCGTTCGTTGATAATCCTCCCACCGGATTACGTTCATGGACGTGGGACATATTTGAGAAGGCACTTTGGATAGATCCATCGTCTCAACGGTTGTCTCTACAAGAGGTATGTAATCTCGTAACTCCTAGATTCCGCATGTATAGGATTTACGTGGATTATGTGTACGCATGTTGTTTATTTGCTTAATTATTATGTTGAATTGATTTAGGAATAATTCATGTTAGTAATTAATTAGTTAATTTAAATATATATTTAAATTCACCTCGAATAGATCCGGGCACCGCTAATTTCCCAACATTAAGAAGGTACCACGTCATTGTTAGGATTTAAGCAGCAATTATAGAGGAAATAATGGAGACAGGAATTAAGGAACACAAATTTGGTTACCCAGTTTGCCAGGAGTGACTACGTCTGGGGGCACTACCAAGCCAGGAGATCTACTATTTTCTTGTAATATGAGTGATACTACAATTACAATGAGTTAAAAGTATTTAAATATGAGACTGGGCTGAAAACCCTAAATCCGCGTACAGGGCCTCGGAACCGCTCGACCACGGGCCTTGGTAGAGTGGTTTTGCTCGAGCTAGCACTTGGTCGAGCGCCTGGCGGGCGCTGCATTGGGGGGGTGCTCGACCGAGCAATAGTGCTCGACCACGGAAACTGGTCGAGCGCCTCCCTCGTCCTGCATCCCCGTTCACTCAGGCTCCAACAATCCCAACAATCTCCCACCTGGAGACTGACTCCAACTGTAACTTGTCTCATCCGTTTCAATGGTCTCTCTCACTGGTAGTAGTGTCGGGCCTTCATCTCAGTTTCCAAGGCCAGTTGAAGTCAGGCATAACTTCAACTTCTCTAAGGTCACAACCTTAGTCAGCATGTCAGCAGGATTCTCACTTCCCCGGATCTTCTTCAACTGTAAGATCTTGTTTTCAATGAGGTAACGAATGTAATGATACCTCAACTCAATATGCTTCGTCCTCGAGTGAAAGACCGAATTCTTTGCCAAGTGAATAGCACTCTGACTGTCACTATACAGAATGCTATCCTTTTGCTCCTTCCCCAACTCACACGAAAAGTTCTACAACCAAACCATCTCCTTGCTAGCCTCAGTAACTGCAACGTACTCTGCTTCTGCAGTGGACTGAGCTACGATCTTTTGCAACTTAGAAGTCCAAGAAATTGCTGTACCACCAAAAGTAAACACATACCCGGTTGTACTCCTCCTTTTGTCGAGATCATTTGATGCCAAGTCTGCATCAACATATCCTGCCAACTCAATGTTTTTGCCCTCAAAGCACAAAGCTTGTTCAGTAGTACCTCTCAAGTACTTAAGGATCCATTTCACTGCCTCCTCTTTGATTCTGTAAACCCACGTATTATGCAGTGCTTTCTTGCCCTTAGGGAGCTCAACTAGTTCCCAAGTTCAGTTGGTCATCAACGAATTTATTTCATCAACCATCGCAAGTTTCCACTTGCTCACCTGCTCACTACGTATAGCCTCTGCATAACATTCAGGTTCACCACCATCAGTCAACAATAAATAATGAAGAGAAGGTGAATACCTATCAGGAGATCTCCCTTCTCTCGTGGATCTCCGCAGCGGAATTGTTGGTGGTGGTGTACTAGGTTCTTCCTCAACAATCTCATGATCATCTAGAACCTCTTTGCTCCCACCTGAGTTCGAAATGTCTAACTCCACAACCTGAGTCTCAGAACCACCTTCTTTGGATATCTGCAACCTGTCTTTGTACAACACCTTCTCATTAAATACGACATCTCGACTACGAATTACCTTTCAATTTTCCTCATCCCAAAATCGATAGCCGAATTCATCACCGCCATATCCAACAAACATACACTTAACAAACTTAGCATCCAACTTACTTCTACTAGTAGCATCAACATGAACATATGAAACACACCCAAATACTCTGTTGTACCCGGTTTGATTACCGACAAACAAACAAGTAATTCAATAGACATCGATCAATATAATGGCAAAAGTAATAAATAACATGCAATTTGATTACCCAGTTCGCCCGTGAAATAGACTACGTCTGGGGGCACCAAGACAGGATATTTTATGTATAATTTCTGCCCATGATACTAAGATTTCAATCTTTTACAATGTGCACTGCAAGTTATATTTATAGACACATAATTAGGGTTACAGTTTCCGTGGGCTTCGTCTCGTGGGCCAACCTATGGTTTCGGCCGCCAGGCACAGGATTTCCTTTCTTCTCCCGCAAGTCGCGCTCATAGATACACTTACCCTGATTATACCCCGAGAAATCCAGCTCACTAACTACCCAAATCTTTTCCAGGTTTATCTTCAACTGAGCTCGAGACATAGTCGGTCCTGACTTCCGGGTTCTCCCAAGTCACTTCGCGACCTTTTTGCTATCCCAAGCCACCCACGACTTACCGACCTTTCGAGGTCGCTTCAAGTCTTGCTCTAGCTGGATGAAGTCGGATAATAAACTGACCACCAGAAAGTTCAACCCCCGGCCTTCCTCAGGGTGGGTAATTTCCCCTTACAACAATTTCCCCTCAAGACGAGGTCTCAAGCTTGCTTTGGGGCCTTGTCTTGAACCGTCGATGTTCACCGGCCTATGGCAAGTCGACCTCGGGACATGTGCCCAAGTCAAATATTCATCCTTGGGGAATCGTACAGTCACCACGATCTCCCAAATCAGTTTGAAATGTGACAGAATTGCCATGGTGGTTTGGCGGGCAAGTGACATTCCAAGCCGCGAGCTCGCCCAACCAGCGATCGCGTGTTTCTTACGCGCTACCCGCGTGCCACACTTTCCACGAGGGGCCTCGAGAGTCGAAATATTACAATTTTGACCCCCGCCCTTTTCTATAAATAGGCCTAGGGTTCCATACCTTAACCTCTTCTTCTTCCTCGTTTCCAAGACCTGTAAAATTTGAGCTTGTGCATCCGCTTTTCCGGCTAGCTTTCAGAGATCCCGTTGCTTTTCAGGTAACCGTTTACTCTCTGCTTCAGATCAATGGCATCCGGTTCTAAATCTTCTCCTATGCCCCCTCCGTTCATGGTTTCATCGTCATCCGATGACGATAACACGACGATCGCTGAATTGTACCGCCGCAGCCAAAGTGATACTGCCGCTCCTAGTCCCACAATGTCTCCGACCGATGGTATCTCCGGTGCCAGTTGGGATGACAATGGAGACGATGATGACCAGTTCCTGTTGGAGTTGGAAGAAATAACACACATTCCTGCCCCGGAGCCGAGTTCCCTTCGTATGGTCGCGCTGGATAGGGAGGAGAGGTTTGGGGGTTCTAACCTGGCCCCAAAATATGGGGCCTACAAGCGGGCTTGTGACTATCACTCTTATGTGGCCCAGGCCCCATACAAGAGACCGGCCCACGACTACTGGATGTTGGTCAAGTCGGACTTCATGGCATCGCATGACAAAAACAGGTTGGTTCTCACCGACTACTACGTGCAATCCCTCCGCCGCCTTTACAAGGTCCCCCGGGACGTGCATTTTTATGGGTGCGACCTCTGACGAAAGCGCCGACCAGCTGCCACCCAGGATGATCGCGGCCAACGAGCAAACGATGGAGGCCGGGATTCAGTTTCCACTTCATCCGACCATCTCCCACCTGCTGGCGGCTTGGAACCAGAGCTTAACCCAGATCACTCCTAATGGGTGGAGTTACATTCTTTCTACTATGACCGTACTCGGGCAGGCTGGGTTGCACCGACTACCAACCCCAGGCTAGCTGGCCTTTGTGATGACGCCCATCCACCAAGCCGACGGCTTTAATGTCATGCGGCTTCGTAAAAGTCGGGAGCTCGTGAGCGGGATCCCAAATAAGAATGAGGGTTGGCATAATAAATGGTGGTTCGTTGGGGGGGGACGTGGGAGTCTGTGGACCCCTCGAGCACACTGTCCATCATTGTCCCAACTGATTATGCCCATCGGGTCGACCATGGTAAGTTTTGCCCTCCTTCCGACATAGATGTTTGTATTGATCTAATTCTCCTCTTCTTTTACAGTTTTCACACCCACTGCTGCCGACCTTTACTGGGACTTCAAGGAGGCATTTGACATCGTTCGCAACACTCCACCGAGCTGGCAGGACGTGAATGCTTTGAACTCCGAGGTTGACCGACTCAACGCCGGCCTGTATACTTACCCGCGTCACTTGAACATCCCCTGTAAGTACCCTTCCTCCGTGATTAACAAATTTCCATTGTCGACCTGTCTGACTGGCTTTAATTCTAATGTTTCTACAGTCCCCAACATTCCCATCTATCGCCGCAAACCTCCTGCGGACGTCATGGCCTCTCGCAAGAAATCTATTTTGGGACAAATGAGGTGAATGGCGGCCCCCGAGGTCGCTCCCCCGAGACCGCCCCCTGTCTAGGTAGCTCCTCCAAGATCACCCTCACTGGCCCTCCCACCGTCGACAAAGGCAAGAGGAAGGCTATAGGGTCGACTCTGCCGACTTTTGGGCATGCTCGGAAGAAAGTGAGGGAGGAGATTATGACCTATGAATCAGAAATCAACAGGGGCCTGAGGAGGTTAGATCGAGTCTGCCCCACCTCACAGCCGGTTACCTTGCCCCCGACCTCGTCGTCCACCAGCTCGAGGCCTGCTTCGCCGGCCCGAAGGAGAGGTCGTCATGATGATGATGACTCGTGCCTAGGCTGGGAGGAGGAGTGGGTGAACAAGTAAGTTCTCATCACAATTTGCATGAATTTTTCCTTATTATTTTTAGTGCTCTGACGACTCGGCTCTCTCTTACAGCCCTGAACTCGGCCCCACCGACTTCTGCCCGAAGGTGGTTAGCTTCCGTAGGAGCCCTCCACTTCAATCTGCCAAGCTTCCCAGTAAGTGGTCGGGCTACATCTCCCGCAGTGTGCATAACTTGCCCCCGGCGTGGTCGCACACCGATCATGCCAACGCTCGTCGCCAAAAGGTGACGGGCAACATGTACTCTGCCATGGTCCACACCCAAAAGGCGGCCTTCTATTTGGAGAGGACCAGCGCTCAAATGGAGACCGAACTCCGACATCTCCGGGAGTCACAGGCTCAGGTAGCTGATCAGGCCAAGGCGATCTTGGCGGCGGCTGAGACCCTAAAGGGGCTGGAGAGAAAGCCAATTCCGAGCACCTTCTGCGGATCTCGACCCTCGAGGGTCGCCTGGCTGAGATGGAGGGCGGGCTGGCCATGGAGAGATTGAAGTTGGCCCGGGTGGAAGGACGGCAGGCCGAGGCGGAGGCCGCGCTGGTGGCCGAACAACTAAAGACGATCCAGGCGGAGTGATGGGCGGCCGAGGTGGAGGCCGGTCTGAGAGCAGAACTGGTCGGAGTGAAAGGGGAGCTGGACACCAGGGAGGTCCAGTTCAAGGCCGCTGAGGAGGTGAACGCCAATTTTGCGTACGTGACAGCTTTCGCAGGTGCCATCCGAATCTGTTATATGGCGAACCCTATTGGTGACCTTACTGGGCTCGTTGCCGACCTCAAAGACAACGTCCGTGACAACCCCCTGGCCTCCGATGTTCTGCTGGAGATTTAAGATTTGGAGGACATGGGCATTGACCTCTCGTTCTTACCAGATCCAAGGCAAATCGTGCTCCCTCTCCCCGACTTTCCGGAGGCCGGTCCCCTTATTGTCATATCTTCTGAACCAAGCGTGGAGGAGGTCATCCCCCCCGCAGCTGTCATTCCCTCCGAGCCCATCGTGGAGAAGGTGCCGAGCTCGGAGGTGGTTCCCCCAGCAGTCGACGTTCCCTTCGAGCCTGTTGTGGAGATGGTATCGAGCTTAGAGGTCGATCCGCCGACGATTACACAGCAGGATCCTCCTTTTGGGAAGGTTAGCACCCCGCCCTCAACTGCCCCTGCAGAGAAGGATTGAAGTTGTGTTGCTACCACTCCTTTTTATTTTTCTTTTTTCACTGTATCGGCCTTCGGGCTTTGATTGGTAATGCACAACCTCCCGACCTTCGGGTCTTTATCAATGGAAGTAGTTATTTCATTTTTCGTCTCATCTAGTATTTATCTTATTAAACAAAACTCCCATATTTTATCCCCCAAGTCGAGGTCGCAAGCTCGCCTAGGGGCCTTGATTCGAACTTGTTTTTCTCCATCGACTTTTGCCAGGTCAGACTTGGGAAGTATGCTTCCGCCAGAATCTCATCCCCGGGGAGGCAAACAGTCGCCTCGATTTTCCGAATCGGCGCGATGTGTGGCAGATCCGTAATGATGGCCTGGGTATTTGGTGACGCCGCATGTCGTGGATCGAACCAACCAGGAGTCGCGTACTGCCAACGCGCTGCCCGTGCGGTGCCAATTTCTTTGAGGGGGCTCGAGAGTCAGAATATTGCGTTTTCTCCCCCACCTTCCATCTATAAATAGGGCGGGGTTTTCAGAGATACAATATACATTGTCCTCCCTCTGCTCTCCCCATACACCGTCCCCAAGCTTAGTCATGGGCGATTCCGGCGAGTCCCCCACTTTGAGGTACCCTCCGGCGACGGGCTCCTCCCGCTCTATACATATGGCCTCCGACACTCAGTCTATCCCTGCGTTTCCCCCGTTTTTGATCTTGCCTTCATCGAAGGATGACCATGCGGCCATTGCCAAGTTTTGCTACCACCCGGGTGGCGGACTTGCCGCCACCGTGACGGGGGTGCCCCAGGCCCTCTGCGCTTTGGGCGCCGATCGGAATGATGGGATTAGTGATGATGGACATTTCCTAGCATGTAATACGGATTTAGTATTGTATATGAGGATCCAATCAGGCCAGAATGCCCTTCATAATCCCTTGATTTTTTTGCACCACATGTGTGACACTTGTGTTCATTTAACACGGGAAGTCCCATTGCAGCATCTGACACTTCTAGGATATTAGAACATCATTTTCTTATAGTTTTGCAGCATCTTCCTTAGTGACCTCCATATCCGAGAACCGATGCACTAGTAACAACGTAGTACAGGCCAAGTCACCAGCTCGAGTAGCTCTGTAATATAGACCAGGTCGCTAGCTCGATTAGTTCCGTAGTATAGACCAGGTCGCTAGCTCGATTAGCTCCGTAGTATAGACCAGGTCGCTAGCTCGCCTCTGAAAAACGTATTGTATTGGAATGCTTCTTTGTTGGGATATTTTAGTTTTGATGAATTATGCCAAAACATTATCAACTTGTGTTTTTGAAGCTAATTTACTGATAACAAGTTGAGGGGGAATGAGAAAACAAGTTAAGGGGGAACTCACGAAATCAGACAAAGACAATCGAGATCAGACGAAGCTGCAGATGAGGTTGATCGTGATAAGATGAGAAAGATGAGTTCCGAGTTAACTGATGAGCTGGGCAAACTCAGAAGAAAAGAAAAGCTAAGCCAGCTGATCAGAAGATCAGATGACCAGATGACCTGATCAGATGATCAGATTAGAAGAGGAGAGTGCAGATCAGAAGATGAGGTTGCAGATCAGAAGGGGAGGATGCAGATCAGAAGAGGAGCAGATGAGACTGATCGAGATCAGACGTGATCGAGATCAGATAAGTTAACCTGATGCAACTAACCTGATATGCTAACCTGATGTACTAATCTGATGCAGATAAACTGATATGCTGAACTAATGCTATACTGATCTGGTCATGTGAGCTGATCAGAACAAGCGAGAAGAAATCAGATATCAGAAAACCAGAAATCTACATACCAGATCAGGCGACCAAATCAGAAGTCAAGAGTCAGAAGATCTGAATATTAAACACAGGCGTACTGATCTGATGTCACCTAGAGACAAGTCATCTGAAGTCATATTCACTGAGAATCAGAACGCTGCTGATGATCAGTTAGCTGAAGTGCTAGTGACACGAGGTCGGGATGTCGAAAGTCGAAGATTTGAACTCGAAGGCTCGAGTGTCAAGATACCTGATCGCACAAGGTCCGCCAAGAGAAGTTTCTTTGAGTCAAGAATCCGAGAGTCAAGGAAGCCTGAGTTCGAAGAAGCTGAGGATAAGATAATCCTGAAGACTCAGAATGATCCTGAAGAAATAGCCGTTAGATTCAGCTGACGTGGACCAGTGAGAGGAAGACAACCAGCCTGAAAAACCTGCAAAAGCTACAAAATAGTATGGATTTGAATGTGACTCCATCCAACGGTAACATTCAAATCCACACTATAAATACAAGTTCTTCCTTCATTATTCGTGTGGAAGTGGAGGTGGGAAATGCGTGAAACATCCAAAAAGCCAAATCACCTAGCATTTCCACCATAGAACACTGAGCAAGAAATACACGCATATATTCAAGAGTGTTCTATTCTAGATCTAAGCACAAATGATATATCCTAAGCTTAGAGAGATTTTCCCATCCTTAGCATTGAGGCTAAACAAATGTAAGGGAAAATCTCAACCTAGTTGGAAACCAAACACACCTTACCCAAATCATTTTGCTAGGTTAAGTTTGTAGGTGAGTGAGAACTCGGTAAACATCTAAGCAATCCCGAAAGGGAGGGTAGGCGATCCCGTGAGGGAGATAAGTGCCGTTTGAGTGAGAACTCGGTAAACATCTAAACAATCTCAAAAGGGAGGGTAGGCGATCCAGTGAGGGAGATAAGTCCTGTTTGAGTGTGAACTCAGTAAACATCTGTTGGATGTTGGACTAACACGTTAAACTAAGTCCAATTGGTTAAGTTGGTGCCCCTTGTGATAGGGAAGAGTGGATGTAGGAGTTGGACTCCAAACCACTATAAATATCGTGTGTTCTTTACTGCTTTATGTTCTTACTTGCCATATGCATTCGATTATAAGAAAAACACACATCGTTCTTAAAAGCAAAAAAAATTGGTATCACTGTTTCCTCACCCCTGTTTTATATGCATTACAATTGGTATTTAATGCACTAATGGGTTTTCAAACGGGACCAACATTCTTTTTACCGACCTCCGGGTCTATTGTAATGGGGTCCTCCCTGACCTTTGGGTTTTTATTAATGAAATTTTCTTTGACTCCTTTGTTGTGTTGACTTGATTTCCTTATGCGATTTTCACTTAGTCCTTGTTGTCTTCATGTTTACGCGACTTGTTTACTGGACATTTGCTTAATCGTCTTACAAAGTTGGGGAATAACCGCACCGCTAGGGTGGCGATCTCGCCTCCAGTATTTCTAAAGTCATACCTCGGGTTCGCATGTTATCAATCATGTCTTTCATGCGACCTGCATGTTATCGATCATGTCTTTCATGCGACCTGCATGTTATCGATCATGTCTTTCATGCGACCTGCATGTTATCGATCATGTCTTTCATGTGGCATGTATTTCACCGATCATATGTTTTTCATGCGACCCATTTGGTTTCTACACATAGGAATTTTTCTTTCAAGTAGAATAGAGAATTATAGTTAACCAAAGTATTTATTTACATCGATGTGATCAGTACAAGGGTGTAAACCTATTGATACTTCTTCAGATGAGCTGCATTCCACGGGGTATTGGGCTTTGGTTCCATCTGTCTTCTCGAGCTGGTATGCCCCATTTGGTAGGACCTTCGATATCTAGAATGGGCCCTCCCAGTTTGGGCCGAGGGCACCTTTGGAGTCTCCAAGTATCTTTATCAGTACTAGGTCTCTGACCTTGAAACGTTGAAGTCGCACCTTAGAGTTGTAGTACCTCTCCAACCTCTGCTTATATCTAGCATTTCTCATGTTAGCCTCCAACCGCTTTTCCTCGAGTAGGTCCAGGTTTCTTTCCAAGGCCTCATCGTTATGATCAAAAGCGACCTGGCTGGTTCGGAGGGTCGGGAGGTCGATTTCCACCGGAACAACTGCCTCAATTCCGAAGGCTAGCGAGTAAGGGGTTTCGCTGGTTGAAATTCTGCAGGTCGTTCTATACGACCACAACACGTCCGGGAGCTCGCTAGCCCATTTCCCTTTCCCCCCCTCGATCTTGGCCTTGAGCGTGTGCTTTATGATTTTGTTCATGACCTCGACCTGACCGTTTAACTGGGGTGGTATGGGGTAGAAAACAACTTTGTGATCTTACATTTTCTGAAGAAGGCATCAATCTTCATACCATCAAATTGCTTTCCATTGTCTGATATGATTGCCTGGGGTAGCCCGAACCTGCAGATAATGTTCCGCCAAATGAACGTGATGACATGATCTTAGTCTATGGTTGCCAACGCCTCGACCTCGACCCATTTTGTGAAGTAATCCACCGCTCCTAGGGCATACTTGACCGACCCTGGGGCCGTTGGGAGTGGTCCAATGATGTCTATCCCCCACTTCGCAAAAGGCCAAGGACTGAGGATGCTCGTGAGTTCTTCTGGTGCGACCTTGATGGAGGGAGCATAGATCTGGCACTTGTGGCATTTACGGACGAAGATGATGGCATCGGCCCTTAGGGTTGGCAAAAAATATCCCTGCTTTGTGGTCTTATGAGCCAGCGACTCCCCCCAGTGTGGTTTTCGCATGCCCCTTCGTGTATTTCTCGTAAAATGGCTTGGCCTTTTTCAGGTGTAATACATCGAAGTAAGGGCATGCCGAAGCCTCACTTGTATAACTCCCCACTGATCATTGTGTATAGTGCGGCGCATAATTGCAACGTCGGGCTTGGATGCGATCGGGTGGCAAGAGGCCGCTTATCAAATACTCTATGGTGGGTGTCATCCAGGTCGACACCGGGGTTTCAAATGTTGTTACGGTTATCAGCGCGGTGGATGGGTGGGGAAGTGTCGTGATGGTGACATCCTTCATATCTGGTGATCCTTCGAAGGTCACCAGACGAGCTAAAGCATCGTCTCGTGAGTTACATTCTCTCGGTATCAGCATGACATGGATTTGTTCGATCTTCAAGCATAGTGTTTTTACGATTTCCTGATAAGCCACCATCCTATCATCCCGGGCCTCATACTCCCCCGGACCTGACAGGCCACGAGCTGAGAGTCGGTATGAACTTGCAATCTCTTTACGCCCATGGCTGTTGCCATTTCTAAGCCGCTGATGAGCGCCTCATATTCGGCCTCATTATTTGTTTCGGGAAAATCAAAGGTAATGGCGTTCTGGAATGAGATACCCTCAGGGCTCAATAACACTAGCTCGACTCCCGACTTGTGAGAGTTTGCCGATCCATCTACGAACAACTCCCATGGCAGGCTGCCCGAACTCTGCCTCAGAAGGAAATGTGACCTCGACTAGGAAATCAACCAGTGTCTGGGCCTTGATGGCAGGTCGTGGCACGTATGTCACTCTGTATTGCCCGACCTCAATGGCCCATTTGAGACATCGACCTAATGTGTTAGGTCGGTGGAGCACATTCCTCAACGGCCGGGAAGTGAGGACCTCAACCTGGTGATCAAAAAAGTACGGTCTCAGCTTCCTCACACTCATGACTAATGTGTAGGCCAGCTTCACTAATGATGGATAACGTCGTTCTGTTTCGTTCAACGTCTGGCTTACAAAATAAATGGGCAAGTGGATTTGGTCCTCTGCTCGGACTAGTACTGCGCTTAAAGCGGAGGCCGCGAGATATAAGAACAGCTTCTCTCCCAGGATAGGTTTGGATAAGATGCTCACGTCTGCCAGGTAGGTTTTGATTTTTTCAAAAGCATCCTGGCTCTCGGGTGTCCATTCAAACTTTGCTTTCTTACAGATCGTGTCGAGCATCGGCTTGCATTTATCCCCCATCCGGGAGATGAACCTGTTAAATGCGGCCAGGCACCCTGTGAGTTTCTGAACCTCTTTCACATTCCGGGGTGCCCCCATGTCTTGTACGGCCTTAACCTTCCCTGGATTCGCCTCGATCCCCCGCTTACTAACCAGATGTCCCAAGAACTTCCCCGACTCGACTCCGAAGTTACACTTCTTGGGGTTGAGTCTCATATTGAACTTCCTAAGGATATCGAAGGTCTGTGCGAGGTGGAACAGGTGATCCTCCCTTTTTAAGCTTTTGATGACTATACCATCGACATACACTTCTACCGACTTCCCAATCTGATCGGCAAACATATGATTGACGAGCCTTTGGTAGGTTGCCCTGCATTCTTCAGGCCAAGCGGCATTCTCTTCCTATAATATAGATTTTTCTCGGTCAGAAAGGAGGTGTGTTGTCGATCTGGTTCATGCATGGCTATTTGGTGATAACCCGTGAAAGCGTCCATGAACGACATCATCTCATGTTCAGCCGTGTTAACTATCAGGTGATCGATGTGCGGCATGGGAAAAAAATCTTTTGGACAGGCCTCGTTGTGGTTGGTGAAGTCGATACATAACCGCCAGGTCCCATTGGACTTTTTCACCAATACTGCATTGGCCACCCACTGTGGTTGGTCGGCCTACATGATCAAGTCGTTATCCAGCAGCTTCTTCACCTCTTCAGCTAAAGCGGCATATTTTTCTGGCCTAAATTTCGTCCTTTTCTGGGCAACCGGCCTCCGGGCCGGGTCAATATGAATTCGGTGACACGCAACTTCCGGATCGATACCCACCATGTCTTTGTGTGACCAGGCAAACACGTCTATGTTCTTTTTGAGAAAGTCGATGACTTCCCCCTTCAGGTCGTTCGGTATCCTAGAGCCGATAATGACTTCCAGATCCGGGCGAGTTGGATCTATCTTGACTTTCTCGAGTTCTTCCCCCGGGATGGCCCTTGGGCCCCCTTATCGGGGGTCGTTGATCTCGGCCTCGATTAGCAACTCATCAGGCTCATGCCCTATTCTTGGATCGAGGTCGCTGTAGGTTCTTTTTCTGCTTGCTCTTTTCTTATTTAATTCCCCATTTTGTTCATTGCCATCTATTACAAGTGTTTGTTTGATAGGTATTGGTGCGGAATTGAAAAGAGAAGAAGAGTAAATCAAACAAACTCTTTCATCGACTTGGTCGCCCTTAACGGAACCGATCAACCCACTCTTGGTGGGGAATTTTACACAAAAGTAGAAAGTAGAGGACACAGCCTCGAATTCATGCTCAAAAGGCCTTCCCAGGAAACCATTATAGGAGATGGGAAGGTCGACTACCACAAAGTTTAACAGCCTAGTTGCCCTAACCTCGCTATTCAGTGTAGAGACCAACTCGACGGCTAGTCAAATCATCCCAGTGGGCCTCACCGTAGCGCCACAGGAGGTCAGACCCTTGAAAAATAGTGAAGCCCGGGCCTGACCTCCTGGGTAGCCTTCTTGGGGAGAGGCTGCACGTCCTTGTCATCGAACGCGAGGCATTTATTGTTGAGGACAGCCATCACGGCCTTTGCGTCCTCCGGAGTTTGCACCAGGTTCCACCAGTCGGGGGTCATCAGCGGGTTTAGCTGGCGAGCGCGATGGAAGTCGGAGTGTTGAGAGCTCATAGAAGACTCACGCCCATCGCGGGTGTCCAACTCATGCCCGTTGGGATTGCCCTGATTGTTTGCCATCGCTGTTGATCGGAGACGAGATGGGTTTTCCTTCTAACAGAATTATTTCTCAGGAATCACACTTCCCACAGACAGCGCCAATTGTTGAACTCAGTTTGATTACCGACGAACAAACAAGTAATTCAATAGACACCGATCAATATAATGGCGAAAGCAATAAATAACACGCAATTTGATTACCCAGTTCGCCCATGAAATAGACTACGTCTGGGGGCACCAAGCCAGGATATTTTATCTATAATTTCTACTTAGGGTACAAAGATTTCGATCTTTTACAATGTGCACTGCAAGTTATATTTATAGACACATAATTAAGGTTATAGTTTTCGTGGTCTTCATCTCGTGGGCCAACCTATGGTTTCGGCCGCCAGGCACAGGATTTCCTTTCTTCTCCCGCAAGTCGCGCTCACAGATACACTTACCCTGATTATACCCCTAGAAATCCGCCTCACTAACTACCCAAATCTTTTCCATGTTTATCTTCAATTGAGCTCGAGACATAGTCGGTCCCAACTTTCGGGTTCTCCCAAGTCGCTTCGCGACCTTTTTGCTATCCCAAGCCGCCCACGACTTACTGACCTTTCAAGGTCGCTTCAAGTCTTGCTCTAGTTGGATGAAGTCGGATAATAAACTGACCACCAGAAAGTTCAACCCCCGGCCTTCCTCAGGGCGGGTCATTTCCCCTTACAACATACTCGAAGAAAAGATAGATTTACCTCCTTACCCGACCAGGGCTCCTCTGGTATGCCATTTTCCAAGGGAGTTGAGGGTCCTCTGTTTATCAAGTAAGTTGCAGTGTTAACTCCCTCTGCCCAAAACATCTTTGGCAGTCCACACTTAAATCTCATGCTTCTAGCACATTCACATAAGGTTCTATTCATACGTTCTGCCACACTGTTCTGCTGGGGGGTTCCTCTCACGGTTTTCTCCATTCGAATTACATTCGCCTCACAGAATTCTTTGAACTCACGAAGCTCGTACTCTCCACCATTATCTGATCTCAAACACTTCACCTTGGGACCCGTCTCAGTTTCTACAAGGGCCTTCCACTTCCTGAAAGCATTAAAGGCATCAGACTTATTTTTCAGAAGAAAAGACAAATTAAAGGAGAGAATTAAAAAAAAATAGAGATTAAAAAATAAATTAAAAAACTAATTAAAAAGTTTTGTTAATAAGAATCAAACTCGGACACACCCCCGCTAAAGACTTTGCAATGCGAAAGACATCCAACTAGCTTCCTTGTTCATAGACAAAGTGGATTGTATTAATTATTTTTCATTTAATGGTATAACTTTTATTCATGCCCTTCATATTCGCTCTCAGAAATATAGTCATTCCTGCCCTCTCAGTTAATCCCAACCTCTTATCCATACTCATTGAATCACGACAGGAGGGCAAATTAAAATAGAAAAATCATATTGGGTTGGGTTTAGAGATAATCAGACTCAAACTAATAAATTTTCAAGGTGACACTCTACTGCTGAGTTATATCCTTACCCTAAGGAAAATTAATGAAGTAAAGTGCAATAGATAAATATATATTAAATAATATGTATATACTTTGTAAATAAAATATAAAACCAGGGAGCCTCGTCGGAATGAGGATCTGTGCGGTGGCACAGGGTTCACATTCCCAGATCCACCTCTGGATATATATAACATTCAATCATATTTAAAGCAACAGTAATAAACAATTTATTTCAGTAAATAAGTGTTTAATACATAGGTTATACAAAGTAAAAGCATACTTTCACGTATAACCCCAACACTTAGGATATTTAAGTATCACAGATAAGGAATCAGATCACGTAACAGTGTATGTCCCAAAACTTGATCTTACTGATTCACCAGGTCAATCAGACCCAAAGGTACGTACAACTATCAATGAAGAAGCTAGTACAGTTGGGACAGTATCAACTGAACCATCTGGTTCAGGGAGAACACCTTATGTTCCCATAGGCAGACATCAACATATGATGATTCCAACATCAGCTGAGACTTGTTCATGTCAAGTGGATCCTATTTCTGCACCATTCTCAATCACCAGTGACTCAATATCAGATGAGGATGGTGATATCCAAACTGATATACATCAGAAAAGAAGGACTTGGTTAAGTGACCATCCAACTGATCTGATAATTGGCAATCCAAATGCCCGAGTTCAGACTGGACATCAGGTTAGTGAAAGTGCCATGTATTGTTGCTATCTGTCTTTTAAGGAACCAACCACCATAAAAGAAGCTCTACAGGATACTAATTGGATTCTAGCTATGCAAGAAGAATTAGAGCAGTTTGAAAGGAATCAGGTTTGAAAACTGGTGGGCAGACCAACTCATCAAGATTTGATAGGCACCAAGTGGGTATTCAAGAACAAGAAAGATGAGAATAATGTCATAACCAGAAATAAGGCAAGACTTGTTGCAAGGGGTATTAACAATCAGAAGGAATTGATTATGATGAGACCTTTGCACCAGTCGCTCGCCTGGAAGCCATTTGGTTGTTTCTGACATATGCTGCCCACAGAGGGTTTATTGTGTATCAAATGGATGTAAAGACTGCATTCTGAAATGGGGTACTAGCTGAGGAAGTTTATGTTGAACAACCTCCTGGCTTTGAAAAAGGCAACCAGGTGTACCGTTTAAGAAAAACTCTTTATGGCCTGAAACAAGCTCCTCGAGCTTGGTATGATACACTATCTCAGTTCTTGATAAACAGTGGATTCACTAAAGGAATAGTGGACATAACCTTATTCAGAATAGAAGATGGTGAAGATATTATGATGGTTCAGATTTATGTGGACGATATCATTTTCGGATCTCCCAACAAGAGCTTATGTGAAAGATTCACCAAACTGATGCAATGGAAGTTCGAAATGTCTATGATGGGTCAGATGAATTACTTTTTGGGTCTTCAAGTAAAGCAAAGTACCGAAGGAATATTCATCTGTCAGGCAAAGTACACTAGGAATCTATTGGCTAAGTTTGGAATTCAAAATAGTAAGGAAGCCAGAATTCCTATGATGACTGGATTCAAGATGGATCCAGATGAGAATGGTCAGAAAACTAATCAGAAAGAATACAGGGCTCTCATTGGATCTCTACTATACCTGACTGCTAGCAGACCAGATATAACTTTTGAAGTAGGTGTATGTGCCAGATTTTAGGCAAATCCAATGCAAAGCCACCTGGAAGAAGCTAAGCGGATTCTTAAGTATCTGAAGGGTACAGTAAACCTTGATCTATTCTACCCATCAGATGATAATCTAGAGCTTAGTGGGTATTCTGATTCTGATTATGGAGGTTGCAGAATAGACAGAAAATCAACCTCAGGTACATGTCAATTCTTAGGAAGCAAATTGATCTCTTGGTTTTCAAAGAAGTAGACATCTGTTGCCACATCTACTACTGAAGCAGAATATATGGCCACAAGAAGCTGTTGTTCCCAACTGCTCTGGCTTAGTCAGCAGCTGAGGGATTATAACATTGTAGCTACGAATGTGCCCATATTCTGTGACAGTAACAGTGCTATTGCAATCACTCAAAATCCAATATTACATACAAGATGATAGCATGTGGATGTCAGATATCATTTTATAAGAGATCATCTGGAAAAGAAGAGCATCAGAATGGAAAAGATCCATACTGATAAGCAAAAAGCTGATATCTTAACCAAGCCACTAGCTGAAACCAGATTCAGAGAACTATGTAATGAGCTAGGACTTCTGGAGTTAGGAGAAAGTGCACCAGAAATGTTTGGTGGACTGGTCTCCAGGATCAGTTGGTTAAGAGACTGACCAAATAAGGAGGATCAGTTGAGTAATGGTACCTCAACTGATCAGTAAGATCAGTTTGAACTGATCTGATAAGGGTTAACAGTTGAAGGAGGAATGTCAACCGATCAGATAGGATCAGATAAGTGGGACATTGTTGGGAAATACAAAGGTTTAGGCAGAAAATAAGATCAACAAAAATCAGTCAAATCTACGGCTACAAGTGGTATTGATTGATTACCACATCAGTCAACCAGATACGCGTTTATGTTCCTTTGTTTGACTGATTACTTATCTGCAATTATCTGATAATATTTGCTTTTATTGTACATATATTTTCATGACGTGTACCCTGCAAAGCATTTAATGCGGACGTGGGGAATATGTATTAATTGTTATTAAATGCGTTTTTAAAATCCAAAAAGGCAATCGCGCGTGCAAGTCCTGACCGCACGATCAAAACCTCTTAATCTGAGTCGTTTATTCTTTTCAAACGTTTAGTTTTCCGGTCTCGATTTTCCCTCCTTTCTTTATATAGGCTTCATCAAAACCCTTCCAATTTACACTTCTCAAAATTCTTGTGATTTACACTCTGAAAAATCTCTCAAATACACTTTGCATTTCAAAGCTTATCACGATTCAGATTTCAAAATCACTTATCAGAATCTGGTAATTAGTGCTTATTTGTTGTGATTATTTTCCTTAAAATCATTTTCTTATATAGGTTACAAATGTCTGTATTTTTACCCTATGTTATGCCTTCTCAATTTTTGGTATCTGTTTTGTTATGACTAGGAATAAAACAATCGATTATTCATCTGGGAAATCACATATGATTATGCACAAAACTTAATCAAGTTTCCTTTGTTGTAGATGGCTACTCACGGTATGGGCAAAATTATGTGCAACTATGCAAGTTTGGCAAGTCAAATCGTCGAAGATAAATACGTTGTTTTTTGGGATCACTAGAGATCCAGAGTCCATGGAGGTGGAGCATTTTTTAAGGAGATGTGGACTATAACAGTACTGCGCAGCCCACTCCAATCCAGTGATGTAATATGAAGCATTGGAGTTTTTGAGGAATTTGGAGGTGGTATCCCCTAGCGATGAACTTGTTTCATCTGTTAATGGTGCAGAAGTTAAGTCACTAACACAGATATCACCTGCCTATTCAATTTGCCCAAAGGAAAAATCTCACCTGCTCATTACAAAGAAAATGAAGATAAGCTGATAAGGGATGAGCTGTTCAGGGAGGCAGATAAGAAGCACACTGCCAATTTTGTCAGGCCAATACTTAAGAGGAAGTTTCGCCTGCTCTTTGACATTCTGTCAAAGACAATAATGGGGATTTCTTCCAGTCCTGATGGACTGACTGCTGTCAAGATGCATTGCATGGCAGCTATTGTGGATGGAGCCACAAATATTAACTGGGCAGGATTCCTAAAGGCTATTCTGCTACAAGAACATGCAAAGTTTGGGGTTAATGATCAGAGGCAAGTTTTTCTGAAGAAAAGGATCAGCAATATCAACAAGGTAGCAGTCATACTGAGGGACAAACTACCAACCGCTCAGTGGAGCCAGGATGGGCTAAATATTTACAAGGCCTTCCTCACCAACACATCTGTCATCTATGGCCCTGCTGATGATGACATGAAGAGGACAGTCAGGAAGGGCAAGAGCAAGGATGTCGCATCTGTTGCATTAGTAAACCCTCCAAAGAGGAAGAGGCTTCTAATGAAAGAACTGGCGAAGAGGCCAAAGCAAGTGAAGCAAGCTCCGATGACTCTGTTCCTGGAAGAGGAGTCCGAGGAAGAAGAAGCTTCAGCTCAGCCTGCTGCACAAAAACAATCAGCTGAGAAGTCTGAGAGACATGCTTCTCTGGTGGAAAGCTCTCCGGAGCAATCAGGAGGAGACCAAGAAAAGGAAAGGGCGAGATCACCTTCTCCTCAGTCCCGTGCTCACACACCCATCAGATCTCCAGCTGCTGAGAACATGACTCCCTCTCCTTCTCCAATAAGCGAACATGCCAAATCGCTTGTTGTGCCTACTGAGGAACCAGATCGAACTCAGCACATCAGTCAATAGCCCACTAATCTGCCGCCACCAGAAACTTCTTCAACTCAACCACCCATCCAATCTGAACAATCAATTCCCAGATCCAGATCATCAAGAACCATTACTGGGAAGTTGTCAAGGATGAGAATTGAACGAGAAATTGATGATTTGTATCCAGAATTGGAAGCTCATCCGAATATCATGGAAGATATTCTGGAGATTCTGGCTTGGAGAGATCTCAGAATGAAGAACTTCCCAGATTTCATGATTATAATTGAACAGATGGGAGGAGCTGATGAATTTGCTGACTACGATTTTGATATCAAAAAGTCAGCTCAGGTTGGTTCACCAGCTGAGCTGATTTCTGCTGAGGCAGTCAGAGCCCTGATCAACAAGAAATTTGGCAAATCTGAGAGGGTCGATCTAGGGTCAGATGAAGAAACTCCACAGGAAGATGATCCCATGAAGGATGCTGGAGCTGCCAATGAAGGTGGTATTGGTGATACAGTTCAAGACCAGCCACTGGAGGCACAAACAACTGTTGCTGATCGGGAAGCCCAAGAAGTTCCTGCTACACACATCACTACTGATCAGCTGAGAGAGATCAGATCGTGCTTTATAGATCTACTCAAAGAAGAAGTTGAAGGTGTATTGGCTAACGTAATTAGCAATACTATATCTGATCAGAGACAGGCCTGTTTGCGTGAACTGAAAGATCAAAGGGAGTTTGCCATCTCCCAGATTGAAGCTCTAAAGGATCAGTATACGCAGACGTTGACCAACCTGACTAGCGAGTTCAAAAAGGTCTATGATGGAAAAATAGCCCAGGTTGATCACCATCAGGTCTCACTTCTCTTGATCACAGAAAAGCTGGAGAAAACGGAAGAGAAAATTGATAAGCTAATTCTTACCTTCTCCAATGCTATCGAAGCTGCAAAATCTGAGCTGGTATCGAAAATTCAAGAACTCACTGGTCAGACACAAGGCATGACTACATCTGATCTGAACAAAGCCATCTCTGTCAGTTTTGGCTCACTGACTTCCCACATCAATGCTCTTTTTGATCAAACCAAAAAGGGGGAAGGACAGGTTGAGAAACCAACTGATTTTATAACGACTATAAAAGAGCTTATTCAGACAGTTGAAACTTATGGCCAACGACTAGACCATCTTGATCTGTTTGCAAATGAGGTTTTTGAAAAGGTGGAGAAGTCAAAGGCAAGGAAGTTGGCCGCAGGAGCTGGAACCTCAAAATATGAACCAGCCACTCAAGCAAAGACAGTCACGAGGAGCACAACAAGTCAGATTCAATTTGATAAAGAAATGGCAGAAAAACTCTCCAAAGAGTAGATTGCTGAAGAAGCTCGCTTGAGTGAACAAGAGAGAAAAGCTGAGAAATTGGTTGAGGCAGAAGGGCTGAGAAAGAAATACAGATCGAGGGTAAGGAAAGGTCAAGCCGGGAAATCTGGAGCAGAACCTCAGCTGGCAGCAAAAATTGATGACATTATTCCGAAGATTCGAATAATGGAATAAAATCAGAGGGGAATGGCTCTTGGATGCGTTTGTTCTGGATCTGGTGCCGAAAGAAGAATCACCAGATGAAGAATTTCTGAACTGGTTGGAGAACAAGCATCCAAATTTCCTAAAGTATCTGGGAATGAGGCCAGGAAGATAAACGTGAGGATTGTCCGTCAAGATTATGAAGTGATGGATTACACGAAGAAAGCAGATGGCTCATTCGATAGATTGGCATTTCAAAGGTTCTATTTTGACATCCTGAGTAAATCACACATAACTGATCCACAACAGATCAATGATGTCAAATGGAAATTATACCGTATTTTCAACGTTCCACAAGATCAACGAGAAATGTCGGAGGGCTATGTTCCAAGAGTTTGAAGATCAGAAGACAGCTTAGGATCAGTTGTACTTTATGAAAACTTTTCAGATATAACTTGTAACGAAAATTCTATTAAATGAAAAGTTTATTTTACTGATCCTAAGACAAACTCTCATTGTCTTCTGATTATTTTCTCTTTATTGCTTTATAATATTATCAACTGTTGTTGGTTTCTCAAATGTTTTGGTTTCATCAAAAAGGGGGAAATTGTTGGAAAATTTAAAGTTTTGATGAACGTTTCAAAACACTTGTAATAGGACTAGTCGGACCTGTTAGCTGATTATTGTTTTAAATACCAGTTTAAGGTGACCAGTTGATAATTATTGTATAGAACAACTGATGTATTAGATAGGTCACATATTGAGGGGGAACTCAATATGTATAGGTCAAATCTTGAAGAAGATTAGATCAGAAGACCAGACGAGTCAGAAGACCAGACAAGCCAGTTAGTCAGATGATCTGGTGTAGACATGAAGCAGAAGAAATCAGAAGACCAGAAGATCATATGACTACCAGAAGACCTATATCAGTCGAGTCTGCTAGTTGAGCTAAGACAACTTGCATCTGAAGACTCTATCAGGAAGACTGATCAGTTTATCTGATCAGTTCAGCTCACACCTGGTGGCAACTGTTTGTGCATTAGTTCATGCGATGTTAATCTGACAAGAAGAATGTCAACCTGACTTGGTATAACAAACATTGAACAAGTGTACCTATTAACCAATGAGATCAAGACAAGTATGAACAGAGCTGAAAATGCGGGATTTGGTGCTGCACAGTCAAACGGCTAAAAAGGACAAACATACATGCTTTCGGCCATGCCGTTCCTGAAGCACATCACATCAAGCCTGCAAACTACCAAATATAGCCTGAAATTCAAATTGCTCTCCAACGGCTATTTGATTTCGAGGTCTATAAATATGGGATTAATCTTCATAGTGAAGACACGGAAATTATCATCAAGCTCAAGCTATAACAAGATTTCCGCACGAAGAACACAAAATTAAAGATTATTTTCTAAGTGTTCATCTCATTAGTTCTTAGCATAGAATTCTTATCCTCCAACTTAAGGCTACCTCAAAACTAGGATAGAATTCCAGTTGGTACAAACAACAAATCTTTACCCAAACCAAAAGTTAGGTTAAGTTTGTTTAGCAAGATTTCAGACTAGGGTTTCTAGTTCTGATTTCTGGGATCGGTTGAGTGATAACTCTTGAAACATATGTTGGTTGTACTGTGTTGGACTAACACAATAAACTAAGTCCAGTTGGTTTAGTTGGTGCCCCTGCTGATAGGGAAGAGTGGACGTAGGACTGATTGTCCGAACCACTATAAAAATCTTGTGTGTTTATCTGGTTTACCTGCTTTACTTTACTGCACACAACCTGAGTTTAAACTGCATACATATTCTGAGTTAGGATCAGTCTGCATCAAGCAACTGATCTAATCAGTTTGACACTTTAGCCATCTGATTGAAAACAGACTGTAGAATCTAATTTTATAAAACTGGTTTTTCACACGGGTTAGAAACTTGCTTCCGCACATCAGTTAAACTGATAGACACGAACTGATCTGCCATCAGATGATCAGTAAGTTGGATATCAGTCCAAAATGATTCACACGCACTCTAATCAGGCAACCTGCTTTCACACCTGATCTTGCACGAAAAGTTTTCAGAAGTCTATTCACCCCTCCCCTCTAGACTTCTGCCCTCACAAAAGCCATTCGGGACCTACAAGATATTAATTACTTTCCTTATAGATTAATATACCTACGTATCCTCTCCACTATTTCATTAATCAAACCCTTCTTCCACGTCTCAAACCTTTCTTCCACGATCGAATCGAATCAATTCAAATTTGTGAATTTCTCTCTGCAAAATTGATATGCTGTCGATCGAATAAATTGATTTGGAGTATACGCTGTCGATCGAATCATGAATCTGCAATCCGAGAATTCTTCAATGTTGCACCTGGTTTGATTTCATCGACCAACAAACAATTAAAGCGATCAACACAACCAAAACACCAAAGCAATAATCAACACAATATTTGATTACCCATTTCGTCTGTTAAATAAGACTACGTCTAGGGTGACCAAGCCAGGAGTATTTTACTATGTATTTCTGCCTAGGATTCCAAGAGTTCGATCCTCTACAATGTACAATACAAGTTATATTTATAGACACAGAATTAGGGTTGCAGTCTTCATGGGCTTCCTTTCACGGGCTTGGCTAGGGTTTCAGCCGCCCGGCTAAGGTTTCCTTGCTTGTCCCTCAAATCGCGCATCAAAATACACTTACCCTGATTACAGTCCATGAAATCCGCATCATTAACTACCCTTATATATGCCATATTCATACTTTATCCGACCTCGAGACCAAGTCAACTCTGGCCTGCGCGACCTCCCAGGTCGCCAAGCGGCTTTCATATTATTCCAAATTGCCTCGCAACCTCCACAGTCCTTTAAGCCGCCTCGCGACTTGCGTAGCTTCGTAAGTCACCCTGTGGCCTACCTGGTCATGGCAAAGACTCCTCTAATGACAAGCCTAAGATGGAGAGACATTGCCTCTGGCAAGTCGGACTATTTCATGTCACAATAATTACCCCTCAAGTCGAGGTCGCAAGCTCGCATTGGGGCCTTAACTTGATCCATTGTCCTTTATCGACCTGCAGCAAGCCGACCTCAGGAAATGTGCCCAAAGTGAATCGTCATCCTTGGGGAGGCGAATCATCGCCTCGATTTCCTGAATCGACGTGGGGTATGACTGATTCATCATGATGGCTTGGCAGATATGGCGTCGGCCACGCGCTACCCGTGCGACTTTACTTCCTTCGGGGGGGGGTCTTAATTATACTCATATTACATTTTGACCCCCTCTTCTTCTATAAAAAGGGCGAGGGTTTTAGGCATAAACCTCTTACCCTCAACCTTTGCGCAGCTGAACCTTCCCCGAATCCAAGCTCTAGAGTTTTTGGCGAACTTCTGAACTTCTGATCGAAGCTGAACTAGGTACTACATTCACCCTTTCTCAAATCTTCACATGGCTCTCAATCCACCATCCGCTCCCGCGCCACATTGTTTTCTGGTTTCGTCGTCTTCAGACAACAATGATGTGGCTATAGCTCACCTCCGTCATCGCCCTGGCTCTGGCTCCGCTGCCCCCAACATTAGGGGATCTTCATTTACCAATGCTCCGATTAACAATAGGGATGATGGTGGTAATGACGACGATGAGCAATTTTTGGCGGAGTTGGAGGAAATCACTCACATCCCCTCACTAAATCTCAGCCCTCCTTGCACCGCTGCGTCGGAGAAGATTGCGGTAGCGGGTCCCTCTGACCCGGCCCGCAGTTATGGAGCCTTTGAACGGGTCTTCGATTACAACTCCTATCAACTTCGAGCTCCATACAAGCGACCTGAGCGTAGTTACCGGAAGTCGGTCAAGTCGGACTTTGTGGCATCTCAGGAAAAATATCAGTCAGTTTTGTCCGATTGACACGTGCGCTCCCTTCGTCGCTTATACAAGGTGCCCTGGGATGTGCACTTCTATGGAGTGACCTCCGACGAAAGTTCCGACCAGCCGCCGCCCGGGATGAGAGAAGTGAACGAACATACTATGAAGGCCAGGATTCAATTCCCATTGCATCCGGCTATTTCTCACCAGCTCGCGGATTGGAACCAAAGCCTTACGCAGATTACTCTAATTGGTTGGATCTATATTCTCTCCACCATGACTGTGCTGGGACAGGCCGGGCTATATCGGTTGCCTAACCCCGGTGAGATATCTTTCGTGATGATGCCCATTGCTCAAGCCGGCGGCTACAATACCGTGTGACTTCGCAGGGGCATGGAGCTCGTAAGTGGGATCCCTAACAAAGTCGAGGGCTGGCACAGAAAGTGGTGGTTTGTCAGAGGGGCATGGGAGTCCGTGGACCCTTCAAGCACTCTGCCTATACATATATCGAAAGACTATGTGAATCGAGTAGAACACGATAAATCTTATGCTCTTGGTTCTGAGGTCGTATTGATCTAATTCTCATTTTCTTTTGCAGTGTTCACGCCCCAGAAATCCGACCTGTATTGGGACTTCTTGGAGGCCTTCAACCTAGTTCGTGATACCCCTCCGAGCTTCCGGGACGTCAATGCCTTGAACTCCGAGCTCGACTGTCTCAAGGTCGGCTTGTACACATATCCGCGTCATCTCAAGATTCCTTGTAAGTAGTTTGTTACTGTCACTACTTTGAATTCTTATACGAGACCTGTCTGACCAGTTTTTCCTGTGTGCAGTTCTTATCATCCCCGTTTACCGACGTCAACCACCTACCTCTGTGATATCTGCCCGCAAGAAGTCCGTGCTCGGTCAGATGAGGCATATGACGGCCACTGATGTTCCTCCTCCAAGCCAGACCCCTTCTGGTTCCTCTGCTGCCGAGAAGGGGAAAAGAAAGTCGAAGTGGCCGGCTCCGTAGGATTCTGAGCCTGCTCGGAAGAAAATGAGGGAAGAGATTAACACCTACCAGTCGGAGATCAACCAGGGACTTGGGAGGTCATTGGTTCGTCCGACCTCACAACCCACTCCAGCTCCGGAAGGAGGTCATCTTCCGGAAGACGATTCTTGGTTAGGCTGGGATGCGGACCGGGTGAACGAGTAAGTCTAGCCACATATTATTTTGACTGTTATCATTATTCCACTAATGACTTACTTCTTTTGTAGCCCAGAGTACATGCCGCACAAATTTTCCCCCAAGGTTCTGTCTTTCCTGCGGTCGCCCCCGCTCATCCCGGCAAGGGTTCCTAAAAATTGGTCTGGCTACCTCTCCCGCGGCTTACATAATCTGCCCTGAGGGTGGACGCAAACGTTATTCCCCAACAAACGGACCACGCCACCGCCCAACATCAAAAGGTGACGGGAAACCTGTATTCGGCTCTTGTTTACTCCTTGAAAGTTGCCCTCTTTTTGGAGAAATCTAGTGCCCAGCTAGAGACGGAGCTCGGAAACATGAGGAAGGCTCAGGCACGGGTCGCCGACCAGACCAAGACGATCCTCTCTATCACTAATACTCAGAAGGAGTTGGAGGCGCCCAACTCTGAGCTTACTCGAAATATTTTTGATATGGAGGGTCGACTAGCTAGCTTTGAGAAGGAGCTCTTGGTGGAGAAGGCAAGAGCGATGAGAGAACTGGCGGAGGCCCAGAAGGAGTTGGTCGCCAAGGAGGAGCACTTCAAAAGGACTGAAGATCTGAATCCCAACTTTGCCTACGTGATGGCATTTGTCGGGGCCATCAGGATCTGTCATGCTACAAATCCCTCCGGTGACTTCAGCGGGCTTGTCAACGAGCTGTCCGACAACATTTGCGACAACCCTCCTGCCCCGCTGTCGTTTACGGAGATTAAGGACACAGAAGACCGAAGGCGTCGACCTTTCTTTCTTTCGTAACTGGGCGGATTATGCGCCCATTTCTTAATCGATGAGGCTCGGGTGGGTTAAATTTGAACCGATACTCGAGACTCCAATTGGGACGGTCCGACTTTCTCCGGAGGTCGCTAGCAGAGAGGCTGTAGGAGGGGATGCCGCTGATGGCCCGAGTACCAGCCCGGCCGTGATCTGATAAAGTTTTTCTTTTTTGCTTGCATATGTAATTTTTCCCTTTTTTCCTTTTTTGTTGATCTGCCCTTGTACCGGTCTCCGGGCCTTTATCAATGAACCTCTATTTTTAATTCCCTTCTCTTTATCAATGAAACTCTTTTTAATTCCCTTGTTGTGCCGACCTGATTTCCTTATGCGACCTTTGTTTTATGCTTAGTCCTTGTCGCCTTATTTTTTATGCGACTTGTTTTTTTTTTGGACGCTGCTTAGTCGTCTTACGAAGTAGGGATTCATCACACCTCGGTGGGTTGTGATTTATTCTCCGGTACTTCGAAAGTCGCACCTCCGGTGATTAGTATGTTCTCAATCATATGTTTTTCATGCGACCCGCATGTTATCAATCATATGTTTTGTTGGTCCCAAAAAACCCGATTTAAAACTCGTAAAATCTCAATGGGATGTGACTTTAAATTTTTTCTTGCTTCGAATGTGTTATACAGATTTGCTAAAATATGTATGACAGTTAATATGAAAGCAAGTAAGAACACAAGTATTTTTATAGTGGTTCGGAGTCCAACTCCTACATCCACTCCTCCCTTCATGGGCACCAACTTAACCAACAGATGTTTACCGAGTTCTCACTCAAACGGAACTTATCACCCTCTAAGGGATCGCCTACCCTCCCTTTCGGAATTGCTTAGATGTTTACCGAGTTCTCACTCAAACGGGACTTATCTCCCTCACGGGATCGCCTATAGATGTTTAACGAGTTCTCACTCACCTACAAACTTAACCTATCAAACTGATTTGGGTAAGGTTTGTTTGGTTTCCATCTAGGTTGAGATTTTCCCTTACATTTGTTTAGCCTCTATGCTAAGGTTGGGAAAATCTCTCTAAGCTTATGATATGACATTTTTGCTTAGATACAATAAAGAACACTCTTGGGTAAATTTGGATATTTAATGCTCTGTGTTCTTGAATGGAGTTGCTTGAATATTTGGCTTTAATTTCACTTTGCAGATCCTCCATTATCTTCTTTTGAAGATAGTGCAATGTATTTATAGTGTGGATTTTAATATTACCGTTGGAGAGTAATATTCAAATCCATACTAATAATCTTCCAGCTTTCTTTGTCCTTTTGCACTGTTGTTTGCAGCTTTATGTCACATACATATTTGTGTTGTTATCTTCTTATTGTCCAGCTGCTTTTGTGTGTCTAACGGATCGATCATTTTCATTAGATTCTTTGTTCATCTCTTCGATTACGGTGCGCCTGACCGGTCCTTTGAAATCGATCTGTAGAAATGCAGTGTCTGCTTTGAAATCATTGTTCATTAGTTCTTTGAAATCCTTTGTTCATCCGGTTGCTAAAATCCTTTGTTCATCGATTCGATTTCCTTTGTTCATCGATCTTGATTTCACGATTCATCGGTTCGATTTCCTTTGTTCATCGATTACGATTTCCTTTGTTCATCGAGATCGATTTCCACGATTCATCATTTCGATTTACGCCTTTGCATCAACCTGCTGCATCTTTTTGTTCTGCTCATCAGTTAACTCGGAACTCATCCTACTCATCTGATCTCAATCAGCCTCGTCTGCAGCCTCGTCTAATCTCGATCATCTTCGTCTGATTTCATGAGTTCCCCCTTAACTTGTTCTCTTGTCCCCCCTCAACTTGTTATTTGTAGATTAACTTAAATAACACAAGTTGATAATGTTTTGGCATAATTCATCAAAACTAAAATATCCCAATAATTTCCCCCTTTTTGATAATGATGCCACTTGTTGATCCCCAAAAACCCAATTTAAAACTCGTAAAATCTCAATGGGAGGTGACTTTAGAATTTTTCTTGCTTCGAATGTGTTATGCAGATTTGCTAAAGTATGTATGACAGTTAATATAAAAGCAAGTAAGAACACAAGTATTCTTATAGTGGTTCGGAGTCCAACTCCTACATCCACTCTTCCCTTCACGGGGCACCAACTTAACCAACAGATGTTTACCGAGTTCTCACTCAAATGGGATTTATCACCCTCTAAGAGATCGCCTACCCTCCCTTTCGGGATTGCTTAGATGTTTACCGAGTTCTCACTCAAACGGGACTTTTCTCCCTCACGGGATCGCCTATAGATGTTTAACGAGTTCTCACTAACCTACAAACTAACCTATCAAACTTATTTGGGTAAAGTTTGTTTGGTTTCCAACTAGGTTGAGATTTTCCTTTACATTTGTTTAGCCTCTATGCTAAGGTTGGGAAAATCTCTCTAAGCTTATGATATGACATTTTTGCTTAGATAAAATGAAGAACACTCTTTCGTAAATTTGGATATTTAATACTCTGTGTTCTTGAATGGAGTTGCTTGAATATTTGGCTTTAATTTCACTTTGCAGATCCTCCATTATCTTCTTTTGAAGATAGTGCAATGTATTTATAGTGTGGATTTGAATATTACCGTTGGAGAGTAATAATTAAATCCATACTAATAATCTTCCAGCTTTTCTTTGTCCTTTTGCACTGTTGTTTGCAGCTTTATGTCACATCCATATATATGTTGTTATCTTCTTATTGTCCAGCTGCTTTTGTGTGTCTAACGGATCTGATCAGCTCTCTAGATTACTGTTCATCTCTTCGATTCGGTACTTTTGATCGGTCATTTGAAATTTGATCTGTAGAAATCTAGTCTGCAGATTTCTGGTGTGCTGAAATCACTGTTCATCAGTTGCTTAAAACACTGTTCATCAGTTGCAGATCATCTTGCCAAACTTCACTCAGATTATATTTGGATGGGGGGTTGTCACAGTTTTCTTTGTAATATGCTTTTTTCTGATATGAATAAGGATTACTTCCATCTTACGAAGTAACTCCTTTTAGAGGAGTTTCCCTTTTTCCCTTCGCTAGGGGTTTTGCCCCAAGAGGGGTTTTACCCTAGCAAGGTTTTTAGTGGGGCTTCGGCCTCTGGTACGATCTGTGTACTTATGGCTATAGGTTTTTTCTTTTTATTTTAGGTATCGCTTGTTTCGTCGATTCTTTGAAATCCTTTGTTCATCAAATCGATTTCACTTTGTTCATCGATTCGATTTCCGCAGTTCATCGGTTTCGATTTCACTTTGTTCATCGATTCGATTTCCTTTGTTCATCGATCGATTTCCACAGTTCATTAGTTCGATTTACGCCTTTGCATCGACCTTTGCATCTTTTGTTACGCTCATTAGTTAACTCGGAACTCATTCTACTCATCGATCTCGTCGGCCTCATCTGACCTCGTCGATCTCGACCATCTTAAATGCGATTTCATGAGTTCCCCCTTAACTTGTTCTCTTGTTCCCCCTCAACTTGTTATCTGTAGATTAACTTAAATAACACAAGTTGATAATGTTTTGGCATAATTCATCAAAACTAAAATATCCCAACATGTTTTTCACGCGATCCGCTTGGTTTCTACGCATAGGAATTTTTCCTTCAAATAGAATAAAGAGAGAATCATCATTAACGCTAAGATAATTCATTTACATGGATGTGATCAGTACAAGGATTTGATTCTACTGATAGTATTTCTTTAGGTGGGTTGCATTCCAAGGGTATTGGGCCTTAGTTCCATCCGACCTTTCGAGCTTGTAGGCTCCGTTTGGTAGGACCCTTGAGATTTGGAATGGACCCTCCCAGTTTGGACCGAGGGCTCCTTTTGAATCTCATAGTACCCTTTTCAGTACCAAGCCCCTGACCTTGAAACGTCGAAGTCGGACCTTAGAGTTGTAGTACCTTTTCGACCTCTGCTTGTATCTTGCATTTCTCATGTTAGCCTCCAATCGCTTCTCTTCGAGTAGGTATAGGTTTCTTGCCAGAGCCTCATCATTGTGGTCTAAAGCGACCTGATTGGTACAGAGAGTCAGGAGGTCGACTTCCGCAGGTACAACTGCCTCAGTTCTGAAAGCCAATGAGTAAGAGGTTTCACCCGTTGAATTTTGGCAGGTTGTTCTGTACGCCCACAACACATGTGGGAGCTCGCTAGCCCATTTCCCTTTTCCCCCTTCGATCTTAGCCTTAAGTGTGTGCTTGATGATTTTGTTCACGACCTGACCGTTCGACTGGGGGTGGTATGGGGTTGAAAATAGCTTTGTGATCTTCCAATTTTTGAAAAAAAATGTCTATTTTGATACCATCAAACTGTTTTCCATTATCAGATATGATTGCCTAAGGTAAGTCGAACCTGCAGATGATGTTCCGCCATATAAATTTGATAACATGATCTTGGTATATGGTTGCCAACGCCTCAGCCTCGGCCCATTTTGTAAAGTAATCCACCGCTACCAGGGCATACTTGACTGAGCCTGGGGCCGTTGGGAGTGGCCCAATGATGTCTATCCCCCACTTTGCAAATGACCAAGGACTGAGGATGCTCGTGAGCTCCTCTGGTGCAACTTTGATGGAAGGGGCATGGATTTGGCATTTGTGGCACTTGCGGGCGAAAATGAAGGCATCGGCCCTTAATGTTGGCCAAAAATACCCCTGCCTTGTGGTCTTGTGGGCCAGTGACTCCCCCCCGGTGTGGTTTTCGCATACTCCTTTGTGTATTTCATGTAGGATAGCTTGACCTTGTTCAGGTGTAATACATCGAAGTAGGGGCGTGCTGAAACCTCGTTTGTATTGTTGTGATCGATACAATTACTCGATTAATTTATACACGTCGGAGGGACACGTGTATTAATAAATTATTAAAATAACCATATCCGATGGAGAGGTGTTCACCCAGATAATAATTCAAGTACGCTCGCTACAAGTATGCTCGATACAAGTATGCTCGCTACCAGTATGCTCGCTACAAGTATGCTCGCAACAAGTATGCTCGCTACCAGTATGCTCGCTACAAGCATGCTCACCTTGACAACCATACAAGTCTGCTCGCCAAACCTGACAAGCATTAAAGTCATCCTTATATGCTCGTTAAGGGCAGTGCTCCAGTACAAAATCAATATGGTCAAAGGAGCGAGCAGAGCGATCGACTGAGCAAAAGTTGATAAAAAGGGCATATGACATAAAAGCCAAGTCACTAACTGAACCATCTGGGTGACAAAAAGAATGCCTTACAAGCAAGTAAATCCAGGAGTCAAAACGTGGCAGCATCACATGAGTTCTTGCAAGACACGAAGTCTCCAGCTCATGCTTGCTAAACCAGCTCATGCTTGCCAAAGTACTATAAATAGAAGAAAAAAGAACAAGAAGAGGGTTCAGAAATTTTCCAGAGGTGTTAAGAAATTTTCCAGAGGAGTTCAGAAAAAATTCCCAAGTACTCACATACATTCCCAAAAACACGATCTTTCCCCACGAGAAGTATTGTGTACTGTATATTTAAACCTCGCAATATGATATCCCTGGCTTGGAATGCCCCCAGAGTAGTCAATTATTGACGAACTGGGTCAACAATTTCTTGTTATTTACTGCAATTATTGTACACATACTTATTTTGTTTGTGAGTTGTTCTAAAATTAGCCACATAGAATTCTCATAAAAAAATGACTCGCAACAATTGGCGCTAGAAGGAGGGTGGATAAAACCAGCCCATACACAATCCTGTAGATAGCCGAGGCAGAAAAAAGAAATATAATGCCTCAATCTAGGAATACTCAGATGGAGATGTCGGGACAGAGCCGACCTCATGCTCAGAAAGAGGCTCAGCATCAGCCTCATAAAAATCAGACCGCGGAAACCATCAATCTTGAGGGTATCGCCAACGATCCAACGTCCACAATAAAGGCTATCACTTTCTTGTTGCGAGAATAGAAAGAGAGGGCCGAAAAGAAGTTGGCCAAGTTGAAAGTTCAAGATGATGATGATCGACGCTCGCATACACCTGATAGCGAGCAAGTTAAGTTGAAAGTTGCGCGGAAGCGGGCCAACAAAAAGGCTGGTGATATGTCGGACGACGAGCAGTCTCAAGAGTCCAGACCATCGGCGTTTGGACGTTTGAGGCTCTCCGTTAAAGACCAAATCGGCAATCATAGGCGTCAGGATCCCGGTAGGGAACAGCCGACGAACATGCCGGCTCCCTCAGATCCTCATGATCGCCCGCATCCCGAAAGACAGCAGGAACAACAAAAATCAGCTGGAACTAAATTGTCTATCCACCATCGATTGGGTAGTCAAGGGCGAACATGGAAAGGGGGACTGCCCCATCATGAGCATGACCCCCCGGGTCCTCATGATGGGACACAGCCCCAATCCATGTCTGTCAGTTCCACGAAATTTGCAGGAGTGCAGAAAGCAATCGAGGGCTTACAGGCCAACCTGGCCGCGACGAGAGGACTCCCTCGGGCGAGCACAATGCCCTGCTCGCCACTAACACCTGCGATCATGGCAGCCGAAGTACAAAAAAAAGTGTCAAAGATCCATCCACCAATCCCTATGTTCGATGCTGAGTCTGACCCACATGTTCACCTCAGCAAATATTCAGACTTTATGATCGCCATGGGCACCACCGACGCAACGCAGTGTCGATCATTCCCCATGACGTTGGGCGACCGCGCCCACAGATGGTTTTCTACTCTGCCCGCTGCGTCCATCACGTCTTTCGCCCAGTTGGGACAGAAATTCCTGTCCCATTTCTCATCCATGTGTGCTCGTCCATCACCAAAATAGAGGTTGGCACATTTCTCCCAGCTAAAGGGTGAGTCAGATCGAGCATACATCAAAAGATTTGAAAAATGTTTGTACGATGGAGCCCCAATAGAAGAGGATGCCAAGATCCTCACGGTGGTCGGAGGCCTGACCCTGAATACGGACATGTGGAAAGCCATGCATCAGGATTGCCCGAACACATATACCGAATTTTGAGAGCGAGCAGCCAAGATTATAACTATGCAGGATCTGCTCGCCCAATCACGGTTAGGCCAGTTAGGCCAAGAAGTAGCAACAAAAAAGAATTGTTGGTAAAAAGGTAATGAATGAGCGGGGGTATAAACCTCCAGGATCTTTTAAACCTTTCGAAGAGGATCAGAAGCACATGCACTACGAAGTCTTCTAGGCATTTCAGCAGAAATGATATTCAATCAAATTAAGGATCGGGATATGTTGGATAAGCCACGAAGAATCATAAGAGATAAAAACCGGCTTAATGCTTCCAAGTTTTGTAATTATCATGAGTATATCAGACATAATACTGAAGAATGTCACGATTTACTTCGTCAACTTTGGAAGTTACATGAAGAGAATCATCTTACGCAGTTCCTCAAAAAGCCGGCGAACAGAGGCTCCCGAACAGAAAAATTAGGCGATCGTAGAGGTAAGCGTAAGGCCGAAGAAGCATCTGACAGTGATCCTGAGGAATCCCGCAAGAGTTTGGAATTACCCAAAAGAGGGGCTCCTACCATAGGTAGAGGTCGGGAGAGTCAAGAAATCAACATGATTCATCCTGACTATGGTCCAATGGGTGGATGCTACCAGGCACCGACGTTATCGAACAGGCGGAAGAAGATGGAAATGTGCGCCATGAAAAGCATCCATCAGGTGAAGGTGGCGAGCACATCAGCTAGCACTCCACCCTCTCACCAAATCATGTTCTCGGAAGATGATATGGACGACATAATCACCGCCCACAATGACTCTCTAACCATCAGCACTCATCTTCTCGGTTTGAAGGTGCATCGCCTCCTGGTCGACACTGGAGCATATGCGAACATTCTATTCGTTAACACTCTGCGCCAAATGGAGAAGCAAGTTGGGGACTTAAGTAGTTATATAGAACCATGTGATCACACCATCATGGGTTTCGGGGAATCTATAACCCGGCCCTATGGTCTGATCAGGTTAGGAGTCGAGCTAGAGTCAACTTTAAATCCGGAGATTTAACGAACTTTAAATCGTCGATGCTCCATCTACTTATAATGGGTTTTTAGGTCGCCCGTTTATTCAGGAATTCAAAGTTGCCTATTCGACTTATTACTATTGTGTTAAGTTTCCAGCCCAAGAAGGGACGGGTAGCGTAAAAGGCGACCAGAAAAAAGCTCGAGATTGTTTGCTGTCATCCGCGCCAGAAAAGTAAAATATCATTAACGTGATGGAGCAAACATGGGAGACCGAAGAATCAAGCCAACAGGCGAATATGTTGTCGAGGACGTTCATACCTCCTCTGACGAGCACATCTCCACGGGCGAACATAGAACCTGGGATGATAACTCATGTTCCAAATTTAATGAACATTGATCCACCAAACGAGCTACCGGACTTAGAACCTCGTATAGGTTTTGATCCTATGGAGGTAGCTATGGAGGTAGTTGATGAACACCGGGGGTCGATCGAAGATCCCCGATGGAAGTAAAAGAAGAGGCGAGCAACACCTGTTGAATAATTGGAGTCTGTCAATATCGACCCGATCAGACCGGAATTAGAAGTGTTTATCGGGGGAGAATTACCGGAACCATTCCGAACAGAAATGATCGCATATCTCCGAGCAAATTTGGATGTGTTTGCTTGGTCACATGAGGACATGGTCGGCATAGATCCTAAACATGCATGTCACTCTCTTAACCTTGACCCAACACAAATTCCAATAATCCAGAAGCGGAGAAAATTCAGTCCGGAGAAGTACGCAGCTATGGATAGTGAAATCAAGAAATTGCTCGATAATAAATTGATTCAAGAAGTATAGTGCCCAAGATGGCTTGCTAACCCTGTGCTCGTCCGCAAATCTAACGGAACTTGGAGGTTGTGCATAGATTTCACCGATTTAAACAAGGCATGCCCGAAAGATAATTTCCCGATGCCACATATTGATTATTTGGTCGATAACGCAGCAGGACATGAGCTCATGACCTTCATGGATGCATTTGCTGGGTATCACCAAATACCCATGCATCCAGACGATCAAAAGAATACGGCTTTCTGCAGCGAAAAGAATATGTATTGTTGGCAACGCATGCCATTCGGATTAAAGAATGCTGGAGCAACGTATCAACGTTTGGTGAACAAGATGTTCGACGAACACATAGGTCGAACAGTTGAGGTGTACATTGATGACATTGTGGTAAAAAGAGAGCATAAGGAAGACCACATTACCCACCTAGCACAAACGTTTAATATTCTCAGGGAGTACAACATGAAGTTAAATCCGAAGAAATGCAGTTTTTTGTATTCATTCAGGAAAATTCCTAGGACATATGGTCAGTCAACGGGGGATTGAAGCGAACCCATCAAAGATTCAAGCTATGCTCGACATGCAGGCCCCCAGAAGTGTGAAAGATGTTTAAAAAATTAACTGGACATTTGGCTTCTGTAAGTCGGTTTATATCACGAAGTGGAGACAAATGCAAACCTTTCTTTGACGCATTAAAGAAAGGAAAATTCCAGTGGACAGAGCATTGCCAAAATGCATTCGAGTTATTAGAGCAATACCTTGCAGATACTCAAACATTATCTAAGCATGTTCCAGGTGAACAACTTTATATGTATCTTGCTGCATCAGAGCATGCAATTAGCGATGTGCTCGTTCGGGCAGAGGGAGCGATACATTTTCCCATTTATTATGTAAGTCAGGTACTCAAAGAAGCCGAGCTCCGGTATCCTCCACTGGAAAAACTTGCGTATGCTCTCGTTATGAGTGTCCAAAAACTGCGACCATACTTTTTTGATCGCTCAGTCGAAGTGTTAACCATATTCCCATTACGACAAGTTCTCCACCGACCAGACACTGCGGGCAGATTACTCAAGTGGGTGGTGGAGTTAGGTCAATTTGGCATTACGTTCGCCCCAAGAACAACAATGAAGGGCCAGGCTATGGCCGATTTCATAGTGGAATTGACATATCCGCAAATACCCAAAAAAGGTGTCGACCAACCATGGCACATGTATGTTGACGGTTCATCAATAAGTTCAAGAGCCGGAGCGGGCGTGGTTCTCATCAGCCCAACTAGACAAACTTTCACGACAGCCATTCGTTTTGATTTCCCAGCCACAAATAATGAAGCCGAGTACGAAGCTTTGATCGCTGGGTTACATATGGCTATGACAATGGGAATTCAGAGGCTGATGATTTATAGCGATTCTCAAATAATTGTATACCAAGTATTAGGCGAGTACGAAGCCCGAGGCGAACAGATGGCACAATATCAGCAACTAGCAAAGGAGCTGCTTGAACAATTCGAACAAGTTTACATAGAATAATTACCATGATTAGATAATTCGTTCGCTGATGCCTTGGCACGATTGGCAACAGCAGAAGGAGTGACGAGCACGATGGACATTGTGGTTATCACAACTTGTTCGCCATCAATTCCCAGAGTTGTGGTCGCCCACGTGACAAGCGAGCAAGAAACCTGGATGACTCCAATTTTAAGTTACTTACAAAAAGGACTTCTCCCCGAAAATAAAGCACAAGCTACTGGCCTCAGATTACAAGCTGCTCGTTATACTATCTTAGACGGGCATTTATATAAAAGAAGTTTCTCACTTCCATTATTGAAATGTATTACTCCTAAAGAGGGTCATGTGATACTGGAACAGATTCATGATGGAGTATGCGGAAACCATACAGGTGGGCTTGTCTTGGCATATAAAATTATCAGACAAGGTTACTACTGGCTGAACCTTAAGAAAGATTCGCCCGCGTATGGCCGAGCATGTCATAAGTGTCAAGTATACGCCCCACTTATCCATAGCCCACCCGAAGAACTAGTGTCTGTTTACAGCCCGTGGCCATTTGCTAAATGGGGAATCAATTTGATCGGCCCGTTTCCTACTGGCACATCGGGAGTAAAATATGTCGTGGTTGCCGTTGATTACTACACTAAATGGGCGGAAGCTGAAGCCATTGTTAAAGCCACCGAACAAAGAATGTGGAATTTTGTTTGGAAAAATATCATTTGTCATTTTGGGCTTCCCCAGTCATTGGTAACAGATAATGGCAAACAGTTCAATGGAAGTGAATTCTGACAAAATTGTGCTTGTTGGGGCATAAAGAAGCATTACTCTACTCCGTATTACCCCCAGTCAAACGGACAAGTTGAAGCTGTCAATAAAATTATAAAGCATACCCTCAAGGCTAAACTTGATAATTCCAAGGGGGGAGGATAGGCTGAAGAGTTACCAGAAATATTATGGGCCTATCGTACTACTTTCAGAACATCAACTGCGGAAACCCCGTTTGCCCTGACATTTGGTACGGAAGCTATTATACCGGCAGAAGTAAAGATTCCGAGCCATCGGACAATGAGTTTTGGAGAGAACATCAACGACCAGGCGCTCGCCCTAAATTTAGATCTGTTGGAAGAAAGAAGGATGGAGGCCGATTTCAGGAACGCTATGTATAAAAAAAGATCAGAAAAGTTCTACAACTCCAAAGTCCGAACACGCAGGTTCAACGTGGGTGAGCTGGTTCTAAGACGAGCAACGGGGGTACCAAGTGGTGTATTCGGCCGAGCATGGGAAGGTCCATTCAGAGTAACAGAGCGTTTGTTAAACGGGGCATATGATTTGGGAGACCTGAATGGAGTTCCGTTGTCCTATTCGTGGAATGCGTCAAATCTGAAAAAGTATTATCAGTAACGACGAGCAAAATTGGCTAGCTATTAATGGAATAGCAACGAGTTGCAAAGCATTTTTGTTTGTTAAGTATTTCTAGTTGAAGCCTATCAGAGGTCGCACCTAAGCCGGACGACCCGAACAAAGACGAACGAGCAAAAGTTTATGTTCACCTGACAAAACAATTCGTACTTAGATACCCGCAGTAAAGCGAGTGATGGGTACAGAGTCGCAACTAAATAAGACGACTCGTACTTACAGATACCCGCAACAAAGCGAGTGATGAGTACGGGGTCGCAGCGAAATAAGATGACCCGAGCAGAATAGTGATCGCGGTTAACATAAGACGATCACGAAATAAGAAAGGGGGGGTTGCACATAAGTTAACCCATCTGATCGCAGCTAAATAAGACGATCAATCTGATTGCACAACAATAAGACAATCAAAAAACCAAAGAAGTCAGGGTGGAACATGGACACAGATCATGTTCGAATTCATTCAGAAGAAAAGATGGCATAAACTAGGAAACAAAACAAACATCAACCGTTCATCAGCAACAAAATTCATCCTCCACGATTAGGTTAGAAGAAATTGTTCAACAATCAAATTCAATGGAAACAGCAAAATTGTTCAACAAGCAAGTTCAAGAAGACAAAAAATTCCACAGTAATAAAATTAAGGAACAAATTCATTATTGGGGGTGGGCGGAAGAGATGTGTCCAGCAAGTCCTGCCTCGTCTGCTCGGTCCCTTCGGGAGCGACTCCCCCAACATCATCGTGCCTTGTCTACTCGCTGGATAGCACATTCTGCTCGTCTTCAGGTGGACCACTCTGCTCGCCCTGCACCTGATCAAACCCATGCTCGGTTCGGTGAGTTTGGTCGACAGTACCTTCAACATCCGCATCCGAACCATCTTCCTCATCCAAAATAGGGTCATCAATCTCAATCCCATCAGGAAGATTAGAGAAATCGCACAGATCACTCAAATCAGATATTGGAAGGTTGCGACCCGGGGGGTTGTCGATCAGGTACTTCTCGAGATGGGCTACGAGTGGGGCAATCTGGTCAGCAGTAAGTGTTTGTCTAGCAGAATGGATGGCATTTGTTAAGGCGCATATATAGGAGAAATTGGACATGGAATCAACATACTCCTCAGTGTGCAATTTTGAATTTTCAAGACCCAGACGAGTGTTGGTCTCTTCAGCGGTGAGGAGTTGTTGGGCGAGCAGAGTTTTCTCACATTCTGCAGCCTCAATACCAGTTCCGAGTTTCCGGAGCTCAACGTTCAGCTCATCCTGAACTCTCCTAATGCCAGCCACCTCTTCCCGATTGCGGTGCAGCTCCTCCAGAGCAAGGCCTAGCTCCTCTCTGGCCTGGCGAGCATCGTCCCGATCTTGACGAGCATACTCTTGAGCTTTACGAGCCTCTGCTTGGGCTGAGGATACTTGTCCCTGAGCCAACTTCATTTCATCTTGAGTTTTGGTCAGCTCGTTCACCTTCTCTTCGAAACTCGTAATAAGAGCCATGTAGTTAGAATGAAGTTGGGCGGACTCGGCGTAAGCTTTCTCAAGGAGAACCAAAGATTGGCCATGGCACACTAGGCCAAGTCGCATGGTTTCCAAAGTTGTTGGACCCTTAGTGGCCTCTTCGAGCTCAGTAGTCTATGCTCGGATGGGGGTCTCGCACGCTTTCTGAACATGCTCGGGAAAGCCAGGAATGTTGCGGACACTAGGAGAGCAGTAATAGTCCTCCAACTCTGGCATAAGAGGCGACAATCTGTTCAACCTGCATGTTCACCCGAGCAAATAGATACGATTAAACGACCACATAAGATGGAACAAAGAGGCACTCCAACAGACGAGCAAACGTACCTGTTCACCCGAGCAGGATCCCATCCCATAAACGATTTATCTTCAGGAGAACGGAGCTGGGAACTCAAAGGAGTCCAGGTTCGGGGTCCTGCTGGGGGTGGAGTAGATGTACTGACCTCCATTTCGGTGATTGTGTGATCGGACCGACCACAAAGGCAGTTATTCTGGTCGTTTCAGCAGTAGGGGTCGCCTCAATAACATCGATGCTCGATGGAGCTATCGGATTTTGTTCGTCAGGTACCCTTCTAGATCTCTTTGGAGAGGGAGCTTGGTCGCTCGATCCCTGCTCGACAGAACGAGTCGTCCTTTTCTGCTGACTTGACTCGCCCGGTCCGGGCGCAGCTGGTCGGCTCATCTTTTTCACTCTGCTCGCCTCCCCTCGGTTTGCTCACTGAGCGTCTCTCTCGGCTTGAATTCGAGCAAGCTCTTGAGGTCTCTTGGTTTGAGCCATTTCAGTATGCTGGAATGTACTTACAGCAATAGTGACGGCAGGGAAAGCTGTGAACAGAAGAATTTATTAAAAAAGAAAGTAAAACCGGGAACAAAGGGCACAACACATTTACAAATATAAAAGACAATCCTTACCAGCTGGATTGACGGCAACTAAATGTTGGGGAATAAGTTGCACAGATCTATTCGGGGTGAATATTTAAATACAAATTTAATTCTTATAATTATTACTAGCATGAATTAATCCTATATTAATTCAAATAATAATCCAACAACAAATCATGCATGTAATTAATTTACGTAAATCTTACGCATGCGGAATTCTACGAGTTTACGTGAACGTACCTCTTGGGATGGCAATGGCTTGGTTGATTAGACTCACCAAAAGAACATCCCAAGTATTCCCTTAATCCTTGCTCGACTATCCGGTGGTAGGACACTTGCGAACAATTAACAAAAAGGAAAATAAATTATGTTGCACCACCTTTGTGGATTTACTAATTTTTCCAGCACATGCCTATTTATAGAGTAGAAGTGGTCGAAAATTTTGGGGTAAAACAATGTGGGAAAATCTTTTCTTGATCTCCAAGAAATCTTGAATATATCTCCTATATTATTTTTCCCATAATTATAATATCCCACAAAATCCCACCTACTCTTTGTTATGGATATTTTCGAAATTATAGGTCAAGATTCCAAGATTTGGATCTTCTTGAATTTATGAGATATTCTTGTATTTCAAGAAATACATATCTTCCATAATATCTTTTTCAAGAAAATCTTTCTTGCCCTTTATATTTCAAAAATTCGAAATTTCCTTCATGAATAACCAAGTGGGGGATTTCTTGAATTTAATGAGATAATCTTGTATTCCAAGAATACATATCTTCATTCCATAACAAAATTCAAAGAAAATCTTTCTCCCCTTTTTATCCATAAATTTTGAAAATAATGGAAAAAATAAGCTACAATATTTATTTTATTTTAAACGTCTTTTTCAGTTATTGGACTACATGTTGGGCTACTTAGGGGGCCTTTAGGAGAATTAAGATTGGACATTCCAATGGATCTTGAATTATCAATATTGAGCCACAATATTATTCAAGCCCATAAATATTAATTAATCCCACTACATAATTAATATTGCACTATCCATCTTAACCTATATTACAGTCAATATGGCTCCCGGTTATTATTTCCCGTGTTTAAGATTATCTAGCCCATTAATTAATTCAAGCCACTGAAATAGCTTTCCATTAATTAATATCTTTTGTCCTTGGTCAAGGAACGGTTCAACATTATTATCCATACCGGAAACTAATTCCACTTGCAAGATTTGGTATGATAAAGCTTATGAACCTCCCAAGGGGTCAAATCGAACAAGCGTACTTGCACACGATTCTCCGTATTAAATCTTAGCAATCACATGTGACCAATAATATTGCCCAAGATAAAAGGTATTGAATCTCGTTGATTCTTTACCCATGATAAGTCAAAGCAATAGTTACCAACCACACGTGATCCTATTTAAGGAACGAAGATTAAGAAATAACGAACCACTGAGGTCTAATTCTTCCTTGTTCAGTTCTGAAGAATTTGTCCTCCTGTAGGTCCTATTCAGTGCATCAGTCATGCACTAGTGTAATCTCTTGGTCAAGACAAGCCAATCCGAGCCTTACACTTCAACCTTTCACGATGGATTGTTCATTTCCATCTAGGTCGTGAATGGTGTACTTTTAGTTACAAGGGACTGTTAATTTAATCTTCTGTGATCTGGTATCACTAAATTAACTACAATGTAACACGTACTATTTATTGAACAGTTATGCAGTAAATATATGTAACATTCGATGATATTTAAAGCATCAGTGATAAACAATTTATTTCAGTAAATAAGTTCGAAATTCAGTTTTGATTATACAAAGTAAAAGCATACTTTCTAGTATAATTCCAACAATCTCCCACTTATACTCAAAGTCTGCTTTTAAGTATACTACAACATGTCTCGTGTAGTTCCTAAATTGTGACATCTAATGTCACCTACATGAACCTAATAATTTCTCCCACTTATACTCAAAGAAGATTGACAACGGTCTTGACACCCATTCCTTCCACATGTCTCTCGAACGTATTCAGAGGCAGACCCTTTGTGAATGGATCTGCTAGGTTGTCTTCAGACGCTATCTTTGCCACATCTATATCTCCTCTCTTAACGATATCTCGTGTAAGATGGTATTTCCTTTCAATGTGTTTGCTGGCCTTGTGGGCTCTTGGTTCCCTTGAATTTGCAACTGCTCCGACATTGTCACAATAAACAGTGATTCTGCTGGGCAAATCGGAACTACATTCAAGTCCACTAGGAAGTTCTTGAGCCAAACCGCTTCTTTCGCTGCCTCGCAAGCAGCTACATATTCGGCTTCCATGGTAGAATCTGTGACGCATTTCTGCTTGATGCTTCTCCATGTCGCGGCTCCTCCCCCCATGCAAAACACAGTACCGGAGGTAGATTTTCTGGAGTCTATTTCTGATTGGAAATTCGAGTCCGTGTAGCCGATGGGGATTGGACTATCTGACTGATAAATTAACATTCTATCCCGAGTTCTTTTCAGATACTTTAGAATGTTTTTAACTGTCGTCCAATGTTCTTTCCCCGGGTTACTTTGATATCTTGCCACCATTCCAATGGCAAAGCAGATATCCGGTCTCGTAAACAGCATTGCATATATAAGGCTTCCGACAGCTGAAGCATAAGGAATGCCTCTCATGTCATCTATCTCCTTTTGCATCTTAGGGCACATTTTCTTGGATAGATGGATTCCATGTCTGAAAGGTACGAAGCCTTTCTTGGAATTCTGCATGCTGAATCGTTTCAAGAAAGTGTCTATATATGAAGCTTAAGATAAGCCTATCATCCTTTTCTTGCGATCTCGAGTGATCTTGATCCCAAGGATGTGTGCGGCTTCCCCTAAGTCCTTCATATCAAACTGTTTTGAAAGCCATGCCCTTATGTGTGATAACACCTTTACATCGTTCCCGATGATCAGAATGTCGTCTACGTATAGTACTAAGAATACCAATGCAGTTCCGACATGCTTTTTGTACACACAACTTTCGAACTCGTTTTGATCGAACCCATAAGACTTTATAACATGATCAAAACATTGGTTCCAAGCTCTGGATGCCTGTTTGAGTCCGTAAATGGACTTCATGTGCTTACAAACTAGGTGTTCTTGGCCTTTTTCAATGAAGCCTTGGGGTTGTTGCATATAGATCTCTTCATCAAGACTTCCGTTAAGAAAAGTTATCTTGACATCCATTTGCCAGATTTCAAAGTCGAGATGCGCAGCAATCGATAAGAGAATTCGGATTGACTTAAGCATGGCTACGGGCAAAAAAGTTTCCTCATAATTGATCCCTTCTTTCTGAGTATAACCTTTCGCCACGAGTCTTGCTTTGAAGGTTTCCACCTTCCCGTCCGGTCCTCTTTTTCTCTTATACACCCACTTGCAACCAATGGGTTTGACCCCATTAAGTGGTTCGACTAGCTCCCACACTCTGTTATGAAACATAGAACCCATTTCGGCTTTCATTGTTGTTTGCCAAGAATCTGCATCCTTGTCTTGGATTACCTCGTCATATGTCCATGGATCTGATTCGTCTTGTCCGGGAATCAAGTCCGAGGACTCTCCTATTCCCATGAATCTCTCGGGCTATTTCACAACCCTCCCACTACGACGAGGCTCCGGTTGTGTAAGTGTGTCATTTGGTATGTCACCTTGTACAGTTGGCATTGAGGTTAGCCCCCTTAGCTCATTTAAGGTAATCTCACTTCTGGGTCTTCTTTCGTTCATATAGTCTTCTTCCAAAAATCTAAAGTGGGTGTTTATGACCACCTTTTGATCTTCGGGACCATAGAACATACACCCTTTTGTTCCCTCGGGGTATCCTACAAACAACCTTAATTCTAATCGAGGATCCAATTTTCCGGCTTCCTTGTCCAACATGTAGGCCGGACACCCCCAAATCCTCATGTGTCTCATACTAGGCTTGCGCCCGGTCCACAATTCTTTGGGAGTTTTGGGAACCGATTTGGAAGGCACCAAGTTTAGAATGTAGGCTGTTGTTTCCAAGGCATGACCCCAGAACGACTTGGTAAGATCCGCATAACTCATCATAGATCTAACCATTTCCAAAAGAGTTCTGTTTCTTAGCTCTGCAACCCCATTTTGTTGAGGGGTTCCGGGTGCAGTAAGCTGGGATGCAATCCCTTCATCAGATAAGTAGTTCAAAAACTCATCGCTGAGGTATTCGCCTCCACGATCAGATCGTAGAGACTTGATACGTTTTTTCCTATGATTCTCTGCTTGAGCATTGAATTCTTTGAATTTCTCAAAGGTCTCAGATTTATACTTCATAATGAAAATATAACCGTACCTTGAGTAATCATCAATAAAATTGACAAAATACTCATAACCTCCTCTTGCTTTGGTTGACATTGGACCACATACATCTGTGTGAACGATCTCTAACACTTCTTTGGCTCTATTCCCCTTGGCTCCAAATGCCCTCCTGGTCATTTTACCCTCCAAACATGATTCGTAGGTTGGAATTGGTTCAACTTGGAGAAACTCCAGTGAATCGTCTTTCACCAACCTTTGGATCCTCTTTGGATTTATATGACTCAATCTTAGATGCCATAGAAGAGTCTCGTTCACGTCTGACGAACGTTTTCTTTTATCGGAAACAGTTGATGTGTTATAGGATGCATTTCGTGAGTGGTGTGCACAGTTAATTGTATAGAGATTATTCGATAATGTTCCATGACAGATAAATTTATCAAAAAGAGAAATGGTAACAACTTTATTAAAAGTAACCGAATATCCATCAAGAAAAAGTTTAGAAACTGAAATTAAATTCTTTCTAAAATTCGGAACGTAAAGAACATCTCTTAAAATTAAAACTATGTCTTCAAAAGACAGGTGCACTTCTCCCACTGCTTCAGCTGCCACTCTCGTAGCATCGCCCAGTGTGATGAGGATCTCACTCCCACTAAGTTGCCGGGTCCGCTTGAACCCTTGTAATGTGAAACAAAAATGATCAGTGGATCCCTTATCCACTACCCATAAATGGGAGGCATACGCCGCTAAACAAGTTTCAACAACTAGTGCGTGAGAATTACCTTTCTTTCCATTCCATTTGGGATTTGAACATGCTGCCCTCGAATGTCCTACTCTCCCGCTTTCCAAAACTTTCCTCATGCTTGAGTCTGCTTGGCTCAACTTTCTTCTCTTTTCATCATCCTTATCACCACTTGACCTAGGATGAAAAGAAGATTTATGTTTTCCCAAGTTCTTTTTCTCGCGCTCCCTTTCCCTTTCAACCAAAGTGAGAGCATTTACAAGATCATCCACTGTAAAATCAAGATCTTCCATTAGATACTCAAGATAGTGGTGATTATAGCTCTTTGGTAAGGATTGGAGAATGAAATCAATCTTAGTCTTGAAATCACATTTTTCGCTGAGGATCTCAAGTTCCTCGAATAGCACCATAACCCTAAGGACGTGCTGCGCTGCAGTCGTCCCTTTTTCCATTTTTAATTCGGCAATTTCTTGCTTCACACTTTTGATTGCCATATGGGTCTGATGTGCGATCATCGCTTCGAGATTCTGTAAGATGTCTGCAGCTGACTCATATTCTTGATGAAGGTGTTTCAACGCATCTGACATATGTGCCAGAATTGTATCCTTCATCAATTCATTTGCCAGCTCCCATTCACCATAAATCATCTCATCCCATATTCCGGCGTCCTTAGTTGGTTTTTTGGGTTTTGGTGTATCAAGTACCCATTTTGAAGGTGATGTGGTTAGGACAGGTTTTAGTTTGTATTTCCAATCAAAATAGTTTTCACCAGTAAGCAAATTGTCTTTAAGTATATTGGACAGTGGATTAGAAGGTTGCGACATGATGAACTGAAATAAACAATAATATGCATAAGCACAAATATATCACAAGGTTCGATCACATGCATCATATTAAAATCTCAAAAAAATATGAACATGAATCAGCCAACATCTCAAAACAGTTTAAATAAGCCACGTGGGGTGGGTCATTATTTAAACACATTCAAGCAGGTTACAAACAAGAACAGTTACAAACCTTTAATATCCAGATTAATAGTCGGCTCCCACTTGATCAATATAAAATTGACAGGGACTTCGGGGAAGTATATGCATATCAATTTTATACCTAAGTAATAACCATGATTAAATCTGAGATTATTATTTCGCTTTGAGCGAGCCTCGTGGGGAGGGTCATAAATCGCCACTAGTAATAATCCACAATCATCCATTTGGAATTCATTCATATGAAAGCTAACTTTTTGACCCGTCCGTGGGGAATTTCTCCAAAAGAATTCACAAATAAATAAATCATGGAGGTCAAAATTAATTTAATTTTATTATCCGGAATAAAATTATCAATTAATTATTTAAACATACTTAGTATTTTTTTTACGGTGAGATTTTTCATTGGGCAACTCTCATGCAAACACATTTAAACAAATTAATTAAAGCATAAGATAACACAAAAATAAATCAAGCAAAGCGGAAAAATAAACATATTGGGCACAAATTATCCAATTGTCATGGTTTGATTTTTCTTGACATGATTTTGAAGAAACGCCGTCTTGAATTTCTCCCACATGATTGTCTCGAAAAAAAACTCTGTCTCGAAATGCCACGCCATGTAGCTCACGGTAAAGAGAGATGCACGCCCAAGATCCGGCCGCCACTGCCGGGCGAAAACGCGCCGTCGCCCGCCGCGCAGCGAAACGCCGCCAGCGCCGCTCGGCGGCCCTCGCCAGTCTCGGCGGCGTGCGTACCGCAGCGCATCAGCAGCGTCGTCTCGCCTGACCTCGCCTCGCCCGGAACTTCGGCGGTAGCTTGCGCCACCAGCGCTTCGCCTCGATTCGCCCGGCCCGGCTCGCGCCGCAGCGCGCCCTAAGCGCCTGCGTGCGAGGGCGATCTCGCGTGCGCTAGGCCCTCAGCCTCGCCCTGCGTCCGTGCGTGCCTGCGTGCATCCGCGTCGCGCGTGTGCCTCCTTTGGCACGTTTCACGCGACGCACACCTCCTACGCCCGGTTCTGGATTTTATCCTTTAATTCTTTGTCTCCTCCTCCTTTTCTGATCCGGTTACAATTTATTTACAAAAAATAAATAAATCTAGATCTAGACTAGTCTATTACATTGATCAAATCAAACAAATCCTAATCTACTCGTGGATTTTCTCACGAGGCAAAACGAATCCGAACGAATCGAATTAAAAACCACAATTTATATGCATGCATAAATAAACACATTAAATTCCATGACAATTGGATACCTGCAACACAGATCTAGCAATTCTACTATCCAATTTCAAATTTAATGACAACGAATTAAATTATAATTTAAAAAATTCAGAGACCGAAACCGTGGCTCTGATACCAGTAGTTGCGGAATAAGTTGCACAGATCTATTCGGGTTGAATATTTAAATACAAATTTAACTCTTATAATTATTACTAGCATGAATTAATTCTATATTAATTCAAATAATAATCCAACAACAAATCATGCATATAATTAATTCACGTAAATCCTACGCATGCGGAATTCTACGAGTTTACGTGAACGTACCTCTTGGGATGGCAATGGCTTGGTTGATTAGACTCACCAAAAGAACTTCCCAAGTATTCCCTTAATCCTTGCTCGACTATCCGGTGGTAGGACACTTGCGAACAATTAACAAAAAGGAAAATAAATTATGTTGCACCACCTTTGTGGATTTACTATTTTTTCCAGCACATGGAATTGTACATGGGAATGAAAGAATCATCCCCTATTCATAGAGTAGAAGTGGTCGAAAATTTTGGGGTAAAACAATGTGGGAAAATCTTTTCTTCATCTCCAAGAAATCTTGAATATATCTCCTATATTCTTGTTTCCATAATTATAATATCCCACAAAATCCCACCTACTCTTTGTTATGGATATTTTCGAAATTATAGGTCAAGATTCCAAGATTTGGATCTTCTTGAATTTATGAGATATTCTTGTATTTCAAGAAATACATATCTTCCATAATATCTTTTTCAAGAAAATCAAGAAAAACTTTCTTGCCCTTTATATTTCAAAAATTCGAAATTTCCTTCATGAATAACCAAGTGGGAGATTTCTTGAATTTAATGAGATAATCTTGTATTCCAAGAATACATATCTTCATTCCATAACAAAATTCAAAGAAAATCTTTCTCCCCTTTTTATCCATAAATTTCGAAAATAATGGAAAAAATAAGCAACAGTATTTATTTTATTTTAAACACCTTTTTCAGTTATTGGACTATATGTTGGGCTACTTAGGGGGCCTTTAGGAGAATTAAGATTGGACCTTCCAATGGATCTTGAATTATCAATATTGAGCCACAATATTATTCAAGCTCATAAATATTAATTAATCCCACTACATAATTAATATTGCACTATCCATCTTAACCCATATTACAGTCAATATGGCTCCCGGTTATTATTTCCCGTGTTTAAGATTATCTAGCCCATTAATTAATTTAAGCCACTGAAATAGCTTTCCATTAATTAATATCTTTTGTCCTTGGTCAAGGAACGGTTCAACATTATTATCCATACCGGAAACTAATTCCACTTGCAAGATTTGGTATGATAAAGCTTATGAACCTCCCAAGGGGTCAAATCGAACAAGCATACTTGCACACGATTCTCCGTATTAAATCTTAGCAATCACATGTGACCAATAATATTGCCCAAGATAAAAGGTATTGAATCTCGTTGATTCTCTACCCATGATAAGTCAAAGCAATAGTTACCAACCACACGTGATCCTATTTAAGGAACGAAGATTAAGAAATAACGAACCACTGACATCTAATTCTTCCTTGTTCAGTTCTGAAGAATTTGTCCTCCTGTAGGTCCTATTCAATGCATCAGTCATGCACTAGTGTAATCTCTTGGTCAAGACAAGCCAATCCGAGCCTTACACTTCAACCTTTCACGATGGATTGTTCATTTCCATCTAGGTCGTGAATGGTGTACTTTTAGTTACAAGGGACTGTTAATTTAATCTTCTGTGATCTGGTATCACTAAATTAACTACAATGTAACACGTACTATTTATTGAACAGTTATGTTGTAAATATATGTAACATTCGATGATATTTAAAGCATCAGTGATAAACAATTTATTTCAGTAAATAAGTTCGAAATTCAGTTTTTGATTATACAAAGTAAAAGCATACCTTCTAGTATAATCCCAACACTAAATGGTGAGGGGGCATGTACAATCCTCCCTTCTTCCTTTGCTCAGCAGTATTCAACGTCTTTACTGAGCGTTCTGAGTATGGCTCAAGATCGATTTGCCAGATACTGCTGAAATAACCGTCGTTTGTCTCTTTGTCCGTTGCTGCTTGAATTCCTGAGATTGAGTAAATAAGTTAAAATCAGTTCATTGTGAAGAGCAAAATCACAAAAATACTTACTTCGGCAGATTCCAAAATCAGTGGGGATATCTAAGCGGGCATTTGGTTCACATCCTAAAGCAGGACTTTTCCAATCACCCCCGATGAACCAAAACTTCTCTTTCCAATCTGTTATTTTATTAGGCACATCCTTGATGACCTTACATTTTGCGTTCGCCTGCATGAACAACCATCCGTGTTCGCCTTTGGATCGAGACAAATGAACTAATCGAGTAAGTTCTACTGCTGTTGGATAATACACATGTTTTGTTTTGCCGAACAGAGTTAGAAAACTCATTAATCATGTGTCACCCATTCGTCATTAGCTGTGTAATGGTGATATTCCATTCAACAAGCAGGCGAGTAATAGCTGGATGAAGTGGGAATTGAAGACCCGCTTCCATGGTGTCTAAGTTCACAGCAACACAACCCTCGGGAGGCTGGTCTGCTCGCTCATCGGGACCAGGCGCCCAGAAAAATACATCTTTTGGGGTCTCGTAATTCTGATATAATTGGCCGAGCATATCTACATCAATCACACTTGGAATTTTGGTCGCTGGGTATTCATTCTCAACCCTGGTCCTGTGAGGTTGTTCTGGCCATTCAAAATCATAACGAGCACTATACTCAGTATATGTTGGGCTATGAGGAAGACCAACAGGGATGTCGAGCTCCGTGTCCTGTTCGCTGTCGAATCCTCTGTTCGACTCATTAACGTTCTCAGTCACCAGAATTTCCTCCCTCATATAGTCATCACCCTTATTTACATCGTGACTATATACAACCCTAGATCCAATTCGGGGTTGGGATAAAGAATCTTCATCCGAATCATCTAAAAAATCGGTACGGGCTAAATCCCGATCTAATTCATTGAGGGCATCGTCGGAATCTGACGAAAGAATGGTAAATGGTTGTCGAACTTCCCAGCGGGATCTTGAACCCGGAGTATTCATCTTCGGCACATTATCACCACTACGGGAGATCGGACGGAAAGAGGAGGAAGAGAAACTATGATAGTTTGACTCTATTGAAGCGGTAGAACTTGAACGAGAAGTCATAATTCGAATTAAGGAGCATACAAAATAGTTACCTGAAAGAAATCCTTCGTCGAAACAAGCGCGCTCTTGCCGAAAATTTCAGACGAGACGAAATGTGAAGAAAAAGATAAGAGAAACTGAAGAGAAAGAAGAAAGGCTAAGGTGGCAAAATAGGTATTTATAGATGCTGCCAAAAAAATTTTGAAAATTCAAAGAGGGTTCTAACACAGAAGACGAAGCGACACTCACAATTGGAGCGGGTCAATATATCCAATAGCCTGGCCCCCATGATGAATACAAAGCGGCCCGGCTGGGGGGTATTGTTGTGATCGATACAATTACTCAATTAATTTATACACGTCGGAGGGACACGTGTATCAATAAATTATTAAAATAATCATGTCCGATGGAGAGGTGTTCGCCCAGATAATAATTCAAGTACGCTAGCTACAAGTATGCTCGCTACAAGTATGCTCAATACAAGTATGCTCGCTACCAGTATGCTCGCTACAAGTATGCTCGCTACCAGTATGCTCGCTACAAGCATGCTCGCCTTGACAACCATACAAGTCTGCTCGCCAAACCTGACAAGCATTAATGTCATCCTTATATGCTCGTTAAGGGCAGTGCTCCAGTACAAAATCAATATGGTCAAAGGAGCGAGCAGAGCGATCGACTAAGCAAAAGTTGATAAAAAGGGCATATGACATAAAAGCCAAGTCACTAACTGAACCATCTGGACGACAAAAAGAATGCCTTACAAGCAAGTAAATCCAGGGGTCAACTGGGAAGATGAAGTTAAAAATGTGGTAGCATCACATGAGTTCTTGCAAGACACGAAGTCTCCAGCTCATGCTTGCCAAACCAGCTCATGCTTGCCAAAGTACTATAAATAGAAGAAAAAAGAACAAGAAGAGGGTTCAGAAATTTTCCAGAGGAGTTCAGAAAAAATTCCCAAGTACTCACATACATTCCCAAAAACACGATATTTCCCCACGAGAAGTATTGTGTATTGTATATTTAAACCTCGCAATATGATATCCCTGGCTTGGAATGCCCCCAGAGTAGTTAATTATTGACGAACTAGGTCAACAATTTCTTGTTATTTACTGCAATTATTGTACACATACTTATTTTGTTTGTGAGTTGTTCTAAAATTAACCACATAAAATTCTCATAAAAAAATGACTCGCAACATGTATAACTCACCATTGATCATTGTGTATCGTACGACATGCAATTGTAGCTGCCGAGCTTGGACGCGATTAGCTGGTAAGAGGCTACTTATCAGGTATTCCCTAATGGGTGTCATACAGTTCGACGTCGGGGTCTCCACAGTCGCGACTGTTACCTGTGCGGTGGATGGGTGGTAAAGTGTCGTGATGGTGACATCTTTGATGTCTGGTGATCCTTCGGAAGTCACCAGCCGAGCTAAAGCATCGACTCGCGAGTTCTGCTCTCTCGGTATCAGCTTGACATGGACTTGTGTGAACTTTTGACATAGTATTTTTATGACCTCCTGATAGGCCGCCATCCTGTCGTCTCGTGCCTCGTATTCTTCTGAAATCTGACAGGCTACGAGCTGCGAGTCGGTATGGACTTGCAGTCTCTTGACACCCATGGACATTTCCATTTCCAGGCCGCTGGTGAGAGCCTCATATTCGGCCTCATTATTCGTTACGGGAAATTTAAAGGTAATGGCATTCTGGAAGGAGATATCCTCCGGGCTCATCAAGACCAAACTGGCCCCCGACTTGTGGGAAGTTGCTGATCCATCCACGAATAACTCCCATGGCGGGCTGCTCGGGCACCCGGCCTCTGAAGGGAATGTGAGCTCGATGATGAAATCGGCCAGTGCCTGAGCCTTGATGGCAGGTCGTGGAGTATATGTCACTCCATATTACCCGACCTCAATAGCCCATTTGAGGCATTGACCTGACGTGTTTGGTCAGTGAAGCACGTTCCTCAATGTTGTATCCGGTTTGATTACCGGTGAACAAACAAAGTATTCGATAATGCTCCGATCAATATAACAGCGAAAGAACGCACGATTTGGTTATCCAGTTCGTCCGTGAAATAGACTACATCTGGGGGCACCAAGCCAGGATATTACTGTACTATTTCTGCCTAGGATTCTAAGAGTTCGATCCTTTACAATGTACATTACAAGTAATATTCATAGACACAGAACTAGAGTTACAATCTTAACGGGCTTCTTCTCGTGGACCAACTAGGGTTTTCTTTCTTACTCCGCAAGTCGTGCTTACAGATACACATTCCCCGGTTATATCCCTAGAAATCCGCCTCACTAACTACCCAAATCCTTTCCATGTTTAACTTCAACTAAGCTCGGGACTCAGTCGGTCCCGACTTCTGGGTTCTATCAGGTCGCCCCGCGACCTCTTTACCACACTAAGCCGCCTCCAGGGCCTTCGCAGCTTCCCGAGCTCCTAGCGACTTACCGAGACTCCGAAGTCGCTTCGTGTCTTACTCCATCTGGATGATGTCGGACAATATGCTAACCATAAGACGGCCCAATTCCCGGCTTCCTTCAAGTCGGTTTATTTCTCCTTATAACAATTTCCCCTCAAGATGAGGTCGCAAGCTTGCTTTGGGATCTTATCTTGAACCGTTGATTTCTACCGACCTATGGCAAGTTGATCTCGGGATCTATGCCCGAAACGCATCGTCGTCATCGCATCGATTCCTTGAATAGACAGAGGATATGTGCCGTGATCTCGCCCAACCTGCAGACCTGCTGTCGACCACGCGCTGCCCGTGCAACTTTATTTCCTTCGGGGGGGTATTCACTATATTCATATTACATTTTGACCCCCCTCCTCCTCTATAAAAAGAGCGAGGGTTTTAGGCATAAACCCTTTACCCTCAACCTTCGTGCAGCTGAACCTTCGCTCTAGAGTTTTCCGGCGAGCTTCCGAACTTCCGAACGAAGCTGAACCAGGTAACGCATTCACCCTTTCTCAAATCTTCCTATGGCCTTCAATTCACCATCTGCTCCCGCGCCACCTCGATTTCTGGTTTCGTCGTCTTCGGATGATGATGATGTGGCCATAGCTCACCTTTGTCGTCGTCCCGGCTCCGACACCTCCGCCCTCAATGTGGGGGTGTCTTCGTCTACCAGTGCCCCGATTGATAACAGGGATGAAGGGGGTAACGACGACGATGAGCAATTCTTGGCGGAGTTGGAGGAAATCATTCACCTCCCCGCACTAAATCCCAGACCCCTACGCGCAGCTGCGTCGGAGGCGACGGCGACAACGGGTCCCTCCGACCCAGCCCACAGGTATGGGGCGTTTGAATGGGTCTTCGATTACAACTCCTATCACCTTCGAGCTCCGTACAAGCGACCTGAGCGCGGCTATCGGAAGTCGGTCAGGTCGGACTTTGCGGCTTCTCAGGAAAAGAATCGGTAAGTGTTGTCCGATCAATACGTGCGCTCCCTTCGTCGCTTATACAAGGTGCCCCGGAATGTGAAATTTTATGGAGCGACCACCGACGAAAGTGTCGTCCAGCCACCAGCTGGGATGATAGCCGTGAACGAACATACCATGGAGGCTTGGATTAGATTCCCATTGCACCCGACTATTTCTCACCTGCTCGCGGCCTAGAACCAAAGCCTTACACAAATAACCCCGAACGGCTGGAGTTACATTCTCTCCACCATAATTGTACTGGGACAGGTTATATTTGTTACCGAACCCTGGAGAAATATCTTTCGTGATGATGCCCATTGCCCAAGCCGGCGGCTACAATGTCGTGCGACTTCGCCGGGGCAAGGAGCTCATGAGTGGGATCCCTAACAAAGTTGATGGTTGGCACAGGAAGTGGTGGTTCGTTGGAGGGGCGTGGGAGTCTGTGGACCCTTCAAGCACTCTGCCCATACACGTCCCGACAGATTATGTGAACTATGTAGAACACGGTAAATCTTATGCTCTTGGTTCCGAAGTCGTACTGATCTAATTCTCATTTTCTTTTGCAGTGTTCATGCCTCAAAAACCCAACCTGTATTGGGACTTCTTGGAGGCCTTCAATCTAGTGTGTGATACCCCTCCGAGCTGCAGGGACGTCAATGCCCTGAACTCCAAGCTCGACCGCCTCATGGACGACTTATACACGTACCTGTGTCATTTGAAGATCCCTTGTAAGTATCCTCGCCGCGTGCTTATCAACTTTTCATTGTCGACCTATTTGACCAACTGCAATTTCATTGTCTTCGCAGATCCCAATATCCCCATTTACCGACGCCAGCCCCCTGCGGACGTTATGGCATCCTGTAAGAAATCTGTTCTTAAGCAGATGAGGCGAGTGGCGACTTCTGAGGTTGCTCCTCCGGAATTGACCCCCGTAGAGGCCGCTCCTCCAAGTTCAGACCCCGCCGGCTCCTCCGCCACTAACAAGAGTAAGAGGAAAGTTGAGGATCCGACTCCGCCCGCTTTCGAGCCTGCTCGGAAGAAAGTGAGGGAGGATATCATGACCTACCAGTAGGAAATCAATAGGGGGCTGGGGAGGTCAGACCGGGTCTGCCCCATGTCGCAACCGGCTACATCAACCACGCTCCCGCTGCCACCCGCCTCGCGAGTGGCCTCCCCCGGTGCCTGGCCCGGAGAAGAGGTCGCCACGAAGATGATAACTCCTATCTAGGCTGAGATGCGGTCCGGATGGATGAGTAAGTCCTCGTCCTGTTCTTCCAAATCCTTTTTTACCCTTTGTTTATCTGATGGTTTATCCTCTTTTTCAGCCCCGACTACGGGCCAGCCGAGTTTTCCCCGGATATGGTTAGCTTCCTCCGGTGCTCACCGGTCCAACTGGACGAGATCCCTGAGAAGTGGCCCGGTTACCTCTCCCATAGCCTACGAAATCTCCCTCGGGGGTGGACTCGTACTGATCATGCCAACGCACGTCGCAAGAAGGTGACGGGCAACTTGTACTCGGCCATGGTCCATTCCCAAAAGGTGGCCTTGTTCCTGGAGAAATCTAGCGCCCAGCTGGAGACCGAGCTCAGGCACCTCCGGGAGTCGCGAGCTCGGGTTGCTATTCAAGCCAAGTCGATCCTGGCGGCGACCGAGGCTCAGAAAGACCTAGAGAGATCAAAATTAGAGAACCTTCTGTGGATCTCAACCCTTGAAGGTCGCTTGGCTGAAGCCGAGGGTGGGTTGGCCACCGAGAGATTGAGGTCAGTTCATGCGGAAGCGCTGCAGGTTGAGGCAGAGGCCGCGCTGGCGGCCGAGAAATTAAAGATGGCCTGGGCGGAGGGAAAAGTGGCCGAGGTGAAGGCTGACCTGGTCGGGGTGAAGGCGGAGCTGGTTGAAATTAAGGGGGAGCTGGATACCTGGGAGGCCCAGTTTAAGGCCGCTGAGGAGGTGAACGCCAACTTTGCGTTCGTGATGGCATTTACGGGTGCCATCCGGATCTGCAATAAGGAGAACCCCTGTTGCGACCTCAGCGGGCTTGTCGCCGAGCTCACAGCAAATGTCTGTGACAATCTCCTGGCTCCCGATGTCCTGCTGGAGATAAAGGACCTGGAGGGCATGGGAATCGATCTTTCTCTCTTCCCTAACCCCAGTCGGCTCGTGCACCCCCTCCCAGATCCTGAAGAGGTTGACCCCTCTGCTGTTATATATTCTGAACCCCGCATGGAGGAGGTGTCGGGCTTCGAAGTAGCCCTCTCTGCAGTTGTCGTTCCCTCCGAGCTATTGTGGAGGAGGTGCCGAGCTCGGAGGTGGTTCCCCCGGCAGTTGACATGCCTTCCGAGGCCGCTGTGTAGGAGGTGTCGAGCTTGGAGGTTGATCCACCGGAACTTAAATAGTGGGACCCTCCTTTCGGGACGGTATAAAACCCGCCCTCAACTGCCCCTGCGGAGAAGGATTGAAGATGCCGCCCCACCGGTCACTTTTTATTTTTCTTTTATCATTGTATCTGCCTTCGGGCCTTGATTTGTAATGCACTACCTTCCGACCTTCGGGTCCTTTATCAATGAAAGAAGTTACTTTGTTTTCTGTCTCGTCTGGTGTTTATCATATTGTAAAATAAAACTCCCATATTTCATCCCCCCCAAGTCGAGGTCGCAAGCTCGTCTTGGGGCTTTGACTTTAACTCGTACTTCCTATCGACTTCTGACAGGTCGGACTCGGGAGATGTGCCTACGCCGAAATCTCCTCCTCGGGGAGGTGAACTGTTGCCTCGATTTTTCGAATCGGTGTGACGTTTGACAGATCTGCAATGATGGCCTGGGTATTTGGTGGCGCCAGGCATCGTAAGTTAGACCAACCAGAAGTTGCGTACTGCCCACGCGCTGCTCGTGCGGTGCCGATTTCTTTATGGGGCCCTCGAGAGTCGAAATTTACAACTTGACCCCGTCTTTCATCTATAAATACGGTGGGATTTCAGGTGGATAATGCGCATTATCCCCCTATGATCTCCTCATACATCGTCCTCAAACTTGGTATTGGTGACTCCGGCTAACTTCCTATTTTGAGGTACCCTCCGGCGATGGGCTTCTCCTGCCTGCACTTCTGGCTTTCGTCACTCAGTCCATCCCTGAGTTCCCCCCATTTCTGATGTTGAACCTGGGTGGTGAACCTGTCGCCGCCATGATGGAGGTGTCCCGGGCCCTCTGTGCTTTGGGCGCCGATTTTGATGACAGGATTAGTGGTGATGGGCATTTTCCGACATGTAGGGATTTTGTATTGTATACGTGAATCCGATCAAGCCAAAATTCCCTTCACAATCCCTTAAATTTTTTGCACCACATGTCTGATACTCGTGTTCATTTAACGCGGGAAGTCCCATTGCAGCATCTGACACTTCTCGGATGTCAAAACATCCTTTTCTGATAGTTTTGCAGCATCTTCCTCAGCGACCTCCTTCGTAACAGAGGGTTGTTAGATCGAGTAGCTCCGCAGTATCGACCAAGTTGCTAGCTCGAGTAGCTTTGCAGTATAGACCAAGTCGCTAGCTCGAGTAGCTCCGCAGTATAGACCAAGTCGCTTGTTTTGTACTGGAATGCTTCCTTTTGCCGACCTCCGGGTCAATTGTAATGGGGTTCTCCCCGACCTCCGGGTCTTTGTTAATGAAATTCTCCTTTTTAATTCCTTCTTGTGTTGACTCGATTTCATTATGCAATTTTTGCTTAGTCCTTGTCGTCTTATTTTCTATGCGACTTGTTTCCTGGACATTTGGGTAATCGTCTTACAAAGTCGGGGGATGACCGCACCGCTGGGGTGGCGGTCTCGCCTCCAGTATTTCTAAAGTCACACCTCGGGTTTACACGTTATTAGTCATGTCTTTTATGCGACCTGCATGTTATCGATCATGTCTTTCATGCGACCTGCATGTTATCGATCATGTCTTTCATGTGGCATGCATTTCATCGATCATATGTTTTTCGTGCGACCCGCTTGGTTTCTACACATAGGAATTTTTTCTTTTAAACAGAATAGAGAATTAATGCTACCAACAGTATCGTTTTACAACAATGTGATCAGTACAAAGGTGTAAATCTATTGATAGTATTTCTTCAGGTGAGTCGCATTCCATGGGTATTGGGTCTTGGTCCCATCCGCTTTCTCGAGCTTGTATGCCCCGTTTGGGAGGACTTTCGATATCTGGAATGGGCCCTCCCAGTTTGGGCTGAGGGCACTTTTTGAGTCTCTGAGTATCTTTTTTAGCACTAGGTCTCCGACCTTGAAACGTCGAAGTCGCGCCTTCGAGTTGTAATACCTCTCCGACCTCTGCTTGTATCTGGCATTTCTCATGTTAGCCTCCAATCGCTTTTCTTCGAGTAGGTCGAGGTTCCTTTCCAGGGCCTCATCGTTATGATTGAAAGCGACCTAGCTTTTTCGGAATGTCGGGACATAGACCTCCACGGGCATCACCGCCTCAATTCCGAAGGCAGCGAGTAAGGGGTTTCGCCCGTTGAATTTCTACAGGTCGTTTTGTATGCCCACAGTACATCTGGGAGCTCGCTAGCCCATTTCCCTTTTCCCCCCTCGAGCTTAGCCTTGAGCGTGTGCTTTATGATCTTTTTCACGGCCTCAACCTGACCGTTTGATTGTGGGTGGTATGGGGTAGATAACAATTTTGTGATTTTCCACTTTCTGAAGAAGGCATCAATCTTTATTCCATCGAATTACTTTCCATGTCTGATATGATTGCCTGGGGTAGCCCGAATCTGCATATAATGTTCCGCCATATAAACCTGATGACGTGATCTTGGTCAATGGTTGCCAAAGCCTCAGCCTCGGCCCATTTTGTGAAGTAATCCACCTCTACTAAGGCATACTTGACCGACCCTAGGGCCGTTGGGAATGGCCCAATGATGTCTAGCCCCCACTTTGCACAAGGCCAAGGACTGAGGATGCTTGTGAGCTCTTCTGGTGCGACCTTGATGGAGGGAGCATAGACCTGACATCTATGGCATCTGCAGGCGAAGACGATGGCATCGGCCCTTAAGGTTGGCCAAAAATATCCGTGCCTTGTGGTCTTGTGGGCCAGTGACTCCCCTCCATTGTGGTTTCCGCATGCCCCTTCGTGTATTTCTCGAAGAATAATTTGACCTTGTTCAGGCGTAATACATCGAAGTAGGGGTGTGCCGAAGCCTCGCTTGTATAACTCCCCACTGATCATTGTGTATCGTGCAGCTCGTAACTGCAACATCCAAGCCTGGATGCGATCGGGTGGTAGGAGGATGCTTATTAGATACTCCATGATGGGTGTCATCCAGTTCGACACTGGGGTTTCTAATGTTGTCACAGTTACTTGCGTGGTGGATAGGTGGGGAAGTGTCGTTATGGTGATATATTTCATGTCTGGTGATCATTCGGAGGTCGCCAGCCAGGCCTGAGCATCAGCTCGTGAGTTTTGCTCTCTCGGTATCAGCTTCACATGGATCTGTGCGAACTTCAGACATATTGTCTTTACAATTTCCTGATAGGCTGCCATCCTATCATCACTAGCCTCGTACTCCCCCGAAACTTAGCAGGCCACGAGCTGGGAGTCGGTATAGACCTGCAATCTCTTGACGCCCATGGCAATTTCCATTTCTAAACCGCTGATGAGCGCTTCATATTCATCCTCATTATTCGTTGCGGGAAAATCAAAGGTAATGGCGTTCTGGAATGAGATCCCCTCAGGACCCATTAAGACTAGGCCAGCTCCCCACTTGTGGAGGTCGTCGACCCATCTACAAATAGCTCCCACAGTAAACCGTTCGAATTCTCTACTTCAGAAGGGAATGTAAGCTCCACTAAGAAATCGGCCAGAGCCTGGGCCTTAACTGCAGGTCGTGGCACATAAGTCACACCATATTGCCTAACCTCATTGGCCCATTTGAGACATCGGCCTGAGGTGTCTGGTCGGTGGAGCACGTTCCGCAGCGGCAGGGAAGTGAGAACCTCGACCAGGTGATCGAAAAAGTAAGGCCTCAGTTTCCTCACACTCATGACTAATGCGTACGCCAGCTTCTCTAGCGATGGGTAGAGTTGCTCCGTCTCGTTCAATGTCTGGCTGACAAAGTAAATGGGCAGGTGGATCTGGCCCTCGGCTCGGACTAATATTGCGCTTAAGGAGGTCTCCGAAGCCGCGAGACAGAGGAACAACTTCTCTCCCGGGACAGGTTTGGGTAGTGTGCTCACATCCGCCAGGTGCACTTTGATTTTTTCGAAGGCATCCTGGTTTCGGGTGTCTATTCCAACTTTTCTTACTTACGGATCGTGTCGAACATCAACTTGCATTTGTCACCCATCCGTGATATGAATCTGCTCAGTGCAGCCAGGCATCCCGTGAGCTTCTGAACTTCTTTCACATTTTGGGGTGCCCCCATGTCTGGTACAGCCTTAACCTTCCCTGGGTTCGCCTCCATGCCCCACTTAATGACCAGGTGTCCCAGAACTTCCCCGACTCCACTCCGAAGTTACACTTCTTGGGGTTGAGTCTCATATTGAATTTCCTGAGGATGTCGAATGTCTGCGCGAGGTGAAACAGTTGGTCTTCTCTTTTTAAGCTTTTGACGACAATGTCGTCAACATAAACTTGTACCAACTTCCCGATCTATTCGGCGAACATATGATTGACCAGTCTTTGGTAGGTTGCCCCTGCGTTCTTCAAGTCGAACGACATTCTCTTCCAGCAATATAGGTTTTTCTCGATCAGAAAGGAGGTGTGTTGTCGATCTGGTTCGTGCATGGCTATTTGATGATAGCCCGCGAAAGCATCCATGAACTACATCATCTCGTGCTCGGCCGTGTTATCTATCAGGTGGTCGATGTGTGGCATGCGAAAGAAATCTTTTGGGCAAGCTTCATTGAGGTCGGTAAAGTTGATACACAACCGCCAGGTTCCGTTGGACTTTTTCACCAGTACTGCATTGGCCACCCACTGCTGGTGGTCGGCCTGCATGATCACGTCGTTATCCAGCAGCTTCTTTACCTCTTTGGCTAAAGCGGTATATTTCTCGTGGCCGAATTTCCGCCTTTTCTGGGTAACCGGCCTCCGAGATGGGTCAATGTGAAGTCGGTGACATGCAACTTCAGGATCTATTCCCACCATGTCCTTGTGTGACCAGGCAAAGACATCCAAGTTCTTTTTTTAGAAAGTCGATCACTTCCCCCTTCAGGTCGTTCGGTATTTTGGAGCCAATAATGACCTCCAGATCCGGGGGAGTTGGATCTATCTTGACTTTCTCGAGTTCCTCCCCCCGGGATGGCCCTTGGGCCCCCTTGTCAGGGATCGTCGATCTCGGCCTCAATCACGAATTCATCGGGCTCGTGCCCTATTCTTGGATCGAGGTCGCTGTAGGTTCTTTTTTTGCTTGCTCTTTCCTGATTCAATTCCTCATCTTGTTCATTGCTATCTATTACAAGAGTTTTTTTGACAGGTATTGGTGCGGAATTGAAAAGAGACGAAGAGTAAATCAAACAACCTCTAGCATCGACTTGGTTGCCCTAAACTGTGCCGACCAACCCACTCTTGGTGGGGAATTTTACACAGAAATAGAAAGTAGAGGACGCAGCCTCGAATTCATGTTCAAAAGGCCTCCCCAGGAAACCATTATAGGAGCTGGGGAGGTTGACTATTAGAAAATCTAATAGCCTAGTCGCCCTAAGTTCGCTATGCAGTGTGGAGACCAGCTCGATGGCCAGTCGGATCATCCCCGTGGGCCTTACAGTAGCGTCACCAAACCCCTGCACGACGTGGTCACACAGGGTGATATAGGCATCGTATTCCCCGAGTTGGTCCAGGGTTTTCTCGAAGAGGATGTTGCAGAAGGCACCCCCATCGACCAGAAGTCGGCACACTGTAGTTCCCATGATGTTGGCCTGGATCACCAGGGGGTCGACGTTGGGGTAAACCACTCCAGCCTTGTCCTTTTCTCCAAACTCGATCGTGCTGGACTCCTCTCCCAAGGCGAGGACGGGTAACACCATCTTCTGGGTGTTCTCTATCTCCCTTATTTCGGCTTTCATCTTCCGCTTGGAGGAGGAGCTGGAGGCTAGCCCCCCGACTGTCCCTAGAGGAGAGAGAGTGTGTATCATCCGATCTCCTGCATTTTCAGGCATGGGCGGGACAGGTCGCTCCCCTTGCCCTGCTCCCTGGTTGTTGTTCCTGTGGGCGCGCTCTACTTGTTGGCGACCTCTCGGGGCCAGGTCGCCATTCTTCTGAGTTCGCTTGATGAACTCGTCAAGCAGGTCATCTTCATACAATCTCCAGAGCTGGGGCAACAGGTCCTTACACTCACTGGTATAGTGCCCGGTCTGTTCGTGAAAGTGGCAATACTTGTTGGGTTTTTATTTTCCATTACTCTTTACTGGGCGAGGCGGGAGTAGCAGTTCTCGTTCCCGGATCTGGGTGAAAATATGCCCGGGGGTCATGCCCAGGGAATCCATCAACTTCACCAGAATGCTTTCTTCAAATGGCTTGAAGCTTCCGGGCGGCTTGTATTGCGAGTTGGCCTTCTTTGAACTCTTCTTAGGCTCAGCGGCCTCCTTAGCCTCGGAGAGTCGGGATTCCAAGAGCTCTGCTGTGTGTATCAGGTCGCTAGCCCGCCTTCGGAAGTCGGTGTAGCTAGTCGGGTAATCGGCCGTCATGCGCCGCCAGAGTTTGGTCCCCTTCTTGAGGCCGGAGACAACCCCCAGCAGTTTTGCTTCATCCCCAATGGGATCTCCTTCCAAGATCAGCTTGTCGATGCTCTCATTATAGGACCGATCAGATTCTTTATCCCCCTGCTGGGTGTTCATCAGGTGCTGCCTGGTCGCAGGTCGGGGCGCCAGGGCAGTAAAGTGTGTCAGAAATAGGCGAGCGAGTTGCTCGAAAGTGTCCACCGACAGGGGTGGCAGAGAAGTGAACCATTGGTGAGCCAGGTCGCTCAGGGTCAAAGAAAAAAGCCGACATTTGGTCACATCAGTTTCACCCATAGAGGCCATGTACGAGTTATATTTTGCTACATGGACCCTTGGATCCGTGTTCCCACTGTAGCGATCCAAGGTCGTGTATTAATCTTCCTTTGGGTAGCCGCCAAGGTGACCAGAGTTCCGAGTGGGGAGTCCGGTACAGCGAGGAAAGGGTCTAACCCCGCTGGCCCGTTCTGGTTCTCCATGCGCTCCATTAGTTGCTTGACCGTCTGGGTCAGTGCTGCGACTTGAGCATCGCGATGGTCAGTGGTCGGCTTTGCCATCGGGGGGTCACCGCAATGCATGGTCTATCCCCTCGGCAGGTCATTGTGGTGGAGGTTTAGCGCGAGGGCAAGGTCGTGCTCCACCTGATCAGCTCGCCGAGGCTCAGATTGCGCCTCGTCTTCAACAATCCCTGGGGCTTTCTGGACCCCCAGGTCGCCAAGTCGGTCGAACACGTTGTTCGACCCTGTCGGCCTTCTAAGGAGCTGACGATTGCGGACCAAGGCGTGTCTAGCCAGGTCATAGGTCAGTTGGCCCGCCGAATGCCCCTTTCGGACCCGTGCTTCCTTGTTTTTCGAGGGTCCGACCTCCTGGGTGGCCTTCTTGAGGGGAGGTTGCACGTCCTTGTCATCAAATGTGAGGCATTTTTTGTGTAGGACAGCCATCACGACTTTTGCATCCTCCGGAGTCTACACCAAGTTCCACCAGTCTAGGGTCGTCACTGGGTCTTGTTGGCGAGCGATATGGGAGCTGGAGCATTGAGAGCTCATAGAGGCCTCACCCCCATCGTGGGCGTCCAGATCTTGCTCGTTCAGATTGACTTGATTGCTAGCCATCGGTATCGATCAGAGATGAGATGAGTTTTCCTTTAAACAAAGTGATTTTGTAGGAATTGTTTCCCATAGACGGTGCCAATTATTGTACCCGGTTTGATTACCGGCGAACAAACAAAGTATTTGATAATGCTCCGATCAATATAACAGCAAAAGCGATAAATAACACACGATTTGGTTACCCAGTTCGTCCGTGAAATAGACTACGTCTGGGGGCACCAAGCCAGGATATTACTGTATAATTTTTGCCTAGGATTCTAAGAGTTCGATCCTTTACAATGTACATTACAAGTAATATTTATAGACACAGAACTAGGGTTACAATCTTAACGGGCTTCTTCTCGTGGACCAACTAGGGTTTCCTTTCTTGCTCCGCAAGTCGCGCTTACAGATACACATTCCCCGATTATATCCCGACAAATCTGCCTCACTAACTACCCAAATCCTTTCCATGTTTATCTTCAACTAAGCTCGGGACTCAGTTGGTCCCGACTTTTGGGTTCTATCAGGTTGCCCCGCAACCTCTTTACCACACTAAGCCGCCTCCCGGGCCTTCGCAGCTTCCTGAGCTCCCAGCGACTTACCGAGACTCCGAAGTCACTTCGTTTCTTGCTCCAGCTGGATGATGTCGGACAACAAGCTAACCATAAGATGGCCCAATTCCCAGCTTCCTTCAAGTTGGGTTATTTCTCCTTACAACACTCAAGGGTAAGGAGGTGAGGACCTCGACCTGATGGTCGAAAAAGTATGGCCTCAGCTTCCTTACACTCATGACTAGCGCTTAAGCCAGCTTTTCTAGGGATGGATAATGTTGCTCTGTCTCGTTCAGTGTCTGGCTGACGAAGTTGATGGACAAATGGATTTGGCCCTCTGCTCGGACAAGAACTGCACTCAAGGCGGTTTTTGAAGCCGCGAGATACAGGAATAGCTTCTATCCAGGGACAGGTTTGGATAGGATGTTCACATCTGCTAGGTACGTTTTGATTTTTTCAAAAGCATCCTGGCTCTCAGGTGTCCATTCGAACTTTGCTTTCTTATGAATCGTGTCAAACATCGGCTTGCATTTGTCACCCATCCGGGAGATTAACCTGTTTAGTGCGGCCAGGCATCCCTTGAGTTTCTGGACCTCTTTCACATTTCGGGGTGCCCCCATGTCTAATATGGCCTTGACCTTTACTAGATTCGCCTCTATCCCTCGCTTACTGACCAGGTGCCCCAAGAACTTCCCCGACTCCACCCCAAAGTTACACTTCTTGGGGTCGAGTCTCATGTTGAATTTTCTAAGGATATCAAAGGTTTGTGCGAGGTGGGACAGGTGGTCCTCCCTCTTCAAGCTCTTGACGACTATATTGTCAACGTAAACCTCTACCGACTTCCCGATCTGATCGGAAAACTTATGATTGACTAGCCTTTAGTACGTTGCCCCTGCGTTCTTCAGGCCGAAAGGCATTCTTTTCCAGCAGTATAGATTTTTCTCGGTCAGTAATGAGGTATGTTGTCGATCTGGTTCATGCATGGCTATCTGGTGATAGCCTACGAAAGCATCCATGAACGACATCATCTCGTGTCCGGCCGTGTTATCTATCAAGTGATCGATGTGCGGTATAGGGAAAAAATCTTTGGGAAGGCCTCGTTGAGATCGGTAAAGTCAATACAAAGTTGCCAGGTTCTATTAGACTTTTTTACCAAAACCGTGTTGGCTAACCACTATGGTTGGTCGGCCTGCATGATCAGGTTGTTATCTAGCAACTTCTTCACTTCCTCAGCTAAAGTAGCATATTTTTCGGGGCCAAATTTCCGCCTTTTTTGGGTGACCGGCCTCCGAGTTGGGTCAATATGTAGTCGGTGACAAGCGACTTCTGGATCTATCCCTACCATGTCTTTGTGCGACTAGGCGAAGACATCCATGTTCTTTTTGAGAAAGTCGATGACTTCCCCCCTCAGGTCGCTCGGTATCTTGGAGCCAATAATGACTTCTAGATCAGGGAGAGTAGGATCTACCTTGACTTTCTCGAGTTCTTCCCACGGGATGGCCCTTGGGTCGTCTTGTCTGGGGTCATCAATTTTGGCCTCGATTAGGAATTCTTCAGGCTCATATCCTATTCTTGGATCGAGGTCATTGTAGGTTCTCTTTCTGCTCGTTCTTTTCTTATTTGATTCCACATCTTGTTTATTGCTATCTATTACAAATATTTGATTGATAGGTGTTGGTGCGGAATTGAAAAGAGACGAAGAGTAAATCAAACAACCCCTTGCATCGACCTAATCGCCCTTAACAGTGTCGACCAGCCCACTCTTAGTGGGGAATATTACACAAAAGTAGAAAGTAGAGGACGCAGTCTCGAACTCATGCTCAAAAGGCCTTCCCAGGAAACCATTATAGGAGCTGGGAAGGTCGACAACTAGAAAATCTAATAGCCTAGTCGCCCTAACCTCACTGCTCAGTGTGGAGACCAACTCAATGGCCAGCCGAATCATTCCTGATTGCGTCACCGAAGCCTTTCACGATGTGGTCTCATGGGGTGATGTAGGCATCATAGTCGCCGAGCTGGTCCAGGGTTTTCTTGAAGAGGATGTTGCAGAAAGCACCTCCATCCACCAGTAGTCGGCACACCGTAGTCCCCATGATGTTCGCTCTGATCATCAGCATTTTTAACTCCTTCCACAATTTCTCTGCACTCCTGGGCACTCTTATTCAGAAAACCACCACTTGCACAAGCATCGAGGTGCTTTTGCTCATTGTAATGGATTTCACAGTAGAAGTAGGCCACTGTATCTTGCTCACTGAACCCATGCTACGGACACTCAATAAACAAATTACAGTATCGCTCCCATGCTTGACTGAGACCCTCATTCAGTTTTTGACGGAATGTAGATATCTCGGTCCTTGCCTTCATTGTTCTGGATGCAGGATAAAAATGCTCGCTCCATTTGAGCCCAAGTGGTGATGCTTCCTTGGGGAATTGTATTATAGAACCAATCCTTAGCTATCTTGGTCAGTGAGAACGGAAACAATCTGAGCTTCTTTGCATCCTCCGTCATCCCATTGTAGTCAAATGTTGAAGCAATCATCAAGAAATTCCGTAGATGAGTGTTTGGATTGTCTCTCCCTACCTCTCCTCGGAATTGAGAATCAAGGAGCATCTTAAGGATCCCTGGAGAAATTGAGAAGTTGTTAGTTTCCACCCTTGGCAAAGCCACTCCATCATAATGTGTTTGAGGTTGAGCCTCAAACATACCTCGGATAGCCATCTCAGGATTCCCTCCCCTCGGGTGGTTTGGTTGGTTTTGGTAGAGAGGGTTGTAGTGTGAATTGTAGTGTGGGTTTGGTTGGTGGTTTTGGTTCGGTTGATTTTGGTAAGGTGGATTTTGGTAAGGTTGATTTTGGTAAGGTTGGTTGTTGTACGGATGATTAAGGTTTTGGAAGTTTGGATTTTGGTTAGGGAATTGGTTTTGCTGGTTTGGTTGGTTGGGATACTACAGTTGGTTTTGGGGGTATGGTTGGTTTGGATGTGGGTTCGGGTTATTAATCCCTTCTGGTGGCAATTGATTCTCTCCATTCCCTCCATTTCCTTCAACATTCAACCCGTCATTACCTACCGCAGCCATTCTCCTCTGGAAAGCTCGATTCCGTCTTGCTATAATTTCAGAGTCTAGTTCAGTTCGATCAACGCTCGTTTCTCCTTTTGAGCGTGTTCTCATAAACCTGAAAACTCAAATAAAGAAATCAAATTCAACTAGCACAAGAATATAGTAAAAACAGAAAAGAAAACACCCACTACTAGCTACTAATCTATTTTCAAGTTTTACACAAGGCGCATACGTCACTTCCCCGGCAACGGCGCCATTGACTTGGTCATAAAATGATATATTCTTAACTAGCAGTTACCCCACAAGAGTATGGGATCACTGTAGCAAGGGTAAGTATTTGGACCAGGTAGTATCGAACCCGAAGGAAGTTTCGTATGCATGTAAATCCCTGGAAATGTATGCTTCGTAACTAATATGGATGTGGTTTGAGAGTTCTATTTTACTACTATGGAATTAACGAAAGTAAATAGATAACAACTATAATTCTAACTTCATACGAAGTGCAGATATTGGAGAATGTTGCTTTGGACAGGAATCCCTACGTATACTATCGGAATTGGTTTGGCGATGAGGACTATCGTGGTGTACAAAAGAGTAATCCTAAGCGTACTGAAACTAGGCAATCAACTTCCCTAATCCCACACTAAATAAGGTACAGCAAAAGCTCAGTTTTTATCCCCGATTACTCAACTAATACCCTCTTTACCTCACTAACCAAATAACCAAGTTATTTAGATTGTGCTTAATTACTATAGCCCTTATTCAAGTTGGGTGTCGTCCTCCCTAACTGAATTGGTATATTACCAACCCCTTCACAAACCCTCTCCTCAAGCCTATTCGTTGAAAAGAGTGATTCGGTCGTCCTCTCTCTAACAACTTTCGTACTCAATTCAATGATTTTTATTGGATTGGTTATTCAAATTAGCAAATTAAGAAGATTATCCAATTTACATCTTGAATCATCCTAATCGCCTAACCAATTCACTATTTCTACGAGATCATCCTATCCAAAGCAATCAAAGGTTTAGCCTACCATCTTGATCGTCAAATCACAAATAACCAATTTAATTATAGAACTCATTAGGCAAGAATGCATAAACCAAATCAACAATGATTAATCAATTGAATTCAAGTAGCAAAAATAGTATTGGATGAAATAATTAAACAAACCCTAAAATTGTTCTTCAAGAATAAGAAACTTTAGAAATTCTACAAGACAAATTCAGGAAAACCAAAATGTAAAACCAGTAAGTTTGATAACCGGATCGTGTTTCTCGTGGAGGAATTTCTCTCCTTCTTCCCAGAACCCTAGAATGCTTTTTCTCTATTTTTCTATCTAATTTTCGTCCTCCCCCTTCTCAATTGTCTCTGTTTTTTTCCATCTGACCTTATATTTTCCCATTTTAAGACCGCTCGAGCACTGCACTTGGTCGAGCAGTTCTGCTCGACCTAACTTGGTCGAGCACTTTTTTATCGCTGGACTCAGTTTCACTCGAGCACATTCCTTGGTCGAGCGGTTTCGCTCGAACACACCTGATCGAGCGCTTCCTCATGCCTGTATTTTTGCCCGCTCCACCGCATTGGTCGAGCTCCAGGTACTCAACCTCGTCCTTCTATCACCTTTCTTCACTCCAACTAATATTTTTCAGTATTTCTTTAATATCTTTTCAACCGGGAGTCCGATTCATGCACCGCAAAGTCTCACGAGCTCCATTTTCAGCCCTCTTTCCTGTTATACAAAACAAAGAAGCAAATTAATAATTTTATACATATTATGCTCGATCACCACAAGAATATCACTAAAAACACTCAAAACATGGCTAAAACTCGCTCGTAACTCATTCAATTTCACCTCTAATTAGGTCGACGTTGGGATAGACTATCCCTGCCTTGTCCTTCTATCCAAACTCGATCATGTTGGATTATTCTCCCATTGTGAGAATAGGAAACACCATCTTATGGGCAGTCTCTAACTCCCTTATCTCAGCCTTCATCTTTCGCCTAGAGGAGGACGTCGAGGTGAATCCCCCGACTGTCCCGAGGGGGGAGAGGGTGTGTATGACACGACCTCCCGCATGACCAGGCATGGGAGAAATAGGTCGCTCCCCCTACCCCAAGCCTGGGTTGACATTCCTGGGGGCGGGTTTCCCTTGTTGGCGACCTCTCTGAGCCTGGTCGTGATTCTTCTGAGGTCGCTTGAAAAATTCGTCAAGCAGGCCATCTTCTTGAGGCCGGACACAGCCCCTAGCAGTTTTGCCTCATCGCCAATGGGATCTCCTTCCAAGATCAGATTGTCGATCCTTTCAATATAGGACCGATCAGACTCCGTATCACCCTGCTGGGTGTTCATCAGACGTTGCCTGGTCGCAGGTCAGGGCTCCAGGGTAGTAAAGTGCGTCAAGAACAGGCGAGCGAGCTGCTCAAAAGTGTCCACCGACAGGGGTGGCAGGGAGGTAAACCATTGATGAGCTTGGTTGCTCAAGGTCAGAGAAAAAAGCCGACATTTCGTCGCATCAGTTGCGCTCATAGAGGCCATGTACGAGTTGTACTTAGCCACATGGACCCTTGGGTCCCTGTTCCCACTATAGCAATCCAAGGTCGCTGTGTTAATCTTCCTCTGGGTAGGTGCCAGAGTGACCAGAGTTCTGAGCGGAGAATCCGGGACGGTGAGGAAAGGATCTGTCCCCCCCAACCTGTTTCGATTTTCCATGCGCTCCATCAGCTGCTGGACTGTCTGGGTCAGTACTGTGACCTGAGCGTCGCGATGGTCCGTTGTTGCCTTCATTGTTGGAGGGTCGCCGCGATGTACGGTCGATCCCCTTGGCAAATCATTGTGGTGGAGGTTCAGTGCAAGTGCGAGGTTGTGCTCCACCTGATCAGCTCATCAAGTCTCAGATTGTACCTCATCTTCAGCGATCTTTGGGGCTTTCTGAACCCCTAGGTCGCCAAGTCGGTTGAACACGCTGTCCGACCCTGCCGGCCTCTCAAGGAGCTGGCGGTTGCGAACTAAGGCGTGTTTAGCCGGGTCATAGGCCAGTTGGCCCGCCGAATGTCCCTTCAGGGCCAATGCGCCCTTATTTTTCGAGGGTCTGACCTCCTGGGCGGCCCTCTTGGCTGGGGGTGCTCGTCTTCGCCATCAAAGGCGAGGCATTTCTTGTGGAGTACGGCCATCACGGCCTTCACATCCTCCGGGGGTCTGAACCAAGTTCCACCAGTCAGGAGTGATCAGCGGGGCCATCGGGCAAGTGCACTGTGAGCTCACATAGACCTCGTCCTCGTCGCGACATCCAACTCATGTTCGGTAGGATTGCCTTGGTTGTTTGTCATCGCTGTTGATCGGAGAAGAGATGGGTTTTCCCTCGAACATGTATATTTCTCAGGAATTTTTCCCACAGACGGGGCTAATTATTGCACCAGGTTTGATTTCACCGGCCAACAAACAATTAAAGTGATCAACACAACCGAAACACCAAAGCAATAATCAACACAGTATTTGATTACCCAGTTCATCTATTAAATAAGACTACGTCTGGGGGCGACCAAGCCAGGAGTATTTTACTATGTATTTTCTGCCTAGGATTCTAAAAGTTCGATCCTCTATAATGTACAATACAAGTTATATTTATAGACACTGAATTAGGGCTGCAGTCTTCATGGGCTTCCTCTCACGGACCGGCCTAGGGTTTCATCCACCCAGCTAGGGTTTTCTTGCTTGTCCCGCAAATCGCGCATCCAGATACACTTACCCTGATTACAGTCTATGAAATCCGCATCATTAACTACCCGTATCTATGCCATATTCATACTTTATCCGACCTCGAGACCAAGTCAACTCCGGTCTGCGAGACCTCCTAGGACGCCAAGCGGCCTTCATATTCTTTCAAGTCACCTCGCGACCTGCACAGTCCTTTAAGTCGCCTCGTGACTTGCGTAGCTTCGTAAGTCGCCCTGCGGCCAACCTGGTCATGGCAAAGACTCCTCTAATGACAAGCCTAAGATGGAGAAACATTTCCTCTGGCAAGTCAGACTATTTCATGTCACAACATTTAATTGTGTGGTGGTCTGATCGTAGTCTCTGCAAGCCGGTTATCTTCAATTGTCTCTTCTCATCTAGTTAATTCTTCAATTTTGTTTTTGTAATTGGGATTACTTGTTTATTGAAATTGGTACAGTAAACCACTAATTCGTTCTTTTACTGCATGCTAAATTTGTTACAATTTTTCACTTGTGAGATATTTGAATCACTTTAATTCTGCACGAAATGTGTTCGATAAAATTCCAACACAAATGTAGTGATGAATTGCAGCGGTAGAAATTGTGTGGACACCAAGTGTTTGTGAAAATGCTTGTGTGAATTAGTACTCTGCTGTCGCTCGAATAAGTATGGACGTTTAGTTTTAGTCTGGTTTATGGATTGTGTCTATAGCAGAAAATTACCCGTTCAAGATTTGTTTTTATTTAGTCTCTGAAATTGCTGATTTCTGATTTGAGATTCTTCTAAGCATTTTTCGTGTACAATGTGACAATGATTTGTATATCTGCTTTGCAGTGGCAAGGTATAATCAGAAACATTGATATTTCAATACATTTTGATTGCACATAGAAATTGAAAAAAAATAGACCCTTCTTTATATAAAAAAACAGAGTATAAATAGTACGGATAAAGTTCCAATGCCAGAATTTTCTATTATTTTGGTAGTTGTGCACTTCTCAAATGTGTTTTTAAGGGTAATTTACCATTTGAACTAATTTAAGATTAAGGTGGATCCATCAGTTGGGAGACCAACAAATGTGGTCCAGTCGTTGAAATTGGCAACTATTATTAGAATAGTAACACGACAAGTTCTCCCTGTACCGATACGATGGAAAGAGGTAGATGAGGACAATGGATTGAAGCCAGGGTTGATCATCTGCAGGTATGGGTTGAAAAAAATTATGTGTTTAATGTATTGTTTTTACCTTCTTTTATTCTAATTTGCATGTTCTATGGTGAGTTGTAGATGCATATGGATTTGAATACTGATGAGGCTGGAGTGAAACGGAGCCTGGTCGATCGGGTGAAAGAAAGTACTAGGCAACAACGTTATAAGTTGCATCAGCACTTTCTTAAATATCCAGATCTACAAGAGGCTAAGGATCACAAACCAAAGGCCTGTCCCGACAAAGATAACTAGGAAAAACTCTGTGATTATTTTGCCTCACCTGAATTCAAGGTAACGTTAGATTTGCTAATTTTAATGCACATAATTTTACAGTTTTAATGGCTAACACTTTTCAATGCAAAAATTCTGATTTGTTTTGTTACAACTATAATGTTGTTGCAGCTTTTAAGTGAGATCAATAAAAGCAACAGGGAAAAAATGATATGCAAGCATACTACTGGACGAAAGTCTTTTTCAGTCCGATCGCATGAACTTGTGAGTATATGTTTTTAAGTAGTATATGTTTTCAGTTTTTGCATTCCTTGCACTAGTTGCATCTACACACCTATCACATAAAATAAGTTTACCTTTGAAATATTGGAACTATTGCATTTTGACAGCAGCTTATTTGATCGGTAGGACACCTTCTCAGGTTTTAAACAACAAAACTCCTTATGAAATGCTTTATAACAAAGAGCCTGATTATTATTATTTGAGGTCATTTGGTTGTTTGTGTTATGTACCTTGACTGCTAATAGACATAAATTGATCCTAGGGCTAATCAGAATGAACATAATGAGCATAATCAGAATTAGGCAGCCCCCTGCTTATTGTTATACAAAATGTGCCTAATCAGAATGAACATAATGATGATGTTAGGAGATCTTCCAGAATTAGGCATCCCCCTGCTTATCTTGATGTTTATAAAACTAATCTGCCCAGTTCTTTACAACATAAATATGTAAATATGTCCATTACAAAGGGTAAGCAGTATCCTATATTCGATTATTTGTTTACTTGTCATCTTTCTGATTCTCATAGTGTATTCACAGCCCCTATTTCCCAGATAATTGAACATAAGACCTGATGATATGTCAATAATTTAATCATATAAACATTAAAAGAAGTCAATTATGGGTTTTTTGAATATTTTATTTCAATATTTTTTTGTAGTCTTTTGAACTCAAAGAACCGTGCGATCGAATTTACTTGTATGAGCAAACCCACAGTACAGAGAAAAATGGGTGAAAATCCGACAAGACAAAAGAAATTGGGTAAGTCGTGTAGACATTAATGATATTTGATTATGTTATTATTGAGGTTAATTTACTTCTTTTTTCAATTCAGATGAGCATTTTATTTACTTTATTTATGCTTAAATACCAAGAAATGATGAAACGTAAGCGAGAGGAATATTTGGATCTCGGAATAGACAAGACGGAAGCTGACATAGCTTTGGAGGTGCTGGGCAATGGGGCTGAATATACCAAAGGTTATGGTTCTAAGCCTCCAAGTAAGCGTAGTTCATTGTACAATTCTTCTGCTGAATATGAAGATGAACTAAGAGAAACAACGGAAGAGTTGCACAGGTGGAAGAACTACAAACTCAAGTAACTAGCTTGAAAGAGGACCTGGCTACTCAAAATGAAAATATGTCTGCCAAACTCTCTTAGCAAAATGACATTCTCACTGCAAAACTCTCTGAGCAAAGTGCAACTATGAACAAACTAATGGCTTTTATGAGGGAGAAAGGGATTGACATATAATTAAGGTTAGCTTCTATTTTTTTATGAGTTTTTGGTTCTTGTTGTTTTTCTTTAGCCTTTACTTTATTATTTTCAATTTTCTTTTAGTAGTACTACTCATATGTGTAGCTTTAAAGCTGGTTGTGTTAGAAGAGGGCAGATATGATGATTTATTTGTTTTCAATATGTATAACAAATAAGGGAATGTGGTTCTCTAGTTTCTCACTCTCGAGATTAGGTCTTGTAGATGTTATTTCGAAGTGCAATTAGGTCTTGTAGATGCTGCAATTGCTGATTTTTTAGAGCATTGCAACTGCTGATTTGATTCAAACATAAATGTGGATATGTGTGTGATACAATTTATATTTTTAGCCAAGATATACGTGTATTGCGTGTATATAGATAGTGGTAGTACTGTACTTTGTATATTTCACTACCAAATTGTGCTAGTTATGGTGTGTTAAGTAAATATTGTTGCATTTTAGTTCATTGATGTAATGATTAACAGAAGTTAGTGCACTCATTCCTTCTGAATTGCATTCGGACGTTTCGAAATTTTGGTCTGGTGCTAGGATTAATTCTACTGTTATGTCGAATGGTGCATTCACTGGTTCGAATTTGGCTTTCGTTTCTGATAACGTGCTTATTCCTTCTGTGATTTCTGGGGATTTGCCTAAATCTGGTTTTGAACTTTTGAAGTTGGGGCCTGATTCTGGTTTGCAGAATGCTGCATATATTGAAAACTTTAATTCTAGTGCATTGACTATGAAACCTGCTAATGGTTCTTCTAGTCTGAATTTGGGGATGGTTTCTGAACCCAACCATGCTACTGTTTTGACCCCTAATGCCTTGGATTTGAATGCTAAATCATTTACTCAATCTTAGATTTTGATTATGCCTTGGATTTTGATTATTTGATCCCTAATGCCTTGGATTTTAATTTTGGTAAAAGTGTATTTGTGCATTTAAAGTTTAGGATTATCGTTTCTTGATACTTTACGGAGTTATGCTTTCTTATAATTCATCTGATATGATATTTTTTTTATAGGTGATATCTATGGAGGAGAAGATTTCAGATTCGTCGTTTGAAGTGCATGGAAATTATTTTTGAAGACATATAAGACATTGATTTTTTTAGTTTATTGTTTCATGTAGTTTTCATAACAAAGATTGTTGATTGGTTTCTATTGTTTGAAGGAGTTTTTTGTTAATGTAAATTATTTTTTTTATCTTTAATTAATTTAGTTTTTGTTGTAATATTTATTATTTAGTATTATTACTTATTTAATATATATAAAATTTCAAATAAATTGATAATAAAAGTAATTATTTCACGATGAAATAAATGCGTCACAATATGTATCATTTTTATGACGAAATAATAGTCATGGTATGTTAATTAATCATGACGATATATGTTGTTACTATATCAATTTCTTTAGTGACGATTATCATCATCGTCACTGAATAATATTTTTTAATGACAAAAATTATTTTGTCACCATTTTTACATCTTTTAACAACGACAAATATTTTGTCACTAAAGTCCAATTTTTTGTGACGAAATTCAGTTATCATTATATCTATATATATAACTACGATCATTTTTTTTGTCATTTTTTTGCAATTCTTTCATGACCAGGAAATGTCAAATATGACGAACAATATATTGTCACCAAATCTAAACTTCTAGTGATGATTATTATTTCTGTCACTAAATAATACATTATAGTGACAAAAATAATTCGTCACAATTTCCACATCATTTTGCGACAATAAAAATTTTGTCACTAAATCATACTATTTAGTGACAAATTTTATCGTCATTTTATATGTACACATATAACGACGATCAACATTTCGTCACCGCATAACATCTCTTTCTTGACGAATATATAAAATGTGACGAAATAGCCAAGCTAATTGTGACAAAATTAACGTCACTAAAGTAACCTTTTTGTGACAATTATTTATATCGTCACGTAAAGTTGAATTTTAGTGACGAAACGTCATATTAAGTGACGAATTTTTTATGTCTAAAGTGAAAATTTATGCGTCACAATATATGGAAACATATAGGGATGATGATCTTTTTCATCACCAAATGATGCCCTTTTCAAGACGAATTAATATAGCGTCACATTTTTCATAATACCATGCACAATAAATGACGATCTATGCCACAAAAAAATTTATCACAAATTATCAATTGTGCCGAAAAATGATGTTTCAGTGACGAATTTTTTCGTCGCAATTTCTCGAATTTCCTGTAGTGTTTAGTGGAGAATTTTACACAGAAATAGTAAGTTGAGGACGCAGCCTCGAACTTATGCTCAAAAGGCCTCCCAAGAAACCCATTATAGGAACTCGGGACGTTGATTACAAGCAAATATAGGAGTCTAGTTGCCATAACCTTGTCATCTAGGGTTGACACTAGCTCGACAGCGAGACAGATCATGCCAAGTGGCTTCACAGTTGCATCCTCGAAGCCTTTTAGGACATGGTCACACGGGGTGATGTAAGCATCAAAATCCCCGAGCTGGTCTAAGGTCTCCTTGAAGAGGATGTTGAAGAAAGCCCCTCCATCCACTAACAGCCGACACACGGTAGTCCCCATGATATTAGCCTTGATGACCAAGGGGTCAATGTTCAGGTAGATAATTCCAGGCTTATCTTTTTCGCCGAACTCGATCTTGTTAGTCTCTTCGGCGATAGTGAAAACAGGTAATACCATTTTCCTGGCATTCTCCATTTCTCTGACTTCAGCCTTCATGCGTCGTTTTAATGAGGAGGTCGAGAAAAGACCTCCTACTGCCCCAAGTGGAGAGAGGGTATGTATGACATGTGGGACTAGTCACTCGCCTTGCCCGGCCTAGAATGGGGGTTTCTCTGGGCTTGTTCTCCCTGCCTGGGTCGATAGCCGTACTGGCGATCTCTCAGTTTTTTCACATTTCCTCCTTGAGGCCGCTTAATAAATTCGTCCAGCAGATCGTCCTCATACAGCCTCCAGAGTTGTTTCAATAAATCCCTAAACTCACTAGTGTAGTGACCTGCGTGTGTGTGGTACTGGCAGAATTTATCGGGGTTCTACTTGCTCTTATCCTTGATTAGGCGAGGCGGTTGTAGTAGTTCTCGCCCTCGGATCTAGGCGAAGACATGACCAGGTGTCATGCCCAACGCTTCCATCAGCTTCACCAGAACAGTGTCTTTGAAAGGCTTGAAGCTGTTGGGTGCCTTGTAATGACCCTCGGTTTTCTTGGAACTCTTCTTTGGTTCCGTGACCTCCTTTATCTCGGAGAGTCGGGACTCTAGTAGCTTTGAAGTGTGAATCAGGTCGCTATCCCGCCTTTGGAAGTCAACTTAGCTAGTCGGATAGTCGACGGCCATGCGCTGCCATAATTTGGTCCCCTTTCTGAGACCGCTAACGGCCCTAAACAGTTTTGCCTCATCCCCTAAAGAATCTCCTTCAAGGATGAGCTTGTCGATCCTTTCGATGTAGGATCGATCTGACTCACTTTTGCCTTGCTGAGTGTTCATAAGGCCCTGTCAGGTCGTAGGTCGGGGAGCCATTGCCAAGAAATAGCTTAGGAATAGCCTGGCGAGTTGCTCAAAATTATCCTCCGAGAGAGGTGGTAGGGAGGTGAACCATATATGAGCCTGGTCGCTCAATGTTAGTGAGAACAGCCTGCATTTGGTCGCGTCGGTTGAACCCAAGGAGGCCATGTAGGAGTTGTATTTCGCTACATGGACCCTTGGGTCCGAGCTCTCATTATAGTGTTCTATGGCCACCATGCTGATTTTCTTGTGGGTAGGCGCTAGAGTGACCATTGTGCTGAACGGAGAATCTGGGACGACGAGGTTAGTGTCTGTCCCCCTCGGCCCATTTTGATTCTCCATCTGTTCCATCAGTTGTCGGATGGTTCGGGCTAATGCTGCAACTTGAGCATCGCGAGGATCATTAGTTTTGTAGGCATCTTGCCCATCGCCATGACGGACAACTGAACCTCTCGGTAGCTCATCATGGTGCAAGTTCAGTGCGTAGGCAAGGTCGCGTTCCACTTGTTCTGTTGGAATTTAGAGGCATGTAAACACGTAATACATGCACAGCGGAAATAAATAGTTCACCAACAATTGAATTCGTATAAACATATGGAGAAACCTTACAGTAATTCGAAAGTAGATTTCTCAACTATGGTATCCACGTAATCCCCGTTCATAGATTTGCACAGATTTGCCAGTGTTGAATCCCGAGACGAATTTGCTTGGAAAATTCTTACTCTAGATCTTATGGAGAAATTAGGTTTCTTGTGTGTTTAATGAATCCCTAGGATGTCCTATATATAGATGAAGCACAGCTTAAAGATTAAGCAATCTTTATTAGGAAGATATTTCCTATTCTTGCAAATTGTCGCGAGTCATTTTTTACGGAGAGTATTATGTGGCTAATTTGATAACAACTCGTAAACAAAACATGCACGTGTACGATAAGCTGTAAATAAGATGAATTTGTTGACCCAGTTCGTCAGGAAATGACTACTCTGGGGGCATACCAAGCCAGGATGTGGTATTGCGAGCTTTACACGTACAATATTTGATACACCTTATGAAGATGAATCATTACAGATGAAGATAATTTGGAGAGTTAGCCTCCAGGTGCTAGGGTTTCTAGTATGAATAAATGATCACTCGAATTTTTTTGTTCCTCACCTCTCAAGCGTGGTATGACTTTCTGGGAGATTTTTCTGAACCTTTTTCTTTTTTTTTTTTCTTCCTTTTATAGCACTCCGACAAGCATGAGCTGGATTGGCAAGCATGAGCTGGAAACTTTGGGTCATGCATGAATCCGGATGATATTGCCACGTTCCCAACTTCGTCTTCTAGATTGATCTTGGAGCTTACTTGTCTGTAAGGCACTCTTTTGGTCGTCCAAATTAATCTTTTGCTCGGTTGGATGCTTTGTTCGCCCCTTTAACCATGTCAGTTTTATGCTGGACTATTGTCCTCCTCGAGCACACTGAGCCCTCAGGATGTTCGGGTCTTCGGGATATCTGAGTGTCGAGCACTCTGACCCTTCAGGATGCCTGAGTCTTCAGAATTTCTGAGTTGCGAACATACTGACCCTCAGGATATCTGAGCCTTTCAGGATATCTGAGCTGCGAACATACTGACCCTCAGGATATCTGAGCCTTTCAGGATATCTGAGCCTTTTCAGGATATCTGAGCTGCGAACATACTGACCCTCAGGATATCTGAGCCTTTCAGGATGTCTGGGTTGCGAACATACTGACCCTCAGGATATCTGAGTCTTTCAGGATGTCTGCGTTGCGAACATACTGACCCTCAGGATATCTGAGCCTTTCAGGATGTCTGGGTTGCGAACATACTGACCCTCAGGATATCTGAGCCTTTCAGCCGTCTGAGTCTTTTCGACTTGGCTCTTTTAACTCCTCTTTCCTGATCTGAGTAGCGAATACTTGTCCACTGAGCATGATTATTTTAATAAATATTACACGTGTCGCTCTTACGTGTTCGATTAATCCTGAGTTATTATATCGAACATAACACAAATCATATCTCTTAGATATGATTTCCCTAAATATATTTTCCTACGATAATATTCCATATATTATTTTGGGATTCCTATTTAATTAAATCTAATTTAATTAAACTATAATAATAATTAATTCCAAATTAATATATTATTAATTAATTCTCCATAAATTAAATATTAAATCCAATTTAATATTTAATCAACCAACTATAATCCGTAAAAGGGAATTACTTATTGTGTGACCCATAGGCCCTCATATATCGAGTGATTAGTCAAACTAACAGTCTTAATTGAACCCTAGACAATAAATCAGATATTCTCAATATGTGAGATACGTTGCGAGAAACGTGCAACTACCTGTAACTAAAATATGGGCTATTGTGATATCTTCCTTTCATTCACGAATACTCAATTAAGTCTTGAACATGATGAAGTGTCTATTCAAAAAACTTAATCATATTATCTCTAATCACTAATTGATCATGTATATCACACTTAGCCACAAAGTCTAAGTTGAATTGTACATCGGCCGATGACTTAGATCCAATTATGAAGAGAAGATGAGTATTCTCTCTAAATCCACTTTGAGGAATGAATCCTATTATTGACTCAACTACCACGCACATGCACTTTATGATGAATCCAATCCAAGCCATATCTACCCATGGAAGGGTGCAAGCGTCGGTCATGGTCAAAGTTCATCACTCCACACATGTCGTGCGTATTAACCTCAAGTCAAAGGTGTATCACATCGCTCCCACTAACCGAGACACCCATAGACACATTTAGTGGAACTACATCAAACGGTTTCTCAGAATACCCTCTAAGGTATTTGTGCATCCATCATGAGATACCTAGTATCTCGTAGTAAGTGAGATCTTACTACACTCTCTAAGAGTATGATGCAGATCGCACGCCAATCTCAATTGCATCATCAATATCCCATTCTTGATGATCCTTGATCGGGGCTATTTGAGAATTATGCTTAAGTCATCAGAGTTCTCACAGTCTCAATGACAACAGTGATTCATGGGAACACAAATAAGAACAAAAGCAAATAATCAAACATAATATTCTAATAAGTGTAACGCCATATATTTAATATTAAATAAACAAATAATATTAAACCAATACTGAATATTATCTTAGCATTATGTCCTTACATTAGATTATCTCTAGGACACTAACACTAACATGTTCTTCATGTCGGGGCTGGGAATGAGCCTCATCCTCGACCCCTACCGAAGTTTTTTGTGCCCCCAGATATTTTAGGCGGTCTAACACGTTATTCGAAACCAAGGTCCTTTTAATTTGGGGCACCCGGTAGTTCCAGGTGTTTGTGTGCCTCACCGCCGGGTAGGCCAGTTGTCCTGCAGATCGTCCTCCAATTAAGGGACCCTTGCCCTTGGGGGTTCCGACGTCAGGGGATGTCTTCTTGATTGGAGATTGCCCCTCCCGGCCATCGAAGGAGAGACGCTTCGTGTTGAGGACAACCAGAATGGCCCTCATGCCTTTCGGTGTCTGGATGAGGTTGCACCAATCGGGGGTGGCCGTCGGGGCCGTCTAGCGAGTGCGGTGGGAACTTTGTGTAGCTTTGATACCATCACGGGTGTCAGTTTTGTGCCTAGTAGTATCATTTTGGTTTACCGCCATTGTTAAAACTGGACTGGGAGTGGGTTTTCCAAGAATGCTTGAGCAATCAGTAGAAAGATTTTCCACAGACGGCGCCAATTATTATGCCCGGTTTGTATTTCCGGCCAACAAACAATAAATAAATGAACAAAAAAGATGAAAGACGATCAAATAAGTAACAAATGCTCAATTTTGTGACCCAGTTCATCTATGAATCAGACTACTTCTGGGGGCAGCCAAGCCAGGATACTTGTATTGCTATTATTTGCCTAGAATACTAGAGTTTTGCCAACCTTTTCCTAGTGTGGACGAGGTGGCTTATTTATACAAGGATTCCCGCCTCATGGGCGGGAATTTACATAAGAAAATGCAGTAAATGAGGCTCCAATCCCCCTGGCTGAGAGTTCCACCTCGCCGGGTCAGTGGTCACTGTAGTTAATGTGCGCCATTCGCGGGGCGGACTCCAAGGGCGGATCTTGTGGCTTGCCAGACGTTTCACTTTGAAGGAGTCTGTGACTTTACGACCTTCGGCCTGCGGAGTTCTTGCTAAGTCGTTTCTCTTGGTCGCTAGTCGCGACCCACCATCTGTACGACCTCTGAGTAAGTTGTGCTCATGTGTGGCGTAGTAGTGACTATGTGACCCTCTGGTTTGGTCTTTTGATCATTTGTCTTTGGGGACATCTGACCTTTAGACCTTCGATTTCTGGGGTCTTGCCCCCAGGTCACTTTACCTGGTCGTCGGTGGGCGACTTATCGCCTTCGCGACTTATATGGTGGTTGGATTTATCCATATCACAATGTAGGTCCCGAATGGGTTTCGTGAGGTGGAAGTCTAGAAGGAAGGGGTGAATAGACTTCCAAAACTTTTTTTCGTGATCAGCATGTAAGATCAGATAAGTGCTGATAGAGTGCGTCTGAGAATCAATACGATCTGATATCCAACTTACTGATTGCTATAAACCAGATTAGTTCGGTGTCTATCGGGTCAACTGATGTGCGGAAACTTGTTTTAACCCATGTAGAAAAACCAATTTTCTTAAATTAGATTCTAAGTATTCTGAAGCGGATCGGATGACAACAGGTCAACTAATCAGATCAGTTGCTTGATGCAGAACTGATCTATACTTAGAGAATACGTGAGCTTATCAGAAATGTAGTGTGCAATAGTGTAAAGAAGATAAATCACACAAGATTTATAGTGGTTCGGACAACAGTTCCTACGTCCACTCTTCCCTATCAGTAGGGGCACTTACTTACCAAACTAGACTTAGTTTAACGTGTTAATCCAAACACCTTACAAATAGATGTTTAGAGAGTTCTCACTCAACTTATCCCAGAAATCAAGACTAGAAACCCTGGCTTGAGATCTTGCTCACAAACTTAACCTAACACTCGGTTTAGGTAGAAATTTGTTTGGTTTCCAACTGGAAATCTATCCTAGTATTTGAGTAGCCTAAAGCTAAAGGATGAGATTTCTTGCTAAGAAACTATGGGATGAACACTTTGAATATTTGCTTGAGTTATTGGTGTTCTTACGGAAATTACTTGTCCTTGAGTTTGTGTATTATTTATGTAACCTTACTCTGAAGGTATGATCCCATATTTATAGGCACGAAATCGAACTAGCCATTGGAGAGCAATTCGAATTTCAGTCTATTTAAGGTAGGCTTGCAGGATTGACTTGACATGCTCAGAGACGGCATGGCTAAATGTGTGCTTTGTCGTCCTTTATAGTCGTTTGACTCTGAACAACTTTTTTCCTGCATTGTCAGTTCCGTACGTGTGTGTCTCGCTCTCATTGGTTGTCAAGTACACTTATTCGGTGCTTGATTCACCAACTTAGGTTGACATTCTTCTTGTATGATCACCTTGTACGTCTTAGGTAACTACTTGGTTGTTTACCTGATTTGAACTGACCTGATCAGTACAGACTGATCAGTCTACCTGATTGAGTCTTCTGATGTAAGTTATCTTAACACAACTTACTGACTCTTCTGATGTAGGTCTTCTGGTCTTGTTTGTAGCTAGTCTTCTGATCTTCAAGTCTTCTGAGTCTTCTGATTGATGTCTTACCTGATCATCCGACTAATCTGAACTTCTGATCTTCTGATCTTCTTCAAGACTTAACCTATAAATATTGAGTTCCCCCTCAATATGTGACCTATCTGTTACATCAGCTATCTATACATTTCAGTTGGTCATCCTATCCTGATATCTAATCCATCAGTCAGCTAACAGGTCTGACTGGTCCTATTACACCTGTTTTGGAACTTCCATCAAAACTATAAATTTCCCAACAATTTACCCCTTTTTGATGGAACCAAAACAGTTAATCAGAAAAACAGATAAAGAAATGTAAAGAACAAAAAAAAAATCAGAAGACAGTGAGAAGTTGTCTTAAGATCAGAAAGGTAAGTGTTTCTCATTAAGGATAAGGATATTACAAGTACAGGGAATAACAGGAATCCTATCACCTGATCCTAACAACAGTCTTCTAATTCACACAAACTTAGAAAGCTGTCCTAAGGCTCCTAGGAATTTCAAAGATATCATACATCCTGATAAGTACCTCTCGCTGTCTGTCAGTTTCAATGATATCTCCTCGTTCTAGTATCTGATAGAACATCTTATTGAAAGCAACAGGGTCAAAGGACTTGTCTGACCTGAGTGGTGGTACCATTGTTTCGTACCTAGGTGTTGTGGCCACCAGGGTCATGATTTTGCCTTCCTGCATCACCACTCTGTAGAAGTCTTCGCACTTGACCTCTAGCCAGATGAGGAATTCTTCATCAAATTTTACCTGATCTGGGTCTTCTGGTATGCGTTGGATAATATAGACATCACAAAGCTAGTCTGCTTTGATTATTTTCCATTCTTCGTGTAGATCTTCACGACATACCAGAATGTTTAAGATTGGAGCAGGTATTGTTCTTTCTTCCCAGTCAGTGTCCTCGGCAATAGTAGCTTTCTTCCTTTGTCTTCTAACATACGCTCTGTGTAGACCAGCTGCTTCTTTCAGTTTGTGCCTTCAAGTGGCTTCCTCAATGACTTTCCGTCTGCTGACCTATTTCTCATGTTCCTTTATCAGATCACTGGACCTGGTAACAACTGCTTTCTGGATTGATTTCTTCCCTTTCAGTTGTTTCCTGGTCTGAGCCTCAACTTCTGCAGCTTCTTCTGCTTCTAATTTCTTCACCAGCTCAAGACTCTTAGCTTGATCATCAATTTCAAATCGTTTCTGAACAGTTGAGGAGAAGTCCTCAATCTTATCTACTCGTGCGGTCAATTCTCGCATGGAGGTTTTCTGTTCAGATAAAGCCTTGTCTTGAAGTTCTAGTTGCCTGCTATGTTCTTCAATTGTTGAGAACATCTCAGCCAGTTCAGTATCAAGAACCTCAGGCACAACTCTTTCAGGTGCTTGGTGTTGAGGGAAATTAAATAAATAGATTATTCCCGACCCTCTCTATAAGCTCGAGCTTTTAGATAAGACGAAATTCTCTCATGGTATCAGAGCCTAGGTTGTGGGTTCGATTCCCGTGGAAGCACTCCACCCATTTAAATTATCCACTCTGTTGGGCCTCCTATCCAGAGAGTAGAGGCAATGGTTTGGCCCACGAGTGAGGGGGAGTGTTGAGGGAAATTAAATAAATAGATTATTCCCGACCCTCTCTACAAGCTCGAGCTTTTAGATGAGACGGAATTCTCTCAGGGCAGCAGTAATTATGGCAAGTGGACCTCCAGATGATTCTGCCTGTTTTTCTGGTCCAACTCCTTCCCCCTTTTTGGTTCATAAAAAGGTGTGAGATTTTTCTTTCCAAGGTGCCAAACTGCCTTATCATCTCTTGTTTTAGCTCTTCTACCTCCAGAGGAGAAATCTGAACAGATGAGGTAGATGTAGATGGTCCAAGCATTCTAGAGACAGCATCCTCCAGCGCCATCTTATCAACAGATATGGAAGACTGAAATCGTCTCCATGTAGCATCGAAACTTGTATTTGTCTTCATCAGAGAATTGTACACTTCCTCTAGGAGAACTCTGATCTTAGAGAGTGTGGACACCTCAGCTCCAAGCTTGTCCGCCAGCAACTCAATGCATTTCATCTCTTTCTCGGCAATTTTTGTGTGCATATCAGACAGTTTTTCAGCTGTGTGGTTCGGTTCTGATTCAACCAAATGCCTGGTCTTCTCCTCCATCTGACTTAACAGATTACCTACCAGCTCGTTGAATTGAGCTTCAACAGATACCTTAACCCCATCTTGAATAGTCTTCGAAAGATGATCTAGGGTCTCAGGTGGAATCACAACAACTGTTTCAGTTGTTGATGCCTCACCAGCTAGGGTCTCATCTGCTTCACCTTCAGCTAGTTCATTGGCAACTTGCTCATAATTAGCGTAATGTTGAGCAATGTCCCAAACCACCTGATTTGTCTCTGCAACATCTGAGTAACCCAACTTCCTGTTCACTAGCCAATTGACATCATCATCAGAAGCCAACTCTGCAGCAGTACTCACTCCAGCCAGCTGCTTCATCCTCAGTTCCATATCAACAAAATCAACATGTCCTAAAACCTCCAGAATAATCAGAATATCTTCGATTTCTTGTAGCCTGATATCCCTCCAGAACAGGATATCTGCTACCTGTTGTCTCACTCCTGGGTGCTCGACTAGATGAGGGAAGTTCTTGTTCAGATAGTTTTCAACTCTTTGTCGTAGAAACTTCACTGTTGGATACACCTGTTCAGGGGATTCTGGTTCAAGTATGGTTTTGGTATTGAATGGATTATGAACAACAGACATAAACATGGCCTTCTGTCTGTCTGTCTGGACCGGTGGAGATGGTTCTTTCGGTGGCTTAGGTTGGGTTATACCTGGTTGAGTTTACTCTGGTGGGTCTGTTCATGTTGAGCAATCTCTGGATGAGCCGGGGAGGGTTGTCTGATGGGTGAGGGATATTTGGATTTTTCTGGGGAGGGTGATGGGGATTTTGAGGTAGGGGTTGGTGATCTGTGTAAGTGTAATGGGTCATGGGCAGGTTTCTTGAAGAGTGAGCTCAGCTGAGCTGAATCAAATGGCTCAGACTCTTCTTTTGCCAATGCGGCTCCACTTCCTTCCTCATCTCCTCCTCCTTCGCCTTCACCTTTAACTTCCTTCTCTGTACTGACGGTGTGCTCAGAACTAACAACTGTCTCTTCTTCAACCTCTTCCTGAATTAGCTCTTCAACTGCCAATCCTTCTGACTCCAAGATTTCAACATCACTATCTTGGTCTTTCAGCCCTTCAGATGGCATACCAGATTTCTTGGGGAGCATGGATGTGAATTTCATTTGACGTTTCTCACTCACATCTTCAGCTTTGCGAGCAGGTTTGGTAGCCATCTGCTTTCTCTTCATCTTCTTCTTGGGGGGCTGCTCTTGAACCTCAGATTGAACAGAAGATGCATGTGTCTTATCTTTCGCCCTTGATTTGGACACATATAGAATCAAATCGTCATCACATTGGCCTTGAATTTTCACATCCTTCCATAGAAGGGCTTTGAACTTCATCAGGTATGACTTATGCCCTTGTTCTGACCATCTGTAGTTTGGAAGTTTATCGGCAAGAATTATGGAGACTTTGTGAATGTTGTAGATTTTCTTGGAAAGAACAACTTTATTCCTCTCATTTACTTCAAACTTGTTAGTCTCCTGCAACAACCGATGTTTAAACAATCCAAGCCAGCTCATATCTTGGGCCTTCTCAATAATCGCAGTCATTACCCGTTGCTTTAGCTGAGTGACAGCATCAGGGCTGAAGGCTATACCTAGAATTACCTTTGAGACGATCTCAAAGAGTAATCTATACATTCTTTTCAAGTGTGGTTGCTTCACGTTGAACACTTGATCTTTGTTTGCTGGCCTCAAAAGGATTGTCTGAAGATATTCCTTGTCACTAACACCCGCAGTGAATTCATCCGGGTCATTCCTTCCCGCTGGTAGTCCAAAGATCCTCCTCAAATCATCATTCGACACTTCAATCGTCGTTCATCTAAGTGTCTATAGCAGAATTGTTCTAACCCAGACTCACGGATACAGTCCAAAATTTCAAGCGATTCTGGATCAGTAGTGACTGTGAAGATTACGTATTTCTCATCTATGATATATTTTACCATAGACGCATAATTGCATACTTCTTCAGTCACAGATGAAGTCGCCATTTCTGCATAAGCGGTAAAATCTCAAATTAGGTTCATGAATACCTAGTACTAATGATCACAGACTTATCATATAAATATTTTAAAGGATCATTCACTAAATCATTTACCCAACATATATGTAGCTCATAATCGATAAGCATTTGACATTTAATTTTAGACATACAGGTAAGAGCACATATGTATAAACCTATAACCCTAACACATAAAGCATATAGTCATTATAAATAAGATTAACATTTACCAGATATGCGATTTGAAGTATGATAAACTTGAAATTAAAATCGCTTAGTTGATGTTTGTAAGAGAAAAGCTTTCTGGAAATGTTTGGATAAGTTTTTAAAGAAGAGTAATGTGAAAGGTTTTCAGAGAAATAGGTTTAGGGTTTAAATAGCGGGAGGGAAAACATTTTTCACGAAATCTTAAGAGTACTTGAATATTCGTGTTTTAAATCGGACGGTCAAGATTAAACAGTTTGAAAAGGATTTGATCATGCGGTTGAGGATTTTGATTGGCAGACTTTTGGACATAAAAATGCGTAATAAATGAATTTAATACATAAATCCCACGTCTGCATTTAATTATTGTAGACGTGGCGTCATAAAGTAATGGGCACAGTAATGAATAGCATAGAATAGCATAGGCTAAGAAAAGTAAATCAGAAAACGTATCTGACTGACTGATATCGTAATCAGTCAGTTACCACTTTGTTCTGATCTGGCTTGCCTGATTATTGTTGACCTTACTGATTGTAGCCTAATCCTCAGTATTTTCCCAACAATATCCCACTAATCTAATCAGGTATGACCTGATCCTATCTTATCAGTTGAAGTTCTTCCATCAGCTGTTATCTATTATCTGATCATTATCCAGCTGATCTTATCTCATAAGTTGAGTTTATTATCTCAACTGATTTGCCTCGTCTGGTCAGTTTCTTAACCAACTGGTCTTAGAGACTAGTCCACCAAAGAATTCTGGTGCACTCTCTCCTAAGTGTAGAAGCCCTAACTCAACTGATAGTTCTCTAAATCTGACTTCAGCTAGTGGTTAAGATATCAACTCTGTGCTTATCAGTATGGATCTTTTCCATTTTGATGTTATTCTTTTCATTATGATCTCTGATGATGATGTCTGATGTCCACGTGCTTGCATCTTGTATGTAGAACTGGGTTCTGTGTAATTGCAATAGCACTATTACTGTCACAAAATATAGGCACATTCGTAGCTACAATGTTATAGTCCCTCAGTTGCTGACTAAGCCAGAGCAGTTGGGAGCAACAGCTTCCTGCGGCCATGTATTCTGCTTCAGTAGTAGATGTGGTAACAGATGTCTGTTTCTTTGAGAACCAAGAGATCAGTTTGCTTCCTAAGAACTGACAGGTCCCTGAGGTTGACTTTCTGTCTATTCTGCAACCTCCATAATCAGAATCAGAATATCCACTAAGCTCTAGATTATCATCTGATGGGTAAAATAAACCAAGTTTTATTGTTCCCTTCAGATACTTAAGAATCCGCTTAGCTGCTTCCAGGTGGCTTTGCATTGGGTTTGCCTGAAATCTGGCACATACACCTGCTGTGAAGGTTATATATAGTCTGCTGACAGTCAGGTATAACAATGATCCAATGAGAGCCCTATATTCTTTCTGATTAGTTTTCTGACCATTTTCTTTTGGATCCATCTTGAAAGAAGTCATCATAGGAATTCAGGCAGTCTTGCAGTTTTGAATTCCAAACTTAGTCAGCAAGTTTCTTGTATACTTTGCATAAGATATGAAGATTCCTTTTGTTCCTTGTCTTACCTGAAGACCTAGAAAGTAGTTCATCTGACCCATCATGGACATTTCAATTTTCCCTTGCATCAGTTTGCTGAACTTTTCACATAAGTTCTTGTTGGGAGATCCGAAAATGATGTCGTCCACGTAGATCTGAACCATTAGAATATCATCCCCGTCTTCAATTCTTAACAAGGTTCTGTCTATACTACCCTTAGAGAACCCATTATCTACTAAGAACTGAGATAGTGTATCATACCAAGCTCTGAGAGCCTGTTTCAGGCCATAAAGAGTTTTTCTTAAACGGTACACCTGGTTGCATGTTTCAAAGTCAGGAGGTTGTTCGACATAAACTTCCTCCGCTAGTACCCCATTTAAGAATGCACTCTTTACATACATCTGACATACAGTAAACCCTCTGTGGGCAGTATATGCCAGAAACAGCCGTATGGCTTCAAAACGAGCGACTGGTGCAAAGGTCTCATCATAATCAATCCCTTCTGATTGTGAATACCCCTTTGCAACAAGTCTTGCCTTATTTTCGGTGATGACATTGTTCTCATCTCTCTTGTTCTTGAAGACCCACTTAGTGTCAATCACATCTTGATGAGTTGGCCTGTCTACAAGTTCCCAAACCTAATTTCTTTCAAACTGCTCTAGCTCTTCTTGCATGGCTAGGATCCAGGTGGCATCTTGTAGAGCTTCTTCTGGTGTGGTAGGTTCCTTCAAAGACTAATAACAACAATACATAGCACTTTCACCAACCTGATGTCTAGTTTGGACTCGGGCATTAGGATTGCCGATTATCTGGTTAGTTGGATGGTCTTTCAAACAAGTCCTTCTTTCCTAATTTATATCAGTTTGGACATCGTCATCCTCATCTGATATTGAGTCACTAGAGGTTGGGAGAGGTACATTAATAGGATCCACTTGGCAAGGACATGTCTCAGCTGATGTAGGAATCATCATAGGTTGAAGTCTGTCTGCATAAACATCAGGTGTTCCCCCTAAACCAGATGGTTCAGTTGTTACTGTCTCAGCTGTACTAGCTTCTTCATTGAGAGTTGTACGTACCTTAGGGTCTGACTGACCTGGTGAATCGTCAAGATCAAAGTTAGGAACATACACTGTAACGTGATCTGATTCCTTTTCTTTGATGCTTAACTGATCCATTTTCTGAGCATCAGGTAAATCTTGTTATGGTACGGCTCGTTCTGAGGCAGATTTCTTCTGATCAGATGTTGACTCATCAAAGACCACATGAGGTGTTTCTTCCACAACTAGAGTTCTGCTGTTGAACACCCTGAAAGCCTTGCTGGTTGAGGAATATCCTAAGAATATACCCTCATCTGACTTAGCTTCAAAGGTTTTCAGCTGACTCTTCCCATTGTTGTGAATGAAACACTTGCACCCAAAAATATGGAAGTAAGAGACACGAGGTTTTCTGCCCTTCCACAGTTCATAGGGTGTTTTGAAGTGAATCTTAGTCAGAGGGCATCTGTTCTGAGTGTGGCATGCAGTGTTGATAACTTCTGCCCAGAAACAGTTTGGAGTTGAATGTTCAGCCAACATTGTGCGAGTAACTTCTTTGAGTGTTATGTTCCTTCTTTCTGCTACATCATTCTATTGAGGCGTTCTTGCGACTGATGTTTCATGATGTATCCCAAACTCTTTGCAGAAATCAGATATGAAAGAATTCAAGAATTCTGTTCCTTTATCTGATCTGGTCTTCACAATACTGACACCTTTCTCATTCAGTAATTTCTTGAGCAGCTCAGGTATCTTTGTTGTAGTTTCATTATTTTTATACAGGAATACAACCCAGGTGAACTTGGAGAAATCATCCACGATCACTAGAGTGTATTTGCGTCCGCTGAAACTAAGTGGTGTAACTGGTCCAAAAAGATCCATATGGAGCAGTTGCAATACTCTGCTGGATGGAGGTGAAGGAATCCCTTTGAATGAATTCTTGACTTGCTTTCCCTTCTGACATGCGACACATGGCTAATCCTTAGAGAAAACTTCATTCGGGAGCCCTTCAACCAAGGACATCGTTACTATCTTGTTAAGAGTTTTAAAGTTTAGATGACTCATTCTTTTGTGCCAGAGTCAACTACTACTTTTGGAACTCCTAACAATCAGGCATGCATTTCTTGGACAACTGTCCCAATCTGCAATGTAGATCATTCATTTTCTTGAACCAACTAGCAAGATCTGTTGAGTAGCTCGATTCTTTATAGTGCACTGATCAGTCGAGAACTCAACACTAAATCCGTTGTCGCAGAATTGTGAAGCCGATAACAAGTTGTGCTTTAAACCATCGACATACGAAACTCCAGAAACCTATACATCATCATTGACTAAGGTTCTAAATCCTCTAGTAAAACCAAAGTTATCGTCACCAAAGAGTACACGTGGGCCTTCTTGTTCTATGTATGAACTGAGGAGGTGTTTGTTGCTTGTCATGTGCCTTGAGCATCCACTATCGATGTACCAGATAGTTGCTTGTACACCTCCTTTATTGGTTAAACCCACGCGAACCTGCAATCAGATCAGGCTTTAGGTACCCTAGAAGGATTGGGTCTCTTCAGAAGAACTGGGTTCTTCTGTAGATTCCTTGGCTGATGTCTGATCAGTTGGGGTTCATTTATGTTCCCCTTCTTACCAGACACTTGCATTGTCTGATCAGTTGGTCCTTTTTCCTTATTTGATACATATTTAACATAATTTGTATCTTTTCCAGAAATCTTCTTTGATTCACTTTTTGAAGGTGAACCAGATTGGACATGTGAGGATCCAGAAGGGCTTTCAAACCTATACCCTTCTTATCAGTTGTCTTGGGATAGTAGTTGTTCAGACTTTGTATAGTCTTAGATGAGTTTGTGAAAACGTCTACTTTCTTTCGTAAAATGTCCTCACTGATTTTTAGACTCTCATGCAGTCGGAAGAGTTCATCAAACATAGCTTGTAGGACTTTAAGATTAACAGCTTGTTGTAGGTTGAGAGCCTGCTGTTCTTTAATCAGTTTGTTTGATCAGAAGTACTGACTTTCAGAAACTCCAGTTCTGTGGTCATCTTCTGAACAGTCTCAACTGATTTCAGTTTAGCAGCTCTACTCACTGCTTTATTCTTGACAAGCTGAATATTCTTAGCACTTAGCTTATCGTTCTCAGCTTCCACTATTGTATAAGTGTCTACTGCATTAGAGAGATCATCAAGCAATTGCTCATTGTAGAGTTGCAGGTCAATCTCTCCAGTAGGTGTGCTTAGCACAACAGGTGTGGAAACAAAAAGCACAGAAGGTTTAGAGATTACCTCAGTTTGATCAGCTTTTTTGGCCATGAGACAGATATCATCATCAGATGAGAATATCAGATCGTCAATATCATCAGTTGTTGTCATCAGGCAGAAGTCCTAGACAGATGAGTATCCAGAATCATCTGATGGCAGGTAGGAATCATCTATACTAGATGTATCAGCAAATAAGGCTTTTCTATCTCTATACCTTTGTTCTCTTCTATTCCGCTTATCTTCCCTTTCTAGTGGAGTCAGGTCAGGACAGTCTACACTGTAATGACCTGGCATCTGACAGTTGAAACATGCTCCAGGTTCCACGGAATTTCTTCTCCCAGGTGATTCCCTTCTCCTACATGATATATCAGGAGATTTACCAATTTGCCTGTAATCAGAATTTCTTCGATCTGATCTTTCGTCTCATCTGTCTTCCTTGTGATCATTTCTCCGATCATATCTTTTGTCATCAGAACGATGTCTTTCTTGTGATCTGTCAGTAGATCTCCTATCTCTGCCTCTGCTTTGTCTGTAGTCGTGATAGAATTTCTGATACTTACCCAGTTGAACATTAGATCGTTCAAGCTTTCTGGTCAGCAAAGCAATCTGTTCAACCTGACTTATGATATTTCCTATAGATTCAGTAGATCTCGAATTACTGCTAGTTGCCTTGAATGCAACTGTTTTTGTTGTCTCGTCTTCTTCTTGACATCTTTCAATTAGGTCGAATTTATTCGCCTTTAGACTGAGAAACAGGTTGCTCAGCTTCATCTTCGCAATATCTTTACAATCTTTTATCACAGTTACTTTAATGTCCCATTTCTTGGTCAAGGAACTCAAGATCTTGTAGTTGATGTCTTTATCATACATTTCTCGTCCTAGTTCACGAAGCTTATTGACAAACATGGCGATTCTTCCATCAAGCTGATTTATGGTTTCATTAAGTAGCATCTTGAGTTTCTAAAACATTATCAGTTCAGCTTGCAGTCTGCCCTTAATCAGATCGTTTCCTTCACATATCTCAACAAGAGTGTCCCACATCTGTTTAGCGGTTTTCAGATACTTGATCTTCTCACGAGTTGTCTTGTCCACCAACTTCATGATGATATGTCTGGCTACATTGTCCAGATTGGACAATTTTCTTTCTTCAGCATCCATCAGTGAAGGACTCTTTCTGATTCTTGCTCCAGTTGGATGTGATAGATCACCTCCTTCAGATGGGTTGATGTAATGAATGGTGATGGGTCCTTATTCAAGAACTTCCATCATTCTGTTGCTTATCGCACCCAGATGGTTGCTCATGAGAATGGTCCAATCGGCATACTCATCACTTGGAGAACTTAGGCAGATCATGATACATCCCAGATGTGTTATCCATGTTGAATATGTGAGTTTAAAAACAGATGAGTTTTAAAAACAAGTTTTTCAAAGATCTGTTCAAGTGAACACAATGGTTCTTCCTCAAGAACCGATGATACTCAAAGTCAGTGGTCCGTAGTACACTGCTCTGATACCACTTGTAGGTCCAGAATGGGTTTCGTGAGGTGGAAGTCTTGAGGGAAGGGGTGAATAGACTTCCAAAATATTTTTTCGCGATCAGCGTGTAAGATCAGATAAGTGCTGATGGAGTGCGTGTGAGAATCAATACAATCTGATATCCAATTTACTGATTGCTGTGAAGCAGATCAGTTCGGTGTCTATCAGGTCAACTGATGTGCGGAAGCTTGTTTTAACCCGTGTAGAAAAACCAGTTTTATTAAATCAGATTCTAAGTATTCTGAAGCAGGTCAGATGACAACAGGTCAACTGATAAGATCAGCTGCTGGATGCGGAACTGATCTATACTTAGAGAATGCGTGAGCTTATCAGAAAAGTAGTGTGCAGTAGTGTAAAGCAGATAAATCACACAAGATTTATAGTGGTTCGGACAATTGGTCCTACGTCCACTCTTCCCTATCAGCAGGGGCACTTACTTACCAACGTGTTATTCCAAACACCTTAGAAACAGATGTTTAGAGAGTTCTCACTCAACTTATCCCAGAAATCAAGACTAGAAACCCTAGCTTGAGTTCTTGCTCACAAACTTAACCTAACACTCGGTTTGGGTAAAGATTTGTTTGGTTTCCAACTGGAAATCTATCCTAGTATTTGAGTAGCTTAAAGCTAAAGGATGAGATTTCTTGTTAAGAAACTATAGGATGAACACTTAGAATATTTGCTTGAGTTCTTGGTGTTCTTGTGGAAATTACTTGTGCTTGAGTTTGTGTATTATTTCTGTAACCTTACTCTGAAGGTATGATCTCATATTTATAGGCACGAAATGGAACTAGCCGTTGGAGAGCAATTCGAATTTTGGTCTATTTAATGTAGGCTTGCAGGATTGATTTGACGTGCTCAGAGACGGCATGGCTAAATGCATGCTTCGTCGTCCTTTATAGTTGTTTGATTCTGAACCACTTTTGTCCTGCATTGTCAGTTCCGTACTTGTGTGTCCCGTTCTCATTGGTTGTTAAGTACACTTATTCGACGCTTGATTCACCAACTTAGGTTGACATTCTTCTTGTCTGATCACCTTGTACGTCTTAGGTAACTACTTGGTTGTTTACCTGATTTGAACTGACCTCATCAGTTCGGACTGATCAGTCTACCTGATTGAATCTTCTGATGTAAGTTGTCTTAAGACGACTTCATCGACTCTTCCGATGTAAGTTGTCTTTAAAGACTTCATCGACTCTTCTGATGTTCTTCTGATGTAGGTCTTCTTAAGGTCTTCTGGTCTTGTCTGCAAGCTAGTCTTCTGATCTTCAAGTCTTCTGAGTCTTCTGCTTGATGTCTCACCTGATCATCCGACTAATCTGATCTTTTGATCTTCTGATCTTCTTCAAGACTTAATTTATACATATTGAGTTCCCCCTCAATATGTGATCTATCTGTTACATCAACTGTCTATATATTTCAGCTGGTCATCCTATTCGGATATCTAATCCATCAGTCAACTAACAGGTCTGAATGGTCCTATTACATCTGTTTTGAAACTTCCATCAAAACTATAAATTTCCAACACACAACAATAGATACTTCAATTTTAAATCATGATAAATTAAATATGAACGTCCCTAAATCAATAAATTGATAATTTTCACTTTTAACATTTAAATCCAACTATTTAAGACATTCAGGCCCCGTTTGGTAGCCCTACTTATTAATATGAGCGATTGGGCCGATTAAGAAACATGCCCACATTAGGCGGCCCAAGACTAATAACTCGGTGTTTGGTAGGAATTTTTTGTTCGCATGAATTATTGTCTAGTTAAAATTACTTTATTACCCCTGGTGAAAATGGTTCATTTCTAATAGTTAAACTTGTGAGCATAGTTTGCTGGTTAAATTAGCATAAATGCATCAATAAAGAAGCAAAAAATAGACCTGCAAAATATTGATACAAAATAATCAAAGTCATTACATATAACCCGAAGTCATTATATTTACCAAAACAACGACATGATGCAAAATAACTAGGTACTGGAAAGAACAAATAGGCATAAGTCAATGAGCTTAGAAGTTTAAGACTACAAATTATACAAGACTAGAAATCAAATTTACATTCATGATCATAAAAAAGAGATGTTATCTACACAAAGTGCAATTGTACTACTACAGCTTCAAATTCATCAATCACACGAATACAAAAAAAAAAATTACATAGACACAACCAAAACAAGCTAGTTTATAAAGTAGTAACAACGAAACCGTGCTCTCTTGATGGATCGTCCTGAAAGTGTAGTAAACATCCGGCGTCATGAATTCGAACACCTTGTAACATCTGTACAAGTGAGCCATATACCTGCTAGGAGTGCCTATCAAAAAACCAGCTCCAGTTACCCATTCTCCAAAGACTTTGAAAGGCATTGAAGATTCATCAAGTTGCTTCTACTTTATTTTTCAATATGGCTGATTCCCAACTACTATCATAATTGTTAATATTCCACCACATGTTGTTAGGAATTTGGCCTGCAGGAAATAGATTCAACAAAGCAAAACGGAAATCTTGCTACTTATCAAGTATTGAGATAATCAATTAAAAATATCAGCATATGTAGTATCTTGAGGTCTTAAATTAGATTATATATTTCTGTACAAGAGATGAGAACAATCAAAATGGCACCATCATTAAACAATTCAATACTAGAACACCTTCAATGACAAATTACCCAACATGTAACTAAATGCCAGATTTGAATCCCGAAAGGTCAGTAGAAGAGATGAAACAATTGTTGCATTGCATCTCACCAAAATGGCAAAATAACAGAAACTAAGTTTTCCTCCTGGGAAGCCTTCTTATCTTCTTCAACTTCATCCTCTTTTTTTCCTCTTCTTCTTCACACTATAAACAAAGAGCAAAACAATTTCAGATTAACTACAAATACTAAACATCATGGCCCAAGACAGCTCCTAGATTCATGACGAAAATAACCAGAAAACCCTAACATCACCAATTTATTCAATTACCCACATGCAATTAAAAATCAAAGCATAAACAAACGTAAATACATGATAGATGCCAGAAATTCAGAAATCGCATTGCTCATCTTCAAAACGATGGACAAACAAGGGTTTCCAACCCATCTTCAAAACGTAACATACTCGAACGCAAATGTATGGGAAAAAAAATATTACCTCGATTTCATCTCCAAAGTAGACTTCAATCTTCAAAACCCTAATCGCTGAACAGTTATTTCGTCTCCAGAGATGATGAAGACGAAAATTTGTGAGAGAAACGATTTGATGATGCGTTTTCTCAATTTATATATAGCAGGGTATTTTAGGGATTTATTTCAAATGCGCGTGTTACTGTTTAGCTTCGATACTCAATCTCACCACATTTGATGCAATAAATATGTCTAAGAGGAACGGTGTTTAGAGGTGGGCCTTCCTCAAGTATTGGGCCTTCTTGATATTATCGTTGGGAAATAGGGTGTTCGGATCTATTCGAGGTGCAATTTAAATACAAATTTAAATGATTTAATTATTACTAGTATGAATTAATTATATATTAAATCAAATAAAAATTAAATCACAACAACATATCATGCGTACAAAATTGTCACATAAATCCTACACATGCGGATTTCTAGGAGTTACGTAAGTCGTACCTTTTGGCGGATTCAACGGAGGAATATGGATGCACAAACCCAACGATCTTCTCTAGTATTCTCACGTCCTTATTTGATATCCCGGTGGAGGAATCTCCTTCAAATAATTAACAAAAATGAAAAGAGAAAAATTGCACCACCTTTGTGGATTTCTAATTTTTTCAACACATGGAATTATGTTGGGGATGAAAAATTCATCCCCTATATATAGAGACTGGGGGGTGGGGGGGATTTTGAGTATATTAGGGTTAGAAAATTTCTTTTTATCTTCCTAAGATACAATCTTGAATATATCTCATATATTCTATTTCCATAATATTCACAAAATATCTTTTTTTTTCCCCTTCTATATATTATTTTCGAAAATTTACATTAATAGGGAAGAAATAAGATCTTTGACTTTTATTGAATTTATGGGATAAACTTGTAACGATGGATTATTCATTTTCATCTAGGTTGTGAATTTGTACTTAGTTACAAGGAACTATTAATTTGATCTTCCGCGATCTGGTATCAACAAATTAAGTACAATGTAACACGTACTATTTATTGAACAGGTATGCAATATATATATATATAACATTCAATCATATTTAATGCAACAGTGATAAATAATTTATTTTTAGTAAATAAATAAGAAATTCAGTTTAGTTATACAAAGTAAAAGCATATTTTCCAGTATAACCCCAACAATCTCCCACTTATACTCAAAGTTTGCTTTTAAGTATACTACAGCACATCTCATGTTCTACGTGGTATCTATTATCACCTACACGATGTAGGGATAACATATGCCACGATCTATCGTGTTGACCTCATAAACTCAAATTTAAATTAACAATTATTACTAGCATGAATTAACCTAAGTGAATTCAAATAATAATTAATCCAACAACGACACGCAAATAATATTTCACGTAAAAGATCCTAGCATGCGGAATTTCTAGGTGTTTACGTAAATGTACCCGTTGGAGAGACGGTCTGAGACAGACAGGATCAAGTATCTGGATACCCACCAAAAGTCATTCTCAAGTATTCCCAAGTCCTCGTTCAATGACCCCGGTGGAAGGTTCTCCAATGAACAATTTGTAAACAAAGGAAAAATAAATAATTGTTGCATCATCTTTGTGGATTTCTAATATTTCCAACACATGGAACTGTAGGGAGATTTCTTGAATTTATGGGATAATCTTGTATTCCAAGAATACTTATCTCCTTTCCATAAAATCTTTTCAAGAAAATTCTTCTCCTTCTTTTCTTCAATTATTTTCGAAAAATTAAGGAAAATATAATGCAATAATAATTTATTTATTCAATGGACTTTAATTTGGGCTACTTGAGGAGCCTTTAGGAGAATTAAGATGGACCTTCCAATGGGCCACTAAATTCCAATATTGAGCCACAATATAATTCAGTTCATTAATATTAATTAATACCACTATATAATTAATATTGCACTATCCAACTTAACCCATATTACGGTAATATGGCTCCCGGTTATTATTTCTCGTGTTTAAGATTATTTAGTCCATTAGTTAATTAAATCACTGAAAAGCTTTATATTAATTAATATATTTATCCTTGGAGTAAGGACAACCAAATTTTATTATCCATACCGGAAAATTAATTTCACTTGCAAGATTTGATATGATAAAGGTTCTGGGCCCACCAAGGGGACCAATCACGCAAGACATTGCAAGCACACGATTCTCTGTATTAATTTAGCAATTGTCGTGCAATTAATATTATTGCCCAAGATATAGGGGTATCGAAGTTTCAATGATTATCTTCCCATTTATAAGTCAAAGCAATAACCACTAATCACACACAGTCCTTATTATGTGACAAAGATTAAGAAATCAACAACCACTGAGGTCTAACTCTTCATCCCTTAAGTCAGTGCGAATGAGTTTATCCTCTCTACAAGTCCGCTTCAGCGCATCGAATGCACTAGTGTAATCTCTTGGTCAAGACAAGATAATCTGAGCCTTACACATCAACTTCTACTCGGATCTATCTAAGTTGTGAAACACGCACTCGTTTACAAGGCACTGTTAACGTGATCTTCTGTGATCTGGTATCACCACGTTAACTACAATGTAACGCGTGCTATTATATGAACTATTTGCAATAAATATATATAACATTCAATCATATTTAAAGCAACAATGATAAATAATTTATTTCAGTAAATAAGTGTTTAATACATAGGTTATACAAAGTAAAAGCATACTTTCACGTATAACCCCAACACACGAACCTAATAACATTTCTCCCACTTATACTCAAAGCAGATTGGCGACACACTTGATAATCATTCCTTCCACACGTCTCTCAAATGTATTCTGAGAGGCAGACACTTTGTAAAAGGATTAACTAGGTTATTCTCCGATGCGATCTTTGCCACTTCTACATCTCCTCTCTTAACGATTTCTCGTCTAAGATTTCTTTCCTTCTGTGTGCTTGTTTGACTCATGGACTCTTGGTTCCCTTGAATTTGCAACTGTCCCTAGCAAACATTGTTAGGCAAATTCGGAACTCCATCCAAGTTCACTAAGAAGATCTAGAGCCAAACTGGTTCTTTCACTGCTTCACAAGCAGCTACTTACCCGACTTTCATGGTTGAGTCAGTGATGCATTTCTGCTTCACACTTTATCCTTTTCATGGCTACACTTCCCAAATGAAAGCACACTAACTGAGGTAGATAGTTTCTGGAATCTATGTCTGATTGGAAACTTGAGTCTGTATAACCCATGGTAATTAGACTGTCTGATTGATAAACCAACATTCTATCCCGAGTTCTTTTCAGATACTTAAGAATGTTTTTAACTACAATCCAATGTTCTTTCCCTGGGTTACTCTAATATCTTGCTACCATGCCAACGACAAAGCAGATATCCGGTCTCTTGCACAGCATTGCAGACATAAGGCTTCCGACAGCCGAAGCATAAGGAATATCTTTCATGTCATCTATCTCCTTTTGTGTCTTAGGACACATTTCCTTAGATAGATGGATTCCATGTCAGAATGATACAAAACCTTTCTTGGAATCTTGCATGTTGAATCGCTTCAAGACAATGTATATGTATGAAGCTTGTGATAAGCCAATCATCATTTTCCTGAAAAATCTCGAGTGATCTTGATCCTTAGAATATCACCGGCTTCTCCTAAGTCCTTCATATTAAATTGTTTTAACAGTCATGCCCTTACGTCTGACAATACCTTTACATCGTCCCCCGATGAACAGAATATTTAAGGAACGGAGATTAGGAAATAACAAACCACTGAGGTCTAATTCTTCTATATTCAGTACTGAAGAATTTATCCTTCTGTAGGTCCTATTCAGCGCATCATAATGCACTAATGTAATCTCTTAGTCAAGACAAGTCACTCTGAGTCTTACACTTCAACCTTTCACGATGGATTGTTCATTTCCATCTAGGTTGTGAATTTGTACTTAGTTACAAGGAACTGTTAATTTGATCTTCTGTGATCTGGTATCACCAAATTAACTACAATGAAACACGTACTATTTATTGAACAGGTATGCAATAAATATATATATATATAACATTCAATTATATTTAATGCAACAGTGATAAATAATTTATTTTCTGTAAATAAATAAGAAATTCAGTTTAGTTATACAAAGTAAAAGCATACTTTCCAGTATAACCCCAACAATTATCTCATATCTACCAAACGATTAATTTAGCCAAGATTAGCACACGATTGGGTCGATATCATGCCTACCAAATGGGGCCTCAAGAAGCATTCGGTCGAGACCAAGATAGTTTTTCAAGTGTTGCTAAGTAACTATGTTCTATATATAATTTTTATAACACTAAGCTACTCACATGCATGAATCCAAAGCTTAGAAGATTATCCGATCCTATCCTTAGCATTGTGCTTAAAAATTAAAATACAATCTACCTACTTGGAACAAACAGTACATTAACCCTAAAGCTTGAGAAAAACTGAGTGATATGTTCTTTGGGAGTTGAAAATATTTTTGGTCCAAGTAAATTTCATATTTTTGCTAATTGCCCAAGATCGTTTAAAAAATTCAATTTAAACTCATAACTTTGTATATTGTTAAAACTTGTCAAATTTTGCAAAACGTCATCGTCTTTGACTCATTTTTTGTCCCGTAACTTTTTACGTTTTCGGAAATCGTCACAAGACATATGCCAAAACGACAATGTTTAGAAAAAAAATTGGACATAAATTGAGTAATGTACAAAGTTATGAGACTAAAATGAATTTATTACCTACCTTAGGATGATTTACGATAAAAAAATGAAAGTTATGGGACCCAAAATGTTTTCAACTCTGTTTGTTGGCAATGATTGTAAAGTTTGAATAAGCTGAATTTATTCGGTCCGAAAAGCACTAAGTGATTTGTGAACTAGATATCAACTTCTTAAGAGAAGAAAAAGATTAGTAAACTAAGGTGGTGTTTTCAAGCTCTTTTGGAACCCTAGAAATACTTTTTTTTTATGTTAACTTGAGTCTTACCAACTTATAAAAAAAGTGATTCTCACTATTCCAATATAGTTTGAAAACACCACTTAAGAAGCTCATAAGTTAAAGGAATTTATCTGGGCGCAGGAGTATTTAGACTTTAAAACCGCTCTAAATATTTTGTATTTATAATTTTATTTGAGGAACGTAATTTTGAATGAATTTTTATGCACGTGTATTCTCCTCTCTCCATGCACGTGTGTTTAACTCGTTTGAGATTAACACTTTTGCCCTATTTTTGAAAGAATCCTAATCTTTCTGTTTCAAAAAAATAATATATATATGTGTCGAGGATAAAATATTAATATCATTTATATATAATTTAAAAAATAAATTATTAATTTTGTTCTTAGTTTACTTTAATCAAAATCTTACTCCAACATCAATTCAAATTATAATTTCAAATTTTAATTATTATATTAAGGCATGCCTTCAGATTTATATAAAAAAAATTAATTCATTTTAGATATTTCATTACTTACATATACAAGTATTTTTATATATAAAAGTGTAAAATTTCGAAAGGTCTAAAATAGAACTCTGAAATGCTCAATTATTAAAATTTTAAGTTCAAAATTGTGACTATATTAGTTATAATTTGAGTACCTTTAACAACCAATTATTCAGTAATTATCTGATCATATAATTTATATATTGGGGAATTATGATGATGGAATAAATTTTATATAGTAGTTGCCTTGTTATATTGACTAGTACTCTTCTATCATATGTCAACATAAAATAATAAAAAGTTGGTGGAATGCAATAAATTCATAAACACTGGATTGTAATTAACAAGAACATACTACATATTCGTTTGATTTAACAAACGCGAAATACTAATCACGTACATTATCCAAACACAACCTTTTATTCATAATATATATGCTTTTGTTTAATAATTTCAAACAAAAGACTGCACTTAATTTTGTGGTTCGCCTTGAGCACTAGCATCTGACTTCTCACCAGCGTAACTGCAGCACCGGCAGCCATAGCGTCCACAGCACTTCCCGTAGCGGCAGCCGCCGCCATGTCCACCACCATGTCCGCCACCGTGGCCGCCATGTCCACCACCATATCCTCCATATCCCTTATTGTAGCCCCCACGTCCGTCGACGAGTTGCTCAGCTGAAATGGAAAGTAAAGATGGATCGAGCTCATTAGGGTAAATATGTCATAACAGGATAATAAAAAGGTTCTTTATAAAGGATAGAGGAAAAAAGAGTTTTAACTATCAATATAGGATATTTTTGCCAATTTTCTGAATATTTAATATAAATTTCAATATAAGGTTCTTTCCAAAAATATCTAGAGAAGCTATTTATTGTAGTGGTTATATAAACAATAGTATTAATATTGTAATTAGAGATAAATAGTTACTTGATGCATCAACGGTGTTGGATGTCTCAGCTAGATCCCTAGCTGATACTTGTGTGGAGATGAGAACCACCATTGCCAAGAAAAGGCCAAGCGTAATTATTACTTTGGAACCCATTTTTCAGAGTGTGTTTTTTAAAAGAAGATGTATGTGTTGTTTTTTTAATGAGAATGTTATTGTATTTGCTTCTCTATTTATAGTCATTTTCAAACACAAAATGGGGTATTATGTCATTTACTAGGGCGTGAGTAAGCCCATATGAGTCATGACTGCATACATAATCCCCCTCTTAATTATCGATTTGATTCTCCTATTTCACTTTTCGTATTTCATTGACGTTTCTTTTTTCTTTTTTATCTTTAACACATGGATCCAGGATATGGTGCTTCGTTGGATATTTTTTATTATTTCATGTATCATTCATTCATGTTATGGAATACAAAATGGAACACTAATTATGAAATATGTGATCTCATTCCCTTAATTATATATGTTTGATTTTTTTTTTAAATTATATTGAAAAAACAAATTAGAGAAACAAAATTTCTATTATAATCATATATAATTCAATTGAAAGTTGTTAAATTAATTAATATATTAATTTAATAATTAAATTCACACATGAAGTGGATAATGTTAAATCAGAAAATTAGTTAACTTCTAGAAATAAAAGGGGTGAATTTTTTTATTTCTCACTAAACAATTCGTAATCATTCAAGTTATTGAATTCCGATAACGAGAATCACAGTACGTATGAAGGATTCAATCGGGTTCGATTTCTTCCGCTGCAATTCTGGATTTAAAGGTAGGTGAATTTTTAATTCTCCTATTTCAACAAGTAGATCTATTTAATTGGGATAGAGGGAGTCTTATAAAAAAGTATGGGTAAATTGCGTTAAACCCCCCTGTGATTTTCAAAATTGGTGTCAAACCCCCCGTATGTGTTTTACAAACTGTGTGAAATCCCCTTGTGATTTTATAAATGTGGAGCGAAACCCCCCTGTGGTTTTTAATATGGCGTGAAACCCCCATTTTTATTGAGATAATTGAAAATGTATTACACCCTCGCTTTTAGTGTTTTTTTTTTGTTTTTTTTGTTGAAAATGACATAATTACCCTCTATTAATTATATTAAATGTGTGTCAAGTCTTCATATTTTTACAATTAAATAACTATATAAAAACTTTAAATTGCAAAAATATGAAGGCTTGACGTCAACCCCCCACCAATATAGTTTACAGAGGGTAATTATGTCATTTTCCAACAAAAAAAGTGAAAAAAAACACTAAAAAGTTAGTGTGTAATACACTTTTCATTATATCAATAAAAATGGGGATTTCACACCATATTTATAAAATCACAAGAGTTTTCACACAGTTTTTAAAACATAGGGGGTTTGACACCGATTTCTCAAACTATAGGGAGGTTCAATTTATGTGATTCATAAATATATAATGCTCCAATTCAATCAACTTCTAAAGAAAAATATGACTGATATGCCTTAATGGTATCGCATTTCATGTATAAAATTGTCATCGTCTCGTGCAATACTCTCTCTTTATTAGTTGGGCTCCTTGAGTAAAATTTTTGGATCCGCCACGGTTCATGTATATAATAATTTCAGTGCACGGGTCATGTATATAAATTTCAGTGTCAAGACGTAGGACCACGATGGACCATTTCATTTTCATACGTACTTAAAATTATCCATTATTGTGAGGGTGGATAATGAATGCATGGATGATATATATTTATATATATAATTACAAGTTGATATTTGTATTTCATAAATGCATATATCCTAAGAGTGTTGTTTGCTTGCTTGCTCCGACTCGCAATGTGAACGAGAAGCGCACGAACCCCACGTGTAGCTATTTATAGATACCAAGCTAGAATGCACACCACACGTATACTTATATATATCATTCAATTTAATCTTGTCTTGAAAAGGCATGTGAGGAAAAAAAAAATAAGGAACCAAAAAATAATTAGAACTAGTGGCAGAATCAGAAATATAGTCCGGGGCTCAATTTATAATAAAATGTAGCTAAATGTATTTTTTTTTTATATAATAAAATAAGGCACACTTGCATCAGACATTCTTACAGTGAGACATCGCTTCTTTAACACATTGAAAAGATAGATATTGATTTGTGCTAATTAAGTTGTACCATATCTCACATATGATACCGTCTTATACGAGTTTCTCTCTAAGAAAATCTATACAGGGAAAGAACGCCCACTTTAAAATTAACCAAAAACTCTAACTTTCAATGGCGGACTTATGTAGATACAAGGGGTACAGCTGTATCCCCAAATTGAAATAATATCCACTAGATATATAATGTTACAATCAATATAGCATTTTAGTTTGGCGGTGTAATTAGTGCTTCATGCCTATATCACCCGTGTTCAAACTTTGGGTGAATCATTTTTACAAATTATTTTCCTTCCATTAGCAAATTGAGTAGTAATTTAAATATTTGATCTATTTTTTCTTTTGACTGCAACACTTTAATTTCCTTTAATTTTTTCCTACAACTCCTTCCATTTTCATAAAAAGCAGTCCTCACTTCCTTTCTTAAATTTCAAGGTTAATTTTTTGAAGAGTGGATCTCATGTGCAAGACCCGGCCAAGACTTGCCAAGACTCATAATAAGTTTTTTAAGCGTCAAGAACTATACAAAATAAAAACATGCAACTATTCCAAGCGTAGCATACAACTATGTTCTCATATTAGCAATTGCACTTTTTCTGTAAATAAGTCGTGACTTTTTCAAAGATAACAAGTTGCACACTTCTAAAATGCACTATGAGTGCACGGTGCACCCCGGGTGCATACAAGACCTAACATTTTCTCAAATAATGACTTAATGAGTAGTTTTTAAATATTTTAATTCGTGTTTACTTTTATTTTTTCGATTATTGGGTTAATTTATGAAAGAGTTATTCATGCTTATTATTTGTATGATTGTTCGGTTAATTTATTAAACAATTTGATACAAATTTATAGTTACAAACTAAAATTTATGTTATTCTTGCTACATATGTATATTAAAAAAAATCTTCTAGAAAATGAAAACTCGACGGATTTATAAATTGTAATTGCAATTTAATTTGACTATTATATATATATATATATATATTTTTTTTTTTTTTTGACTTCGTTGAGGTGTATAATTTTTAAGTATTAAATAATATTTTATTAATAATATTTCTTACCCCAAAATTTAAATCCTGAGTCCGCCACTGCAGTAACCTTAACAAATTAACCATAAATAATTGTTTTATATATATATATATATATATATATATATATATATATATATATATTTCAAATGGGACACAGGTGGGCCAAATAATGAGTTGATACTATTTGTGAACCGATTTTTTTTTAGTATCGATTTCTTTGAAGAATATAAGTCACACTGCTAAGTAATATAAGTCACACCCTTCAGTTATCACTACGATATTATTTGCTATAATATAAGTCACAGCCTTCACTTTTATGAGTAATACATTTTTTAGTAAAAAGTCGCACCCTTTATAATAAAAGTCATACTATTTAGTAATATAAGTCACACTCATTAACCAGTTTCACCGTGAAACTTGTTCACTCTATACTTTTCACCCAATAATGCTCTTGGTCCTCAAACAATTCCGCCCCTAATTGGAACGGATCTAAAATACATAAAATAAAATGGGGAGTACATTTTAATAAAATAATTAATTTTATTAAAAAAATTATTTGAGCTGAACGGTGCCTTTAATTCATACAAAATCGTGACTAAAAGATTCACTTAACGAGTTAATTAAACAAGTATTGGGAACAAATCAGGTTGATATGAATCGAAAACGTATATAGCTGTCATATTTGCTGAATGTCTTACTCTCATTATAATTGATAGTCATGCATCTATAAGGATTACTCAAGTCTTCCACTATCTCGAAGAACACTTGTCACTACACTATATGCTACCCAAAAGATGCCAAAATGAAAAATGTGATGATGGAATATACCATATGCTATCTCGGACGACGTCAGTGCCAATTAGAGCTTTAATTGTGTTGTATTGTATAATAGTTATGTTTTAATGTATTATATATTGCTGTAGGTCCCGAACGGGTTAAGTGAAAGGGTCAGAGGGAGGGTGAATAGACTACGAAAAACTTTTTCGTCAGATCGGTGTGAGAAGAGATAGCCCGATCAGAGTCGCGAGTGAATCGGTTTGGTCTCGATAACCAACTTATCGAACGCCGTAAAGCGGATCGGCCGGTAGAACTATCGATTAACCGACAAAAGGAAGCTTAAGTTTTACCCGTGTGAAAAACCGGTTTGTATAAATCGATTCCAAGTTTTATCTTTTTAATCGGATGACGTAAATATCAAGTCCGTCGGATCGAAGCTTGGTGTCGTCGATCTTAACTTAGAATGTATGCGCTTTAAGATTGTGCGATGTGAGAGCGCTTAATCAAAGCGGTAAAGGCACACAAGATTTATAGTGGTTCGGACAAACCAGTCCTACGTCCACTCTTCCCTTTCACAAGGGGCACCAACTTAACCGACTTAACCGATGGACTTAGTTTAGTGTGTTAGTCCAACACAAGACACCAACAGATGTTTTAAGAGTTCTCACTCAACCGATCCCGTAAATCAAGATTAGAAACCCTAGATCGAATCTTGCTAAACAACTTATCCTAACTTGGGGTTTGGGTAAGATTGTTGAGGTTCCAACTATGAAATCTTTCCTCTTGCACAAGCAGCCCGATAGCTAGATGAAAAGATTTCTTGCTAAGAACTTATGGGATGAACACAATATAAAATAAGCTTGTTGTTGTGTTCTTCGTTGCGGAAATCGACTATAGTTTGAGCTTCTTGATTATGTTGTTTGTCCAAGCATTTCCGTGTTTCACTCAAGTGTGATCCCATATTTATAGACCTTGAGATCAAAGAGCCGTTGGAGAGCAATTTGAATCTCAAAGGCTATTTTAGGTAGACTTGCGGGCTTGATGTGGCGTGCTTGAGAGCGGCATGGCGAAAAGCGTGAATGTGTATTTTATAGCCGTTTGAGAGAGCAACATCGAATCCGCATGATATCGGCTCTGTTCATACGTGTTTCTTCCTTATTGGATGGAAGCCTTGCTTTTGCGTTGATGTTCCTCCAACTAAGGTTGGTATTCTTCTTGTTTAGATCGCAGACGTATGATAAGATGAAACATCAATTTTCATCTTATGAATCGATCGATCTGGCCTGAATCGATCTACCGATAGAGTCTTCCGGCGCTGTTGACTTAGCTTCAATTTGGTGACTCACCGATGTAGGTCTTCCGGTCCGATCTTCCGGAAGTCATCCGATCTTCTAGTATTCGAGGTTTGAGCTTCATGACTTCATTGAGTTATCGACTAGATCGATTCGATCGATCTTCCGTTCGTTTAACGTTACCGCCTTTCGGATATCGCCTTTCTTCCGATTCTTCAGATCGACCTATACATATTGAGTTCCCCCTCAATATGTGACCTATCTATTACATCGGTTTTTTCTATACAATCATTATCAATCGGGTCTCCTATCGCAATAATGTAAACATCGATCCGCAAGTGTTGGTCGGGTCCTATTACATGTGTTTTTGGAACTTTCATCAAAACTATAAATTTCCCAACAATTTCCTTTTTTGATGAAACCAAACACCGAGAAACCAAACAGGTTGATAAGTATAGAAATGATTAAAAAGCAAGTAATCAAGAAGAAAAAGAGATTTTGTCTTGGGATCGTAAAAAATAAACTTTTCATTAGATATGTTGATTACATGTTACATCGAGAAAAGTTTTGAATTTAAAAGCGGTGATCCCTAGACGTCTTCCTCGAATCTTCACTCCTTGGGCTTGTATCCTTCGGCATTTCTCTTTGGTCTTGTGGAACGTTGAAAAATCGATAGAGTTTCCATTTGACATCGGTTATCCGTGACTTGATCGGGTTATATGCGATTTGCTCAAGATGTCAAAGTAGAATCTCTCAAATGCCATCATGTCAAATGAGCCATCCGTCTTCTTTGAGTATATTAATGAGATCATACTCTTGGCGTAGATATCTTTACATTTATAAGCTTGGCCTCATTTTCCGGATACTTGAAAGTCCGGATATTTATTCTCAGAACCGGTTGAGGAACTCATCATCCGGTGATTCTTCTTTTGGAACAAGATCAAGGACAAAGGCATCTAGAAGCCATTCACCGATCTTATTCCATTCCTCAAACCTCTTGGCGTGTGATTTTTTTGGTATGATCTAAATCGACTCTTGCCGGTGGCGAGGTTCGGTGCGATTTTCAAATCAAACCTTTCTTAGCCCTTGATTTGAACTTCGTTTCAACCCTTACCTTGTGCCGTTTTTTTACGTCCTTCTTCTTCTTCGGTACCATCGCTCTTTGGACAATTTTCTGACTAGCTCCTTATCACCAGATGTCGACTAGCCGCGGCTTGGTGACTTTCCGGTCCGAGTAATCGGTCCAGATTTTGATGTCCCGGCACCCGCAGACCTTTTCTTGCACTTGAGCTTTGTCCATGGGCCTTATCTTCGATGTGTCAGTTGGTTTCTCGATCCTTCCCCTTTTTGGTTTGATCAAAAAAGCGCATTGAGGTGGGAAGTCGAGACCCAAAGTTGATCGACAATGCCTGATTTAGATCATTAGCGAGATAAACACGAAGTTTGAGCTGTTAGATTACGAGCAGGTTATGTCGGCTCTTTCTTGGCGATTTCCATTGTAAGCAGAGAGAGTGTCCAAATCATTTTGTCAAATTTCTCTTCGATAACTCGAGCCTTTTTCTCGGTGGCGTCGAAAAAGAAGATTGATTTTGATCCACCTGTTTGACTTGTCATCAACTCGATTTTGTAAGCTCGCCAGAACATGGTGGTCATGGATTGGGAGAACCGATCTCTCGATTGCTTCGATTTGTTTGAGACCGATTTGTCTCGATCGGTTAGCACTCCTCAATCTCTTCTTTCGGGGAGATCTTTGAGACAAGATCGATCTCTGAAGTTGATCGATGGTGATTTGAGATGTAGGAATTGGATCCATCACTTGATCGAGGTCGATTGTTTTTGTGCCTCCGGTGGTTGGTCGTGAACTGCGGCACGGTTCACTTTCATCGGCAGCTCTCGCATTCTCCATTTCGGCGTCATTTACGGAGCTTCTTTGCGATCTCGAGCTTTTTCTTCTTCCGCAATTCCAACTTCCCGTGGATCGAGCTTTCCGCATTTATCGGATATTAGCTCATTTGGTGATCCCACTTTGGCGAGACTTCCTCATCATATCGAAGTCAAAATCTGCGAACTCATCCGCACCACCCATCTGTTCAACAAGTAAAATAAGATCGAGAAGCTTTTTAATCGAGATCTCTCGGTGAGGATCTCCATGACTTCTTTCTCGATGGCAGGGATGGGCGACCGGTTGTGGATACATCTCATCAATCTCTCGTTCAATTCTTAGTCTAACCATTTTTCCGGTGATGGTCTTTGTTGATCTGGATCTGTGAATTATCTGTCCCATTACATTGGATGAGATGTGGAAGCTTACGGTTGTGCTTGAGTCGGCGGAAGTTGTGCGATTGGTTCGACCCGCGATGGTTTCTATTTGTAGTGGCGTTTATATCTGGTTCAGTTCATGAAGCGGTGAACTAGCGGGGAGTGACATGCTCGGTGACCTTTAGTCGGCGGTGAATCGACTTGAGGTTGAGGAGAAGGAGATTTATCGACTTGTGCTTCTACCTCGGATCGTTTGGCGTTCCCTCGGGTTGAGAAGCTTGCTGTCGATTCTGTTCTTTGTTGCAAGAATGCATCGTTCGGGCGCTTTATCTTCTTCGACTCATCTTCTAGTCTTTAGAGTCATGGTAGCTTGCTTTGCTTTCTTTGGCCTCTTCTCCGGGCCTTCACGATTTTCGTTTCTTTTACGTGGAGCAAGCTGGTGTGTGGATGAGGCGGCTTCTTTGCTCTTTCCTTTCTTGATTTTTGTTGGAGTGGGCTCCTTGTCATCGTCGGTGGCCCATATATATAAGCGAAGTTGATGAGAGAAGGCATTGTAGGACTTGATCCATTTCGATTCCATTCGGGCTTGGCGGTTTGTCCTTCAATATAAGCGCAACCTTGTTGAGATTGGCCGACTCTCTTTTTGAAAAGACACCACTGGATTCATTGACTCCAAATTTTTCGTGTTCTTGGAGCAAGATGGCTTTCAGGAAGTTCGTGCAATTGATGTTCTCGAGCCCCATCAATTATTCTTTGCCATCTTTGTACATTTTGGTGATGTGAGAGCATCTGGGCTAAATGAGATTCCCATGATCGTTCTTGATAGAATGTCAAACAACGATCAGTACTTTCTTTTGAGCATTGGCACGATGAATCCGGCTTTCGATGTTTGTCCGCCTCTCTTAAGAGCTCCTCTCTACGATTTCTTCATCCTCATTCTCCCTGTAGTGTGCGGTGAGATTCGCCCTTTGGCAAGTGAGCAGATGAGTGATGTGCGCATTTGTCGATCGATTTCTTCTCCGTTGTTGGCGACATCGGTTTCGTCTCCGGTTTTTTTTCAGTATCCACACTCAAATTCCGCAAGAATTGAAAGTGCTTCATCTTTGCATCCTTTGGATTGCGAGTGGAGCGAGAGCAATATGTTTCGATCCGGCCTTCTTGAATTTGTTCCACCTCCATGGATTGAGAATCCTCGGTGGTTCCAAAATCGAACGAACTTATCCTCAAAGATCTTCGTTGCGATTCGCATAGTTGCACATGATCTTTCCTAGTCCATGAGTGGCCATCTACGGTGAGATAGACTCATTAAATTTGTGCATAATCAATATCAATATCATACCGCTGAAAACAAAAGGCAATGAAGCATAAATTCGAAAAACAACTTTTGAAAACAATGTTTTTTAACGGAAAGAAAGATTCATCATTAAAAAAAGAAAATATTACCGATTCAAATTTTCAGAGAAGATTTTGAACTCTAAGAAATCGCTTTTGAAACCTAGAGAAAATTTGAAGTTTTTCAATTGAAAGTAATGCAAGTTTGTGAAGCGAAAAAAACTCGTAAGGTTTGATGAATCTTATATAGAGGCGGAGGGTACAATAAGACAAGATTTTGAAGATCAATCATTTTGAAAAGATTGTACGCTCCAGATTTAGCGGTTTTGATCGTAGGGTCAGGAAAACGCACGTACACAAAACTTTTGGATTTAAAAGCACGATCAAGTAGCAGTTAATACATGTACCCCACGTCCGCATTAAATGATTTGCAGAGTACACGTCACAAGGATAGTGGGTACAGTAAGGCAAATAATATCGATCGATCCGATAAATAAGTAAAGAACAAGAGAAAGGAGATCGTGTCTCGGTTGGTGATGTTGTGTCGATCAATATTACTTGTCAATGTTGATTCCGCTTGTTGATCTTAATCATTCTGCCTAAGCCTTAAGAAATTTCCCAACTGATCCTTTCAACTGATCTTCTCCAGTTGCATCTGATTTGTTGAAACTTCAGGCTTAGCTGATCTTTCCTCGATACGCGTCGATTTCCTTTTGATCCTCCTTGATCGGTTGAAGTTCCCCCTTCAACCGATATTTATTTATAGACTGATATATCTGATTTATTGGAGTTTCAAGCTCAGCTGATCTCTCTCATCTGATCATGCTCGTAAGTAATCAGATTTTGGTTGACCTCATCTGATTCTTTTCAGATTAAGCCAATTCTTGGGATAAGTGTTACCGCCAAAACTTAGTCTAGAGTAGTAGCTTCTATTCCCTAAGTAGGCGTGATTGACATGCGTAAATATCGCCCCGAATCTCTCGATATGTCAATCAACCGTAAATTTATCCAATTATCAGTCGCGTGATTTCTACACTCTGTCCTTTTGATGCAAATTTCTCGGATAGGCTTCTTGAAATGAAAATTGCATTTGCATCCTTGCTTGGTCTCTATAAATTGGACCAATGTTTTACACAACATCACCCATTCACCATACTTATCTTCTTTGTAAGAATCATGTATCTTGGTGAACCCTTGTTTCCGGTGAGACTTCCGGCAAACACTTTTACACCCTTTTATATGGTTTCACCTTCTCAAATCAACCCTTTGCATCCCTTATTGTTGTTTTCTTCATCATCTTCGATTTCACATACGATTGCTGCAAAGCTTCTCTACCACCAGGGCGGCGGATCTGCTGTTGCAACTGAGAAGACACTTCTCCTAACCGTATGCACCTTGTGTGTCTATCTGGATGACGTAACCAGAACCATCGGACTTAGTGCGGTATAAATATAAAGACATGTGCCCATGAGATCGGACGACCAACTCTTTTTGGCACACGTGCTCCATTTAATGTTGGAGAGCCCTACTACACTTCATTTTAGGGCTCGGGCTTAGAATCCTATCAAGGCCTCTGTCGCTCCAGTTTTCTTGATCTTGACTTTTTATGACCGCCTTTGGGATTACATTCTTTAAAGCCTCTCTCACCCCTTGTTAAGTGGGGGAAAATGAGAGTTTAAAATCTCTCTCTTTCCTTCACTTCGGGGTGGGGGATGAGGGTTTAGGGTTATAGGTTTAGGATTTTGGTTAACATTTATGTACTGACCTCCGGGTCTTCTTGTACTTGTACTTTCGTAATGTAACCTCACCTTCGGGTTTTTATCAATGAAAAATTCTGTTATTTCATCGTTGTGTAAATTCCTGCTTTCTTATGCGATTGTTAGCTCTTAATCTCTGAATCTTGCTTGTTGAATATCAGCTAAAACGAATCACAAAGAAATACTATAACCAAATTGATTTAATCAGATAATCCTTTAAACTGAGCATTTTCCTTAATCTGATAAACCTTGAATCTGATCAGTTCCTTTAAACTGATAGACTTTAAATCTGATAAACTAAAATCTGATCAGTTCCTTTGGATCTGGTAGCGTGTAAGTCTGATCGATTTTTGCTTATCGATCTCTTGAGATCGATTAAGATACCAAACTCAATGATTTTCTCGATCTGGTTAGTCTCTTAACCAACCTAGTTCTCGAGAACATTCCATCAAACATTTTCGGTGACATTTCTCCAAGATCTAGAAGTCCTAGCTCATTGCATAAATCTCTCGAATCGATCTCGGTTAGTGGCTTGGTTAGAATATCACCTTACGATATCAAGATGAATCTTTTCCATTTCGATATTCTTCTTTTCAACGTGATCTCTTATAAAGTGGTGTCGACATCCACATGCTTGCATCTTGTATGTAGAACCGGATTACGAGTGATTGCAATAAAGACTATTATTGTCACGTAATATAGGTACGTTCTTAGCTACAATGTTGTAATCCTCACCGCCGATCGAGCAGAAGAGCGATTGGGAACAACGACTTCTGCAGACCATATATTACGCTTGGTTGTAGATGTTGCAACCGATGTCCGCTTTTTGAAAAACCACGAGATCTTTTTTTACTTCCTAAGAACCGACATGTTCCTCGAGGTTGATTTTTCGTCGATCTTGCAACCTCCATAATCGTAATCGAGAATACCCACTAAGCTCTAGATTATCATCGATGGGTAGAATAAACCAAGGTTTATGGTTTCCTTCAGATACTTAAGAATCCGCTTAGTCGCTTCTAGGTGGTGATCATTGGATTTGCTTGAAATCTTGCACATACACCTACCGCCAAAAAGTGATATCCGGTTCACGGCGGTCGGGTATAATAGAGATCCAATGAGAGCCCTATATTCCTTCGACGATTTGTTTTCGACCAGCCTCATCTCGGATCCATCTTGAATCCAAATCAACATAGGAATTTTGGCTTCCTTACTATTTTGAACTCCAAACTTAGCCAAAAGATTCCTAGTGTACTTTTGCTTGGCGAGATGAATATCCCTTCGTATTTTTGTTTAACTTGGAGACCTAGAAAGTAATTCATCCGACCCATCATGGACATCTCGAATTTCCCTTGCATCGATTTTTGTGAATCTTTCACATAGGTTCTTGTTAGGAGATCCGAAGATGATGTCGCCCACGAATCTGAACCATCGTAATATCTTCTCCATCTTCTATTCGAATAAGGTTACGTCCCATCGTTCCTTTAGTGAACCCACTTTCAATCAAGAATCGAGAGAGTGTAACATACCAAAGCTCGCGGAGCCTGTTTCGAAGCCATAAAGAGCTTTTTTTCTTAAACGATACACTTGGTTGCCCTTTTCAAAGCACGGAGGTTGTTCGACATAAACTTCCTCCGCTAGTACCCCGTTTAAGAAAGCACTCTTTACGTCCATCCGATATACACAATGAACCCCTCGTGGGAAGCATATGCCGTAAAAGCTTACCGAATGGCTTCAAAGGCGAGCGACCGGGTGCAAAGGTCTCATCGTAATCAATTCTTCCGATTGTGAATACCCCTTAGGAACAAGTCTTGCCTTATTTACGGTGATAACATTTTTCTCATCTCTCTTGTTCTTGAAGATCCATTTCGTGCCAATTACGTCTTGATGACCTCGGGTGCGTCTACTAGTTCCCATACTTCATTTCTCTCGAAACTGTTCGGCTCCTCGCATGGCTAGAATCCATTTGCGTCTTGTAATGCTTCCTCTATTGTAGTTGGTTCCTTCATAGGCATGATAACAAAGAATACATGGCACTTTCACCAATCGATGTCTAGTTTTAATTTTATCGACGGGTCTCCAATTATCGATCGGTTGGATGACCGGTTATCCGTGTCCTTCATTCGATTTCGTCGGTTTTTTGAGAACATCGTCCGTTTCTGATAAAATCTTATTACTAGTGATTGGGAGTGGTGCAGGGTTATGGTCCACTTGATAAGAACAAGTCTCAGCTGATGTTGGAATCATCATGTGCTGATGTCTGTTCGTGAGAACTTCAGAAGTTCCCCCTGAACCGGATGGTTCGATTCTTCTTATCTCAATTGAATCGCCTTTTTTTCATCGGCAGGTTGTTCGTACCTTAGGATCCGATTGATCCGTGAATCACCTAGATCCGGAATGTAAATTGATACGATTTCGATCCTTTTTCCTTGATCGATTAGCTGATCCATTTTCCGAATATCGGGTTACGTAGATCGTACTTTGTTCTCGAGGCGATTTCTCTTGATCAGAAGATGCTTCATCAAAGGCTACATGGGGTGTTTCTTCCACAACTAGGGTTCGTTTGTTGTAGACCCTGAAGGCTTTGCTAGATGAGGAATACCCTAGAAATATACCCTCATCAGACTTGGCCTCAAAAGTCTTCAACTGACTTTTCCCATTGTTGTGTATGAAACACTTGCACCCAAAAACATGGAAGTAAGAAACACGAGGTTTTCTGCCCTTCCATAGTTCATAGGGTGTTTTGAAGTGAGCCTTAGTCAGGAGACATCTGTTCTGCGTATGGCATGCAGTGTTGATTATTCGCTTTAAATGGTTTGGTATCGCATGTTCAAATTTAACATTGTTCGAGCGAACTTCTTTTGAGAGTTCTGTTCCTCCGTTCGCCTACTCCATTCTCATTGTGGCGTCCTCGCGGTGATGTTTCATGTCAGATATACCAAACTTAGAGCAAAAATCAAGAATAAAAGAGTTCGTAAATTTTGCGTACCTTTATCGATCCGATTTTTTTTACTACCGACACCCTTCTCATTTTGTAATCTTCTTAGCGGCTCGGGTATCTTGGTTGTCGCCTCATTCTTCTTATGTAAGAATATAACCTGTAAACTTGGAATAGTCATCCACGATTACGAGTGTATTTCGTCCGTTGAGATCGACCGGTGTAATCGGGTCCAAACAGATCCATATGAAAACCGCAAAGATTGCTTTGGATCTTTGGTCCGAAATTCCTTTTGAATGAAGCTTTTGACTGTTTTTCCTTCTTCGACATGCGTAACATGTCCGGTCCTTTGAGAACACTTCATTCGGAAGTCCTTCCACTAGAGACATCCTAGCTATCTTATTAAGAGTTTTAAAGTTCGGGATGGCTCATTCTTTTGTGCCGAGCCAATCGCTACTTTTGGAACTCTTAACAATCAGCACGCATTTCTTGGACAACTGCTCCAATCATTTGTGTAGATCGTCCCTTTTCTTGAACCAAGTTAGCAAAATCTGTTGAGTGACTCGATTTTTGATAGTGCATTGATCGGTCGAGAACTCAACATGAATCCGTTTGTCGAAATTGTGAAACCGATAATAGGTTGTGCTTCGGACCTTCGACATACGAGACTCGGCCATTTGTACATCATCATTCTCTAAGGTTCCAACCCTTTGGTATAACCAAAGTTATCATCACCGAAAAGAGTACACGCTGGCCTTTCATTTCTATGTGGGAGGGCGAGGAGATGTTTGCTTCGGTCATGTGCCTTGAGCATCCACTATCGATGTACCGGATAGTTGCTTGCACACCTCCTTTGTTGGCCGGACCCACGCGAACTCGCAATCGATCGGGCTTTTAGGTACCCCTTTCGGATTGGGTCCCGAGGGGTTAGGTTTGGATTTGGGGATCCATACAAACGAGCACTTCTATGGTGATCATCGATCGTAAGGCCGATTTGTCTCCCATACTGTCAACATAATCCTACTTATCCTCATATGCTTTTCGATTTGTATGATTACTTGTGTGAACCTTGGATGACTTAGAAGACTTATGATTTAACTTTTCAGTTTGTCTTCTTTTTATCCAGTGTGGTTCAAAAAGTGACCCTAAATTTCGACTATAGGGGTAGTACGATCGCTACCATCAAAAGATTCATATCCTTTTCAAGATAGATGGTTTTCGCAGGTTTACGAAGCATGCTTATTAGGCGGTGACCTTTGATCGGGTCTCGATTAGACTTCCCTTTTTGTAGGTTGTCTTCTCGATTCTCGATCTGTTGATCAGGTTGAGGTCTCTTCAGAAGAACTGGGTTCTTCCGTTGATTCCTCGGCTGATGCTTTACCAGTTGGGGTCCATTTATGTTCCCTTTCTGGTTAGGCACTTGCCTTACCTGCTCAACTGGTCTCTTACCCCTATTAGATACAAGTTTAGCTTTTGGTGTATCTTTTTCGTAAATTAAATGCGATTACACCTTTCGAGATGAATCATCGGGGCTTTTTGAGGATGTGGAGGGTTTCTCATAGCCAAGTCCCTCCTTATCAATCTTTACTCTAAAAAATAGGCGTTCATGTCTTTAATCGGTTTGAGATGATTTTGAAAAAACATCTATTTTCTTACGCAGATTATCCTCGAGGATTTCGGACTTTCATGCATTCGGAATAGCTCATCGAATTTTTGCTTGCAAGATTTTGAAGTCATCGACTTGTTTGTCTGTTAATTTCCATCGATCTTTGATCTGCTTTTCTGATCAGAAGCTTTAACTTTGAGAATTTTAAATTCCTTAGTTACCTTCTCGGCGGTTTCACCGATCTAAGTTCGAGAGGCTTTTCCGAGATCATTTTCTTGAAAGAAGTCGATTATTTACGGTCTCGGCTTATCATTCTCAGCTTCCACAATAGCATAAGTTTCTATTTGCATTGGAGAGATCGTCAAGCAATTGCTCTGGTAGAGTTGCGCAGTCAATCTCCCCAAAGGGTGTGCTAATGATAAGCGGTGTAGAAAGCGAACGAAGGGGTTTGGAGGTTACCTCGGATTTGGTCCTCCCGGCCATCGGCGAGAGTTCATCATCGTCGGCGAGAATATCGGATCTTCATTTTCATAGAAGTCGTGGACGACCGCTTGTCGGCGAAGTCTTCTCTGAGAGAGGAGTATCCCGAGTCCCTCGGAGGGTAGATAGGAATCGTCAATTCCTGACGTATCGGCAACCATGGCTCTTCTGTCTCTAAAGCGTTGCTCTCTTTTGTTCCTCTTTTCTTCCCTCTCTCTCGGCGTCAGGTCTGGGCAGTCTGTGCTATAGTGACCTGGCTTCTCACAGTTGAAGCACGCTCCTGGATCCACCGTTCCTTTCCTTCCAGGTGAATCACTCCGTCTGTATGACCTATCAGGTGATTTCCCTTTCTGATAGTAGTCTGAGTTTCTTCTATCTGATTGGTTGTCTCTTCCTTCCGTCGACTATCTCTTTCCCTTTCATCTCTGTGATCCCTCCGATCATCAGATCTGGTTCTTTCTGGAGATCTATTGTCTGATCTCCTATCTCGTCCTCGGCTATGTTGATAGTCCTTATAAAATCTTCGATACTTACCAAGTTGTATATCTGACTTCTCAAGCTTCCTGGTAAGTAAAGCGATCTGTTCTGCCTGACTTAATATATTTCCAATGGGTTCATTGGCCTTTGTTCTGCTACTGGTTGCCTTGAAAGCAACTGATTTTGAAGTCGAGGTTTCAGCAGGGACCTCGTCTTCATCAGCTTGACCTCTTTCAATCAGGTCGAACTCGTGAGCTTTAAGACTCAAGAACAAGCTACTAGGTTTCATTCTTGAAATATCCGGCAATCTTTGATTACCGCGGACCTTCATGTCCCACTTCTTGGTGAGAGACCTTAGGATCTTATAGTTGATATCTTTATCGACATCTCTCTACCAAGTTCTCGAAGCTTGTTTATAGATATTGTAATTCTTCCATCGAGTTCGTTGATGGTTTCGTTGGGCAAACATCTTCGGTTTCTCGAACTTCACCGGTTCGCTTGAAGACTACTGTCTTTTATCCTGCTCATTTCCCTCGCAGATCTCGGCGAGTATCCCACATTGCTTTCGCAGATTTGAGATACTTAATCTTTTCTTTGGTGACCTTATCCATTGTCTTCATGATGATATGTCTTGCAATGGTGTCCAGAGTATGCGATTTTCTTTCTTTCAGGTCCATCGTATTGGGCTTTTTCGCACAAGACTTCGCGTGGGAAAATCCGGATCTCCTCCATTCGCAGGATTGTCGTAGTAAATGATGATGGGTCCTCTCGATGACTTCCATCATTACGCCATCGATCGAGCCTAGATGGTTGGACATATATATGGCCCAATCGCATACTCATCGATTGAGAACCGGCAGATCATGATACATACCGGACGTGTTATCCATGCCGAAGTGATTTTGGAAAATGAATGAGTTTTAAAAACGGTTTTTCAAGATCGGGTTCGATTGACCACAATGACACAGAGTCAGTGGTCGGAAGAACCAACCGCTCTGATACCACTTGTAGGTCCCGAACGGGTTAAGTGAGGGCAGAAGTCTAGAGGGGAGGGGTGAATAGACTTCTGAAAAACTTTTCGTGCAGATCAGGTGTGAGAGCAGATAGCCTGATCAGAGTGCGAGTGAATCAGTTTGGTCTGATAACCAACTTACTGAACGCCAGAAAGCAGATCAGTTCGGTAACTATCGATTAACGATGTGTGTCGAAGCTTAAGTTTTACCCATGTGAAAAACCGGTTTGTATAAATCGATTCCAAGTTTTATCTTTTTAATCGATGACGTAAATATCAAAGTCCGTCGGATCGAAGCTTGGTGTTTGTCGATCTTAACTTAGAATGTATGCGCTTTAAGATTGTGCGATGTGAGAGCAGTTAATCAAAGCAGTAAAGGCACACAAGATTTATAGTGGTTCGGACAAACCAGTCCTACGTCCACTCTTCCCTTTCACAAGGGGCACCAACTTAACCGACTTAACCGACTGGACTTAGTTTAGTGTGTTAGTCCAACACAGTACACCAACAGATGTTTTAAGAGTTCTCACTCAACCGATCCCAGAAATCAGTACTAGAAACCCTAGACTGAAATCTTGCTAAACAACTTATCCTAACTTGGGGTTTGGGTAAGATTGTTGAGGTTCCAACTATGAAATCTTTCCTTGCGTAAGCATGTTGTACCGATAGCTAGATGAAAAGATTTCTTGCTAAGAACTTATGGGATGAACACAATATAAAATAAGCTTGTTGTTGTGTTCTTCGTGCGGAAATCTGACTATAGTTTGAGCTTCTTGATTATGTTGTTTGTCCAAGCATTTCCGTGTTTCACTCTGAAGTGTGATCCCATATTTATAGACCTTGAGATCAAAGAGCCGTTGGAGAGCAATTTGAATCTCGTGCTATTTTAGGTAGACTTGGCAGCTTGATGTGGCGTCTTCAGAACGGCATGGCGAAAAGCGTGAATGTGTATTTTATAGCCGTTTTGAGAGAGCAACATCGAATCCATGATATCGGCTCTGTTCATACGTGTTTCTTCCTTATTGGATGGAAGCCTTGCTTTGCAGTGATGTTCCTCCAACTAAGGTTGGTATTCTTCTTGTTTAGATCGCAGACGTATGATAAGATGAAACATCAGTTTTCATCTTATGGTTTGATCCGATCGATCTGACCGATCGATCTACCCGATAGAGTCTTCGGGCGCTGTTGACTTAGCTTCAACCGGGTGACTACGGCGATGTAGGTCTTCCGGTCCGATCTTCCGGAAGTCATCGATCTTCTAGTATTCGAGGTTTGAGCTTCATGACTTCCTTTGAAGTTATCGACTAGATCGATTCGATCCGATCTTCCGATTCGTTTAACGTTACGCTCGCTTGGGATATCGCCTTTCTTCTGATTCTTCAGATCTGACCTATACATATTGAGTTCCCCCTCAATATGTGACCTATCTATTACATCAGTTTTTCTATACAATCGTTATCAACTGGTCTCCTATCGCAGTAATGTAAACATCAGTCAGCTAACAGGTCTGACTGGTCCTATTACATGTGTTTTTGGAACTTTCATCAAAACTATAAATTTCCCAACAATTGCAATATTGTAAATCTCTATAAAACACATCATGTTTTGTTGTATTGTATAGTATAATATCTTAAAGCACTGTTCAATTAGAGTATTTACAATGATCATCGATAAAAGTGTTTAGACATTGAATGAATAAATATTGATAATTAAAATTATTTTGGCCACTTTTAAGTTGGAGATATAATGTTATCCATCCAAATATACCAATATGATTGAAGAGAGAGAAGATATTTTAACAGAAATTTGAGTTGAAGAGAGTTGATTGTGGGATCCATAAAAAATATATGAATTAACAAATAATTAATGAATTATTGTCAAAGTGTAAATATTTAAAGATAAATGATATAAAAATATTGTGAAAAGAGAAAATAAATAAATGGATGAAAATCCGTCCTTCATAGTGGGCCCTCGTAGCACTGTATTGTAGCAAAAAGAAAACCATTTTCCACATGAATACGTGCATGCAAACGTAAGCGATGACCATATATATGATCTTCATAATAAAGATATTATAAGGATATCTGAAATCTTGAGGTCCCGGGTTCAAGATACGGAGAAGAAATATTATTCTTTCTTGTGGTGGTCTCCTTCTAGTGGGGTGACGGTCTCTCTGTTGTTGGATTGCAGTTTCGGTTGTGGTGCGGTTGCGGTTCCGGTTCCGAGTTGCGGTTTCGGGTGATCTTACTATTGTGGTGATTACGGTTCCGGTGTACATCGAGATTAAATGATATTAATATGTGCCCGGTAATAGAAGAAATTATTGTAATTGATTGTGTTAGAAAATTATTGTAATTGATTATTTAAAAAAAAGAATAAAATCTAGAATAATTTGTTTGAACATGGGGAAATTAATTAAGTATTATTTTACGTTGATATATATATATATATATATATATATAGAGAGAGAGAGAGAGTACATAAAGATAAATGATATAAAAATATTGTGAAAAGAGAAAATAAATAGATGGATGAAAATCCGTCCTTCATAGTGGGCCCTCGTAGCACTGTATTGTAGCAAAAAGAAAACCATTTCCCACATGAATACGTCCATGCAAACGTAAGCGATGACCATATATATGATCTTCATAATAAAGATATTATAAGGATACCCGAAACTTTGAGGTCCCGGTATGATCTTCATAATAAAGATATTATAAGGATACCTGAAACTTTGAGGATCTGGGTTTGAGACACGGAGAAGAAATATTATTCTCTCTTGTGGTGGTCCGTCTTTTGTGGGGTGGCGGTCCCTCAGATGTTGGATTGCGGTTCCGGTTGCGATGCGGTTGCGGTTTCGAGTTGCGGTTTCGAATGATCATCCTCTTGTGGTGATTGCGGTTCCGGTGTACAGCGAAATGAAATGATATTAACATGTGCCCAGTGATAGAAGAAATTATTGTAATTGATTATGTTATAAAATTATTGTAATTAATTGTTTAAAAAAATAATAATAATATCTAGAATAATTTGTTTGAACATGGGGAAATTAATTAAGTATTATTTTACGTTGATATATATATATATATATATATAAATAGAGTACATAACACTTGTACAACTTGCAATGGATGGCTTCCTTTAGATTTTCTGGTTCTCACTTGGAGTCGCCGACATAAAAGACAAACAAAATATTATGTAGATTGTCCGGTCTACCAGAATTAATGCAAATAAATGCAATAAACAGATCTAAGGATAGGTCTTGTTAGATTACTTTCCAAAATACAATTTTACACAATGTGATTGAGTTCAAAATTTCATTGAATTTCATCAAAATATATTACACAATGTATACAACCACTACAATATCACTACAATATTAGGCAATGCACCTTGATTTGTCAAAAGGAATAAGTAATGGGAAAGAGTTTGATACTAGTGAGTAATGATAATGGGTATGATAGTTATATCACAAATACACATTAGGCTTTGCATAACAATTAGTTTACACCTTAGACAGCAGTTATAAAGGTTGTCCAAGTGACAGTTGTCTAAGTTCAGACAGCTGTTAAAAAATCGTTGTCCAAAATTGATACTTAGACAGCGGTTTTTAACCGCTGTTCAAATTGATACTTGGAAACCTGTTATAAACCGCTATCTAAGATATATATATATATATATATTCTTCACTTTAGAATGCTGTTAAAAACCGAATTCCAAGACCTTAATATTTATTTTTTATAATTTTTTTATATTTTAAAAATCCTGTTTATACAAAACTAAAACCTATACCAGTATAATATATATACGTCCAACACCAAAACATCAAATAAATAAACATACATATCAATTAAATACACCAAAAACATGAAATAGCATCACAAATATATAAGTTAATTACATGCTACCAAAAGTTATTATAATAATTGCATATAATACAAGAATCGATTATAAAAATACCCCGTCCAATCTCTTTTCCATTTCTCCATTCTTTTGTTGGGGTAAGAATGGAGCGGACGTTCATAGACAAACTGCAAACGGCGATCAATCAATATAGTTAGATAGTACGATTTTTTATTCAATCAATAATAATTTAAATAAATCGATAAATCGACTTACATTGTAAGGAATGGTCGTTCGAGAAGTGAGGATTATATCTTCAATGTAGCAGCACACAAAATGTCCACAGTTTTTACCATCTTGCTGCCTCGGAACATGTTGATTAACAATTATAATCACACATTACAATTATTATTATTTTCTATTAATTTGATAATTTTCTAAAGTAAATTTACCTTAATATTTGTCCAGTTCACTTTATTGAGAGATCTTGAGCCTTGACTCGGAAGGCGACTCCGATACATCGTCATCACACTATTATTATTATAATTAAAAAATAAAAATAGTTTACATATGCATAATTTTAAAAGTAAAACAAATCATTATATTAGAATATTAAAAATTAACTTACGCTTCCATGTATAACATGAGATCAGGGCGATTTGAAACCACCCCATCCATTGGTGGGTCCATAAAATACACAAATAATGTATCATGTTTATGGCTACCATCACCCAATGGTTCCTATATTATATTAAGAATATTAAAATTAACTGCATGTTTATATGAATACAAATTTTAACGAAATGTTTATTGTACTCACCCCACATTGACACTATACAACATGCTACTGCCTTTTTTATGTTTGAACCAATTCCATAATATAACACAACAAATATCAAAACACTCATTAATGTTAGCTATATTACTATTGAAAATAACGTTATTCCGGTTCTTCCATAATCCCCACAGCCATCCGAGCCAAAGGCTGCACCATATTTTCTTAGAAATGTATTTCGGACGAAGACTCAAGTGACTGATCAGATGGTCTTCAGCTTTGATCGCATTTACCGTACTAATGCCTAACCAATCATAGAATTTCACCCAAAAAAAGAATGTGAACTTACAGTCAAAGAACAAGTGCTCTTCATCCTCATTGCCGATGTAGCAAATTGGACATAGAACATTCCCAAGGTCGACTCCTCTTCTTGCCAAGTTCCTCTTCTGCTCCCCCCCCCCCCTCTTCTTTTCAGAGTCCTATATTTATCATAGCTCCTTGTGTTTGTTCTTTAAAGTTGCCTGTAAATTGCAATTTTTAAGACGTATATTGTTTGTCATTATCTACACAAAACAAACATTCCTTTATAAATTATTAGATGTCATCTTTGTGAAATTTCACACACCAATAATAAAACTCAAACTCAAGGAGTCATTATGATGGTTGTTGCAATCACATTTTACCTGGTTACAAAGTCGGGACATCCTTTAACTGCGATGAGAATACAATAGAAACCGTATGTTACAAAAAAGAAATGAAAAACAATTTTTTATTTTTTATTTAAAAAAAGAAGCAAAATAAGCATCAATTTTGCTACTATGATATATCTAGCATCGTTCTTCATCTCCAATTTTTACTAGCAAATTTAGGTATGTAAACAAAGCATAGCCAGAGTATCCACAAACAATCAACATCTTGGTTTAACTCCTTCTCAAATATATTAAACAATTAGGATCCACCAACAATCAACGTCATATTTCATAAATTGAAAGAAATTTCTGGCCATGCCTAAAGCAAGCGAGCGACCAACAACTACTCCTCTGCTCCCAGCCATAAAGGAATCTATGAGTACAAATTTGAAATTGAAAAAAAAAATTGAATATAAAGAATAATCAATGGAAAACTAATGGCTTTGTGCCTACCTTTGTACAGCGATGCTCATAAGAGGCGCACAAACCAGAGAGAGGGAAAAAGTAGAACAAAAAAGTAAGAAATGGTAGAGCAACGTGTGAGCGGAAGGGGTTAAGGGTTGATCTGTAATTTTACATGTTTTTAGAAGCAGCTTAAACGGGTGTAACCGTGTACCTGGTCAAACGGGACAAGTTGATATAATATGGGTTAAATGAGACCCGTCTCATGTATCAGACCGTCTCATATGAGTTTTTGTCTATATAGATAAGTAGATAACATAAATTATATGATAAAAATCTGCAAGAGGATCTTGCAAGATATATTCTTTGTAGTTACCTTACAAGATGATTGTTCTGATATGATATATAAGGAGAAACTCTCTTGTGAAATATTGCACACTATGGATATGTGCAATACACCATAATTAAAGTAATTTAGGTTAAAATTCGCGGGTCAGACTCGCACGGGTCGGGTCGGGCGGCGGGCAGGTTGTGGGTTGGGCGATCTTATTCAGATTGCTGGCGGATCTTATGGGCTTTCTTCTTCTTCTTCTTCAGATTGCTGGCGGATCTTATGGGCTTTCTTCTTCATCGTTCGTGCCCTAATTTTCTTTTTCGCTCCGAGCATTAGATGAAATCAGGTTGTTCAATTTGATTTTTTGGTGTGGATTCTGCGAGAAGAAGATAGAATATGTATATAGAGTTTGGATTACCCATCAACACAGAGTGTGTGATGAAATTCAGATCCTTCTGCACTCTTTTCATGGTGTTTCTGTAAATCTGTAATTTTGGACTGAAGATTTTTTTCGCATTTGTACTGATTTTTGTTCATGTAGTAACACTCTTTTGCTCATAGGGTAACACTCTTTTGTTCATGTAGTAACACATCAAGTTGTTCTTTAAATCTATAATTTTTTACTGCTAATTTTTTTTCGCGCTTGTACTTGTTTTTGTTCATGTAGTAACACTCTTTTGTTCATGTAGTAACACATAAAAACAATTTGAAAAAAGAAAATTGGACTGAAGATTTCTTTCGCGCTTTGTACTGGTTTTGTTCATGTGGTAACACGTTTTTCTTCATATGGTAATACTTTTTGTTCATATAGTAAAACATGTATTTTTAGTAATATTTAACACTGTTCATATATCGTCGTAATACTATGTGAATACTCATGTGTTACCATATGAACAATAATGTGTTACCTCGTGACTTATGCTACCTTATGAATATTTATGTGTTGATTATATATTTTATTACGTGTTACGAAAGATATGAAGTTTTTTCAATATAACAATGTAGTAACACTCATATATAGATGTAGTAACACACACAAAATTGACAAAATAAAAAAAATATGTGTTCAGTAGGAATTGAACCTGCGACCAAACACATTAAGGGTAGACCTAAACCACTGGGCTACAATACATATTTGATAATGATATGCATCTATTAATATATATATCCACCCTGTTCGCCCAACCCACAACCTGCCCGCGTCGCCCGACCCGACCCGTGCGAGTCTGACCCACGAATTTTAACCTAAATTACTTTAATTATGGTGTATTGCACATATCCATAGTGTGCAATATTTCACAAGAGAGTTTCTCCTTATATATCATATCAGAACAATCATCTTGTAAGGTAACTACAAAGAATATATCTTGCAAGATCCTCTTGCAGATTTTTATCATATAATTTATGTTATCTACTTATCTATATAGACAAAAACTCATATGAGACGGTCTGATACATGAGACGGGTCTCATTTAACCCATATTATATCAACTTGTCCCGTTTGACCAGGTACACGGTTACACCCGTTTAAGCTGCTTCTAAAAACATGTAAAATTACAGATCAACCCTTAACCCCTTCCGCTCACACGTTGCTCTACCATTTCTTACTTTTTTGTTCTACTTTTTCCCTCTCTCTGGTTTGTGCGCCTCTTATGAGCATCGCTGTACAAAGGTAGGCACAAAGCCATTAGTTTTCCATTGATTATTCTTTATATTCAAACTTTTTTTTCAATTTCAAATTTGTACTCATAGATTCCTTTATGGTTGGGAGCAGAGGAGTAGTTGTTGGTCGCTCGCTTGCTTTAGGCATGGCCATAAATTTCTTTCAATTATGAAATATGACGTTGATTGTTTGTGGATCCAAATTGTTTAATATATTTGAGAAGGAGTTAAACCAAGATGTTGATTGTTTGTGGATACTCTGGCTTTTCTTTGTTTACATACCTAAATTTGCTAGTAAAAATTGGAGATGAAGAACGATGCTAGATATATCATAGTAGCAAATTTGATGCTTATTTTTTTAAATAAAAAATAAAAAAATTGTTTTTCATTTCTTTTTTGCAACATACGGTTTCTATTGTATTCTCATCGCAGTTAAATGATGTCCCGACTTTGTAACCAGGTAAAATGTGATTGCAACAACCATCATAATGACTCCTTGAGTATGAGTTTTATTATTGGTGTGTGAAATTTCACAAAGATGACATCTAATAATTTATAAAGGAATGTTTGTTTTGTGTAGATAATGACACACAATATGCGTCTTAAAAATTGCAATTTACAGGCAACTTTAAAGAACAAACACAAGGAGATATGACAAATATAGGACTCTGAAAAGAAGGGGGGGGGAGCAGAAGAGGAACTTGGCAAGAAGAGGAGTCGACCTTGGGAATGTTCTATGTCCAATTTGCTACATCGGCAATGAGGATGAAGAGCACTTGTTCTTTGACTTTAAGTTCACATTCTTTTTTGGGGCGAAATTCTATGATTGGTTAGGCATTAGTACGGTAAATGCGATCAAAGCTGAAGACCATCTGATCAGTCACTTAGGTCTTCATCCGAAATACATTTCTAAGAAAATATGGTGCAGCCTTTGGCTCGGATGGCTGTGGGGATTATGGAAGAACCGGAATAACGTTATTTTCAATAGTAATATAGCTAGCATTAATGAGTGTTTTGATATTTGTTGTGTTAGATTATGGAATTGGTTCAAACATAAAAAAGGCAGTAGCATGTTGTATAGTGTCAATGTGGGGTGAGTACAATAAACATTTCGTTAAAATTTGTATTCATATAAACATGCAGTTAATTTTAATATTCTTAATATAATATAGGAACCATTGGGTGATGGTAGCCATAAACATGATACATTATTTGTGTATTTTATGGACCCACCAATGGATGGGTGGTTTCAAATCGCCCTGATCTCATGTCATACATGGAAGCGTAAGTTAATTTTTAATATTCTAATATAATGATTTGTTTTACTTTTAAAATTATGCATATGTAATCTATTTTTATTTTTTAATTATAATAATAATAGTGTGATGACGATGTATCGGAGTCGCCTTCCGAGTCAAGGCTCAAGATCTCTCAATAAAGTGAACTGGACAAATATTAAGGTAAATTTACTTTAGAAAATTATCAAATTAATAGAAAATAATAATAATTGTAATATGCGATTATAATTGTTAATCAACATGTTCCGAGGCAGCAAGATGGTAAAAACTGTGGACATTTTGTGTGCTGCTACATTGAAGATATAATCCTCACTTCTCGAACGACCATTCCTTACAATGTAAGTCGATTTATCGATTTATTTAAATTATTATTGTTTGAATAAAAAATCATACTATCTAACTATATTGATTGATCGCTGTTTACAGTTTGTCTATGAACGTCCGCTCCATTCTTACCCCAACAAAAGAATGGAGAAATGGAAAAGAGATTGGATGAGGTATTTTTATAATCGATTCTTGTATTCTATGCAATTATTATAATAACTTTTGGTAGCATGTAATTAACTTATATATTTGTGATGCTATTTCAAATTTTTGGTGTATTTAATTGATATGTATGTTTATTTATTTGATATTTTTGTGTTGGACGTATATATATTATACTGGTATAGGTTTTGGTTTTGTATAAACATGATTTTTAAAATATAAAAAAAATTATAAAAAAAAAATTAAGGTCTTGGAATTCGGTTTTTAACAGCATTCTAAAGTGAAGAATATATATATATCTTAGATAGCGGTTTATAACAGGTTTCCAAGTATCAATTTGAACAACGTTTAAAAACCGTTGTCTAAGTATCAATTTTGGACAACGATTTTTTAACAGATGTCTGAACTTAGACAACTGTCACTTGGACAGCCTTTATAACCGCTGTCTAAGGTGTAAATTAATTGTTGTGCAAAGCCTAATGTGTATTTGTGATATAACTATCATACCCATTGTCATTACTCACTAGTATCAAACTCTTTCCCATTACTTATTCCTTTTGACAAATCAAGGTGCATTGCCTAATATTGTTGACAAATCAAGGTGCATTGCCTAATATTGTAGTGATATTGTAGTGGTTGTATACATTGTGTAATATATTTTGATGAAATTCAATTAAATTTTGAACTCAATCACATTGTGTAAAATTGTATTTTGGAAAGTAATCTAACAAGACCTATCCTTAGATCTGTTTATTGCATTTATTTACATTAATTCTGGTAGACCGGACAATCTACATAATATTTTGTTTGTCTTTTATGTCGGCGACTCCAAGTGAGAACCAGACAATCTAAAGGAAGCCCCCCATTGCAAGTTGTACAAGTGTTATGTACTCTATATATATATATATCAACGTAAAATAATACTTAATTAATTTCCCCATGTTCAAACAAATTATTCTAGATCTTATTATTTTTTTTTAAACAATCAATTATAATAATTTTCTAACATAATCAATTATAATAATTTCTTCTATCACTGGACACATGTTAATATCATTTCATCTAACTGTACACAGGAACCGCAATCACCACAAGAGGAGGATTATTCGAAACCGCAACTCGGAACCTCAACCGCATTGCAACCGGAACCGCAATCCAACAACAGAGAGACCGTCACCCCACAAAAAGGGGACCACCACAAAAGAGAATAATATTCCTTCTCCGTGTCTCGAACCCGGGACCTCAAGGTTTCAGGTATCCTTATGATATCTTTATTATGAAGATCATATATATGGTCATCGCTTACGTTTGCATGCACGTGTTCATGTGGAAAATGGTTTTCTCTTTGCTACAATACAATGCTACGATGGCCCACTATGAAGGACGGATTTTCATCCATTTATTTATTTTCTCTTTTCACAATATTTTTATATCATTTATCTTTAAATATTTACACTCAGACAATAATTCATTAATTATTTGTTAATTCATATATTTTTTATGGATCCCACAATCAACTCTCTTTAACTCAAATTTTTGTTAAAATAACTTGTCTCTCTTCAATCATATTGGTATATTTGAATGGATAACATTATATCTCCAGCCACAGTGATTTTAACTATCAATATTTATTCATTCAATATCTAAACTCTTTTATCGATAATCATTGTAAATACTCTAATTGAACAGTGCTTTAAGATATTATACTATACAAAACATCAAAACATGATGTGTTTTTATAGAGATTTACAATATTGCAATATATAATACATTAAAACATAACTATTATACAATACAACACAATTAAAGCTCTAATTGGCACTGACGTCGTCCGAGATAGCATATGGTATATTCCATCATCACATTTTTCATTTTGGCATCTTTTGGGTAGCATATAGTGTAGTGACAAGTGTTCTTTGATATAGTGGAAGACTTGAGTAATCCTTATAGATGCATGACTATCAATTATAATGAGAGTAAGACATTCAGCAAATATGACAGCTATATACGTTTTCGATTCATATCATACCAATACTTGTTTAATTAACTCGTTAAGTGAATCTTTTAGTCACGATTTTGTATGAATTAAAGGCACCGTTCAGCTCAAATAATTTTTTTAATAAAATTAATTATTTTATTAAAAGGTACTCCCCATTTTATTTTATGTATTTTTGATCCGTTCCAATTAGGGGCGGAATTGTTTGAGGACCAAGAGCATTATTGGGAGAAAAGTATAGGGTGAACTAGTTTCACGGTGAAACTGGTTAAGGAGTGTGATTTATATTACTAAAGAGTATGACTTTTACTATAAAGGGTGCGACTTTTTACTAAAAAAGGTATTACTCATAAAAGTGAAGGGTGTGACTTATATTATAGCAAATAGTATCGTAGTGATAACTGAAGGGTGTGACTTATATTACTAACGGGTGTGACTTATATTGCTAAAGAGTATACCTGTTAAAAAAAAATCAATTTCACAGTGAACAAGTTTCACAGCGTACCAACTCATTATTTGGCCCACCTGTGTCCCATTTGAAATATATATATATATATATATATATATAAACAATTATTTATGGTTAATTTGTTAAGGTTACTGCAGTGGCGGACTCAGGATTTAAATTTTGGGGTAAGAAATATTATTAATAAAATATTATTTAATACTTAAAAATTATACACCTCAACGAAGTAAAAAAAAATAAAAAATAAAAAATATATATATATATATATATATATATATATATACATAATAGTCAAATTAAATTGCAATTACAATTTATAAATCCGTCGAGTTTTCATTTTCTAGAAGATTTTTATTTTAATATACATATGTAGCAAGAATAACATAAATTTTAGTTTGTAACAATAAATTTGTATCAAATTGTTTAATAAATTAACCGAACAATCATACAAATAATAAGCATGAATAACTCTTTCATAAATTAACCCAATAATCGAAAAAATAAAAGTAAACACGAATTAAAATATTTAAAAACTACTCATTAAGTCATTATTTGAGAAAATGCTAGGTCTTGTATGCACCCGGGTGCACCGTGCACTCATAGTGCATTTTAGAAGCGTGCAATTTGTTATGCTGAAAAGTGCGACTTATTTACACAGAAAAATGCAATTGCTAATATGAGAACATAGTTGCATGCTTCTGTTTGGAATAGTTGCATGTTTTTATTTTGTATAGTTGCACGCTTCTAAAATGCACTATGAGTGCACGGTGCACCCGGGTGCACATGAGATCCACTCTTCAAAAAATTAACCTTGAAATTTAAGAAAGGAAGTGAGGACTAGTTTTTACTTTTTATGAAAATGGAAGGAGTTGTAGGAAAAAATTAAAGGAAATTAAAGTGTTGCAGTCAAAAGAAAAAATAGATCAAATATTTAAATTACTACTCAATTTGCTAATGGAAGGAAAATAATTTGTAAAAATGATTCACCCAAAGTTTGAACAAGGGTGATATAGGCATGAAGCACTAATTACACCGCCAAACTAAAATGCTATATTGATTGTAACATTATATATCTAGTGGATATTATTTTAATTTGGGGATACAGCTGTACCCCGTGTATCTACATAAGTCCGCCATTGAAAGTTAGAGTTTTTGGTTAATTTTAAAGTGTGCGTTCTTTCCCTGTATAGATTTTCTTAGAGAGAAACTCGTATAAGACGGTATCATATGTGAGACATGGTACAACTTAATTAGCACAAATCAATATCTATCTTTTCAATGTGTTAAAGAAGCGATGTCTCACTGTGTTTCATTGTAGTTAATTTGGTGATATCAGATCACAGAAGATCAAATTAACATTTCCTTGTAACTAAGTACAAATTCACAACCTAGATGGAAATGAACAATCAATCGTGAAAGGTTGAAGTGTAAGACTCAGAGTGACTTGTCTTGACCAAGAGATTACATTAGTGCATTATGATGCGCTGAATAGGACCTGCATGATGATAAATTCTTCAGTACTGAATATAGAAGAATTAGACCTCAGTGGTTTGTTATTTCTTAATCTTCGTTCCTTAAATATTCTGCTCATCGGGGACGATGTAAAGGTATTGTCAGACGTAAGGGCATGGTTGTTAAAATAATTTGATATGAAGGACTTAGGAGAAGCCGGTCATATTCTAAGGATCAAGATCACTCGAGATCGCAGGAAAATGATGATTGGCTTATCACAAGCTTCATACATATACATTGTCTTGAAGCGATTCAACATGCAAGATTCCAAGAAACGGTTTGTATCCTTCTGACATGGAATCCATCTATCTAAGGAAATGTGTCCTAAGACACAAAAGGAGATAGATGACATGAAAGATATTCCTTATGCTTCGGCTGTCGGAAGCCTTATGTATGCAATGCTGTGCACGAGACCGGATATCTGCTTTGCCGTTGGCATGGTAGCAAGATATTAGAGTAACCCAGGGAAAGAACATTGGACTGTAGTTAAAAATATTCTTAAGTATTTGAAAAGAACTCGGGATAGAATGTTGGTTTATCAATCAGACAGTCTAATTACCGTGGGTTATATAGACTCAAATTTCCAATCAGACATAGATTCCAGAAACTATCTACCTCAGTTAGTGTGCTTTCATTTGGGAAGTGTAGCCATGAAAAGGACGAAGTGTGAAGCAGAAATGCATCACTGACTCAACCATGAAAGTCGGGTAAGTAGTTGCTTGTGAAGCAGTGAAAGAACCAGTTTGGCTCTAGATCTTCTTAGTGAACTTGGATGGAGTTTCGAATTTGTCTAACAATGTTTGCTAGGGACAGTTGCAAATTCAAGAAAACCAAGAGTCCATGAGTCAAACAAGCACACAGAAGGAAAGAAATCTTAGACGAGAAATCGTTAAGAGAGGAGATGTAGAAGTGGCAAAGATCGCATCGGAGAATAACCTAGTTAATCCTTTTACAAAGTGTCTGCCTCTCAGAATACATTCGAGAGATGTGTGGAAGGAATGATTATCAAGTGCGTCGCCAATCTGCTTTGAGTATAAGTGGGAGAAATGTTATTAGGTTCGTCTGTTGGGGTTATACGTGAAAGTATGCTTTTACTTTGTATAACCTATGTATTAAACACTTATTTACCGAAATAAATTATTTATCATTGTTGCTTTAAATATGATTGAATGTTATATATATTTATTGCAAATCATTCATATAATAACACGCATTACATTGTAGTTAACGTGGTGATACCAGATCACAGAAGATCACATTAACAGTGCCTTGTAAACGAGTGCGTGTTTCACAACTTAGATAGATCCGAGTAGAAGTTGATGTGTAAGGCTCAGATTGACTTGTCTTGACCAAGAGATTACACTAGTGCATTCGATGCGCTGAAGCGAACCTGTAGAGAGGATAAACTCATTCGCACTGACTTAAGGGATGAAGAGTTAGACCTCAGTGGTTGTTGTTTTCTTAATCTTTGTCACATAATAAGGATTGTGTGTGATTAGTAGTTATTGCTTTGACTTATAAATGGGAAGAGAATCATTGCAACTTCGAAACCCTATATCTTGGGCAATAATATTAATTGCACGACAGTTGCTAAATTAATACAGAGAATCGTGTGCTTACAATGTCTTGCGTGATTGGTCCCCTTGGTGGGCCCAGAACCTTTATCATATCAAATCTTGCAAGTGAAATTAATTTTCCGGTATGGATAATAAAATTGGGCTGTCCGTACTCCAAGGATAAATATATTAATTAATATAAAACTTCTCAGTGATTTAATTAATTAATGGACTAAATAATCTTAAACACGGGAAATAATAATCGGGAGCCATATTACCGTAATATGGGTTAAGTTGGATAGTGCAATATTAATTATATAGTGATATTAATTAATATTAATGGGCTGAATTATATTGTGGCACAATATTGGAATTCAGTGGCCCATTGGAAGGTCCATTTTAATTCTCCTAAAGGCTCCTCAAGTAGCCCAAATTAAAGTCCATTAAATAAAATGTGCTTAAAATAAAATAAATTATTATTGCATTATATTTTCCTTAATTTTTCGAAAGTAATTGAAGAAAAGAAGGAGAAGAATTTTCTTGAAAAGATTTTATGGAAAGGAGATAAGTATTCTTGGAATACAATATTATCCCATAAATTCAAGAAATCTCCCACTTGGCCTCTTTAATGGATTTTCGAAAATTATAGAGCAATAATAGGAAGAAGAATTTTCTTGATTTTCTTGGAAAGTTTTTTATGGAAAAAGATATGTATTCTAGGAATACAAGAATATCTCATAAATTCAAGAAAGATCTAATCTTGAAAGATCCCCTATTATTTCGAAATATTAGGCTAAATAAGGGTGTGGGATTTTTGTGGAAAAATAAACATGGAAAGAAGAATATATGGAATATATTCAAAATTTCTTAAAGATCAAGAAAAGATCTTTCCTAACCCTATTTTGTCTCAAATTTTTGTCCACCCCCTCTATATAAATAAGGGGACGAATTTTTTTCATCCCTTACAGTTCCATGTGTTGGAAATATTAGAAATCCACAAAGATGGTGCAACAATTATTTATTTTTCCTTTGTTTACAAATTGTTCATTGGAGAACCTTTCACCGGGGTCATTGAACGAGGACTTGGGAATACTTGAGAATGACTTTTTGTGGGTATCCAGATACTTGATCATGTCTGTCTCAGACCGTCTCTCCAACGTGTACATTTACGTAAACACCTAGAAATTCCGCATGCTAGGATCTTTTACGTGAAATATTATTTGCGTGTCGTTGTTGGATTAATTATTATTTGAATTCACTTAGGTTAATTCATGCTAGTAATAATTGTTAATTTAAATTTGAGTTTATGAGGTCAACCCGATAGATCGTGGCATATGTTATCCCAACATCGTGTAGGTGATATTAGATACCACGTAGAACACGAGATGTGCTGTAGTATACTTAAAAGCAAACTTTGAGTATAAGTGGGAGATTGTTGGGGTTATACTGGAAAGTATGCTTTTACTTTGTATAACTAAACTGAATTTCTTATTTATTTACTAAAAATAAATTATTTATCACTGTTGCATTAAATATGATTGAATGTTATATATATATTGCATACCTGTTCAATAAATAGTACGTGTTACATTGTACTTAATTTGTTGATACCAGATCACGGAAGATCAAATTAATAGTTCCTTGTAACTAAGTACAAATTCACAACCTAGATGAAAATGAACAATCCATCGTTACAAGTTTATCCCATAAATTCAATAAAAGTCAAAGATCTTATTTCTTCCCTATTAATGTAAATTTTCGAAAATAATATATAGAAGGGAAAAAAAAGATATTTTGTGAATATTATGGAAATAGAATATATGAGATATATTCAAGATTGTATCTTAGGAAGATACAAAGAAATTTTCTAACCCTAATATACTCAAAATCCCCCCCACCCCCCCGTCTCTATATATAGGGGATGAATTTTTCATCCCCAACATAATTCCATGTGTTGAAAAAATTAGAAATCCACAAAGGTGGTGCAATTTTTCTCTTTTCATTTTTGTTAATTATTTGAAGGAGATTCCTCCACGGGATATCAAATAAGGACGTGAGAATACTAGAAGATCGTTGGGTTTGTGCATCCATATTCCTCCGTTGAATCCGCCAAAAGGTACGATTTTTACGTAACTCTAGAAAACCGCGTATGTAGGATTTATGTGACAATTTTGTACGCATGATATGTTGTTGTGATTTAATTTTTATTTGATTTAATATATAATTAATTCATACTAAGAATAATTAAATCATTTAAATTTCAGATTTAAATTAGACGCCGAATAGATCCGAACACCCTATTTCCCAACAATAATATCAAGAAGGCCCAATACTTGAGGAAGGCCCACCTCTAAACACCGTTCCTCTTAGACATATTTATTGCATCAAATGTGGTGAGATTGAGTATCGAAGCTAAACAGTAACAGCGCATTTGAAGTAAATCCCTAAAATACCCTGCTATATATTAATTGAGAAAACGCATCATCAAATCGTTTCTCTCACAAATTTTCGTCTTCATCATCTCTGGAGACGAAATAACTGTTCAGCGATAGGGTTTTGAAGATTGAAATCTACTTTGGAGATGAAATCGAGGTAATATATTTTTTCCCATACATTTGCGTTCGAGTATGTTACGTTTTGAAGATGGGTTGGAAACCCTTGTTTGTCAATCGTTTTGAAGATGAGCAATGCGATTTCTGAATTTCTGGCATCTATCATGTATTTACGTTTGTTTATGCTTTGATTTTTAATTACATGTGGGTAATTGAATAAATTGGTGATGTTAGGGTTTTCTGGTTATTTTCGTCATGAATCTAGGAGCTGTCTTGGGCCATGATGTTTAGTATTTGTAGTTAATCTGAAATTGTTTTGCTCTTTGTTTATAGTGTGAAGAAGAAGAGGAAAAAAGAGGATGAAGTTGAAGAAGATAAGAAGGCTTCCCAGGAGGAAAACTTAGTTTCTGTTATTTTGCCATTTTGGTGAGATGCAATGCAACAATTGTTTCATCTCTTCTACTGACCTTTCGGGATTCAAATCTGGCATTTAGTTACATGTTGGGTAATTTGTCATTGAAGGTGTTCTAGTATTGAATTGTTTAATGAGTGTGCCATTTTGATTGTTCTCATCTCTTGTACAGAAATATATAATCTAATTTAAGACCTCAAGATACTACATATGCTGATATTTTTAATTGATTATCTCAATACTTGATAAGTAGCAAGATTTCCGTTTTGCTTTGTTGAATCTATTTCCTGCAGGCCAAATTCCTAACAACATGTGGTGGAATATTAACAATTATGATAGTAGTTGGGAATCAGCCATATTGAAAAATAAAGTAGAAGCAACTTGATGAATCTTCAATGCCTTTCAAAGTCTTTGGAGAATGGGTAACTGGAGCTGGTTTTTTGATAGGCACTCCTAGCAGGTATATGGCTCACTTGTACAGATGTTACAAGGTGTTCGAATTCATGACGCCGGATGTTTACTACACTTTCAGGACGATCCATCAAGAGAGCACGGTTTCGTTGTTACTACTGCATAAAATAGCTTGTTTTGGTTGTGTCTATGTAATTTTTTTTTTTGTATTCGTGTGATTGATGAATTTGAAGCTGTAGTAGTACAATTGCACTTTGTGTAGATAACATCTCTTTTTTATGATCATGAATGTAAATTTGATTTCTAGTCTTGTATAATTTCTAGTCTTAAACTTCTAAGCTCATTGACTTATGCCTATTTGTTCTTTCCAGTACCTAGTTATTTTGCATCATGTCGTTGTTTTGGTAAATATAATGACTTCGGGTTATATGTAATGACTTTGATTATTTTGTATCAATATTTTGCAGGTCTATTTTTTGCTTCTTTATTGATGCATTTATGCTAATTTAACCAGCAAACTATGCTCACAAGTTTAACTATTAGAAATGAACCATTTTCACCAGGGGTAATAAAGTAATTTTAACTAGATAATAATTCATGCGAACAAAAAATTCCTACCAAACACCGAGTTATTAGTCTTGGGCCGCCTAATGTGGGCATGTTTCTTAATCGGCCCAATCGCTCATATTAATAAGAAGGGCTACCAAACGGGGCCTGAATGTCTTAAATAGTTGGATTTAAATGTTAAAAGTGAAAATTATCAATTTATTGATTTAGGGACGTTCATATTTAATTTATCATGATTTAAAATTGAAGTATCTATTGTTGTGTGTTGGAAATTTATAGTTTTGATGGAAGTTTCAAAACAGATGTAATAGGACCATTCAGACCTGTTAGTTGACTGATGGATTAGATATCCGAATAGGATGACCAGCTGAAATATATAGACAGTTGATGTAACAGATAGATCACATATTGAAGGGGAACTCAATATGTATAAATTAAGTCTTGAAGAAGATCAGAAGATCAAAAGATCAGATTAGTCGGATGATCAGGTGAGACATCAAGCAGAAGACTCAGAAGACTTGAAGATCAGAAGACTAGCTTGCAGACAAGACCAGAAGACCTTAAGAAGACCTACATCAGAAGAACATCAGAAGAGTCAGTAAGCTGTGCTAAGACAACTTACATCAGAAGAGTCAGTAAGCTGTGCTAAGACAACTTACATCAGAAGATTCAATCAGGTAGACTGATCAGTCCGAACTGATGAGGTCAGTTCAAATCAGGTAAACAACCAAGTAGTTACCTAAGACGTACAAGGTGATCAGACAAGAAGAATGTCAACCTAAGTTGGTGAATCAAGCGTCGAATAAGTGTACTTAACAACCAATGAGAACGGGACACACAAGTACGGAACTGACAATGCAGGACAAAAGTGGTTCAGAATCAAACAACTATAAAGGACGACGAAGCATGCATTTAGCCATGCCGTCTCTGAGCACGTCAAATCAATCCTGCAAGCCTACATTAAATAGACCAAAATTCGAATTGCTCTCCAACGGCTAGTTCCATTTCGTGCCTATAAATATGAGATCATACCTTCAGAGTAAGGTTACAGAAATAATACACAAACTCAAGCACAAGTAATTTCCACAAGAACACCAAGAACTCAAGCAAATATTCTAAGTGTTCATCCTATAGTTTCTTAACAAGAAATCTCATCCTTTAGCTTTAAGCTACTCAAATACTAGGATAGATTTCCAGTTGGAAACCAAACAAATCTTTACCCAAACCGAGTGTTAGGTTAAGTTTGTGAGCAAGAACTCAAGCTAGGGTTTCTAGTCTTGATTTCTGGGATAAGTTGAGTGAGAACTCTCTAAACATCTGTTTCTAAGGTGTTTGGAATAACACGTTGGTAAGTAAGTGCCCCTGCTGATAGGGAAGAGTGGACGTAGGACCAATTGTCCGAACCACTATAAATCTTGTGTGATTTATCTGCTTTACACTACTGCACACTACTTTTCTGATAAGCTCACGCATTCTCTAAGTATAGATCAGTTCCGCATCAAGCAGCTGATCTTATCAGTTGACCTGTTGTCATCTGACCTGCTTCAGAATACTTAGAATCTGATTTAATAAAACTGGTTTTTCTACACAGGTTAAAATAAGCTTCTGCACATCAGTTGACCTGATAGACACCGAACTGATCTGCTTCACAACAATCAGTAAGGTGGATATCAGATTGTACTGATTCTCACACGCACTCCATCAGCACTTATCTGATCTTACACGCTGATCGCGAAAAAATATTTTGGAAGTCTATTCACCCCTCCCCTCAAGACTTCCACCTCACGAAACCCATTCTGGACCTACAAGTGGTATCAGAGCAGTGTACTACGGACCACTGGCTTTGAGTATCATCGGTTCTTGAGGAAGAACCATTGTGGTCACTTGAACAGTTCTTTGAAAAACCTATTTTTAAAACTCATCTGTTTTTAAACTCACATATTCAGCATGGATAACACATCTGGGATGTATCATGATCTGCCTAAGTTCTCCAATTGATGAGTATGCCGATTGGACCATTCTCATGAGCAACCATCTGGGTGAGATAAACAACAGAATGATGGACGTTCTTGAACAAGGACCCATCACCATTTATTACATCAATCCATCTGAAGGAGGTGATCCATCACATCCAACTGGAGCAAGAATCAGAAAGAGTCCTTCACTGATGGATGCTGAAGAAAGGAAATTGTCAAATCTGGACACTGTAGCCAGACATATCATCATGAAGACGATGGACAAGACAACTCGTGAGAAGATCAAGTATCTGAAAACTGCTAAACAGATGTGGGGCACTCTTGTTGAGATATGTGAAGGAAACGATCTGATTAAGGGCAGACTGCAAGCTGAACTGATAATGTTTTAGAAACTCAAGATGCTACTAAATGAAACCATAAATCAGCTTGATGGAAGAATCACCATGTTTGTCAATAAGCTTCGTGAACTAGGACGAGAAATGTATGATAAAGACATCAACTACAAGATCTTGAGTTCCTTGACCAAGAAATGGGACATGAAAGTAACTGTGATAAAAGATTGTCAAGATATTGCGAAGATGAAGCTGAGCAACCTGTTTCTCAGTCTAAAGGCGCATAAATTCGACCTAATTGACAGAGGTCAAGAAGAAGACGAGACAACAAAAGCAGTTGCATTCAAGGCAGTTAGCAGCAATTTGAGATCTACTGAATCTATAGGAAATATTATTGGGGAATAAGTTGCACAGATCTATTCGGGGTGAATATTTAAATACAAATTTAATTCTTATAATTATTACTAGCATGAATTAATCCTATATTAATGTAAATAATAATCCAACAACATATCATGCATATAATTAATTCATGTAAATCCTATGCATGCGGAATTCTACGAGTTTACGTGAACGTACCTCTTGGGATGACAGTGATCTGGCTGATTAGACTAACTAAAAGAACTTCCCAAGTATTCCCTTAATCCTTGTTCGACTATCCGGTGGTAGGACACTTGTGAACAATTAACAAAAAGGAAAAATAAATTATGTTGCACCACCTTTGTGGATTTACAAATTTTTCCAGCACATGGAATTGTACTTGGGAATGAAAGAGTCATCCCCTATTTATAGAGCTCAAGTGGTCGAATTGTAATGTGGGAAAATATTTTCTTGATCTCCAAGAAATCTTGAATATATCTCCTATATTCTTTTTCCCATAATTATAATATTCCACAAATCCAACTTACTCTTTGTTATGAGATATTTTCAAAAATAATGGGCAAGATTCCAAGATTTGGATCTTCTTGAATTTATGAGATATTCTTCTATTTCAAGAAATACATATCTTCCATAATATCTTTTCAAGAAAATCAAGAAAATCTTTCTTGCCCTTTATCTTTCAAAAATTTCGAAATCTTCTTTATAAATAACCAAGTGGGAGATTTCTTGAATTTAATGAGATAATCTTGTATTCCAAGAATACATATCTTCATTCCATAACAAAATTCAAAGAAAATCTTTCTCCCCTTTTATCTATAAATTTCGAAAATAATTAGGAAAAATAAGCAACAATATTTATTTTATTTTAAACACCTTTTTCAGTTATTGGACTATATGTTGGGCTACTCAGGGGGCCTTTAGGAGAATTAAGATTGGACCTTCCAATGGATCTTGAATTATCAATATTGAGCCACAATATTATTTAAGCCCATAAATATTAATTAATCCCACTACATAATTAATATTGCACTATCCATCTTAACCCATATTACAGTCAATATGGCTCCCGGTTATTATTTCCCTTGTTTAAGATTATCTAGCCCATTAATTAATTCAAGGAACTGAAATAGCTTTCCGTTAATTAATATATTTTGTCCTTGGTCAAGGAACGGTTCAACATTATTATCCATACCGGAAACTAATTCCACTTGCAAGATTTGGTATGATAAATCTTATGAACCTCCCAAGGGGGCAAATCGAACAAGCGTACTTGCACACGATTCTCCGTATTAAATCTTAGCAATCACATTTGACCAATAATATTGCCCAAGATAAAAAGTATTGAATCTCGTTGATTCTCTACCCATGATAAGTGAAAGCAATAATTACCAACCCCACGTGATCCTATTTAAGGAACAAAGATTAAGAAATAACGAACCACTGAGGTCTAATTCTTCCTTATTCAGTTCTGAAGAATTTGTCCTCCTGTAGGTCCTATTCAGTGCACCAAACATGCACTAGTGTAATCTCTTGGTCAAGACAAGCCAATCTGAGCCTTACACTTCAAGCTTTCACGATGGGTTGTTCATTTCCATCTGGGTCGTGAATGACGTACTTTTAGTTACAAGAGACTGTTAATTTAATCTTCTGTGATCTGGTATCACTAAATTAACTACAATGTAACACGTACGAATTATTGAACAGTTATGCAGTAAATATATGTAACATTCGATAATATTTAAAGCATCAGTGATAAACAATTTATTTCAGTAAATAAGTTCAAAATTCAGTTTTTGATTATACAAAGTAAAAAACATACTTTCCAGTATAATCCCAACAATCTCCCACTTATACTCAAAGTCTGCTTTTAAATATACTACAACATGTCTCGTGTAGATCCGTGACATCTAATGTCACTTACACGAACCTAATAATTTCTTCCACTTATACTCAAAGCAGATTGGCAACGGTCTTGACACCCATTCCATCCACATGTCTCTCAAATGTATTCAGAGGCAGACCCTTTGTGAATGGATCTGCTAGGTTGTCTTCTGACGCTATCTTTGCCACATCTATATCTCATCTCTTAACGATATCTCGTATAAGATGGTATTTCCTTTCAATGTGTTTGCTGGCTTTGTGGGCTCGTGGTTCCCTTGAATTTGCAACTGCTCCGGCATTGTCACAATAAACAGTGATTCTGCTGGGCAAATTCGGAACCATATCCAAGTCCACTAGGAAGTTCTTGAGCCAAACCGCTTCTTTCGCTGCCTCGCAAGCAGCTACATATTCGGCTTCCATGGTAGAATCTGCGACGCATTTCTTCTTGACGCTTCTCCATGTCATGGCTCCTCCCCCCATGCAAAACACACTACCGGAGGTAGATTTTCTGGAGTCTATGTCTGATTGGAAATCCGAGTCCGTGTAGCCGATGAGGATTGGACTATCTGACTGATAACTCAACATTCTATCCCGAGTTCTTTTCAGATACTTCAGAATGTTTTTAACTGCTGTCCAATGTTCTTTCCCCGGGTTACTTTGATATCTTGCCACCATGCCAACGGCAAAGCAGATATCCGGTCTCGTACACAGCATTGCATACATAAGGCTTCCAACAACCGAAGTATAAGGAATACCTCTCATGTCATGTATCTCATTTTGCGTCTTAGGGGATATTTTCTTGGATAGATGGATTCCATGTCTAAAAGGTACGAAGCCTTTCTTGGAATCTTGCATGCTGAATCGTTTCAAGACAGTGTCTATGTATGATGCTTGCGATAAGCCTATCATCCTTTTCTTGCGATCTCGAGTGATCTTGATCCCAAGGATGTGTCCGGCTTCCCCTAAGTCCTTCATATCAAACTGTTTTGAAAGCCATGCCCTTATGTCTGATAACACCTTCACATCGTTCCCGATGATCAGAATGTCATCTACGTATAGTACTAAGAATACCAATGCAGTTCCGACACGCTTTTTATACACACAACTTTCAAACTCATTTTGATCGAACCCATAAGACTTTATAACATGATCAAAACATTGGTTCCAAGCTCTGGATGCCTGTTTGAGTCCGTAAATGGACTTCATGAGCTTACAAACTAGGTGTTCTTGGCCTTTTTCAATGAAGCCTTGGGGTTGTTGCATATAGATCTCTTCATCAAGACTTCAGTTAAGAAAAGCTGTCTTGACATCCATTTGCCAGATTTCAAAGTCAAGATGCGCAGCAATCGATAAGAGAATTCGGATGGACTTAAGCATGGCTATGGGCGAAAAAGTTTCCTCATAACCGATCCCTTCTTTATGAGTATAACCTTTCGCCACTAGTCTTGCCTTGAAGGTTTCCACCTTCCCGTCCGGTCCTCTTTTTCTCTTATACACCCACTTGCAACCAATGGGTTTGACCCCATTAAGTGGTTCGACTAGCTCCCACACTTTGTTATGAAACATAGAACCCATTTCGGCCTTCATTGCTGTTTGCCAAGAATCTGCATCCTTGTCTTGGATTGCCTCGTCATATGTCCATGGGTCTGATTCGTCTTGTCCGGGAATCAAGTCCGAGGAATCTCCTATTCCCATGAATCTCTCGGGCTGTTTCACAACCCTCCCACTACGAAAAGGTTCCGGTTGTGTAAGTGTGTCGTTTGGTATGTCATCTTGTACAGTTGGCAATGATGTTTGCCTCCTTAGCTCATTTAAGGTAATCTCACTTCTGGGTCTTCTTTCGTCCATATAGTCTTCTTCCAAAAATCTAAAGTGGGTGCTTATTACCACCTTTTGATCTTCGGGACCATAGAACATACACCCTTTTGTTCCCTCGGGGTATCCTACAAACAACCTTAATTCTGATCGAGGGTCTAATTTTCCGGCTTCCTTGTCCAACACGTAGGCCCGGACACCCCCAAATTCTCATGTGTCTCATACTAGGCTTGCGCCCGGTCCACAATTCTTTGGGAGTTTTGGGAACCGATTTGGATGGCACCAAGTTCAGAATGTAAGCTACTGTTTCCAAAGCATGACCCCAGAACGATTTGGAAAGATCCGCATAACTCATCATAGATCTAACCATTTCCAAAAGAGTTCTATTTCTTCGCTCTGCAACCCCGTTTTGTTGAGGGGTTCCGGGTGTAGTGAGCTGGGATGCAATCCCTTCATCAGATAAGTAGTTCAAAAACTCATCGCTGAGGTATTCGCCTCCACGATCAGATCATAGAGACTTGATACGTTTTTCCCTATGATTCTCTGCTTGAGCCTTAAATTCTTTGAATTTCTCAAAGGTCTTAGATTTATGCTTCATAAGGAAAATATAACCGTACCTTGAGTAATCATCAATAAAAGTGACAAAATACTCATAACCTCCTCTTGCTTTGGTTGACATTGGACCACATACATCTGTGTGAACGATCTCTAACACTTCTTTGGCTCTATTCCCCTTGGCTCCAAATGCCCTCTTGGTCATTTTACCCTCCAAACATGATTCGCAGGTTGGAATTGGTTCAACTTGGAGAAACTCCAAGTGAACCGTCTTTCACCAACCTTTGGATCCTCTTTGGATTTATATGACCCAATCTTAGATACCAAAGAAGTGTCTCGTTCACGTCTGATGAACGTTTTCTTTTCTCGGAGACAGTTGATGTGTTATAGGATGCATTTCGTGAGTGGTGTGCACAGTTAATTGTATAGAGATTATTCGACAACGTTCCATGACAGATAAATTTATCAAAAAGAGAAATGGTAACAACTTTATTAAAAGTAACCGAATATCCATCATGAAAAAGTTTAGAAACTGAAATCAAATTCTTTCTAAAACTCGGAACGTAAAGAACATCTCTTAAAATTAAAACTCTGTCTTCAAAAACAGGTGCGCTTCTCCCACTGCTTCAGCTGCCACTCTCGTAGCATCGCCCAGTGTGATGAGGATCTCACTCCCACTAAGTTGCCCGGGTCCGCTTGAACCCCTGTAATGTGAAACAAACATGATCAGTGGATCCCGTATCCACCACCCATAAATGGGAGGCATACGCCGCTAAACAAGTTTCAACAACTAGTGCGTGAGAATTACCTTTCTTTCCATTCCCTTTGGGATTGGAACAGGCTGACCTCGAGTGTCCTACTCTCCCGCTTTCCAAAACTTTCCCCATACTTGATTCCATGCTTTTATTTGATGTTGAGTCTGCTTGGTTCAACTTTCTTCTCTTTTCATCATCATTTTCACCACGTGACCTAGGATGAAAAGAAGATTTCTGTTTTCCCAACTTCTTTTCCTCGCGCTCCCTTTCCCTTTCAACCAAAGTCAAAGCATTTAAAAGATCATCCACTGTAAAATCCAGATCTTCCATTAGATACTCAAGATAGTGGTGATTATAGCTCTTTGGTAAGGATTGGAGAATGAAATCAATCTTAGTCTTGAAATCACATTTTTTGCCGAGGATCTCAAGTTCCTCAAATAGCACTATAACCCTAAGGACGTGCTGCGCTGCAGTCGTCCCTTTTTCCATTTTTAATTCAGCAATTTCTTGCTTCACACTTTGGACTGCCATATGGGTCTGATGTGCGAACATCGCTTCGAGATTCTGTACTATGTCCGCAGCTGACTTATATTCTTGATGAAGGTGTCTCAACGCATCTGACATATGCGCCAGAATTGTATCCTTCATCAATTCATTTGCCAGCTCCCATTCACCATAAATAATCTCAACCCATATTCCGGCGCCCTTAGTTGGGTTTTTGGGTTTTGGTGTATCAAGTACCCATTTGGAAGGTGATGCGGTTAGGACAGGTTTTAGTTTGTATTTCCAATCAAAATAGTTTTCACCAGTAAGCAAATTGTCTTTAAGTATATTAGACAGTGGATTAGAAGGTTGCGACATGATGAACTGAAATAAACAATAATATGTATAAGCAAAAATATATCACAAGGTTTGATCACATGCATCATATTAAAATCTCAAAAAAAAATATGAACATGCATCAGCCAACATCTCAAAACAGTTTAAATAAGCCACATGGGGTGGGTCATTATTTAAACACATTCAAGCAGGTTACAAACAAGAACAGTTACAAACCTTTAATATCCAGATTAATAGTTGGCTCCCACTTGACCAATATAAAATTGACAGGGACTTCGGGGAAGTATATGCATATCAATTTTATACCTAAGTAATAACCATGATTAAATACAAGATTATTATTTCGTATTGAACGAGCCTCGTGGGGAGGGTCATCGTCGCCACTAATAATAACCCACAATCATCCATTTGGAATTCATTCATGTGAAAGCTATCTTTTGACCGTCCCGTGGGGGGAATTTCTCCAAAAGAATTCACAAATAAATAAATCATGGAGGTCAAAATTAATTCAATTTTATTATCCGGAATAAAATTGTCAATTAATTATTTAAACATACTTAGTAATTTTGAAGGTGAGATTTTTCATTGGGCAACTCTCATGCAAACACATTTAAACAAATTAAATAAAGCATAAGATAGCACAATAATAAATCAAGCAATGCAGAAAAATAAACATATTGGGCACAAATTATCCAATTGTCATGGTTTGATTTTTCTTGGCTTGATCTTGAAGAAACACCGTCTTGAATTCTCCCACTCGATCATCTCGAAAAAATACTCCGTCTCGAAACGCCATGTTAAGTAGCTCGCAGCCGGGATGCACGCCCACATCCACCCGGCCACTCTGCCAAGTCGGCCTCGGCACAGCTCGGCAGGCATCGCCCACCAGTGCCTCGCGCGCCGGTAGGGTACGGTAGCTCCAAGAAGCGACGCGGCAGAATAACGTGCTCATCGTGGCCCATGCCACCATGCCTTGCGGTACTCGGCATCCCCGTGCATCTCAAGACGCGTGCGTGTGGGCGTCCGCTCCGGCCGCTCGCAAGACGGTGCCTCGTGCGCCCTTGCGCCCAAGAGTCGCGACGACGCTTAGATCTCGGCGCTCGGCCCTCGGCCTCGCTCGGCGCCCATGCGTGCCTGCGTGCCTCCCTTAACATGTTTCGCGCAACGCATGCCGCCTACGCCCGGTTCTGGATTTTATCCTTTAATTCTTCGTCTCCGTCTTCGTTTTCGACCCTGTTACAATTTATTTACAAAAAATAAATAAACCTAGATCTAGACTAGTCTATTACATTGATCAAATCAAACAAATTCTAATCTACTCATGGATTTTCTCACGAGGCAAAACGAATCCGAACGAATCGAATTAAAAACCACAATTTATATGCATGCATAAATAAACACATTAAATTCCATGACAATTGGATACCTGCAAAATAGATCTAGCAACTCTACTATCCAATTTCAAATTTAATGTCAGCGAATTAAATTACAATTTAAAAAATTCAGAGCCCGAAACCGTGGTGAATATTTAAATACAAATTTAATTCTTATAATTATTACTAGCATGAATTAATCCTATATTAATTCAAATAATAATCCAACAACATATCATGCATATAATTAATTCACGTAAATCCTACGCATGCGGAATTCTACGAGTTTACATGAACGTACCTCTTGGGATGGCAGTGATCTGGCTGATTAGACTAACCAAAAGAACTTTCCAAGTATTCCCTTAATCCTTGTTCGACTATCCGGTGGTAGGACACTTGTGAACAATTAACAAAAAGGAAAAATAAATTATGTTGCACCACCTTTGTGGATTTACTAATTTTTCCAGCACATGGAATTGTACTTGGGAATGAAAGAGTCATCCCCTATTTATAGAGTTCAAGTGGTCGAAAATTGTGGCAAGATAATGTGGGAAAATCTTTTCTTGATCTCCAAGAAGTCTTGAATATATCTCCTATATTCTTTTTTCCATAATTATAATATTCCACAAAATCCCACTTACTCTTTGTTATGGGATATTTTCGAAAATAATGGGCAAGATTCCAAGATTTGGATCTTCTTGAATTTATGAGATATTCTTGTATTTCAAGAAATACATATCTTCCATAATATCTTTTCAAGAAAATCAAGAAAATCTTTCTTGCCCTTTATCTTTCAAAAATTTCGAAATCTTCTTTATACATAACCAAGTGGGAGATTTCTTGAATTTAATGAGATAATCTTGTATTCCAAGAATACATATCTTCATTCCATAACAAAATTCAAAGAAAATCTTTCTCCCATTTTATCTATAAATTTAGAAAATAATTAGGAAATATAAGCAACAATATTTATTTTATTTTAAACACCTTTTTCAGTTATTGGACTATATGTTGGGCTACTCAGGGGGCCTTTAGGAGAATTAAGATTGGACCTTCCAATGGATCTTGAATTATCAATATTGAGCCACAATATTATTCAAGCCCATAAATATTAATTAATCCCACTACATAATTAATATTCCACTATCCATCTTAACCCATATTACAGTCAATATGGCTCCCGGTTATTATTTCTCGTGTTTAAGATTATCTAGCCCATTAATTAATTCAAGCCACTGAAATAGCTTTTCGTTAATTAATATCTTTTGTCCTTGGTCAAGGAACGGTTCAACATTATTATCCATACCGGAAACTAATTCCACTTTCAAGATTTGGTATGATAAATCTTATGAACCTCCCAAGGGGGCAAATCGAACAAGCGTACTTGCACACGATTCTCCGTATTAAATCTTAGCAATCACATGTGACCAATAATATTGCCCAAGATAAAAAGTATTGAGTCTCGTTGATTCTCTACCCATGATAAGTGAAAGCAATAATTACCAACCACACATGATCCTATTTAAGGAACGAAGATTAAGAAATAACGAACCACTGAGGTCTAATTCTTCCTTATTCAGTTCAGAAGAATTTGTCCTCCTGTAGGTCCTATTCAGTGCACCAAACATGCACTAGTGTAATCTCTTGGTCAAGACAAGCCAATCTGAGCCTTACACTTCAACCTTTCACGATGGGTTGTTCATTTCCATCTGGGTCGTGAATGGCGTACTTTTAGTTACAAGGGACTGTTAATTTAATCTTCTGTGATCTGGTATCACTAAATTACCTACAATGCAACACGTACGAATTATTGAACAGTTATGCAGTAAATATATGTAACATTCGATAATATTTAAAGCATCAGTGATAAACAATTTATTTCAGTAAATATGTTCGAAATTCAGTTTTTGATTATACAAAGTAAAAAGCATACTTTCCAGTATAATCCCAACAAATATCATAAGTCAGGTTGAACAGATTGCTTTGCTGACCAGAAAACTTGAACGATCTAATGTTCAACTGGGTATGTATCTGAAATTCTATCTCGACTACAGACAAAGCAGAGGAAGAGATAAGAGATCTACTGACAGATCACAAGAAATACATCGTTCTGATGACAAAAGATATGATCGGAGAAATGATCACAAGGAAGACAGATGAGACAAAAGATCAGATCGAAGAGATTCTGATTACAGGAAAATTGGTAAATCTCCTGATATATCATATAGGAGAAGGGAATCACCTGGGAGAAGAAATTCCGTGGAACCTGGAGCATGTTTCAACTGTCAGAAACCAGGTCATTACAGTGTAGACTGTCCTGACCTGACTCCACAAGAAAGGGAAGATAAGCGGAATAGAAGAGAGTAAAGGTATAGAGATAGAAAAGCCTTATTTGCTGATACATCTAGTATAGATGATTCCTACCTGCCATCAGATGATTCTGGATACTCATCTGTCTAGGACTTCTGCCTGATGACAACAACTGATGAAATCGACGATATGATATTCTCATCTGATGATGATATCTGCCTCATGGCCAAAGAAGCTGATCAAACTGAGGTAATCTCTAAACCTTCTGTGCTTTTTGTTTCCACACCTATTGTGCTAAGCACACCTACTGGAGAGATTGACATGTAACTCTACAATGAGCAATTGCTTGATGATCTCTCTAATGCAGTAGACACTTATACAATAGTGGAAGCTGAGAACGATAAGCTAAGTGCTAAGAATATTCAGCTTGTCAAGAATAAAGTGGTGAGTAGAGCTGCTGAACTGAAATCAGTTGAGACTGTTCAGAAGATGACCACAGAACTGGAGTTTCTGAAAGTCTGTACTTCTGATCAAACAAACTGATTAAAGAACAGCAGGCTCTCAACCTACAACAAGCTGTTAATCTTAAAGTCCTACAAGCTATGTTTGATGAACTTTTCCGACTGCATGAGAGTCTAAAAATCAGTGAGGACATTTTGCGAAAGAAAGTAGACATTTTCACAAACTCATCTAAGACTGTACAAAGTCTGAACAACTACTATCCCAAGCCAACTGATAAGAAGGGTATTAGGTTTGAATGCCCTTCTGGATCCTCACATGTCCAATCTGGTACACCTTCAAAAAGTGAATCAAAGAAGATTTCTGGAAAAGATACAAATTATGTTAAATCTGTATCAAATAAGGAAAAAGGACCAACTGATCAGACAATGCAAGTGTCTGGTAAGAAGGGGAACATAAATGAACCCCAACTGATCAGACATCAGCCGAGGAATCAACAGAAGAACCCAGTTCTTCTGAAGAGACCCAATCCTACTAGGGTACCTAAAGCCTGATCTGATTGCAGGTTTGCGTGGGTTTGACTAATAAAGGAGGTGTACAAGCAACTATATGGTACATCGATAGTGGATGCTCAAGGCACATGACAAGCAACAAACACCTCCTCAGTTCATACATAGAACAAGAAGGCCCACGTGAACTCTTTGGTGACGATAACTTTGGTTTTACCAGAGGATTTAGAACCTTAGTCAATGATGATGTATAGGTTTCTGGAGTTTCGTATGTCGATGGTTTAAAGCACAACTTGTTATCGGTTTCACAATTCTGAGACAACGGATTCAGTGTTGAGTTCTCTACTGATCAGTGCACTATCAAGAATCGAGCTACTCAACCGATTTTGCTAATTGGTTCTAGAAAAGGAATGATCTACATTGCAGATTGGGACAGTTGTCCAAGAAATGCATGCCTGATTGTTAGGAGTTCCAAAAGTAGTAGTTGGCTCTGGCACAAAAGAATGAGTCATCTAAACTTTAAAACTCTTAACAAGATAGCAAGGATGTCCTTGGTTGAAGGGCTCCCGAATGAAGTTTTCTCAAAGGATTAGACATGTATCGCATGTCAGAAGGGAAAGCAAGTCAAGACTTCATTCAAAGGGATTCCTTCACCTCCATCCAACAGAGTATTGCAACTGCTCCATATGGATCTTTTTGGACCAGTTACACCACTTAGTTTCAGCGGACGCAAATACACTCTAGTGATCGTGGATGACTTCTCCAAGTTCACCTGGGTTGTATTCCTGTATAAAAAGAATGAAACTACAACAAAGATACCTGAGCTGCTCAAGAAATTACTGAATGAGAAAGGTGTCAGTATTGTGAAGACCAGATCAGACAAAGGAACATAATTCTTGAATTCTTTTATATCTGATTTCTGCAAAGAGTTTGGGATATATCATGAAACATCAGCCGCAAGAACGCCTCAATAGAATGATGTAGCAGAAAGAAGGAACATAACACTCAAAGAAGCTGCTCGCACAATGTTGGCTGAACATGCAACTCCAAACCGTTTCTGGGCAGAAGTTATCAACACTGCATGCCACACTCAGAACAGATGCTCTCTGACTAAGATTCACTTCAAAACACCCTATGAGCTGTGGAAGGGCAGAAAACCTCGTGTCTCTTACTTCCATATTTTTGGGTGCAAGTGTTTCATTCACAACAATGGGAAGAGTCAGTTGAAAACCTTTGAAGCTAAGTCAGATGAGGGAATATTCTTAGGATATTCCTCAACCAGCAAGGATTTCAGGGTGTTCAACAGGAGAACTCTAGTTGTGGAAGAAACACCTCATGTGGTCTTTGATGAGTCAACATCTGATCAAAAGAAATCTGCCTCAAAACGAGCCGTACCAGAATAAGATTTACCTGATGCTCAGAAAATGGATCAGTTAAGCATCAAAGAAAAGGAATCAGATCACGTTACAGTCTATGTTCCTAACTTTGATCTTGACGATTCACCAGGTCAGTCAGACCCTAAGGTACGTACAACTCTCAATGAAGAAGCTAGTACAGTTGAGACAGTAACAACTGAACCATCTGGTTCAGGGGGAACACCTGATGTTTATGCAGACAGACTTCAACCTATGATGATTCCTACATCAGCTGAGACATGTCCTTGCCAAGTGGATCCTATTAATGTACCTCTCCCAACCTCTAGAGACTCCATATCAGATGAGGATGATGATGTCCAAACTGATTTAAATTAGGAAAGAAGGACTTGGTTGAAAGACCATCCAACTAACCAGATAATCGGCAATCCTAATGCCCGAGTCCAAACTAGACATCAGGTTGGTGAGAGTGCTATGTATTGTTGTTATCTGTCTTTGAAGGAACCTACCACACCAGAAGAAGCTCTACAAGATGGCAGCTAGATCCTAGCAATGCAAGAAGAGCTAGAGCCGTTTGAAAGAAATCAGGTTTGGGAACTTGTAGACAGGCCAACTCATCAAGATGTGATTGGCACTAAGTGGGTGTTCAAGAACAAGAGAGATGAGAACAATTTCATCACCGAAAATAAGGCAAGACTTGTTGCAAAGGGGTATTCACAATCAGAAGGGATTGATTATGATGAGACCTTTGCACCAGTAGCTCGCTTTGAAGCCATATGGCTATTTCTGGCATATGCTGCCCACAGAGGGTTTACTGTATGTCAGATGTATGTAAAGAGTGCATTCTTAAATGGGGTACTAGCGGAGGAAGTTTATGTCGAACAACCTTCTGGCTTTGAAACAGACAACCAGGTGTACCGTTTAAGAAAAGCTCTTTATGGCCTGAAACAGGCTCCCAGAGATTGGTATGATACACTATCTCAGTTATTAGTAGATAATGGGTACTATAAGGGTAGTATAGACAGAACCTTGTTAAGAATTGAAGACGGAGATGATATTCTGATGGTTCAGATCTACGTGGACGACATCATTTTCGGATCTCCCAACAAGAACTTATGTGAAAAGTTCAGCAAACTGATGCAAGGGAAATTTGAAATGTCCATGATGGGTCAGATGAACTACTTTCTAGGTCTTCAGGTAAGACAAGGAACAAAAGGAATCTTCATATCTCATGCAAAGTATACAAGAAACTTGCTGACTAAGTTTGGAATTCAAAACTGTAAGATTGCCAGAATTCCTATGATGACTTCTTTCAAGATGGATCCAAATGAAAATGGTCAGAAACTAATCAGAAAGAATATAGGGCTCTCATTGGATCATTGTTATACCTGACTGTCAGCAGACTAGATATAACCTTCGCAGCAGGTGTATGTGTCAGATTTCAGGCAAACCCAATGCAAAGCCACCTGGAAGCAGCTAAGCGGATTCTTAAGTATCTGAAGGGAACAATAAAACTTGGTTTATTTTACCCATCAGATGATAATCTAGAGCTTAGTGGATATTCTGATTCTGATTATGGAGGTTGCAGAATAGACAGAAAGTCAATCTCAGGGACCTGTCAGTTCTTAGGAAGCAAACTGATCTCTTGGTTCTCAAAGAAACAGACATCTGTTACCACATCTACTACTGAAGCAGAATACATGGCCGCAGGAAGCTGTTGCTCCCAACTGCTCTGGCTTAGTCAGCAGCTGAGGGACTATAACATTGTAGCTATGAATGTGCCTATATTTTGTGACAGTAATAGTGCTATTGCAATTACACAGAACCCAGTTCTACATGCAAGATGCAAGCACGTGGACATCAGACATCATTTCATCAGAGATCATGTTGAAAAGAATAACATCAAAATGGAAAAGATCCATACTTATAAGCACAGAGTTGATATCTTAACCAAGCCACTAGCTGAAGTCAGATTTAGAGAACTATCAGTTGAGTTAGGGCTTCTACACTTAGGAGAGAGTGCACCAGAATTCTTTGGTGGACTAGTGTCTAAGACCAGTTGGTTAAGAAACTGACCAGACAAGGCAAATCAGTTGAGATAATAAACTCAACTGATGAGATAAGATCAGCTGGATAATGATCAGATAATAGATAACAGCTGAAGGAGGAACTTCAACTGATAAGATAGGATCAGGTCATACCTGATCAGATTAGTGGGATATTGTTGGGAAAATATTGAGGATTAAGCTACAATCAGTAAGGTCAACAGTAATCAGGCAAGCCAGATCAGAACAAAGTGGTAACTGACTAATTACGATATCAGGCAGTCAGATACGTTTTCTGATTTACTTTTCTTAGCCTATGCTATTCATTACTGTGCCCATTACTTCATGACGTCATGTCTACAATCATTAAATGCGGACGTGGGATTTATGTATTAAATTCATTTATTACACGTTTTTATGTCCAAAAGTCTGCCAATCAAAATCCTCAACCGCATGATCAAATCCTTTTCAAACTGTTTAATCTTGACCGTCCGATTTAAAACACGAATACTCAAGTACTCTTAAGATTTCGTGAAAAATGTTTTTCTCTCCTGCTATTTAAACCCTAAACCTATTTCTCTGAAAACCTTTCGCATTACTCTTCTTTACAAACTTATCCAAACATTTCCAGAAAGCTTTTCTCTTACAAACATCAACTAGGCGATTTTAATTTCAAGTTTATTATACTTCAAATCGCATATCTGGTAAATGTTAATCTTATCTATAATGACTATATGCTTTATGCGTTAGGGTTATAGGTTTATACATATGTGCTCTTACCTGTATGTCTAAAATTAAATGTCAAATGCTTATCGATTATGAGCTACATATATGTTGGGTAAATGATTTAGTGAATGATCCTTTAAAATGTTTATATGATAAGTCTGTGATCATTAGTACTAGGTATTCATGAACCTAATTTGAGATTTTGCCTCTTATGCAGAAATGGCAACTTCATCTGTGACTGAAGAAGTATGCAATTATGTGTCTATGGTTAAATATATCATAGATGAGAAATACGTAATCTTCACAGTCACTACTGATCCAGAATCGCTTGAAATTTTGGACTGTATCCGTAAGTCTGGGTTAGAACAATTCTGCTATAGACACTTAGACACTGTCTGTATGCACGAATCCTTGGAGTTTTTGCAGAATCTGAAGGAGACAGACAATAAAGAGCTCATCTCATTAGTTGGATGAATGACGATTGAAGTATCGAATGATGATTTGAGGAGGATCTTTGGACTACCAGCGGGAAGGAATGCCCCGGATGAATTCAATGCGGGTGTTAGTGACAAGGAATATCTTCAGACAGTCCTTTTGAGGCCAGCAAACAAAGATCAAGTGGTCAACGTGAAGCAACCACACTTGAAAAGAAAGTATAGATTACTCTTTGAGATCGTCTCAAAGGTAATTATGGGTATAGCCTTCAGCCCTGATGCTATCACTCAGCTAAAGCAACGGGTAATGACTGCGATTATTGAGAAGGCCCAAGATATGAACTGGCTTGGATTGTTCAAACATCGGCTGTTGCAGGAGACTACTAACAAGTTTGAAGTAAATGAGAGGAATGAAGTTGTTCTTTCCAAGAAAATCTACAACATTCACAAAGTCTCCATAATTCTTGCCGATAAACTTCCAAACTACAGATGGTCAGAACAAGGGCGTAAGTCATACCTGATGAAGTTCAAAGCCCTTCTATGGAAGGATGTGGAAATTCAAGGCCAATGTGATGACGATCTGATTCTATATGTGTCCAAATCAAGAGCGAAAGATAAGACACGTGCATCTTATGTTCAATCTGAGGCTCAAGAGCGGCCCCCCAAGAAGAAGATGAAGAGAAAGCAGATAGCTACCAAACCTGCTCGCAAATCTGAAGATGTGAGTGAGAAACGTCAAAAGAAATTCACATCCATGCTCCTCAAGAAATCTGGTATGCCATCTGAAGGGCTAAAAGACCAAGATAGTGATGTTGAAATCTTGGAGTCAGAAGGATTGGCAGTTGAAGAGCTAATTCAGGAAGAGTTTGAAGAAGAGACAGTTGTTAGTTCTGAGCACACCGTCAGTACAAAGAAGGAAGTTAAAGGTGAAGGCGAAGGAGGAGGAGATGAGGAATGAAGTGGAGCCGCAGTGGCACAAGAAGAGTCTGAGCCATCTGATTCAGCTCACCTGAGCTCACTCTTCAAGAAACCTGCCCATGACCCATTACACTTACCCAGATCACCAACCCCTACCTCAAAATCCCCATCATCCTCCCAAGAAAAATCCAAATATCCCTCACCCATCAGACAACCCTCCCCGACTCATCCAGAGATTGCTCAACATGAACAGACCCACTAGAGTAACCTCAACCAGATATAACCCAACCTGAGCCACCGAAAGAACCATCTCCACCGGTCCAGATAGACAGACAGAAGGCCATGTCTATGTCTGTTGTTCATAATCCATTCAATACCAAAACCATACTTGAACCAGAATCCCCTGAACAAGTGTATCCAACAATGAAGTTTCTACAACAAAGAGTTGAAAACTATCTGAACAAGAACTTTCCTCATCTAGTCGAGCACCCAGGAGTGAGACAACAGGTAGCAGATATCCTGTTCTGGAGGGATATCAGGCTACAAGAAATTGAAGATATTATGATTATTCTGGAGGTTTTAGGACATGCTGATTTTGTTGATATGGAACTGAGGATGAAGCAGCTGGCTGGAGTGAGCAGTGCTGCAGAGTTGGCTTCTGATGATGATGTCAACTGGCTAGTGAACAGGAAGTTGGGTTACTCAGATGTTGCAGAGACAGATCAGGTGGTTTGGCACATTGGAAAGAAAAATCTCACACCTTTTTTATGAAACCAAAAAGGGGGAAGGAGTTGGACCAGAAAAACAGGCAGAATCATCTGGAGGTCCACTTGCCATAATTACTGCTGCCCTGAGAGAATTCCGTCTCATCTAAAAGATCGAGCTTGTAGAGAGGGTCGGGAATAATCTATTTATTTAATTTCCCTCAACACTCCCCCTCACTCGTGGGCCGAATCATTGCCTCTGCTCTCTAGAGAGGAGGCCCAACAGAGTGGATAATTTAAATGGGTGGAGTGCTTCCATGGGAATCGAACCCACAACCTGGGCTCTGATACCATGAGAGAATTTCGTCTTATCTAAAAGCTCGAGCTTATAGAGAGGGTCGGGAATAATCTATTTATTTAATTTTCCTCAACACCAAGCACCTGAAAGAGTTGTGCCTGAGGTTCCTGATACTGAACTGGCTGAGATGTTCTCAACAATTGAAGAACATAGCAGACAACTAGAACTTCAAGACAAGGCTTTATCTGAACAGAAAACCTCCATGCGAGAATTGACCGCACGAGTAGATAAGATTGAGGACTTCTCCTCAACTGTTCAGAAACAATTTGAAATTGATGATCAAGCTAAGAGTCTTGAGCTGGTGAAGAAATTAGAAGCAGAAGAAGCTGCAGAAGTTGAGGCTCAGACCAGGAAACAACTGAAAGGGAAGAAATCAATCCAGAAAGCAGTTGTTACCAGATCCAGTGATTTGACAAAGGAACATGAGAAACATGTCAGCAGAAGGAAAGTCATTGAGGAAGCCACTCGAAGGCACAAACTAAAAGAAGCAGCTGGTCTACACAGAGCGTATGTTAGAAGACAAAGAAAGAAAGCTGCTATTGCCGAGGACACTGACTGGGAAGAAAGAGCAATACCTGCTCTAATCTTAAACATTCTGGTATGTCTTGAAGATCTACATGAAGAATGGAAAATAATCAAAGTAGACTAGCTTTGTGATGTCTATATTATCCAACGCATACTCGAAGACCCAAATCAGGTAAAAATTGATGAAGAATTCCTCAACTGGCTAGAGGTCAGGTACGAAGACTTCTACAGAGTGGTGATGCAGGAAGGGAAAATCATGACCCTGGTGGCCACAACACCTAGGTAGGAAACAATGATACCACCACTCAGGTCAGACAAGTCCTTTGACCCTGTTGCTTTCAATAAGATGTTCTATCAGATACTAGAACGAGGAGATATCATTGAAACTGACAGACAACGAGAGGTACTTATCAGGATGTATGATATCTTTGAAATTCCTAGGAGCCTTAGGACCGCTTTCTAAGTTTGTGTGAATCAGAAGACTGTTTTTAGGATCAGGTGATAGGATTCCTGTTATTCTCTGTACTTGTAATATCCTTATCCTTAATGAGAAACATTTACCTTTCTGATCTTAAGACAACTTCTCATTGTCTTCTGATTTTTTTTTTGTTCTTTACATTTCGTTATCTGTTTTTCTGATTAACTGTTTTTGTTCCATTAAAAAGGGGTAAATTGTTGGGAAATTTATAGTTTTGATGGAAGTTCCAAAACAGGTGTAATAGGACCAGTCAGACCTGTTAGCTGACTGATGGATTAGATATCAGAATAGGATGACCAGCTGAAATGTATAGATAGCTGATGTAACAGATAGGTCACATATTGAGGGGGAACTCAATATTTATAGGTTAAGTCTTGAAGAAGATCAGAAGATCAGAAGTTCAGATTAGTCGGATGATCAGGTAAGACATCAAGCAGAAGACTCAGAAGACTTGAAGATTAAAAGACTAGCTACAGGCAAGACCAGAAGACCTACATCAGAAGAGTCAGTAAGCTGTGCTAAGACAACTTACATCAGAAGACTCAATCAGGTAGACTGATCAGTCTGTACTGATCAGGTCAGTTCAAATCAGTTAAACAACCAAGTAGTTACCTAAGACATACAAGGTGATCATACAAGAAGAATGTCAACCTAAGTTGGTGAATCAAGCCCCGAATAAGTGTACTTGACAACCAATGAGAGCGAGACACACACGTACGGAACTGACAATGCAGGAAAAAAGTGGTTCAGAGTCAAACGACTATAAAGGACGACAAAGCACGCATTTAGCCATGCCGTCTCTGAGCATGTCAAGTCAATCCTGCAAGCGTACCTTAAATAGACTGAAATTCGAATTGCTCTCCGATGGCTAGTTCGATTTCGTGCCTATAAATATGGGATCATACCTTCAAAGTAAGGTTACATAAATAATACACAAACTCAAGGACAAGTAATTTCCGCAAGAACACCAAGAACTCAAGCAAATATTCAAAGTGTTCATCCCATAGTTTCTTAGCAAGAAATCTCATCCTTTAACTTTAGGCTACTCAAATACTAGGATAGATTTCCAGTTGGAAACCAAACAAATTTCTACCTAAACCGAGTGTTAGGTTAAGTTTGTGAGCAAGATTTCAAGCCAGGGTTTCTAGTCTTGATTTCTGGGATAAGTTGAGTGAGAACTCTCTAAACATCTATTTGTAAGGTGTTTGGATTAACACGTTAAACTAAGTCTAGTTTGGTAAGTAAGTGCCCCTGCTGATAGAGAAGAGTGGACGTAGGAGCTGTTGTCCGAGCCACTATAAATCTTGTGTGATTTATCTTCTTTACACTATTGCACACTACATTTCTGATAAGCTCACGCATTCTCTAAGTATAGATCAACTCTACATCAAGCAACTGATCTGATTAGTTGACCTGTTGTCATCTGATTTACTTCAGAATACTTAGAATCTGATTTAAGAAAATTGGTTTTTCTACATGGGTTAAAACAAGCTTCCGCACATCAGTTGACCTGATAGACACCGAACTGATCTGGTTCACAGCAATCAGTAAGTTGGATATCAGATCGTACTGATTCTCAGACGCACTCTATCAGCACTTATCTGATCTTACACGCTGATCACGAAAAAAAGTTTTGGAAGTCTATTCACCCCTTCCTTCTAGACTTCCACCTCACGAAACCCATTCCGGACCTACATTGTGATATGGATAAATCCAACCAACATATAAGTCACGAAGGCGATAAGTCGCCCACCGACGACCAGGTAAAGCGACCTTGGGGCAAGACCCCAGAAATCGAAGGTCTAAAGGTCAGATGTCCCCAAGGACAAATGATCAAAAGACCAAAGCAGAGGGTCACATAGTCACTACTATGCCACACATGAGCACAACTTACTCAGGGGTCATACAGACAGTGGGTCGCGACTAGCGACCAAGAGAAGCAACTTAGCAAGAACTCCGCAGGCCAAAGGTCGTAAAGTCATAGACTCCTTCAAAGTGAAACGCCTGGCAAGCCACAAGATCCGCCCTTGGAGTCCGCCCCGCAAATTGCACGCATTAACTACAGTGACCACTGACCCGACGAGGTGGAACTCTCAGCCAACGGGATTGAAGCCTCATTTACTGCATTTTCTTATGTAAATTCCCGTCCATGAGGCGGGAATCCTTGTATAAATAAGCCACCTCGTCCACACTAGGAAAAGGTTGGCAAAACTCTAGTATTCTAGGCAATTAAAAGAAATACAAGTATCCTGGCTTGGCTACCCCCAGAAGTAGTCTGATTCATAGATGAACTGGGTCACAAAATTGAGCATTTGTTACTTGTTTGATCGTCTTTAATCTTTTTTGTTTATTTATTTATTATTTGTTGGCCAGAAATACAAACCGGGCACAATAATTGGCGCCGTCTGTGGAAAATCTTTCTACTGATTGCTCAAGCATTCTTAGAAAACGCACTCCCAGTCCAGTTTTAACAATGGCGGTAAACCAAAATGATACTACTAGGCACAAAACTGACACCCGTGATGGTATCAAAGCTACACAAAGTTCCCACCGCACTCGCTAGGCGGCCCCGACGGCCACCCCCGATTGGTGCAACCTCTTCCAGACACCGGAAGACACGAGGGCCATTCTGGTTGTCCTCAACACGAAGCATCTCTCATTCGATGGCCCGGAGGGGCAATCTCCAATCAAGAAGACATCCCCTGACGTCGGAACCCCCAAGGGCAAGGGTCCCTTAATTGGAGGACGATCTGCAGGACAACTGGCCTACCCGGCTGTGAGGCACACAAACACCCAGAACTACCGGGTGCCCCAAATTAAAAGGACCTCGGTTTCGAATAACGTGTTAGACCGCCTCAAAAATCTAGGGGCACAAAAAGCTTCGGTAGGGGTCGAGGATGAGGCTCATTCCCAGCCCCGACATGAAGAACATGTTAGTGTTAGTGTCCTAGAGACAATCTAATGTAAGGACATAATGCTAAGATAATATTCAGTATTGGTTTAATATTATTTGTTTATTTAATATTAAATGTATGGCGTTACACTTATTAGAATATTATGTTTGATTGTTTACTTTTGTTCTTATTTGTGTTCCCATGAATCACTGCTGTCATTGAGACTGTGAGAACTCTGATGACTTTAACATGATTCTCAATTAGCCCCGATCAAGGATCATCAAGAATGGGATATTGATGATGCAATTGAGATTGGCGTGCGATCTGCATCATACTCTTAGTGAGTGTAGTAAGATCTCACTTACTACGAGATACTAGGTATCTCATGATGGATGCACAAATACCTTAGAGGGTATTCTGAGAAACCGTTTGATGTAGTTTCACTATATGTGTCTATGGGTGTCTCGGTTAGTGGGAGCGATGTGATACACCTTTGACTTGAGGTTAATACGCACGACATGTGTGGAGTGATGAACTTTGACCATGACCGACGCTTGCACCCTTCCATGGGTAGATATGGATTGGATTTATCATAAAGTGCATGTGCGTGGTAGTTGAGTCAATAATAGGATTCATTCCTCAAAGTGGATTTAGAGAGAATACTCATCTTCTCTTCATAATTGGATCTAAGTCATTGGCCGATGCACGTCAACTTAGACTTTGTGGCTAAGTGTGACATACATGATCAATTAGTGATTAGAGATAATATAATTAAGTTTTTTGAATAGAAACTTCATCATGTTCAAGACTTAATTGAGTATTCGTGAATGAAAGGAAGATATCACAATAGCCCATATTTTAGTTACAGGTAGTTGCACGTTTCTCGCAACGTATCTCATATATTGAGAATGTCTGATTTATTGTCTAGGGTTCAATTAAGACTGTTAGTTTGACTAATCGCTCAATATATGAGGGCCTATGGGTCACACAATAAGTAATTCCCTTTTACGGATTATAGTTGGTTGATTAAATATTAAATTGGATTTAATATTTAATTTATGGAGAATTAATTAATAATATATTAATTTGGAATTAATTATTATTACAGTTTAATTAAATTAGATTTAATTAAATAGGAATCCCAAAATAATATATGGAATATTATCGTAGGAAAATATATTTAGGAAAATCATATCTAAGAGATATGATTTGCAAGAATAGGAAATATCTTCCTAATAAAGATTGCTTAATCTTTAAGCTGGGCTTCCCCTATATATAGGACATCCTAGGGATTCATTAAACACACAAGAAACCTAATTTCTCCATAAGATCTAGAGTAAGAATTTTCCTAGCACATTCATCTCGGGATTCAACACTGGTAAATCTGTGCAAATCTATGAACGGGGATTACGTGGATACCATAGTTGAGAAATCTACTTTCGATTTACTGTAAGGTTTCTCCATATGTTTATAAATTCATTTGTTGGTGAACTATTTATTTCCGCTGTGCATGTATTACGTGTTCACATGCCTCTAAATTCCAACAGAACAAGTGGAACGCGACATTGCGTACGCACTGGACTTGCACCATGATGAGCAACCAAGAGGTTCAGTTGTCCGTCATGGCGATGGGCAAACTAATGATCCTCGCGATGCTCAAGTCCCAGATTCTACGCTCAGCACAAGTCACTCTAGCGCCTACCCACAAGAAAATCAGCATGGTGGCCATAGAACACTATAATGGGAGCTCGGACCAAAGGGTCCATGTAGCGAAATACAACTCCTACATGGCCTCTATGGGTTCAACCGACGCGACCAAATGTAGGCTGTTCTCACTAACATTGAGCGACCAGGATCATATATGGTTCACCTCCCTACCTCCTCTCTCGGTGGATAATTTTGAGCAACTCGCCAGGCTATTCCTAAGCTATTTCTCGGCAATGGCTCCCTGACCTATGACCTGGCAGCGCCTCATGAACACTCAACAAGGCAAAAGTGAGTCAGATCGATCCTACATCGAAAGGATCGACAAGCTCATCCTTGAAGGAGATTCTTTAGGGGATGAGGCAAAACTGTTTGGGGCAGTTAGCAGTCTCAGAAAGGGGACCAAATTATGGCAGTGCATGGCCGTCGACTATCCGACTAGCTAAGCCGACTTCCAAAGGTGGGCTAGCGACCTGATTCACACTTCAGAGCTACTAGAGTCCCGACTCTCCGAGACAAAGGAGGTCACGGAACCAAAGAAGAGTTCCAAGAAAACCGAGGGTCATTACAAGGCACCCGACAGCTTCAAGCCTTTCGAAGACACTGTTCTGGTGAAGTTGATGGAAGCATTGGGCATGACACCTGGTCATGTCTTCGCCTAGATCCAAGGGTGAGAACTACTACAATGCCTCGCCTAATCAAGGATAAGAGCAAGTAGAACTGCCAGTACCACACACACGCAGGTTACTACACTAGTGAGTGTAGGGATTTATTGAAACAACTCTGGAGGCTGTATGAGGACGATCTGCTGGACGAATTTATCAATCGGCCTTAAGGAGGAAATGTGAAAAAACTGAGAGATCGCCAACAGGGCTATCGACCCAGGCAGGGAGAACAAGCCCAGAGAAACCCCCATCCTAAGCCAGGCAAGGCGAGTGACTAGTCCCAACTATGCCCGAGGGTGCGGGGGGTCACGTCATACATACCCTCTCTCCACTTGGGGCAGTAGGAGGTCTTTCCTCGACCTCCTCATTAAAACGACGCATGAAGGCTGAAGTCAGAGAAATGAAGAATGCCAGGAAAATGGTATTACCTGTTTTCACTATCGCCGAAGAGACTAACAAGATCGAGTTCGGCAAAAAAGATAAGCCTGGAATTATCTACCCGAACATTGACCACTTGGTCATCAAGGCTAATATCATGGGGACTACCGTGTGTCGGCTGTTAGTGGATGGAGGGGCTTTCTGCAACATCCTCTTCAAGGAGACCTTAGACTAGCTCGGGGATTTTGATGCTTACATCACCCCGTGTGACCATGTCGTAAAAGGCTTCGAGGATGCAACTGTGAAGCCACTTGGCATGATCTGTCTCGCTGTCGAGCTAGTGTCAACCCTAGATGACAAGGTTAGGGCAACCAGACTCCTAGATTTGCTTGTAATCGAAATCCCGAGTTCCTATAATGGGTTTCTTGGGAGGCCTTTTAAGCATGAGTTCGAGGCTGCGTCCTCAACTTACTATTTCTGTATAAAATTCTCCACTAAACACTACAGGAAATTCAAGAAATTGCGACGAAAAAATTCGTCACTGAAACATCATTTTTTGGCACAATTGATAATTTGTGACGATTTTTTTGTGGCATAGATCGTCATTTATTGTGCGTGGTATTATGAAAAATATGACGCTATATTAATTCATCGTGAAAAGGGTATCATTTGGTGACGAAAAAGGTCATCGTCCCTATATGTTTCCACCTATTGTGACGCATAAATTTTCACTTTAGGCATAAAAAATTCATCACTTAATATGACGTTTCATCACTAAAATTCTACTTTACGTGACGATACAAATAATTGTCACAAAAGAGGTTACTTTAGTGATGTTAATTTTGTGACAATTAGCTTGGTTATTTCGTCACATTTTATATATTCGTCAAGAAAGAGATGTTATGCGGTGACGAAATGTTGATCGTCGTTATATATGTACATATAAAATGACGATAAAATTTGTCACTAAATAGTATGATTTAGTGACAAAATTTTTATTGTCGCAAAATGATGTGGAAATTGTGATGAATTATTTTTGTCACTATAATGTATTATTTAATGATGGAAATAATAATCATCACTAGAAGTTTAGATTTGGTGACAATATATTGTTCGTCATATTTGACATTTCCTGGTCATGAAGGAATTGCAAAAAAATGACGAAAAAAATGATCGTAGTTATATATATAGATATAATGACAACTGAATTTCGTCACAAAAAATTGGACTTTAGTGACAAAATATTTGTCGTCGTTAAAAGATGTAAAAATGGTGACAAAATATTTTTTGTCATTAAAAAATATTATTCAGTGACAATGATGATAATCGTCACTAAAGAAATTGATATAGTAACAACATATATCGTCATGATTAATTAACATACCGTGACTATTATTTCGTCATAAAAATGATACATATTGTGACGCATTTATTTCATCGTGAAATAATTACTTTTATTATCAATTTATTTGTAATTATATATATATTAAATCAGTAATAATACTAAATAATAAATATTACAACAAAAACTAAATTAATTAAAGATAAAAAAAATAATAATTTACATTAACAAAAAACTCCTTCAAAAATAGAAACCAATCAACAATCTTTGTTATGAAAACTACATGAAACAATAAGCTAAAAAAATCAATGTCTTATATGTCTTCAAAAATAATTTTCATGCACTTCAAACGACGAATCTGAAATATTCTCCTCCATAGATATCACCTATAAAAAAAATATCATATCAGATAAATTATAAGAAAGCATAACTCCGTAAAGTATCAAGAAAACGATAATCCTAAACTTTAAATGCACAAATACACTTTTACCAAAATTAAAATCCAAGGCATAATCAAAATCTAAGATTGAGTAAATGATTTAGCATTCAAATCCAAGGCATTAGGGGTCAAAAAAGTAGCATGGTTGGGTTCAGAAACTGTTGGGAGATGAATTTAATAAAGGAGATTTTGATTAGATCCCAAAACCCCTGAGTATGACATGTTCAGGATAATCTTGATAGTTGAGTCAGGATTCAGTTTAGAGTGTTCAGGATGTTATCTGCATCATGTATAGTCAGCAGATATAGATCAGGTTAGATTCTGAAGATTCTGAAGACTCAGTAAGTTTCTAAAGTTTCAAGTCTCAAGATGAAATCAAGTTTCAAAGATAAAATCGAGAAATTGAAGTTTCAAGATGAAATCGAGAAATCAAGACTCAAGATGAAATCGAGAAATCAAGACTCAAGATGAAATCGAGAAATCAAGACTCAAAGATATCACCAAGATATCTCGAAGACTCAAGACTCAAGACTCGGAAGACATCAAGACTCGAAGACATCAAGACTCAAGACTCGTAAGATATCGAAGACAAAGAAGATATCGAAGACACAAAAAGATTCTATCAAGACTCAAGAATCTCATTGAATGCTCAGTATAACCTGAATGTTCCGAGGCACTGAATAATATCTATCTAAAGGCTACAAAACTGAGAAAAACGCGAATACTCAGAAAAATAGATATTGCCCAAGACATTCACATGCAGAAAAAAGGAACTAAAACTAAGTGTTGTTAAGGTTATATCACTCAGAGATATTGACCAAAAAGAGCCGTTATGTTTGTCTACATTTACTGATGACAAGAACCAATCAGAAGAAGACAGCATTGTACTTTACTAACACTGAAAGCGACAGGTCACTGAAGCATGTCAGTAGTACTATGTTCCAGACTGCAAAAAGTGGTGAATGGCTACATGAAAGCATATTGCCTAAAACATGCAAGGGAGTATACAAACCCTTAAAATAGCCGTTCATCAAACAGCATAAGAGGAAACTCATGAAGCTATCTCCTCCAACTGAGAGTTTTTCAAGAGTGACCTTGGTGATTGCCTATAAATACTAGTAACCCTCTACATTGAAGGTTACGGGAAATTTGTAAGCAACTCAAGAGCTCAATCTGTAGGTCCCGAATGGGTTTTGTGAGGGTGGAAGTCTAGAGGGGAGGGGTGAATAGACTTCCAAAACTTTTCATGCGGATCAAGTGTGAACTGCAGATTACTCGATCAGAGTGCTAGTATATCAGTTTAAACTGATGTTCAATCTTACTGAGTGCTTGAGGGCAGATCAGTTTGATATCTGTCAGCTTAACTGAATGGTGAGGAAGCTTGTTTTTACCCGTGTGAAAAACCAGTTTTATCAATCAGATTCTTAAGTCAGTTTTCAACCAGTTGACTGAAGTGTCAATCGATCGATCGATTGCTTGGTGCAGATCGAGCTTAACTTTAGAATATGTATGCGCTTTTAAACTCGGTTGAGTGACTTGTGTAAAGCGATAAGAAAGCAAGTAAATGCACACAAGACTTTTTATAGTGGTTCGAGCGAAAACCCGGCCCCACGTCCACTCTTCCCTTAAACACGGGGAACCTTAACCTACTTTAACTCTTGGGACTTATATCCTTTTCGGGATGGCCGAGATGTTTACCGAGTTCCCACTCTTAAAATCTTAACCTGCGGGACTTATATCCTTTTCAGGATGGCCGAGATGTTTACCGAGTTCCCACTCAAGCTTAACCTACGGGACTTATATCATTTTCAGGATAGCCGAGATGTTTATCGAGTTCCCACTTTACAATCGTAACCAGCGGGACTTATATCCTACAAAGAGGATAGCCGAGATGTTTAATGAGTTCTCACTCTACAGACTTGACCTAACTTGCGTTTGGGTAAAGAATGATTGAGGGTTCCAACTGGAAATCTATCCTGGTGCTTTAGGTAGCCAAAATGCTAGTGGATAAGATTTCTTGCTAAGAACTATGGGATGAACACTCTAAGAAAAATCTTCAGATGTAGTGTTCTTTTGAGTGGAGATTTGCTGTAGCTTTAGCTTCTTTTGCGATGTCTCCGTGTTTGTTCTTGCGTTTTCACTTGTTGGTCCTTTTTTTTCAAAATGAAGATCGATCCCATTTTATAGACCTTGAAATCAAAGAGCCGTTGGAGAGCAATTTGAATCTCGGGCTATATTAGGTAGGCTGTAGGATATGATTGTGACGTGCTGCGATTTTCGACATGGCCGTAGGCATGATTAGCGCCATTTTTGTCTACAGCGTCGTATCCCGTATTGTCAGCTCTTTTTGTGCACGTGTCGTTTTCTCCTTGGCTTCGCGAGGCGGCACTTTAGAAATTTGCCCGTTAGACGATTGATATTCCTTTTGAAGAGGATTCGTCTTGTCTGGTGTATCTTTTTGATTGTCACCAGGTGTGAGCTGACTTGATCAAGTAACTGATCAGTCTACCTTGTTGAGTCTTCAGTTGCACATTGTCTTAGCTTCAATATGCAGACTCTGCTGAAAGTAGGTCTTTAGGTCTTTTGATCTTCAGGTGTCTCTGAGCCTCAGTGTATTCAGTCGTACTGACTCTTCAGGTTTGATGCTGAGTCTTCAGGTTTATCTGAGTCTTCAGGTTCATCTGACTCTTCAGTGTTATCTGAGTCTTCAGGTTCATCTGAGTCTTCAGGTTCTTCTGATTCTTCAGTGTCTTTTTGTCTTCACCTGATCTTCTGACTTCTTGTCTTCTGATTTGTACTTAGTCTTCTGATCATCTGACCTTCTCTAGGTCATCTGCTACTTCGACCTGACCAATACATATTGAGTTCCCCCTCAATATGTGACCTATCTTTTACATCAGCTAACTATACATTTCAGCTGGTCATCTTATTCTGATTCTAAGTCATCAGTCAGCTAACAGGTCTGACTGGTCCTATTACAACCTGTTTTGGAACTTCCATCAAAACTAAATTACATATTTCCCAACAATTTCCCCCTTTTTGATGGAACCAAAACACTTAACCAAACTTGATCAGAAAAATAGATACCATGAATGGAAATGTAGATAATGCAAATAGTACATACCTCAGAAGAAAATGAGATGATTGTCTTAGAATCAGTGGGATGGAAAGTTTTATTCAGATAGGTGTGAGCATTGTAGAATATGTGAAAAGCGTACCTATCATCTGATTCCAAGTTGTCTTCTTCAGGTGTACTTGAACATTTGCAGTTCTTTGGGGATGCCAAACATCCCAGACATCCTTTGCATTAGCTTGTCCGGCTCTTCTTTTTTCTATGGATTCCTCCTTTTTCACTAGTCCATAGTAGATGTCCTTGAATTTAACGGGATCTAGCTTTTGTTGTCCGGAAAGGTGGAAGGAGTAGTTCAAAGGGTGGAGCTTCGGTATCGATGACATGATCTAGCCTTTCATCATCACCGTGCGGTAGAAGTCGGATACTTTGTTTCTAACCAGTTCTGAAATTCATCATCATTTTTAGTCTGATCTTGATGAATTGGAATCTTCTCCAGGATGTGGACGTCACATAACCATTCTCCTCTGATCTGATCCCATTCTGGAAGCAAATCTTGTCGTGCATAGAGGATGCCTTTAACAGGTGCTGGAAGGGCATTTTTCTCCCAAGCAATCTCCTCTGCTGCAGCTTCGGTCTTCCTCTTCCTTCGGATGTAGGCAATGTTCAGCCCCTTTGCCTCTGCTAACTTCTGCTTCTTGATTGCGGCCTCTCTTATTCTCTGTTTTGTTTGCTCTTGAACTTGTTCAGGAGTCATCTGGCTTTTGGTGGAGAATATCTGGCCTTGTCTCTGATCTTCCTGCAGTTGCTTTCATCATCTTGCCTTTGCCTTTCTTCCTCCTCGAGTCCGCCTTCAGTTCATCTTGTTCATCTTCTTCAGCTAATTTCTTAGCGAGTTCAAGGCTCTTGGCCTGATCATCAGCTTCCATTCTTTTCTGAATGGATGAAGAGAAGTCTTCAATTTTGTCGACTCTGGCAGTAATCTACGAAAAGAGTACTTTTTCCTTTCGGCGATCTCTTTTCTTGTGTTGCTCCACGGTTTCTTTTATTTCAAAGAACGAGATCGGTAGATGGAGTGGGTCGGCAAGTTAGATCTGATGGTTTTTGGTAGAGATGAAAATTTTACCAACGTATGCGAGTCTGCTTTTTCTTCCTTCTCTTTGTTCTCTTTTTCTTGAGTCTGTTTTTCTGTATTCTCTTTTCCTTCAGACTCTTTTCCAGACTCTTTTCCTTCCCCCTTTTTTTGGTTGCATCAAAGAGGTTGGACATCTTGCGGTTCACAGTTGTTAATTGCCGTGAGATCTCCTCTCTAAGTTCCTCGACAACAAGAGGAGTGATCCGGATGATGTGGCGAAGGTGCGAGTGTGTAAAGCGTCCCGAGAGCGATTTCGATTTCTGTCTTGCTTTTTTCGTAGAAGCTAGAAAATGTTTCCAACCCATATCCAAGTGATTGTTGGTTTTGTCCAAGGATGCCCAGACCCTCTCCAAAAGTATCTGTGTCTGATTGAGCATCTCTCGGTCAATGAGGCGAGAGTTTGTCGATCGAGCTTGAGCTTCTCAGCAAGAGGATATACTTGTTGCATTACTTCAGCAAGGATGGCATTGTGCATCCCAACAGTGTGACTTCGTTCCTTGTCAACTAGTTTTGCTTGCTCATCTTCAAACCGCTTCATCATATCTGCTGTGAGCGCTGCAAATTTGTCTTCAAATGCAGCCTGGATCCCATCCTGAATCTTCTTAGAGTGATGATCTAGGGTATCAGAGCTCATTTTAGCAGTCTGTTCAGATGTTGAGGCCTTGCCAAATTGGGTCTCATCTGCAGCACCCATTCTTGGTTCATTGGCAGCTCCCTCATGATCTGTAGGAGGTTGAACGGTTTCCTCCCTGTTATCAGCAATTCTGAACCTTTCGTGAATCAGCCATTGAATATCGTCGTCTGATGCCAATTCAACAACACTTTCAATCCCAGCATTGTGTAGACATTTCAACTCTAAGTCTACAAAGAAGTCTGATCCCAGAGTTGTCATTAGAATCAGAAGTTCTTCAATGCTCTTCAGTCTGATATCCCTCCAGAACACTATCTCTTCTATCTGTTGCTGGATGCCAGGATGTTGATCAAATTCAGGGCATAGATCCAGCAGATACTCTTTGATCTGTTGCTTCATTATTCTTACGATGGGGCTCTATGGAGCAGGTGAAGCAAGTACTGTTCTGGTGTTGAAGGGATTATGAGAGATGGACACATGTTCGTCGAATCTCTCAGGTTCTTGAGACTGGATTGGGGATTGGGATGTTTGTTGTTCAGGTTCGTTTTCAGCGTGTAGAGGGTGTTCAGTTTCCTGAACAGGTTCATTGATTGGTGGTGTGGGAGATTTTGTTTCGAGAGGTGAGGGTGAGGAGAGAAGGTTTTGTGGGGAGAGGGTGGAGGTGATGATTTCTGAGGAGAGGGTGATGGTGATTTGGAAGTGGACGTTGGCGATCTTGCTCTCTGGAAGATCTTGGTTAGAGGCAGAGAATCAGATGGTGATTCTTCCTCAGATTGCACCACTTACGTCGCCGATGATTTCTCTCCTTCTAACTGCGATAATCTCTTCTTCCGTACTTCTCATATAGTTGGCTCGAGGCGGGCTTCTATCTCTTCGTCTCGATCTTTCTTACATCGGATCCCTGTTCTCTTGGCTTCTTTGGCGAGAACTTGGAGCGATTTTCGGGAGGAGATGAGACTCTCTTCGACGACGTTTCATTTGGCGTCTGGTTTCTTGGCCAGATCCTTCCTCTTCATCCTCTTCTCTTGAATGGTCTTTTTCCCGCACTTGAGGCGATGCGATTTGCCTTATCTTTTCCTTTCTTTTCTCCCTTGGGTTTGGGCACATAATGAGTCGATCCTCATCGCCTTGTCCGGTAGGGACTCATCTTTGCCCAATATGGCCTTGTGCTTTGCTTGATAAATCTTCGCCCATTCTCGTTCCATTCATAATTTCGCGGGCGGCTTATCCGATGAATGATAGAGATTTTGTGTATGAATGAGCACTTTGAAGATAAGCACACTTCATTGCTCTGGGTCAGTTCGAACTTCCTGGAGTCTTTTCTCAGTCTTGCTTTGACCATACCCAACCAATCGATGTCTGAAGCCTTCTTGATTATTGCAGCCATTACACTTATGTTGTATGAAGTGACCGTGATCAAGGTCAGTAAGTCGAGCACATGATCACCTTCCGAACGATCTCAAGAAGAAGGCGATACTTTCTTTTTCGGATAGGAGGCTTTGACGTTCGTCGTGTTCTCCTTGTTTGCTGGTCTCAACAGCTTGGATTCAAGAAACTCCTTTTCTCCTACAACAGTCGTGTAGGTCTCTGAATTGATGCTTCCTTTAGTTATTCTGAATATCCTCTGTAGATCGTCATTCGTCACTCGAACTTTCGTTCCGCCAATGGAAGAAATCAGTCAAGATCATTGTCTTCATCCCTCTCAGATTGTAAAAGAAAAACCTGTGGCTTCATGGGTGTGAACGATGTTCGATGAGTAGAGCAATATCATTCCAAATCCACACGCTCTTAAGCACTCTGAATTTTCGGCGATTACGGATCCGAGGTGATGTTGAAGACGACGTACTTTTCATCGATGATGTCTTTCTTCATCGATGCAAAATTGCAAAGATTTTTTCCCTTGTCCTGGTCTTGAAACAAGATGTGCCATTTCTGTAAGATATGCAGATTGATGTTTAGTTTGAGTAAGATATTTCAATAAATTCATCCAAACTAGCAAAATTCAGCATCAATTTAGCAAATAAGCGCTTAGATCGAATAAATTAAAGAAATACAACTTGAAAACCTAGGTACCATAGAGAAATCTAGATCATGCAATTAATTTAAAACAAGAAATTACCAGTAATTGATTCGAAAGATTTTGAAATCGAAAGGTAGAATCAAATGATTTCGAAGGTAATTCTTAGAGAATTTTAAACGAAATATGATCTTTTCAGAATTTTGAGAAGACAAAGTAGTGGAAAGCGGTTTTCTGAGAAAAAAATTGGATTTTGTAGAATACGAGGGAAAACCTTTTTGCACAACTTTCCAAAGTACTCAAGTATCCGTGTTGTAGGTCCCGAACGGGTTTTGTGAGGGCAGAAGTCTAGAGGGGGTGAATAGACTTAAAAAACTTTTTTTTGTGCAGATCGTGTGTGATGGCAAATTAGCCCGATCAGAAGGCGAGTGAATCGGTTTATAATGATAACCAACTTACTAATCGCTGGAAAGCGATCGATTCAGAATTATCGTTTAACTCGATGTGTGCAGGTTAAGTTTTACCCGTGTGAAAAACCAGTTTTTATAAATCAGATTCCAAAGTTAGTCTTTTAACCAGTTGACTAAAGTGTCAAGCTTGATCAGATCAGAAGCTTGGTGCTAGCTGATATCAACTTAGAATATGTATGCGCTTTATAGGTTGTGCGATTGTGTAGCGATTAACCAAAGCAAAGTAAAGACACACAAGATTTATAGTGGTTCGGACAAACCCGGTCCCCACGCCCACTCTTCCCTATCACAAGGGCACCAACTTAACCAACTGGACTTAGTTTTATGTGTTAGTCCAACACAAGACAATCGCCAGATCTTTAAGGAGTTCTCACTCAATCGATCCTTAAATCGTAACTAGAAACCCTAGATGCGAAATCTTGCTAAACAACTTAACCTAACTTTGGGTTTGGATAAGATTGTTTTGGTTCCAACTATGAAATCTTTTCTAGTGTTTAAGGTAGCCTATCAGCTAGATGAAAAGATTTCTATGCTAAGAACTTATGGGATGAACACTTAATAAAATAATCTTCTTGATCGTGTTCTTCGTATGAAATCGATAATTGCTTGAGCTTCTTGATTGTTTCGGTGTTTCCGTGTCTTCACTCTCGAAGTGTGATCCCATATTTATAGACCTTGAAATCAAAGAGCCGTTGGAGAGCAATTTGAATTTTAGGCTATATTTGGTAGGTTTGCAGGATTGATGTGACGTGCTTCAGGAACGGCATGGCAGCGTGAACTTGTATTTTATAGCCGTTAGAGAGAGCAACATCAAATCCCGTAATTGTCGGCTCCGATCATACGTGTCTTGTTCTTATTGGTTAATGAGACGACTTTTCGGTGTTGTTCTTCCAACTAAGGTTGACATTCTTCTTGTTGGATCATCGACGTATGATTAGGTGAAACTTGATTTTTCACTGGTGAGTGACTTTGATCATCAAGGCCGATCGACCTACCGATGGAGTCTTCGTGTGCGGTTGACTTAGCTTCAACTAGTAGACTCGGCTGATGTAGGTCTTCTGGTCTGATCTTCTCGAAATCATCTGATCTTCAAGTATTCTCGAGTTTGAGCTTTATGACTTGGTGAGATATCGACTAGATCGGATCGATCCGATCTTCGTTCTTCTCTAAAGATTCGGCCCGCATGGGATATCACCGTTCTTTGGGTCTTCGATTCGACTTATACATATTGAGGTCCCCTCAATATGTGACCTATCTATTACATCGGTTGTTCTATACAAAGAATTATCAATCGGTATTCTATAAACCGTAATATAAACATCAATCGCCTAATGTGTCCGATCGATCCTATTACATGTCTTTTGGAACTTTTATCAAAACTATAAATTTCCCAACAATTTCCCCTTTTGATAAAACCAAAACACCGAGAAACCAAACACAGGTTGATAAATATAGAAGAAAGAAAGAGCACATAATCGAAGACAATGAGATTTTGTCTTAGGATCATAAAATAAACTTTTCTCATTAGATATGTTGATTACATGTTACATCGAAAAGTTTGAATTTAAAAGGTGATCCCGAGAAGTCTTCGATTCTTCACTCTTTTAGGCTTGTATCCTTCCCGCATCTCTCTTTGATCTTGAGAGACGTTGAAAATCGATATAATTTCCATTTGACATCATTGGTCCGCCGAGGATCGATTATGTGTGTTTTGCTCGGGATGTCAAAATAGAATCTACGAAATGCCGGTCATTAAATGAGCCATCCGCCTTCTTCGAGTAATCCAACAGATCATACTCTTGGCGAGAGATATTTTTACATTGATAAGTTTGGCCTCATTTTCCGGATACTTTTAAAAAAACGGATATTTATTTTCTAACCAGTTGAGGAATTCATCATCTGGAGATTCTTCTCGTGGAACAAGATCAAGAACAAAAGCATCCAGAAGCCATTCACTTCCGATCTTATTCCATTCCTCAAACCTCTTAGCATGTGCAGCAGTTTTTGGAATGATCTCATCAACTCTTGCTGGCAGCTGAGGTTCTGGTACAGATTTTCCAGCCTTTCCTTTCTTCGCTCTCGATCTGAATCTTTTCTTCAGATTTTCTGCCTCTGTCAATTTATCTGCCCTTCTTTTCTTCTTTTTTCGGGCCTCTTGAAACTGTTCTTTGGGCGGTTTCTCGGCCGATTCTTATCGGCTCAGATTCGCTATTTGTGCTTCTTGTGACTATTTTAGTCTGAGTGGCTGGTACAGGTTGTGATGTCCCAGCACCCGCAGCAGCTGCCTTTCTTGCCTTTGACTTTTCCATCTTTTCAGAGACTTCGTTAGCAAAGAGATCCAGATGGTCTAGTCTTTGTCCATAGGCTTCAACCTATGCAATTAGGTCTTCGTTGTTTATTCGATCATGTCAGTTGGTTTCTCCTCCGTCCTTCCCCCTTTTTGGTTTGATCAAAAAGAGTTGTGAGGTGGGAAGTTAGGGATCCAAAACTTACTGATATTGCCCTGTTGAGATCTGCAACAGATAAACCTCGAACTTGAGCAGTTAGATGTTGAACCTTCGAGATCGGCTTCGATCTTGGACAGATTCCATGGCAAGAGAGAGTGTAAAAATCGGTTTGTCAAGTTTTTCTTCTGTCAATTCTAGCTTTTTGATGAGCATCGGAAAGAAACTTGTTGTTGATCCACCGAATCGACTTGTCATCAACCCGATTTTATAAGTTCGGGCGAACCACGGTGGTCACAGTTTGGGAGAACCGATCTTTGATTGCCTCAATCTGGGAAATAGCCAATTCCTTTGATCATTATTTCTTTGAGGCCAATCGCTCTCGATCGACTATCACTCCCTCAACTTCTTCTTTCGGGGAGATCTTTGAGACAAGATCGATCTCACGAAGTTGATGTGGTGATGTGAGATGTTGGAATGTTTTTGCGTCACCGGATCTCTTTTCGATTGTTTGCGCCTCCGGTGGTTGGTCATGAAGCTGCGACACCGGTTCCACTATCATCGGTAGCTCTGCATCCTTCATTGTAGCATCTGCTTGAGGAGCTTCTTCAGCGATCTCGGTTCGCCTTGATCGATTAACCCCAAACTTCGCGTGGATCGAGCTTTGATAGATTGATAGTTATCAGCTCGGTGGTGATCCTACTTTTAGCGATTTCCTCATATCGAAATCAAAATCGCAAACTCATCAAGACCGCCCATCCGGGTCAATAATCATTATAAAATCTGAGAAGCTTTTTAATCTGAGATCTCTCCAGGTGAGGATCTCCATAACTTCTTCTCTAATAGCAGGATGGGCGACTAGTTCTGGATACATCTCATCAATTTCTCGTTCGATTTACATTCTGACCATTTTCCCTGTGATGGTCTTTGATGATCTAGACTCAGGAATTGTCTGTCCAGATTCCGGTTGATGAGATGTTGAGGGTTCTGGTGGTGCTTGAGTAGGTGGAAGTTATCTGATTGGCTCGACCTGCAGAGGTTCTGCTGTGGAGGCAGGTGCGCCTGGTTCCACAACAGGTAAGCTTTCTGGTTTGCGAACTGATGTAGTTTCAGGTTCGCGGGCAGGTGGGAGAGAAGGAGAAACATGCTTTCGGTGCTTGATGAGTCGAGTGGTGAATCAGCTCGAGTTGGAGGAGAAGGAGATCGTTCGTCTCGTGCTTCTTCCTCAGAATGTTCTGGCGAGCTCTCAGCTTGAGAAGCCTGCCTGTCTGATTTTTCACCTGATTTTTGTGGTGCATCAGGCTGATCTGGCGCTCCTTCTTCATTTGACTCATCTTCTAGTAACAGAGTCATGGAGGCCTGCTTCACCTTCTTCGGCCTCTTCACCTGGGCCTTCACCAGTTTTCTTTTCTTTTTCTGGGGGGCATCTGGTGTAGACGAGGCTGCTTTCTTGCTCTTTCCCTTCTTCGCCTCTGGGGGGGTGGGCCGCATATCATCGTCTGGTGGCCCAAAAATGGCTGAAGTGGTGGAGAGGAAAGCCTTGTAGGACTTCAGTCCATTCTGGTCCCATTTGGCATTTTGTCCTTTAGGATAACTGCAACCTTGTTGAGATTGCTGATCCTCCATTCATCAATTCCAAATTTCTCATGTTCTTGGAGTAGAATGGCCTTTAGGAACCCATGCCAATTGATGTTCTTGGCTTCATCAATTATTGCAGCCATGCTGTACAGTTTGACGGATGTAAGAGCATCTGGGCTGAACGCAATACCCATGATTGTTTTTGACAATATGTCAAACAACAGTCGGTATTTCCTCTTGAGCATTGGTCTGACAAATCCTGCGGTCTGATGTTTATCAGCCTCTCTGAAGAGTTCGTTTCTGATCAGCTCATCTTCATTCTCCCTGTATTGCGCAGGCGAGATTCGTCCTTTTGGCAAGCTGAACAGATGAGTTATGTCGCATTAATTCGCTCATCTGATATCTTCTCCGTTGACTGACGAAAGTAGTTCTTCTCCCGGAGCGTCCGTATCCACTCTTAAATTCCTTAGGAATTCGAGTGCTTCATCTTTGCATCACTTTGGATTGCAATGAGAGCGTATAATATTTCTCAAGGCCTCCTTTCTTGAAATTTGCTCCACTTCCATTGATTAGGATCGAGTAATGTCAAATCGCACGAACTTGTCGTCGACAATCTTTAATGCCCGATTCGCATAATTGCACATTATTTTACCCATACCGTGAGTGGCCATCTACAAATAAGATAGACTCGATTAAGATTGTGCATAAACATAGAGATATGATATATTGATTATCGACCTATACACGTGCCTAGTAATCGATAAATACACACGCGAAACCAAGAAACAATAAAAGCATAACACAGGATACCATCGATTGACAAAATCTTTAAGATCAATGGATTTTAAGGAAAAAGATTCATCAAATAATCGAAATTACCAGATTACATTTTTGGGAAGATAATTTTGAAACTTAAGAAAAACACTTTGAATCGCAGAGAAGTGTCTGGAGAGTTTTAGGAAAAAAGAACATAAAGTTTGTGAATTGGAAAACTCTGGTAGGGTTTTTGATGAACCTTATAAAGACGAGGAGGGAAAAAGACAAGATTTGGAAGATCAACCGTTTGAAAAGATTAAACGATCCAGATTAAGCGGTTTTGATCGAATGGTTGGGAAAAGCACGCGTCGAAAACCTTTTGGATTTAAAAGCTCATTTTGTAGCAATTAATACAAAAATTTACATCCGCATTAAATGATTTGCAGGGAATACGTCACACATGTAATGCGTACAGTAAGGCAAATAAAAACAGATAAGATCCGATAAATAAGCAAATAACAAGGGAAAAGAAAAAGCGATTCGGTTGGTGATATAGTAATCGATCAATACCACTTGAAGTTGATTCCACTTGTTGATCTTAGTTTTTACGCCTAAGCCTTATAATTTCCCAACTGTTCTTTTCAACTGATCTGTTTCATTTTGCGTTTGATTTCCCTTCTGATCCTCCTCGATCAGTTGAAGTTCCCCCTTCAACTGATATTTCTGTTTTCTCATAGACTGATATATCTGATTTGTTGAGGTTTCAAGTTCAACTGATCTTCCTTATCTGATTAGTTTCGTATGTAATCAGATTTTGGTTGACCTAATCTGATTCTTTTCAGATCAAGCCAATTCTTGGGATAAGTGTTACCGCTTAAAACCTAGTCTAGAATAGTAGTCTCTATTCCCTAAGTTGGCGATTGATTTGACATCGTAATTATCATCAGATATCTCGATATGTCAATCCGCCAGAATTTATCCAATTATCGGTCGGCGTGATTCCTACACATTTTGTCCTTGTGATGCAAATTTCTCTAATAGGCTTTTTTGAAATCAAATTTGCATTTGCACCCTTGCTTGGCCTCTATAAATTGGACCAATGTTTTACACAACATAACCCATTCACCATACTTATCTTCTTTGTAAAATCATGCATTCTGGTGAACCCTTATTTCCGGTGAAACTTCCGCAAACACCTTTACCCCCTTTTTTCAATGATTTTGACTTCTCAAATCAACCCCCGTAGGTGTCCCTTATCCTTTGTTTTTAAATTGTCATCAAAGATTTCACATACAATTGTTGCTAAGCTTCTCTACCACCACGGCAAGTGGGTTCTTTGACGAATCGAGAAGACACTTCTCCTAACCAGTATGCACCTTGTGTGTCTATCGAGATGACGGAACTAGCATCAATAGACTCGATCGATATAAAACATGAGTTTGATATACGGTCCGGATCACAACAACGGTGATCTTCAGATATCAACTCTATTTTTTTCATCGACACATGTGCCCATAAGGTCTTTGAACCAATTTCTTGGCACATGTGCTCCATTTAAAAGTGGAGAGTCCATTGACTTCAGGGTCTAAGAACTCCTGGCTTAGAAATCCTATCAATCCCGCTCTCCCGCTTTGGTTTTAGCCCATTTAGCGGCTTTAGGATTATTTCAAAGCCTCTCTCACCCTTGTTAAGTGGGGGAAAATGAGAGCATCAGATTTAAAATCTCTCTCTCTCCCGCACTTCTTGGGTTAGGATGAGGGTTTAGGGTTATAGGTTTAGGGTTTTCGGTTATGACTTATGTACTGACCTTCGGGTCCTTTGTACATGTAACTTGTAATGTAATCTGACCTTCGGGTCTTTATCAATGAAAAGTTCTATTATTCCATTGTTGTGTAAATTCTCTGCTTTCTTATGCGGTTGTTGGCTTTAATCTGCGAATCTTGCTTGTTGAATATCAGCTTAATCGACTTACAAAGATGTAAAATAACCAAACTGATTTAATCAAATAATCCTTTTAAATTAAGCGTTTCCTTTAATCTGATAAACCTTAAATCTGTTCAGTTCCTTTAATCTGATAACTTGTAAATCTGATCGATTTCTCATATCAGTTCCTTGACTGATCTTCTGATCAGTTGAGATACCAAACTCATCTGATTCCTTTCAACCTGGTTAGTCTCTTAACCAGCTGGTTCTGGAGAACAATCCATCAAACATTTTAGGTGCTTTTTCTCCAAGATCCAGAAGCCCTAGCTCATTGCACAATTCTCTGAATCTGATCTCAGCTAGTGACTTGGTTAGAATATCAGCTTTCTGTAAATCAGTGTGAATCTTTTCCATTCTGATATTCTTCTTTTCAACATGATCTCTTATAAATGGTGTCTGACATCCACATGCTTGCTTCTTGTATGTAGAACAGGATTCTGAGTGATTGCAATAGCACTATTACTGTCACAGAATATAGGTACATTCTTAGCTACAATGTTATAATCCCTCAGCTGCTGACTAAGCCAGAGCAGTTGGGAGCAACAGCTTCCCGCAACCATATATTCTGCTTCAGTAGTAGATGTCGCAACTGATGTCTGCTTCTTTGAAAACCACGAGATCAGTTTACTTCCTAAGAACTGACATGTTCCTGAGGTTGACTTCCTGTCATTCTTGCAACCTCCATAATCAGAATCAGAATACCCACTAAGCTCTAGATTATCATCTGATGGGTAAAATAAACCAAGATTTACTGTCCCCTTCAGATACTTAAGAATCAGCTTAGCTGCTTCTAGGTGGCTTTGCATTGGATTTGCCTGAAATCTGGCACATACACCTAATGCAAAGGTGATATATGGTCTGCTGGCAGTTAGGTATAGTAGAGATCCAATGAGAGCCCTATATTCTTTCTGATTTGTTTTCTGACCATCCTCATCTGGATCCATCTTGAATCCAGTCATCATAGGAATTTTGGCTTCTTTGCAATTTTGAACTCCAAACTTAGCCAATAAATTCCTAGTGTACTTTGCTTGGCAGATGAATATCCCTTCTGCACTTTGCTTCACCTGGAGACCTAGAAAGTAATTCATCTGTCCCATCATGGACATCTCGAACTTCCCTTGCATCAGTTTGCTGAATCTTTCACATAGACTCTTCTTGGGAGATCCGAAGATGATGTCGTCCACGTAGATCTGAACCATCAGAATATCTTCTCCATCTTCTATTCTGAATAAAGTTCTGTCCACTGTTCCTTTAGTGAACCCACTGTCGATCAAAAACTGAGAGAGTGTATCATACCAAGCTCGAGGAGCTTGTTTCAGGCCATAAAGAACTTTTCTTAAACGGTACACTTGGTTGCTCTTTTCGAAGCCTGGAGGTTGTTTGACATAAACTTCCTCTGCTAGTACCCCGTTTAAAAATGCACTCTTTACGTCCATCTGATACACAGTGAACCCTCTGTGGGAAGCATATGCTTAAATGAAGCCGAATGGCTTTTAGGCGAAGCGATCGGTGCAAAGGTCTCGTCATAATCAATTCTTCCGACAGGAATATCCCTTAGCAACAAGTCTTGCCTTATTTCGGTGATGACATTTTTCTCATCTCCTTGTTCTTAAAAAACCCACTTCGTGCCAATTACGTCTTGATGATTTGGTCATCTCTACCGGTTCCCAAACTTGATTTCTCTCGAGTTGTTCCAATTTCTCCCGCATGGCTAGAATCCACCAAGGCGTCTTTAGAGCTTCCTCTATTGTTGTTGGTTCCTTCATAGACGGATAACAAAGAATACATGGTACTTTCACCAATCGATGTCTAGTTTTAACTTTATCGATGGGTCTCCGATTATCGATCGGTTGGATGACCGGTTATCCGTGTCCTTCTATTCCGATTTTGCGTCGGTTTGGAGAACATCGTCCGTTTCTGATAAAATTTCATTACTAGCGATTGGGAGTGGTGCAGAGTTATGATCCACTTGATAAGAACATGTCTCAGCTAATGTTGGACTCATCATGTGCTAATGTCTGTTCGTAGGAACTTGGTGTTTCGAACCGGATGGTTCGATTGATCTTATCTCAAATTGCACGGCTTCTTCTTCATCGGCGTTTTTTTCGTACCTTAGGATCTGAATGATCTAGTGAATCAGCTAGATCTGGAATGTATACTGTTATGGTTTCTGATTCTTTTTCCTTGATCGTTAATTTGATCCATTTACGAGCATCAGTCTTTGGTTGATCGTGCACGTCTTGTTCGAGGCGATTTCTCTTGTTCGTAAGATGCTTCATCAAAGACTACATGAGTTGTTTCTTCCACAAGTAGGGTTCGTCTGTTGTAAACCCTGAAAGCCTTGCTAGATGAGGAATATCCTAAGAATATACCCTCATCTGACTTGGCCTCAAAAGTCTTCAACTGACTCTTCCCATTGTTGTGTATGAAACACTTACACCCAAAACATGGAAGTAAAGAGACACGAGGTTTTCGCCCTTCCACGGTTCATAGGGTGTTTTGTAGTGAGCCTTAGTCGGAAGACATCATTACGAGTATGGCATGCGTTGTTGATTATACGCTAAACGGCTTGGTATTGCATGTTAAATTTAACATTGTGCGGCGAACTTCTTTGAGAGTTCTGTTCCTCCGTTCTACTACTCCATTCTGTTGTGGCGTCCTTGCAGCTGATGTTTCATGCTGTATACCAAACTTAGAGCAAAAATCAGTAATAAAAGAGTTCAAATTTCAGTACTTTATATCGATCCGATTTTACTACAATCGACACCCTTCTCATTTTGTAATCTTTTTAGCAGCTCGGGTATCTTCATTGTCGTCTCATTCTTCTTGTGTAAGAATATAACCTAGGTAAACTTGGAATAGTCATCCACGATTACCAGAGTATATTTGCGTCTGTTGAGACTGACTCGTGTAACTGGTCCAAATAGATCCATATGAAAGCAAATTTAAGAAGATTTGGATGCTTGGTCCCGGAATTCCCTTGAATGAAGCTTTGACTGTTTTTTTCCTTCGACACGCAAGATATGTCTGATCCTTTGAAAATACTTCATTCGGAAGTCCTTCCACTAGAGACATCCTTGCTATCTTATTAAGAGTTTTAAAGTTCAGATGGCTCATTCTTTTGTGCCAGAGCCAACTGCTACTTTTGGAACTCTTGACAATCAGGCATGCATTTCTTGGGCAACTGTTCCAATCAGCTGTGTAGATCGTCCCTTTCCTTGAACCAGTTAGCAAAATCTGTTGAGTGGCTCGATTCTTGATAGTGCATTGGTCAGTCGAGAACTCAACACTGAATCCGTTGTCGCAGAATTGTGAAACCGATAAAAGGTTGTGCTTCAGACCTTCGACATACGAGACTCCAGTTACTTGTACATCATCATTCTCTAAGGTTCCAAATCCTTTGGTATAACCAAAGTTATCATCACCGAAGAGTACACGCGGGCCTTTTCATTTCTATGTAAGAGCCGAGGAGATGTTTGCTTCGGTCATGTGCCTTGAGCATCCACTATCGATGTACCGGATAGTTTGCACACCTCCTTTGTTGGCCAGACCCACGCGATCCTGCAGCCAAATCAGGCTTTAGGTACCCCTTTTGGATTGGGTCCTGAGGGGTTAGGTTTAGTTTTGGGGATCCATACAAACAGAGCACTTCTATTGAGATCAGTTAGATCAGAAGGCCTGATTTGTCTCCCATACCTATCAACATAATCATACGTCTCTTTATATGCTTTCTGATTAGTATGATTATTAGTGTGAACCTTAGGTGCCTTAGAAGACTTGGGATTTATCTTTTCTGTTTGTCTTCTTTTCATCCAATGTGGTGGTTCGTGCGTGCCCTAGATTTCGATTATAGGGGTAGGTACGATCGCTACCATCAAAAGATTCATATCTTTTCGGTATAGGTGGTTTTTGCGATTTACGAAGCATGCTTATTAGGCGGTGACCTTGATTGGGTCTCGATTAGACTTCCTTTTATAAAAGTTGTCTTTTTTTGATTCTCGATCTGTTGATTAGGTTGAGGTCTCTTGTAAGAACCGGGTTCTTCTGTTGATTCCTCGGCTGATGCTTTACTAGTTGGGGTCCATTTCTGTTCCCCTTCTGGTTAGGCACCTGTCTTACCTGCTCAACTGGTCTTTTTTCCTTATTAGATACATGTTTGGCTTTTGGTGTATCTTTGTTAAACTCGTCTCGATTACATCTTTTTGAGATGAATCGGTAGGGCTTTTGAGGATGTGGAAGGGTTCTCATACCCAAGTCCCTTCTTGTTAATCGTTGTTCGAAAAAATAGGTGTTCATGTCTTGAACCTGTTTTTAGATGATTTTGTGAAAACCTCTATTTTCTTACGTGATTATCCTCAGATGATTTTAGACTTTCATGCTTTTAATAGCTCATCGAATTTTTGCTTGCAGGATTTTGAAGTCACCAAACTTCTTTGTTTGTTAATTGCCGGTGATCTTTGATCGCTTCTCGATCGAAGCTTTAACTTTGAATTTTAAATTCCTCGATTGCCCTTCGACGGCGGTTTCGCAGATTTAAGTTCAGAGGTTTTATCGAGATCATTCTCTTTAGGTGATTATTTACGGTCCTCGACTTGTCATTTTAAACTTCCTTTATAGCATAAGTGTCATTGCATTGGAGAGATCCTCAAGCAATTTCTCGGAGTAAATTTGCGAGGTCAATCTCCCAAAGCGGGTGTGCTAATGATAGCGGTGTAGAAGCGAACAAAAAGTTTGGAGGTTACCCCAGATTGGTCCTCCTTGGCCATCGCGCAGATCTCATCATCATCTTAATAGAATATTAGATCTTCATTTCCATAGAAGTCAACAAAGACTTGATCGGACATAAATCTTCTCAGAGGAGTATCCGAGAACCCTCGAGGGCGAATCTGAATCGTCAATTCTGACGTGTCGACAACCATGGCTTTTCGTCTCGTCTCGCATCTGTTGCTCTCTTTTGTTCCTCTTTTCTTCCCTTTCTCTTGGCATCGTGCAGGCGATCTGTATTTTGTAGTGACTGGCTTCTCATGATTAAAGCATGCTCCTTGATCCACGGAACCTTTTCTTCGGTGAATCACTCGTCCGTATGATCTATCGGGTGACTTTCCTTTTCGATAGTAATCCGAGCTTCTTACATCGATTGGTTATCTCTTCTCTCATCTTTTAGATTATCTCTTTTCCTTTCATCTCTGTGATCTCTCCGATCATCAGATCTGGTTCTTTTCGGAGATCCATTGTATCCGATCTCCTATCTCTTCCTCGGCTATGTTGATAATCTTTATAGAATCTTCGATACTTACCCAGTTGAGTATTTGATTTTTCTAGTTTCCTGGTAAGCAGAGCGATCTGTTCTGCCTAACTTATGATGTTTCCAATGGGTTCATTGGTTTTCAATCTGCTACTGGTTGCCTTAAAAGCAACTGATTTGGAAGTTGAGGCTTCAGCGGGCACCTCATCTTCATCTGCTTGTCCTCTCTCAATTAAATCAAACTCGTGAGCTTTAAGGCTCAAGAACAAGCTACTTGGCTTCATTTTTGAAATGTCTTGGCAATCCTTGATTACCATGACCTTCATGTCCCATTTCTTGGTGAGAGACCTTAAAATTTTGTAGTTGATATCTTTATCAGACATCTCTCTACCAAGTTCTCGAAGCTTGTTTATTGACATCGTAATCCTTCCATCGAGTTCGTTGATGGTTTCGTTGGGCAAGCATCTTGCTTTTTTTCGAACTTCACCGGTTAAACAGATGGTTGTCTTTTTATCCGGTCATTTCCTCGCGATATTTCAAATTTAGAGTATCCCACATTGCTTTCGCAGTTTTGAGATAGTTAACCTTTTCCTTGGTGACCTTATCCATTATTTTCATGATATTATGCCTTGCGATAGTATCTAGAGTATGTAGTTTCCTTTCCTCTGCATCCATCAAGGCTGGGCTTTTTCGTACAAGACTTCCCGGGGCAAAGTCTGGATCTCCTCCAACTGCAGGGTTGTCGTAATATATGATGATGGGTCCTCTTTCGATGACTTCCATCATTCTGCCACTAATCGAACCTAGATGGTTGGACATATATATGGCCCAATCTACATACTCATCGATTAAGAACTTCGGCAGATCATGATACATACCTGAGGTGTTATCCATGCTGAGTATTTTTGGAAAATAAATGAGTTTTAAGAAGATTTTTCAAGATCAGTTCAGTCGACCACAAAGATTCTTCCTCAAGAATCGATGATACACAAAAAGTTAAGGGTCAATAGAACCAATCGCCTCGATACCACTTGTAGGTCCCGAATGGGTTTTGAGGGCGAAGTCTAGAGGGATGGGTGAATAGACTTAAAACTTTTTTGTGCAGATCAGGTGTGATGGCAAATTAGCTTCGATCGAAAGCGAAAGTGAATCGGTTTGGTGATAACCAACTTACTAATCACCGTATATGAGATCGTTCGGTGAACTATCGGTTTAAGCGATGTGTCGCGGAAGCTAAGTTTTACCCGTGTGAAAAACCAGTTTTTATAAATCAGATTCCAAAGTTAGTCTTTTAACCAGTTGACTGAAGTGTCAAGCTTGATCAGATCAGAAGCTTGGTGCTAGCTGATCTCAACTTAGAATATGTATGCGCTTTAAAGGTTGTGCGATTGTGTAGGTAGCAAGTTAATCAAAGCAAGAAAGGCACACAAGATTTATAGTGGTTCGACAAACCCGATCCCTACGTCCACTCTTCCCTATCACAAGGGGCACCAACTTAACCAACTGGACTTAGTTTTATGTGTTAGTCCAACACAGTACACCGACATATATTTAAGGAGTTCTCACTCAACCGATCCCAGAAATCAGAACTAGAAACCCTAGTCTGAAATCTTGCTAAACAACTTAACCTAACTTTGGGTTTGGATAAGATTGTTTTGGTTCCAACTATGAAATCTTTTCTAGTGTTTAAGGTAGCCTATCAGCTAGATGAAAAGATTTCTATGCTAAGAACTTATGGGATGAACACTTAATAAAATAATCTTCTTGATCGTGTTCTTCGTGCGGAAATCTGATAATTGCTTGAGCTTCTTGATTGTTCAGTGTTTCCATCTCTTCACTCTGAAGTGTGATCCCATATTTATAGACCTTGAAATCAAAGAGCCGTTGGAGAGCAATTTGAATTTCAGACTATATTTGGTTGGTTTGCAGGATTGATGTGACGTGCTTCAGGAATGGCATGGCCGAAAGCGTGAACTTGTATTTTTATAGCCGTTAGAGAGTAAAAGATCAAATCCCATAATTGTTTGGCCCGATCATACGTGTCTTGTTCTTATTGGTTAACAGACACACTTTTCAGTGTTGTTCTTCCAACTAAGGTTGACATTCTTCTTGTTCAGATCATCGTCGTATGTTGGGAAATTTATAGTTTTGATAAAAGTTCCAGAAACACATGTAATAGGACCAGTCAGACCTGTTAGCTGACTGATGTTTATATTACCGTTTATAGAATACCAGTTGATAATTCAGATAGAACAACCGATGTAATAGGTAGGTCACATATTGAGGGGAACCTCAATATGTATAAGTCGATCCGAAAATCCAAAGAACAAATTCGATATCCGAATGTGCCGTAATGCTAAAGAAGAACAGAAGATCGATCGATCCGATCTAGTCGATATCTCACCAAGTCATAAAGCTCAAACTCGTAATACTTGAAGATCGATGACTTCGTAAGATCGCACGGAAGACCTACATCACCGAAGTCGCTAGTTGAAGCTAAGTCAACCGGCACCAGAAGACTCCATCAGGAAGACTGATCAGGTCAGCTCACCAGGTGAAAATTGATATTTCACTTAATCATACGTCTATGATCTGAACAAGAAGAATGTCAAACCTTAGTTGGAAGAACAAAACACCGAAAAAGTGCGTCTGTTAACTAATAAGAACAAGAGACACGATGATCGGGAGCGCATAATAATTGCGGATTTGATGTCGCTTCTCTCTAACGGCTATAAAATACAAGTTCACGCTTTTCGGCCATGCCGCCTCAAGACGCCACATCAATCCTCAAGAACCTACCTAATATAGCCTGAAATTCAAATTGCTCTCCAACGGCTCTTTGATTTCAAGGTCTATAAATATGGGATCACACTTCAAAGTGAAAAACGGAAACAATGAACAATCAAGAAGCTCAAGCAATTATCAAATTTCCGCACGAAGAACACGATCAAGAAGATTATTTTATTAAGTGTTCATCCCATAAGTTCTTAGCATAGAAATCTTTTCATCTACCGATAGGCTACCTTAAACACTAGAAAAGATTTCATAGTTGGAACAAAACAATCTTATCCAAACCCAAGTTAGGTTAAGTTGTTTACAAGATTTCGCATAGGGTTTCTAGTTCTCGATTTTCGGGATCGGCCGAGTGAGAACTCCTTAAATATCTTGTCGGTAATCGGTTGAACTAACACATAAAACTAAGTTCAGTTGGTTAAGTTGGTGCCCCTTGTGATAGGGAAGAGTGGGACGAGGGATCGGTTTGTCCGAACCACTATAAATCTTGTGTGCCTTTACCGCTTTGATTAACTATCTACACTATTGCACACAACCTTTAAAGCGCATACATATTCTAAGTTGAGATCATTAGCACCAAGCTTTCGATCCGATCAAGTTTCGACACTTCAAACCAACCGGTTAAAACACTAACTTTGGAATCTGATTTATAAAAACCGGTTTTTCACGGGTAAAACTTAAGCTTCCAAGACACATCGCTTAAACCGATAGTTACCGAACTAATCCTTCAGCGACTAGTAAGTTGGTTATAAGCCCAAACCGATTCACTCTTGACTGGACAAAGTTAATCGCCCTCACACCCGATTCAAGACAAAAGTTTTCGTAAGTCTATTCACCCTCCTCTAGACTTACGCCTCACTAAACCCGCTCGGGACCTACAAGTTGTATCGAGCGGTTGGTTCTATCGACCACCGACTTTGTGTATCATCGATTTTTGAGGAAGAATCTTTGTGGTCGATCGAATCGATCTTGAAAAACCTTCTTAAAACTCATTCATTTTCCAAAACACTCAAAGATGGATAACACCTCGGTATGTCTCATGATCCGCCAAGTTCTCAATCGATGAATATGCAGATTGGGCCATATATATGTCCAACCATCTAGGTTCAATCATGGCAAAATGATGGAAGTCATCGAAAGAGGACCCATCATCATATATTACGACAACCCCTTAGCTTGGAGGAGATCCGATTTTGCCCCGGAAGTCTTGTATTTAAAAAGCCCGGCCTTGATGGATGCAGAGGAAAGGAAATCGATACTCTAGATACTATCGCAAGGCATATTATCATGAAAACAATGGATAAGGTCACAAAGGAAAAGATTAAGTATCTCAAAATCTGCGAAAAGCAATGTGGGATACTCGCTGAAATATGCGAGGAAATGACCAGATAAAAAGACAACCGTCTGCGCAGTTAACCGGTAAAGTTCAAAAATTTAAGATGTCATTTCAACTAAACCATCAACGAACTCGATGGAAGGATTACTATGTCAATAAACAAGCTTCGAGAACTTGGTAGAGAGATGTCTGATAAAGATATCAACTACAAAATTTTAAGGTCTCTCACCAAGAAATGGGACATGAAGGTCACGGTAATCAAGGATTGCCAAGACATTTCAAAAATGAAGCCAAGTAGCTTGTTCTTGAGCCTTAAAGCTCACGAGTTCGATTTAATTGATAGAGGACAAGCAGATGAAGATGAGGTGCCCGCTGAAGGCTCAACTTCTAAATCAGTTGCTTTTAAGGCAACCACCAGCAGATTGAAGACCAATGAGCCCACTGGAAACATCATAAGTCAGGCAGAACAGATCGCTTTGCTTACCAGGAAACTAGAGAAATCAAATACTCAACTGGGTAAGTATCGAAGATTCTATAAAGATTATCAACAAAGCCGAGGAAGAGATAGGAGATCAGACAACAGATCTCCAGAAAGAACCAGATCTGATGATCGGAGAGATCACAGAGATGAAAGGAAAAGAGATAATCTAAATGATGAGAGAAGAGATAACCAATCGCATGTAAGAAGCTCAGATTACTATCGAAAAGGAAAATCACCGATAGATCATACGACGGAGTGATTCACCGGAAGAAAAGGTTCTGTGGATCAAGGAGCGCGGCTTCAATTGTGAGAAGCCAGTGTCACTACAGCAATCGCCTGCACTGATGCCAAGAGAAAGGGAAGAAAAGAGGAACGTAAGAGAGCAACGGCAGACAGGACGTAAAAGTTATGGTTGCCGACACGCCGAATCGACGATTCATATTCGCCCTCCGAGGACTCTCGGATACTCCTCTCAGAGAAGATTGGCCCGACAAGAAATCTTTGTTGGCTTCTATGGAAATGAAGATCCGATATTTCTTCAGATGATGATGAGATCTCACTCGATGGCCAAGGAGGACCAACTGGAGGTAACCTCCAAACTCGCTTTGTTCGCTTTTAAAACTCGCTATCATTAGCACACCCTTTGGGAGATTGACCGCAACTCTACTCGAAAGCAATTGCTTGAGGATCTCTCCAATGCAAAGAGACACTTATGCTATAGTGGAAGTTAAAATGATAAGTCGAGGACAAGAAATAATCACCTTTGCTAAAGAGAATGATCTCAAGAAAGCCTCTGAACTTAAATCGGCCAAACCGCCGTAGGCAACCGAGGAATTTAAAATTTCGAAAGTTAAAGCTTCGATCAGACAAGTTAGATCAAAGATCACCGGTAATTAACAAAACAAGTTAAGTCGATGACTTCAAAATCCTCCGCAAGCAAAATTCGATGAGTCGTTCAAAGCCCCGAAAAGTCTAAAATCATCCGAGGATAATCACAGAAGAAAATAGAGGTTTTTTACAAAATCATCTAAAACCGTTTAAGATATGAACACCTATTTTTTAACAACGATTAACAAGAAGGGACTTAGGTATGAGAACCCTTCCACATCCTCAAAAAGCCCCTACCGATTCATCTAAAAAGATGTAATCAGACGAAGTTTTCGACAAAGATACACCAAAAGCCAAACATGTATCTAATAAGGAAAAAAGACCGAGTTTGAAGGTAAAGGCAACCAACCGTATGGGAACAGAAATCGACCCTTAACCTGGTAAAGCATCGGTCGAGGAATCAATAGAAGAACCCAGTTCTTTCGAAGAGACCTCAACTCGATCAACAGATCGAATCGTAAAAGACAACTGTAAAAGGAAGTCCAATCGAGACCCAATCAAGGTCACTGCCTAATAAGCATGCTTCGTAAACCGCAAAAACCACCTATGCCAAAAAGATATGAATCTTTTGATGGTAGCAAATGTACCTACCCCTATAATCGTAAATCTAGGTCAGCCGCACTGTAACCATTAATCGATGAAAAGAAGACAAACAGAAAAAGATAAATCCCAAGTATTCTAAGTCACCCAAGGTTCACACTAATAATCATACTAATCGAAAAGCATATAAAGAGACGATGATTATGTTGATAGGTATGGGGGAGACAAATCAGCCTTCGATCTAACCGATCACAATAGAAGTGCTCGTTTGTATGGATCCCCAAAACTAATCCTAACCCTCAGACCCAATCCAAAAGGGTACCTAAAGCCCCGATTTGGCTCACAGGATCGCGTGGGTCCGCCAACAAAGGAGGTGTGCAAGCAACTATCCGGTACATCGATAGTGGATGCTCAAGGCACATATTTCGAAGCAAACATCTCCTCGGCTCCTACATAGAGAATGAAAAGGCCGCGGTACTTTTCGGTGATGATAACTTTGGTTATACCAAAGGATTGGAACCTTAGAGAATGATGATGTACAAGTAACCGGAGTCTCAGATGTCAAGGTCCAAGCACAACCTACTATCGGTTTCACAATTCTGCGACAATGATTCAAGGTGTTGAGTTCTCGATCGACCAATGCCCGATTGTCAAGAGTTCCAAAAGTAGCAAATTGGCTCTCGCACAAAAGAATGAGCCATCCGAACTTTAAAACTCTTAATAAGATAGCAAGGATGTCTCTAGTGGAAGCACTTCCTAATGAAGTATTTTTTCAAAGGATCGGACATGTCTTCGCATGTCGAAGGAAAAAAACAGTCAAAGCTTCATTCAAGGGAATTCGGACCGCATCCAAAGCAGAAAAATCAAGAATCGCTTCATATAGATCTGTTTGGACCGATTCCGATCTCAACGGACGCAAATATACTCCGTAATCGTGGATGACTATTCCAAGTTTACAGGTTATATTCTTACATAAGAAGAATGAAACGACAACGAAGATACCCGAAGCCGCTAAAAAGATTACAAAATGAGAAGGGTGTCAGTAGTAGTAAAAATCGACGATAAAGGTATGTAATTTCGAACTCTTTTATACCGATTTTTGCTCTAAGTTTGGTATACAAAGATGAAACATCACCGCAAGGACGCCACAACAAAATGGAGTAGCAGAATCGGAGAACAGAACTCTCAAAGAAGTTCGCCGCACAATGTTAGTGAACATGCAATACCAAGCCGTTCAAGGTGTATAATCAACATCAGCATGCCATACTCGTAATGCAGATGTCTTCGACTAAAGCTCACTACAAAACACCCTATGAACCGTGGAAGGACAGAAAACCACGGTCTCTTACTTCCATGTTTTTTGGGTGTAAGTGTTTCATACACAACAATGGGAAGAGTCGGGTTGAAGACTTTTGAGGCCAAGTCGATAAGGGTATATTCTTAGGATATTCCTCATCTAGCAAGGCTTTCAGAGTTTACAAATGCACAAACCCTACTTGTGGAAGAAACACCCCATGTAGTCTTTTGAAGAAGCATCTTCCAACAAGAGAAATCGCCTCGCGAACAAGATGTACCGATCAACAAGTACCGATGTCGGAAAATGGATCAGCTAATGATCAAGGAAAAAGAATCATAAACCGTAACAGTATACATTCCAAATCTAGCTGATTCACCAGATCATTCAGATCCTAAGGTACTAAAACTCGTTGGTGAAGAAGTTCGACATACCGAGAGAAAGATCAACCTAACCATCCGGTTTGTGGGAAAAACTCGAAGTTCCCACTTAAACAGACATCAAGACATGATGAGTCCAACATCACCGAGACATGTTCTTATCAAGTGGATCATAATTTCGCACCACTCCCAAATACTAGTAATGAACCTTTATCGTAAATGGATGATGTTCTCCAAACCGATTTAAATCGTAGCGAAGGACTCGGATAACCACCATCCAACCGATCTCGATCATCGGAGACCCATCTGATAAAGTTAAAACTAGACATCAGATTGGTAAAAGTGCCATGTATTGCTGTTATTTGTCTATGAAGGAACCAACAACAATAGAGGAAGCTCTACAAGACACAAGCTGGATTCTAACCATGCAGGAAGAGCTGGAACAGTTCGACAGAAATCAAGTTTGGGAACTGCAGATGCACCAAATCATCAAGACGTAATTGGCACGAAGTGGGTTTTCAAGAACAAGAGAGATGAGAAAAATGTCATCACCAGAAATAAGGAAAGACTTGTTGCTAAGGGGTATTCACAATCAGAAGGAATTGATTATGACGAGACCTTTGCACCAGTCGCTCACCTAGAAGCCATTCGGCTATTTCTGGCATATGCTTCCCACAGAGGGTTCACTGTGTATCAGATGGACGTAAAGAGTGCATTTTTAAATGGGGTACTAGCAGAGGAAGTTTATGTCGAACAACTTCCAGGCTTCGAAAAGAACAACCAAGTGTACCGTTTACGAAAAGCTCTTTATGGCCTGAAACAAGTTCCTCGAGCTTGGTATGATACACTCTCTCAGTTCTTGATCGACAGTGGGTTCACTAAAGGAACAGTGGATAGAACCTTATTCAGAATAGAAGATGGAGAAGATATTCTGATGGTTCAGATCTACGTGGACGACATCTTCTTCGGATCTCCTAACAAGAGTCTATGTGAAAGATTCAACAAACTGATGCAAGGGAAGTTCGAGATGTCCATGATGGGATAGATGAATTACTTTCTGGGTCTCCAGGTGAAGCAAAGTGCGTATGAATATTCATCCGTTTAAGCGAAGTACACTAGGAATTTATTGGCTAAGTTTGGAGTTCAAAATTGCAAGGAAGCCAAAATTCCTATGATGACTGGATTCAAGATGGATCCGGATGAGGATGGTCGTAAAACAATTCGAAAAAGAATATAGGGCTCTCATGGATCTCATCAGACTCGACCGCAGCGGACGGATATCACCTTTGGCAAAGAGGGTATATGTGCGATTTCGTGCAAATCCAATGCAAAGCCACCTAGAAGCAACTAAGCGGATTTTAAGTATCCAAGGGGACAAGAAACCTTGGTTTATTTTACCCATCGATGATATTCTAGAGCTTAGTGGGTATTTCGATTCTCGATTATGCAAGTTGCAAGATCGACAGAAGTCAACCTCAGAACATGTCGATTTTTTGGAAGTAAACCGATCTCGTGGTTTTCTAAGAAAGGCACATCGATTAAGTACATCTACTAATGAAAGGTAATATATGGGTCGCAGAAGTTTGTTGTTCTAACCCGCTTCCGCTTAGTCGAAATGAGGGATTATAACATCGTAGCTAAGAATGTACCTATATTCTCATGTGATAAGCAAGAATAGTGCTATTGCAATCACTCGTAATCCTCGTTTCTACATACAAGATGCAAGCATGTGGATGTCGACACCATTTTATAAGAGATCATGTTGAAAAGAAGAATATCGTAATGGAAAAGATTCACAATCGATTTACGTAAAGTCGATATTCTAACCAAGCCACTAAGCCGAGATTAGATTCAGAGAATTGTGTAATGAGCTAGGGCTTTCGGATCTTGGAGAAAAAGCACCTAAAATGATTGATGGATTGTTCTCAGACCAAATTTGGTTAAGAGACTAACCAGCCGAAAGGAATCATTGAGTTTGATATCTCAATCGATCGTAAGATCGACCAAGGAACCGATGTGAGAAATCGATCGATTTACGAAAGTTATCGATTAAAGGAATCGATCGATTTTAAAGTTTATCGATTAAAGGAAACACTCAATTTAAAAGGAATATCCGATTAAATGGGTTGGGTTATTTTACATCTTTGTAAGTCGACGAATGATATTCAACAAGCAAGATTCACAGATTAAAGCCTACAATCGCATAAGAAAGCGGAGAATTTACACAACAATGGAATAATAGAACTTTTCATTGATAAAGACCAAGGTCGATTACATTACAAGTTACAAGTACAAAGGACCCTTGAGGTCAAGACATAAGTCATAACCGAAAACCCTAAACCCATAACCCTAAACCCTCATCCTAACCCAAGAAGAAGAAGGGGAGAGAGATTTTAAATCGATGCTCTCATTTTCACCCACTTAACAAGGGTGAGAGAGGCTTTAAAGAAATCCTAAAGCCGCTAGTGAAGCCAAAACCAAAGAGAGCGTGTGGCGTTGATAGGATTTCTAAGCCAGAGCCCTTAGACCAAGTCAATGGACTCTCCAATTTTGTTAAATGGAGCACATGTGCCAAGAAATTGGTTCAAAGACCTTATGGGCACATGTGTCGATGAAAAAAAAAAATTGAGTTGATATACGAAGATCACCGTTGTCCGATCAAGATCGATATCAAACTCATGTTTTATATCGATCGAGTCTGTTGATCTTTGGTTACGTCATAACGATAGACACACAAGGTGCATACGGTTAGGAGAAGTGTCTTTCGGGCCATTCGCGATAGCAGATCCGCCCGTGGTGGTAAAGGAGCTTTGGCAACAATTGTATGTGAAATCTTTGATGACGCATTTAAAAAAAAGTGATAAGGGACACAGTGGTTGATTTGAGAAGTCAAATCATTGAAAAAAAGGGGTAAAGGTGTTTTGCCGGAAGTTTCACAGAAATAAGGGTTCACCGAATGCATGTTTTTACAAAAGAAAGATAAGTATGGTGAATGGGTTATGTTGTGTAAAACATTGGTCCAATTTATAGAGGCCAAGCAAGGGAATGCAAATTTGATTTCAAAAAGCCTTTTAGAGAAATTTGCATCACAAGGATAAACAATGTAGAAATCACGCGATCGATAATTGGATAAATTCTGGCGGATTGACATATCAAGATATACGAGGGCGATAATTACGCATGTCAAATCGCTCCAACTTAGGGAATAAAGATTACTATTCTAGACTAAGTTTTTGGCAAAGAACACTTATCCCAAGAATTGGCTTGATTCGAGAAGAATCGATTAGGTCAACCAAAATCGATTACATACTTAAACCGATCGATAAGGAAGATCAGTTGAACTTGAAACCTCAACAAATCAAATATATCAGTCTATGAGAAAACAGAAATATCAGTTGAAGGGGGAACTTCAACTGATCGAGGAGGATCAGAAGGGAAATCAGACACAAAATGAAACAGATCAGTTGAAAAGAACAGTTGGGAAAGAACAGTTGGGAAATTATAAGGTTTAGGCAGAAAACTAAGATCAACAAGTGGAATCAACTTCAAGTGGTATTGACTGATTACTATACCAGTCAATCAGATACGCCTTTCCTTTCCCTTGTTATTTGCTTATTCATCGGATTTTATCGGTTTTTATTTGCCTTACTGTACGCATTACCTGTGTGACGTATCCCCTGCAAATCATTTAATGCGGACGTGGGGTACATATATTAATTGCTACAAAATTAGCTTTTAAATCCAAAATGTTTTCGTACGTGCTTTTCCCAACCATTCGATAAAAAACGCTTAATCTGGATCGTCTAATCTTTTCAAACGGTTGATCTTCCAAATCTTGTCTTTTTCCCTCCTCATCTTTATAAGGTTCATCAAAAACCCTACCAGAGTTTTCCAAATCACAAACTTGCGTTTTACTTTCTGAAAACTCCCCAGATTACTTCTTTGCGATTCAAAGTGTTTTTCTTAAGTCTCAACTCCGAAAAACAGAATCTGGTAATTCTTGATAATTTGATGAATCATTCTTTTAAAACCATTGATCTTAAAGATCTTGTCAATCGCTGATATCCTGTATTGTGTTTTATTGTTTCTTGGTTTCCGTATATGTGATATTCTTAGTATTTATGCACAATTTTAACCGAATCTATCTTATCTGTAGATGATCACTCACGGTATGGGTAAAATAATGTGCAACTATGAATCGACATTAAGGATTGTCGAGGACAAGTTCGCATAATTTTGGGGTGACAAAGGATCCGGAATCAATGGAAGTAGAGGAAATTTCAAGAAAGCAGACTTGAAAAATATTGTGTCGCTTCAACGCAATCCAGTTGATGCAAAAGATGAAGCCCTCGAATTCGTAAGGAATTTAAGGGTGGATACAGATGCTCCAGGAGAAGAACTACTTTCGACAGTCACCGGAGAAGAGATCAGACTGACGAATGAGGATATAACTCGTCTGTTCAGCCTACCAAAAGGACGAATCTCGCCTGCTCACTACAGGGAGAATCAAGATGAGCTGATCAGAAATGAGCTCATCAGAGAGGCTGACAAACATCATACGTCAGGCTTTTGTCGTTAATGCTCAAGAGGAAATACCGATTGTTGTTTGATATTTTGTCAAAAACAATTATGGGTATTTCATTCAACTGAATGCTCTTACATCAGTCAAACTGTACAACATGGCTGCAATAATTGATGAAGCCAAGAACATCAATTGGCATGGGTTCCTAAAGGCCATTCTACTCCAAGAACATGATAAATTTGGAGTTGATGAGTGGAGGCAGGTCTATCTGAAGAAGAGGATCAGCAATCTCAACAACGTTGCAGTTATCCTACAAGACAAAATGCCAAATGCCGATGGGAGCAGAATGGATCAAGCCCTACAAGGCATTCCTCTCCAACACTATAGCCATATTTGGGCCACCGTGACGATGATATGCGCCAACTCCCCCAAAGACTAAGAAGGGAAAAAGCAAGGAAGCAACAACCGTCTACACCGAAAGCCCCCAAGAAAAAAAATCAAGGTGAAGGTCCAAGAAAAGAGGCCGAAGAAGGCGAAGCAAGCCTCCATGACTCTGATGCTAGAAGATGAGTCAGATGAAGAAAGAGCGCCAGATCAGTCTGTTGCACCACAAAATCGGGTGAAAAAAATCGACAAGCGAAGCTCAAGTGAGAGCTCGCTAGTTCATTTCGAGGAAGACGACGAGAGGCAAACGATCTCCTTCTCCTCGGCCGAGGTGATTCACCACTTTCAGACTAATGGTCTGCCGAAAGCATGTCTCTCCTACTCTTCCACCGCTCATGAACTAAAAACTACATCGGTTCGCGAACTCAAATCGCAATTCATGGGCAGTAACCTTACCATTTGTGGAACCAGCGCAATCGCCTCCATAAAGCAGAACCTCTCAGAGGGTCGAGCCTATCGAGACAACTTCCACCTACTCAAGCACCACGTAACCCTCCACATCTCATCAACCGAGAAACGGGACGGATAATTCTGAGTCTAGATCATCAAAGACCATCACAAGGAAAATAGTCGTAATGCAAATCTAACGAGAAATTGATGAGATGTATCCTTAATCGTCGCCCATCCCGCTATTAGAGAACAAGTTATGGAGATCCTCACCGAGAGATCTCGATTAAAAAGCTTCTCGATTTTATAATGATTATTGAGCAAATGGGACAGGCCGATGAGTTTGCAGATTTTGATTTTCGACATGAGGAAATCTGCTAAAGTAGGATCACCAAATGAGTGATAACTCATGAATCTATCAAAGCTCGATCCACGTGAAGTCGGGTTGGTGAACAAGGCTAACAGGAGATCGCTCAAGAAGCTCCCGGGCAGATGCTACAATGAAGGATACAGGAGCTGCCGATGATAGTGGAACTGGTGCTGCAGTTCATGACCAACCACTGGAGGCACAAACAACTGAGACTGATCAAGTGACGCAAAACATTCCAACATCACATATAACCGCTGATCAACTTCAGGAGATCAGATTATGTTTCAAAGATCTCCTAAAAGAAGAAATTGAGGGAGTGATAGGTAATCAGAGGCAGATTGGCCTCAAAGAAATAACAGATCAAAGGGAATTGGCTATTTCCCAGATTGCAGCGATCAAAGATCAGTTCTCCCAAACTGTGACCACCGTATCTGCCGATCTTATAAAATTCGTGGATGACAAGCTGATTCAGGTGGATCAACAACAAGTTTCTTTTCTGATGCTCACTGAAAAGCTCGATTTGATGAAGACAAACTTGACAAACTGATCTTTACATTTTCTTACGCCATCGAATGCCAAGATCGAAGCCGATCTCGAAGGTTCAACTTAACCGCTTCTAGTTCCGAAAAAGGGAAAGGACGGACCGAGAAACCAATCGACATGATCGTAACAACAGAAGATCTAATTGCATTTAGAAGCCTATGGATAAAGACTAGACCATCCGGATCTCTTTGCTAATGAAGTCTCACGAAAAGATTGAAAAATCAAAAGGCAAGAAAGGTAGGCTATGTGGTCTTTGGGGACATTACAAAAGGTAGGCACTGGGTCTTTGGGACATCACAACTTTGTACCCAGCTACTCGGACTAAAATAGTCACAAGAAGCACAAATAGCCAAATACAAAGCCGATAAAGAATCGCCGAGAAATCGTCCAAAAGAGTTCTTCAAGAGGCCGAAAAGAAAAAGAAGAAAGAAGGGCGAAAAAAATTGACAGAGGCGTAAAATCAAGATAAAATTCAAATCGAAAAGCGAAGAAAGGAAAGGCTAGAAAATCAGTACGTAACCTCACCGCCAAAGAAGAGTTGATGAGATCATTCCAAAAACTGCTGCACATGCTAAGAGGTTTGAGGAATGGAACAAGATCAGAAGTGAATGGCTTCTGGATGCTTTTGTCCTTAATCTTGTTCCACGAGAAGAATCTCCAGATGATGAATTCCTCAACTGGTTAGAAAATAAATATCCAGATTTTCTGAAGTATCTTGAAAATGAGGCCAAACTTATCAATGTAAAAATATCTCGCCAAGAGTATGATCTGTTGGATTACTCGAAGAAGGCAGATGGCTCATTTGACAGACTGGCATTTCAGAGATTCTACTTTGACATCCTGAGCAAAACGCATATAACTGATCCTCAGCAGACCAATGATGTCAAATGGAAACTATAACAGATCTTCAATGTACCTCAAGATCAAAGAGAGATACCAGAAGGATACAAGCCTAAAGAGTGAAGAATCAGAAGACTTCTCAGGATCAACTGTTTTTAAATTCAAACTTTTCTGATGTAACATGTAATCGACATATATCTAATGAGAAAAGTTTATTTTCCGATCCTAAGACAAAAATCTCATTGTCTTTCGATTATGTGCTTTTATTATTCTATATTTATCAACTGTGTTTGGTTTTTCAGTGTTTTGGTTTTATCAAAAAGGGAAATTGTTGGGAAATTTATAGTTTTGATAAAAGTTCGTAAACACATGTAATAGGACCAATCGGACACATTGGTGATCGATGTTTATATTGGATTTATAGAATACCAGTTGATAATTATCGTATAGAACAATTGATGTAATAGATAGGTCACATATTCGGGGGAACCTCAATATGTATAAGTCGATCTGAAAATCCAAAGAACAAATTGATATCAAGACGGCCGAAATGCTAAAGAAGAACGAAGATCGATCGATCCGATCTAGTCGGATATCTCAATGAAGTCATAAAGCTCAAACTCGAGAATACTTGAAGATCGATGACTTCCGTAAGATCGGACGGAAGACCTACATCACCGAAGTCTCCGCTAGTTGAAGCTAAGTCAACCCGGCACCGTAAGACTCCATCAGTACACCGATCGGTTCGACCGACGTCACCACCGGTGAAAATTGATATTTCACCTAATCATACGCCTATGATCCGAACAAGAAGAATGTCAACCTTAGTTGGAAGAACAAACATTTGAAAAGTCGCTCGTTAACCAATAAGAACAAGACACGTATGATCGGAGCGCATAATTAAGGGATTTGATTTCGCTCTCTCTAACGGCTATAAAATACAAGTTCACGCTTTTCGGCCATGCCGTTCTCAAGCACGTCACATCAATCCTCGCAGAACCTACATTTAATATAGCCTGAAATTCAAATTGCTCTCCAACGGCTCTTTGATTTCAAGGTCTATAAATATGGGATCACACTTCAAAGTGAAAAACGGAAACACTGAACAATCAAGAAGCTCAAGCAATTATCAGATTTCCGCACGAAGAACACGATCAAGAAGATTATTTTATTAAGTGTTCATCCCATAAGTTCTTAGCATAGAAATCTTTTCATCTAGCTGATAGGCTACCTTAAACACTAGAAAAGATTTCATAGTTGGAACCAAAACAATCTTATCCAAACCCAAGTTAGGTTAAGTTGTTTAAGCAAGATTTCAGACTAGGGTTTCTGGGATCGGTTGAGTGAGAACTCCTTAAATATCTATCGGTGTACTGTGTTGAACTAACACATAAAACTAAGTTCAGTTGGTTAAGTTGGTGCCCCTTGTGATAGGGAAGAGTGGACGTAGGACTGGTTTGTCCGAACCACTATAAATCTTGTGTGCCTTTACCGCTTTGATTAACTGTCTACACTATTGCACACAACCTTTAAAGCGCATACATATTCTAAGTTGAGATCAGCTAGCACCAAGCTTCTGATCTGATCAAGCTTGACACTTCAGTCAACTGGTTAAAACACTAACTTTGGAATCTGATTTATAAAAACTGGTTTTTCACGGGTAAAATTTAAGCTTCCGCACACATCAGTTAAACTGATAGTTACCGAACTAATCTGCCTTCAGGCGACTAGTAAGTTGGTTATCACCCAATTCGATTCACTCGACTGATCAAAGCTAACGCCTCACACCGACCAAGAAAAAGTTTTTAAGTCTATTCACCCTCCCTCTAGACTTTTGCCCTCACTAAACCCGTTCGGGACCTACTAACGTATGATTAGGTGAAACATCGGTTTCACTGGAGTGATTTCGATCGATCAATAAGGTCGACGATCTACGATGGAGTCTTTCGTGCCGGTTGACTTAGCTTCAACTAGCAGAATTTACCGATGTAGGTCTTCCTCGTCCGATCTTCCTCGAAATCATCCGATCTTCAAGTATTTCGAGTTTGAGCTTTATGACTTCATTTGAGATATATGACAAGATCGGATCGATCCGATCTTCGTTCTTCTCTAAAGATTCCGCCCGGCGGGATATCAAAACCGTTCTTTGGGTCTTCAGATTCGATTTTATACATATTGAGGTTCCCCTCAATATGTGACCTATCTATTACATCGGTTGTTCTATACAAGAATTATCAACCGGTATTCTATAAACGGTAATATAAACATCGATACCTAATGTGTCCGACCGGGTCAGACATATGTGTTTTTTGAACTTTTATCAAAACTATAAATTTCCCAACACGTGTTTTGAAATCGATGGCTGAGATTAGTCGGCCAAAAAGTATTTTGATCGCACGGTTGAGAAAAATAATCTTCTCATTTTCTGGACTCGAAAAATCGCAATAAAACATTTTGAAAACATTTTCAGGTCCGCATTAAAAGCTTTGCAGAGCATGCGTCATGAATAGTGTAAAATAAATCAATTAAAATAAATAACGCATATAAGGATATTCAGAAAGAGATAAATAAGGGAGCGTATCTGACTGATTGATATTGTAATCAATCAGTTACCACGGTGATCTGATCTGGTACTTTGTTGACTTATCTAATGTTTGCCTCATGCATTTCCCAACAATATCTCGCTTATCTGATCAGATTCTTTGCTTGAAACGCAACCGTACTTATCGATCCTCTTTTCTGAAAAACTTCATCCTTCAGTTTTCTTCTATAATCTCACATTAAATGAAGTCAACTCCTGCCAAAACTTTTACTTTGGGGAGTCAAAAAGTCGCCTCGATTCCCAAATCGGCGCGATTTGACATTCCGTAATAATGGCATAGATACGCTGTGATTTAATCACACCGTTAACTCATCCAACCATTAGCCGCGTGTTCCTAACGCGTTGTCGATACAAATTTCTCTTAAGATTTTCTGAGATGATAAAATTTACATTTATACCCCTAATTTCCTTTTATAAATAGCCTGGGGTGTTAGGCGAACAACACAATCATAAACCATTTCATCTTCTTTAGCATATCCTTCATGCTTTTCCAATGAGTTCCTTATTTCCGGTGAAACTTCCGGTGGGAACCTTTAGCCCTTTTCTAATGAAACCAGCTTCTCAGATCAACCCTGTGTGTTCCTTCACACTGCTTTCGTCGTCATCTAAGATTTCACATACGATCAATGCTAAGCTTCTTTACCACCATGGAGGCGGATCTGGTAAGGCAAATGAGAAGGCACTTCTCCTAACCGTATGCACCTTGTGCGCCTATCGAGATGACGGTATTAGCATCAACAGACTCAGTCTGAAACAAAACATGGGTTTGATATACAAAATAGTGTATCAAACTCAATATTCGCATGAGACACTCATGGCCATATGCTCTTTGTGACCAAACATGTGGCACTGTGTCCCATTTAACAGATGGAGAGCCCATTGATTTTAGGTCTAAGGGCTCCTAGCTTAAAGATCCTTCAAGGCACGCTCTCTCTTCTCACTCCAAGATTCTAAGAGCGGCTTTCAGGATTCTAGAAGCTTCTCTGCTGCCCCCTGGGTCGGAGAGTCTGAGAGCGTCTGCACTTAAAATCTCTCTCTCTCCTTCCCTGCCTAGGGTTGTCTTAGAGCTGATGGTTTATGTATCGACCTCCGGGTCTTCTTGTACTTGTAATACCACTTAAAGATAGATGTAGCGTTTGAAGCTTGTGATATCACTTGTAACTTGTAAAACTGACCTCCGGGTCTTTATCAATGAAAAACTCTGCTATTCCATTGCTGTGTTGTTTTCTTCTGACTTATGCAATCTGTAGCTTTAAACTTGACTTGTTTGTTAACTGTAGCTTTAATCGACTTATAAAGTAATCTTTCCAATCTGATCAGTTCCCCCTTAATCTGATATATCTTGAACTGATCTGCCCTTTGTCTGAACTTCAGATCGGCTACCTTTCTGACTTTCTGATCTGCTCCTATTTGAACTTCAGATTGGCTCCTCATCTGGTCGTCTGATCAGTTGAGATTCCTAACTCAATTGATTCCACTTATCCTTGGTTAATCTTTTAACCAACTGAATCTAGAGATCAATCCTTCAGCCATATCTGATGCATTTTCTCCAAGATCCAGAATCCCTAGCTCGTTGCATAACTCTCTGAATCTGATCTCAGCTAGTGGCTTGGTTAAGATATCAGCTTTCTGCTTGTCAGTATGGATCTTTTCCATCCTGATATTCTTCTTTTCAACATGATCTCTGATAAAATGGTGTCTGACATCCACATGCTTGCATCTTGTATGTAGAACATGATTCTGAGTGATTGCAATAACACTATTACTGTCACAGAATATAGGTACGTTCTTAGCTACGATGTTGTAATCCCTCAGCTGCTGACTTAGCCAGTGCAGTTGGGAACAACAGCTTCCTGCAACCATATATTCTGCTTCAGTAGTAGATGTCGCAACTGATGTCTGCTTCTTCGAAAACAAAGAGATCAGTTTATTTCCCAGAAACTTACATGAACCTGAGGTTGACTTCCTGTCGATCCTGCAACCTCCGTAATCTGAATCAGAATACCCATTAAGCTCTAGATTGTCATCTGATGGGTAAAATAAACCAAGGTTTATAGTCCCCTTCAGATATTTGAGAATTCGCTTAGCTGCTTCTAGGTGGCTTTGCATTGGATTTGCTTGAAATCTGGCACATACACCTACTGCAAAAGTAATGTCTGGTTTGCTGGCAGTCAGGTATAGTAGAGATCCAATTAAAGCTCTATACTCCTTCTGATTCGTTTTCTGACCATCTTCGTCTGGATCCATCTTGAATCCGGTCATCATTGGAATTCTGCCTTCCTTGCAGTGTTGAACTCCGAACTTTGCCAGTAGATTCCTTGTGTACTTCACCTGGCAGATGAATATTCTTTCTGTACTCTGCTTGACTTGTAATCCCAGAAAGTAATTCATCTGACCCATCATGAACATCTCGAATTTCCCTTGCATCAATTTGCTGAACTTCTCACATAGCATCTTGTTGGGAGATCCGAAGATGATGTCATCCACGTAGATCTGAACCATCAGAATATCTTCTCCATCTTCTATTCTGAATAAGGTTCTGTCCACTGTTCCTTTAGTGAACCCGCTGTAAGTCAAGAACTGAGAGAGTGTATCATACCAAGCTCGAGGAGCTTGTTTCAGGCCGTAAAGAGCTTTCCTTAAACGGTACACTTGGTTGCCTTTTTCAAAGCCTGGAGGTTGTTCGACATAAACTTCCTCTGCTAGTACCCCGTTTAAGAATGCACTTTTTACATCCATCTGATACACAGTGAACCCTCCATGGGAAGCATATGCCAGAAACAGCCGAATGACTTCTAGGCGAGCGACTGGTGCAAAGGTCTCATCATAATCAATTCCTTCTGATTGTGAATACCCCTTAGCAACAAGTCTTGCCTTATTCCTGGTTATGACATTTTTCTCATCTCTCTTGTTCTTGAATACCCACTTTGTGCCAATTACGTCTTGATGAGTTGGTCTATCCACCAATTCCCAAACTTGATTTCTATCAAACTGTTCCAGCTCCTCCTGCATGGCTAGAATCCAGCTTGCGTCTTGTAGAGCTTCCTCTACTGTAGTTGGTTCCATCATAGACAGATAACAATAGTATATGGAACTTTCACCAATCTGATGTCTAGTTTTGACTCTATCAGATGGGTCTCCGATAATCAGGTCAGTTGGATGACTGGTAATCCAGTCCTTCTGTTCTGATGTGCGTCTATTTGGAGAACATCATCCATATCTGATAGTTCATTACTAGTGATTGGGAGTGGTGCGGAATTATGATCCACTTGATAAGAACATGTCTCAGCTGATGTTGGACTCATCATGTGCTGAAGTCTGTTCATAGGAACTCCAGAAGTTCCCCCTGAACCAGATGGTTCAATTGATACTGTCTCAGCTGTAACATCTTCTTCAATGACAGTTGTGCGTACCTTTGGGTCTGATTGACCTGTTGAATCAGTAAGATCAAGTTCTGGGATGTGCACTATTACGTGTTCAGGTTCTTTATCCTTGATGCTCAGCTGATTCATTTTCTGCATGTCAGGTAACGGTTGATCTGGTACGGCTTGTTCTGAGGCAGCTTTCTCTTGTTCAGAGGATGTCTCATCAAAGACCACATGGGGTGTTTCTTCCACAACTAGAGTTCGTTTATTGTAAACTCTAAAAGCCTTGCTGGATGAGGAATATCCTAAGAATATGCCCTCATCTGACTTGGCCTCAAAAGTCTTCAACTGACTTTTCCCATTGTTGTGAATGAAACACTTGCACCCAAAAACATGGAAGTATGAAACACGAGGTTTTTTGTCTTTCCACAGTTCATAAGGTGTTTTGAAGTGAGTCTTAGTCAGAGAAATCTCTGTTCTGAGTATGGCATGCTGTGTTTATTGCTTCTGTCCAGAAATGGCTTGGTGTGGCATGTTCAGCTAACATAGTGCGAGCAGCTTCCTTGAGAGTTCTGTTTCTCCGTTCTGCTACTCCATTTTGTTGTGGCGTTCTTGAAGCTGACGTTTCATGCTGTATACCAAACTCAGTGCAAAAATCAGTAATAAAGGAATTCAGGAACTCTGTACCTTTATCTGATCTGATCTTTACTATGCTGACACCCTTCTCATTTTGTAGCTTTTTGAGCAGTTCGGGTATCTTAGTTGTTGTCTCGTTCTTCTTGTATAAGAATACAACCCAAGTAAACTTGGAATAATCATCCACGATTACAAGAGTATATTTCCGTCCGCTGAGACTGACTGGTGTAACTGGTCTGAATAGATCCATATGGAGCAGTTACAATACTCTACTGGATGCTGGTCCAGGTATTCCCTTGAATGAGGCTTTAACTTGTTTTCCCTTCTGACATGCGGCACATGTCTGATCTTTGGAGAATATCTCATTCGAAAGTCCCTCAACCAAAGACATCCTAGCGATCTTGTTAAGAGTCTTGAAGTTCAGATGACTCAATCTTTTGTGCCAGAGCCAACTGCTACTTTTAGATCTCTTAACAATTAAGCATGTATTCTTCGGGCAACTGTTCCAATCTGCTATTTAGATTGTGCCTTTCCTTGAACCAGTTAGAAAGATTTGTTGAGTGGCTCGATTCCTTATAGTACACTTGTCACTCGAGAACTCAACTCTGAATACGTTGTCGCAGAATTGTGATACTGATAGTAGATTGTGCTTCAATCCTTCGACATACGAGACTCCAGTTACTTGTACATCATCATTCTCTAAGGTTCTGAATCCCTTGGTAAAACCAAAGTTATCATCACCGAAGAGTACACGTGGGCCTTCTTGTTCTTTGTAAGATCTAAGGAGATGTTTGCTTCCAGTCATGTGCCTTGAGCATCCACTATCGATGTACCAGATAGTTGCTTGTGCACCTCCTTTGTTGGCCCCACGCGAACTGCAATCAAATCGGGCTTTAGGTACCCTTTGGAATTGGGTCTGGGGGTTAGTGGTGGATTTAGGGATCCACACAAAACAGAAAGCACTTCTATGAAAATCTGAAAGATTGGAAGGTCTGATTTGTCTCCCATACATATCAACATAATTATACGTCTCTTTATATGCTTTATGATTAGTATGATTATTAGTGTGAGCCTTGGATGACTTAGAAGACTTGGGATTTTTCTTTATATTTTGTCTTCTTTTAATCCAATTGTGGCTCGGTCAAGAGTCCCTAGATCTCGATTATAAGGGTAGGTACGATCGCTACCATCAAAAGATTCATATCTTTTTGGCATAGGTGGTCTTTACAGTTTACCTATAGCTTGCTTATTAGGCAGCTAACCTTGATTGGGTCTCAGATTAGATTTCCTTCTTATGGGTTGTTTCTTCTGATACCTAATCTGCTGATCAGGTAGAGGTCTCTTCAGAAGAACTGGGTTCTTCTGTTGATACCTCGGTACGATATTTTATCGATTGGGGTCCATTTTTGTCCCCTTTCGATTAGGCACCGCCTTTACTTGCTCAAGCAGTCTTTTTTCCCCTTATTAGATACAAGTTTAGCTTTTAGTGTATCTTTGTCAGAGACTCGTTTGATTACACCCTTCTGAAGTGAATCAAACGGGGATTTTGAGGATGTAGAAGGGTTCTCATACCCAATTCCCTTCTTGTTAGTCGACGTTTGAAAATAGGTGTTCATTTCTTGAACGGTTTTAGATGACTTCGTGAAAACCTCTATTTTTTCTTCCAGACTATCCCTCGAGATTTAAGACTCTCATGTAGTCGGAATAGCTCATCAAATTTAGCTTGAAGGATTTTGAAATCATCACCATTGTTTGTTGATTGCTAGTCGATCTTTGATCTGTTTCTCCGATCGTAAAAATTTAACCTTCAGAACGTTAAGTTCCTCAGTTACCTTCTGAACAGTTTCAACAGATTTCAGTACAGTAGCTTTATTGAGAGCGTTCACTTTAACGAGCTAATTATTTCTGATCCTTAGCTTGTCATTTTAAACTTCCACTATTGTATAAGTGTCTCTTGCTTGGAGAGATCATCAAGCAATTGCTCGAGTAGAGCCGCAAGTCAATCTCTCGGCCGGTGTGCTAATAATAGCGGTGTGGAAATTGAAAAAAAGCGAAGGTTTGGAGGTTACCTCAGATTGGTCCTCCTTGGCCATCAAAGGCGAGACTTCATCGTCATCGAAGAGAATATCGGATCTTCATGCTCGTGGAAGTAAACTTAAAGCTTGCTTATCGGATAGAAGTCTTTCTGAGATGAGTACCCAGAGTCCTCGGGCGCGATAGGAATCATCAATTCGGATGTGTCGACTACGAGGGCTTTCCTATTTCGAGGCGTTGTTCTCTTTTAGTTAGATTTCCCTTCTCTTTCTCGGGAGTCGGTCGAGGCGATTCGGTCTTTGTAGTGACTGGTTTCTCGCTTGATTGAAGCATCATCCTCGATCTCACGGAACTTCCTCTGCCAGTGAGTCACTCCGTCAGTAGGATCTGTCGGTGACTTTCCTTTTCGATAATGTCGAGAACTTCTTCTATCGATCTGTTATCTCTTCTTTCATCTGTCGGATAATCTCTTTTCTTTTCTTCTCTATGATCTCTTCGATCATCGATCGGTTCTTTCTCGTGACTGTCGGTTGGCCTCTGCTTTTCTTTGATAGTGTTTTGTAGAATCTCCGATACTTACCAATTTGAGTATTTGTTCTTTCAAGTTTCTTGGTAAGCGGAAGCGATCTATTCCTTGACTTATGATGTTTCCAACAGTTGATGGCCTTCGATCTGCTCTTTGGTTGCTTTAAAAGCAATCGATTTAGGCGTTGAGGCTTCAAAGAGGTGTCTCGTCTTCATCTGCTTGTCCTCTTTCGATTAAGTCGAACTCGTGAGCTTTAAGGCTTAAGAACAAGCTACTCGGCTTCATCTTTGAAATGTCTTAGCAATCTTTGATTACCGTGACTTTCATGTCCCATTTCTTGGTGAGAGATCTTAAGATCTTGTAGTTGATATCTTTGTCCCGACATCTCTACCAAGTTCTCGTAGCTTATTGGACCGACATGGTGATCCTCCCATCGATCTCGTTGATGGTCTCGTTGGGCAACATCTTTAACTTTTCTTACTTCACCGTTAAATTTCAGCTTGTAGGCGGCTGTCTTTGATCTGATCATTTCCTTCAAGATATCTCGCCAAAGAGTATCCCACATTGCTTTTGCAGTTTCGAGATACTTTATCTTCTCTTTGGTGACTTTATCCATTGTCTTCATGATTATATGCCTGGAGATTGTATCTAAAGTAAACAACTTTCTTTCCTCTGCATCCATCCATCGTGGTCGGGTTTTTTTCGCACAAGACTTCCCGTGGCAAAGTCTGGATCTCCTCCGACTGCTGGGTTGTCATGGTATATGATGATGGGTCCTCGTTCGATGACTTCCATCATTCTGCCGCTTATCGATCCTATATGGTTGCACATATATATAGCCCAATCTGCATACTCATCAATTGAAAATTTAGGCAAATCATGATACATACCAGAGGTATTATCCATGCTGAGTGATTTTGAAAACGAATGAGTTTTAAAAATGGTTTTTCAAGATCAGTTCAAATGACCACAAAGATTCTTCCTCAAGAATCGATGATACTCAAAGCCAGTGGTCTGTAGAACCATGGCTCTGATACCACTTGTAGGTCCCGAATGGGTTTTGTGAGGGTGGAAGTCTAGAGGGGAGGGGTGAATAGACTTCCAAAACTTTTCGTGGGGATCAGGTGTGAACTGCAGATTACCCGATCAGAGTGCTTGTGTATCAGTTTAGACTGATGTTCAATCTTACTGAGTGCCTGAGGGTAGATCAGTTTGATATCTGTCAGCTTAACTGAATGGTGCGGAAGCTTGTTTTTACCCGTGTGAAAAACCAGTTTTATCAATCAGATTCTTAAGTCAGTTTTCAACCAGTTGACTGAAGTGTCAATCTGATCAGATCAGTTGCTTGGTGCAGACTGAGCTTAACTTTAGAATATGTATGCAGTTTAAACTCAGTTGAGTGACTTGTGTAAAGCGATAAGAAAGCAAGCAAATGCACACAAGACTTTTTATAGTGGTTCAGACGAAACCCATCCTACGTCCACTCTTCCCTTAACACAGGGGAACCTTAACCTACTTTAACCTGCGGGACTTATATCCTTTTTAGGATGACCGAGATGTTTACCGAGTTCCCACTCTTACAAACTTAACCTGCGGGACTTATATCCTTTTCAGGATGGCCGAGATGTTTACCGAGTTCCCACTCAAGCTTAACCTACGGGACTTATATCCTTTTTAGGATAGCCGAGATGTTTATCGAGTTCCCACTCTACAATCATAACCAGCGGGACTTATATCCTACAAAGAGGATAGCCGAGATGTTTAATGAGTTCTCACTCTACAGACTTGACCTAACTTGTGTTTAGGTAAAGAATGATTGAGGGTTCCAACTGGATATCTATCCTGGTGCTTTAGGTAGCCAAAATGCTAGTGGATAGAATTTCTTGCTAAGAACTATGGGATGTGTTGGGGAAAGATTTGCACAGATCTATTCGGGGTGAATATTTAAATACAAATTTAATCCTTTAATTATTACTAGCATGAATTAATCCTATATTAATTCAAATAATAATTACAACAACCTATCATGCATATAATAAGCCACGTAAAACCTACGCATGCGGAATCTACGGGTTTACGTGAACGTACCTCTCGGGATGACAGTGAATTCGGTTGGATGGACTAACCAAAAGGACTTCCCAAGTATTCCCTTAGCCCTTGCTCAACTATCCGGTGGAAGGACACTTGTCGAACAATTAACAAAAAGGAAAAAATAAACTTTGTTGCACCACTTATGTGGATTTGCTAATTTTTCCAGCACATGGAATTGTAGTTGGGAATGAAAGAATCATCCCCTATTTATAGGAGGGGAGTGGTCGATTTTTTCAGTGGAAAAACAATGTGGGAAAAGACTTTTCTTGATCACCAAGAAATCTTGAATATATCTCCTATATTATTTTTCCCATAATTAAAATATTCCACAAAAATCCCACCTTCTCAAATTATGGAATTATTTTCGAAAATATAGTCTTGCAAGAAACCAAGATTTGGATCTTCTTGAATTTATGAGATATTCTTGTATTTCAAGAAATACATATCTTCCATAATATCTTTTCAAGAAAATCAAGAAAATCTTTCTTGCCCTATATCTTCAAATTTTCGAAAATACTATATAGATAACCAAGTGGGAGATTTCTTGAATTTAATGAGATAATCTTGTATTCCAAGAATACATATCTTCATTCCATAACAAAATTCAAAGAAAATCTTTCTCCCTACTATATCTATAATTTTGAAATTTACATGGAAAAAATAAGCAACAATATTTATTTTATTTTAATCACTTTTTTCAGTTATTGGGCTATATGTTGGGCTACTCAGGGGGCCTTTAGGAGAATTAAGATTGGACCTTCTAATGGACCTTGAATATCTAATATTGAGCCACAATATAATTCAAGCCCATAAATATTAATTAATCCCACTACATAATTAATATTGCACTATCCATCTTAACCCATATTACAGTCAATATGGCTCCCGGTCATTATTTCCCGTGTTTAAGATTATCTAGCCCATTAATTAATTCAAGCCACTGAAATAGCTTTCCATTAATTAACATCTTTTATCCTTGGTCGAGGAACGGTTCAACATTATTATCCATACCGGAAACTAATTCCACTTGCAAGATTTGGTATGATAAAGCTTATGAACCTCCCAAGGGGGCAAATCAAACAAGCGTGCATTTTGCATTACACGATTCTTCATATTAAATCTTAGCAATCACATGTGACCAATAATATTGCCCAAGATAAAAAGTATTGAATCTCTTTGATTCGCTACCCATGATAAGTCAAAGCAATAGTTACCAATCCCACGTGATCCTATTTAAGGGACGAAGGTTAAGAAATAACGAACCACTGAGGTCTAATTCTCCCTTGTTCAGTTCTGAAGAATTTATCCTTCTGTTGGTCCTATTCAGTGCATCAGTCATGCACTAGTGTAATCTCTTGGTCAAGACAAACCAATCTGAGCCTTACACCTCAACCTTTTCGCGATGTGTTGTTCATTTCCATCTAGGTCGTGAATGGCGTACTTTTTAGTTACAAGGACCGTTAATTTAATCTTTCGTGATCCGGTATCACTAAATTAACTACAATGTAACACGTCATTTAATTATTTATGATTATGCAAGAAATATATGTAACATTCAATCATATTTAAAGCATCGATGATAAACAATTTATTTCATAAATAAGTCTGAAAATTCAGTTTCGATTATACAAAGTAAAAAGCATACTTTTCAGTATAATCCCAACAATCTCCCACTTATACTCAAAGTCTGCTTTTAAGTATACTACAACATGTCTCGCGTAGTCCGTGACATCTAATGTCACCTACACGAACCTAATAATTTCTCCCACTTATACTCAAAGCAGTTAGGGCGGTCTTGACACCCATTCCACCCACATGTCTCTCGAATGTATTCAGAGGCAGACTCTTTGTGAATGGATCTGCTAGGCTGTCCTCAGACGCTATCTTCGCCACATCTATATCTCCTCTCTTAACGATTTCTCGTATAAGATGTCTTTCCTTTAGTGTGCTTGTTTGACTTGTGGACTCTTGGTTCTCTTGAATTTTCAACTGTCCCTAGCAGATATTTCTAGACAAATTCAGAACACCATCCAAGTCCACTAAGAAGATCTAGAGCCCAATCGGTTCTTTCACTGCTTCACAAGCAGCTACTTACCCGACTTCCATGGTTGAGTCAGTGATGCATTTCTGCTTCACACTCGTCCATTTGATGGCTACACTTCCCAAATGGAAACACACTAACTGAGGCAGATAACTTATGGAATCTAAATCTGATTGGAAATCCGAGTCCGTGTAGCCGATGGGGATTGGAGTATCTGACTGATAAATCAACATTCTATCCCGAGTTCTTTTCAGACACTTCAGAATGTTTTTAACTATCGTCCAATGCGCTTTCCCTGGGTTACTTTGATATCTTGCTACCATGCCTACGGCGAAGCAGATATCCGGTCTCGTACATAGCACTGCATAGATAAGGTTTCCGACAGCCGAAGCACAAGGAATGCCTTTCATGTCATCTATCTCCTTTTGCGTCTTAGGGGACATTTTCTTGGATAGATGGATTCCATGCCTGAAAGGTACGAATCCTTTCTTGGAATCTTGCATGCTGAAGCGTTTCAAGACAGTGTCTATGTATGAAACTTGCGATAACCCGATCATCCTTTTCCTGCGATCTCAAGTTATCTTGATCCCAAGGATGTGTTCGGCTTTCCCTAAGTATCAAACTATTTTGAAAGCCATGCCCTTACGTCTGATAACACCTTCACATCGTTTTCGATGATCAAAATGTCATCTACGTATAGTACTAAGAATACCAATGTAGTTCCGATACGCTTTTTGTACACACAACTTTCAAACTCGTTTTGATCAAACCCATAAGACTTTATAACATGATCAAAACATTGGTTCCAAGCTCTGGATGCCTGTTTGAGTCCGTAAATGGACCTCTTGAGCTTACAAACTAGGTGTTCTTGGCCTGTTTCAATGAAACCTTAGGTTTGTTGCATATAGATCTCTTCATCAAGACATCCGTCAAGGAAAGCTGTCTTGACATCCATTTGCCAGATTTCAAAGTCAAAATGCGCAGCAATCGATAAGAGAATACGGATGGACTTAAGCATGGCTACGGGTGAAAAAGTTTCCTCATAATCAATCCCTTCTTTCTGAGTATAACTTTTCGCCACTAGTCTTGCTTTAAAAGTTTCAACCTTCCTGTCCGGTCCTCTTTTCCTCTTATATACCCACTTGCATCCAATGGGTTTGACCCCATTAAGTGGTTTGACTAGCTCCCACACTTTTATTATGAAACATAGAACCCATTTCGGCTTTCATTGCTGTTTGTCAAGAAACTGCATCCTTATCTTGGAATGCCTCGTCATATGTCCATGGGTCTGATTCGTCTTGTTCGGGAATCAAGTCCGAGGACTCTCCTATTCCCATGAATCTCTCGGGCTGTCTAACAACCCTCCCACTACGACGAGGCTCCGGTTGTGAAAACGTATCGTTTGGTATATCATCTAGTACGATTGGCAATCGAGGTCTGCTCTCTAAGCTCATTTAAGGTAATCTCACTTCTGGGTTTTCTTTGGTTCATATAGTCTTCTTCCAAAAATCTAAAGTGGGTGCTGATGACCACCTTTTGATCTTCGGGACCATAGAACATACACCCTTTTGTCCCTCGGGGTATCCTACAAACAACCTTAATTCTGATTGAGGATCCAATTTACCGGATTCCTTGTCCAACAAGTAGGCCGGACACCCCCAAATTCTCATGTGTCTCATACTAGGCTTGCGCCCGGTCCAAAATTCTTTGGGAGTTTTGGGAACCGATTTGGATGGCACCAAGTTCAGAATATAAGCCCCTGTTTCCAAGCCATGACCCCAGAACAACTTGGGAAGATCCGCATAACTCATCATAGACCTAACCATTGCCAAAAGAGTTATGTTTCTTCGCTCTGCAACCCCGTTTTGTTGAGGGTTCGGTGCGATGAGTGGGATACAATCCTTCATCGGATAAGTAGTTCAAAACTCATCATTTGAGGTATTCGCCTCCACGATCAGATCGTAGAGACTTGATACATTTTTCCCTATGATTCTTTGCTTGAGCCTTAAATTCTTTGAATTTCTCAAAGGTCTCAGATTTATGCTTCATAAGGAAAATATAACCGTACCTTGAGTAATCATCAATGAAAGTGACGAAATACTCATAACCTCCTCTTGCTTTGGTTGACATTGGACCACATACATACGTGTGAGCGATCTCTAACACTTCTTTGGCCCTATTCCCTTGGCTCCAAATGCCCTCTTGGTCATTTTCCCTCCAAACATGATTCGAAGGTTGAAAACGGTTCAACTTGGAGAAGCTCCAGAGAACCGTCTTTCACCAACCTTTGGATCCTCTTTTGGATTTATATGACCTAATCTTAGATGCAAAAGAAGTATCTCGTTCACGTCGATGAACATTTTTTTTTCTAAAAGCTTGATTGATGTGTTATAGGATGCATTTAAGTGAGTGGTGTGCAGATTAATTGTATAGAGAATATTCGCCAACGTTCCAAGACAGATAAATTTATCAAAAACATAAATGGTAACAACTTTATTAAAAGTAACCGAATATCCATCATGAAAAAGTTTAGAAACTGAAATCAAATTCTTTCTAAAACTCGAACGTCTGTAACATCTCTTTAAATTAAAACTCGTCTTTCAAAAGACGGTGCACTTCTCCCATCGCTTCACCGCCACTCTAGAAGATCGCCCAAACGTGTGATGAGGATCTCACTTCCACTTAGTTTCGGGTCCGTTTGAACCCCCTCAGAATGTGAAACAAACATGATCGATGGATCCCGTATACACCACCTATAAATGGGAGGCATCCGCTAAACAAGTTTCAACAACTAGTGAGTGAGGATTACCTTTCTTTCCTTTCCTTTTGGGATTGGAACAGTCGACCTCCAATGTCCTTTTCTCCCTTAATTAAAACATATTCCTTTTGGTCCTTTCTTGACACCCAACCAGCTAACCGTCTTTTTCTCACTTTTCTTAGTGATGAGTTTGCTTTGGTTCTGACCACTTTCCTTTTCTTGAGACTTGCCTTCCACTGGCCTAGATCTCGAGAAAAGACTTTTGGTCACCAATGCTTCGTCTTTCTTTCCTAAATGCTTATCTACTATCTCCAAGGCTTCTTGTAGATTATCCATAGTAAACATGTGATCACTCATCACAAAACCATAGTAAAATCCATCGAAGCACCTTGGCAGAGTAAGCAACAGAAATTCGATTTGGGCCTCATCACAATACTTAGTTCCGAGATAAGCCAGTTTTAGAAAATGGTGTTTGACTCTAAGAACATGCTCCCTTACAGGTGTTCCCTCAACCATTTTTAGCCTAGCCACATCGTCATTTTTAAACTGATCGATCATGCGGTCTTTTGTTAAAAACTTTTCTTCAAGACTTTGCATAATTTCCGCAGCGGACTCAACACCTTCATGTATGTGTTTCAAATCATCAGACGGTGAAGTCAAGATTACACGTTTCATGGGTTCATTAGCCTGCTCCCAAATATTATACTCATGTCTTGCCGCATCAGATGATTCATCAGTAGGCATACGTGGCTTGGGTACATCAAGAATCCAATAATGTTTTTATGCAGGTAGGACAAAGCTCATATTTCGTTTCCAAATATTATAGTTTTCTCCAGTTAATTGGTGTTCTTTGAGTGTATATAACAGTGGATTAAAAGGTTGTGACATGATGAACTGAAATAAATAATAACATGCGTAAGCACAAATATATCACAAGGTTCGATCACATGCATCATATTAAAATCTCAAAAAAATATGAACATGCATTAGCCAACATCTCAAAACAGTTTAAATAAGCCACGTGGGGTGGGAAACACATTCAAGCAGGTTACAAACAAGAACAGTTACAAACCTGTAATATACAGATTAATAGTTGGCTCCCACTTGACCAATATAAAATTGACAGGGACTTCGGGGAAGTATATGCATATATATTTTATACCTAAGTAATAACCATGATTAAATACAGGATTACTATTTCGCTTTGATCGAGCCTCATGGGGAGGGTCATCGTCGCCACTAGTAATAACCCACAATCATCCGTTTGGAATTTATTCATGTGAAAGCTATCTTTTGACGGTCCAGTGGGGGGAATTTATCCAAAAGAATTCACAAATGAATAAATCATGGAGGTCAGAATTAATTCAATTTTATTATTCGGAATAAAATTATCAATTAATTATTTAAACATACTTAGTAATTTTTTAAGGTGAGATTTTTCCATTTGGCAACTCTCATGCAAACACATTTAAACAAATTAAATAAAGCACAAGATAGCACAAATAAATCAAGCAAAACAGAAAAATAAACATATTGGGCACAAATTATCCAATTGTCATGGTTTGATTTTTCTTGGCTTGATCTTGAAGAAACACGTCTCGAATTTCTCCCACTCGATCGTCTCGAAAAATACTTTGTCTCAAAACGCCACGCCAAGCAGCTCGCAGCCGGGATGCATGCCCGCATCCGACCGGCCGCTTGGCCTAGACCAGCCTCGGTAGCCTCGGCATCGCCCGGCGGCCTGCCTTCCCCAGTGCCTAAGACGCCTGCGCCTCGGCGGCATTTACAGTTCTAGGTAGGTGACGATCGCATCGCAATCCGCGCAGCTTTCGCCGCCTCCGCCTCGCCCGCGACCTCGGCGATGCCCGCGTCCGTCGCTTTCGGCTGATACGCGACGGTGCAGCGCGCGGCGACTTACGCCGCCCGTCTTGGCATATTCCTATTCTGGCGTGCTTGGCTACCTCAGCCTTGCCCTGCGCCCGTCGTGCCAGCGCGCGCCCGCGCCGCCTACGCCCGGTTCTGGATTCCGTCCTTTAATTCTTCGTCTCCGTCTTCATTTTTGATCCGGTTACAATTTATTTACAAAAATAAATAAACCTAGATCTAGACTAGTCTATTACATTGATCAAATCAAACAAATTCTAATCTACTCGTGGATTTTCTCACGAGGCAAAACGAATCCGAACGAATCGAATTAAAAAACACAGTTTATATGCATGCATAAATAAACACATTAAAATCCATGACAATTGGATACCTGCAAAAAAAATCTAACAGTTCTACTATCCAATTTCAAATTTAATGTCAACGAATTAAATTACAATTTAAAAAATTCAGAGCCCGAAACCGTGGCTCTGATACCAATTGTTGGGGAAAGATTTGCACAGATCTATTCGGCCTGAATATTTAAATACAAATTTAATCCTTTAATTATTACTAGCATGAATTAATCCTATATTAATTCAAATAATAATTACAACAACCTATCATGCATATAATAAGCCACGTAAAACCTACGCATGCGGAATCTATGGGTTTACGTGAACGTACCTCTCGGGATGACAGTGAATTCTGTTGGACGGACTAACCAAAAGGACTTCCCAAGTATTCCCTTAGCCCTTGCTCAACTATCCGGTGGAAGGACACTTGTCGAACAATTAACAAAAGGAAAAAATAAACTTTGTTGCACCACTTATGTGGATTTGCTAATTTTTCCAGCACATGGAATTGTAGTTGGGAATGAAAGAATCATCCCCTATTTATAGGAGGGGAGTGGTCGATTTTTTCAGTGGAAAAACAATGTGGGAAAAGACTTTTCTTGATCACCAAGAAATCTTGAATATATCTCCTATATTCTTTTTCTCATAATTAAAATATTCCACAAAAATCCCACCTTCTCAAATTATGGAATTATTTTCAAAAATATAGTCTTGCAAGAAACCAAGATTTGGATCTTCTTGAATTTATGAGATATTCTTGTATTTCAAGAAATATATATCTTCCATAATATCTTTTCAAGAAAATCAAGAAAATCTTTCTTGCCCTATATCTACAAATTTTCGAAAATACTATATAGATAACCTAGTGGGAGATTTCTTGAATTTAATGAGATAATCTTGTATTCCAAGAATACATATCTTCATTCCATAACAAAATTCAAAGAAAATCTTTCTCCCTACTATATCTATAATTTTGAAATTTACATGGAAAAAATAAGCAACAATATTTATTTTATTTTAATCACTTTTTTCAGTTATTGGGCTATATATTGGGCTACTCAGGGGGCCTTTAGGAGAATTAGGAATTGACCTTCTAATGGACCTTGAATATCTAATATTGGGCCATAATATAATTCAAGCCCATAAATATTAATTAATCCCACTACATAATTAATATTGCACTATCTATCTTAACCCATATTACAGTCAATATGACTCCCGATCATTATTTCCCGTTTTTAAGATTATCTAGCCCATTAATTAATTCAAGCCACTGAAATAGCTTTCCATTAATTAACATCTTTTATCCTTGGTCGAGGAACGGTTCAACATTATTATCCATACCGGAAACTAATTCCACTTGCAAGATTTGGTATGATAAAGCTTATGAACCTCCCAAGGGGGCAAATCAAACAAGCGTACTTGCACACGATTCTTCGTATTAAATCTTAGCAATCACATGCGACCAATAATATTGTCCAAGATAAAAAATATTGAATCTCTTTGATTCGCTACCCATGATAAGTCAAAGCAATAGTTACCAATCCCACGTGATCCTATTTAAGGGACGAAGGTTAAGAAATAACGAACCACTGAGGTCTAATTTTCCCTTGTTCAGTTCTGAAGAATTTATCCTCCTGTAGGTCCTATTCAGTGCATCAGTCATGCACTAGTGTAATCTCTTGGTCAAGACAAACCAATCTGAGCCTTACACCTCAACCTTTCGCGATGGGTTGTTCATTTCCATCTAGGTTGTGAATGGCGTACTTTTAGTTACAAGGGACTGTTAATTTAATCTTCTATGATCTGGTATCACTAAATTAACTACAATGTAACACGTACGAATTATTTAACAGTTATGCAGTAAATATATGTAACATTCAATCATATTTAAAGCATCAGTGATAAACAATTTATTTCAGTAAATAAGTCTGAAAATTCAGTTTCGATTATACAAAGTAAAAAGCATACTTTTCAGTATAATCCCAACAGGATGAACACTCTAAGAATAATCTTCAGATGTAGTGTTCTTTTGAGTGGAGATTTGCTGTAGCTTTAGCTTCTTTTGCGATCTCTCTGTGTTTGTTCTTGCGTTTTCACTTGTTGGTCCTTTTTTTTCAAAATGAAGATCGATCCCATTTTATAGACCTCGAAATCAAAGAGCCGTTGGAGAGCAATTTGAATTTCGAGCTATATTAGGTAGGCTGTAGGATATGATTGTGACGTGCTGTGATTTTTGGTGTGGCCGTAGCCATGATTAGCGCCGTTTTTGTCTGCAGCGTCGTATCCCGTATTGTCAGCTCTTTTTGTGCACTTGTCGCTTTCTCCTTGGGTTCGCGAGGCGGCACTTAAGAAATTTTCCCGTTAGAAGATTGATATTCCTTTTGAAGAGGATTCGTCTTGTCTGGTGTATCTTTTTGATTGTCACCAGGTGTGAGCTGACTTGATCAAGTAACTGATCAGTCTACCTTATTGAGTCTTCAGTTGCACATTGTCTTAGCTTCAATATGCAGACTTTGCTGAAAGTAGGTCTTTAGGTCTTTTGATCTTCTGGTGTCTCTGAGCCTCAGTGTATTCAGTCGTACTGAGTCTTCAGGTTTATCTGAGTCTTCAGGTTCATCTGAGTCTTCAGTGTTATCTGAGTCTTTAGGTTCATCTGAGGCTTCAAGTTCTTCTGAGTCTTCAGTGTCTTTTTGTCTTCACCTGATCTTCCGACTTCTTGTCTTCTGATTTGCACTTAGTCTTCTGATCACCTGACCTTCTCTGGGTCATCTGCTACTTCGACCTGACGTATACATATTGAGTTCCCCCTCAATATGTGACCTATCTTTTACGTCAGCTAACTATACATTTCAGCTGGTCATCTTATTCTGATTCTAAGTCATTAGTCAGCTAACAGGTCTGACTGGTCCTATTACAACCTGTTTTGGAACTTCCATCAAAACTAAATTACATATTTCCCAACACAATCTTATTATTGCAAATTGAAGCACTCAAAAACCCAAGAATTTCCCAAGTGCTTTACATTGAAGAGAGCTCATTCACTAAGCCTAGTTTGATAAGATATATCCAAAGCT